>CM036616.1:66401702-67001702 GCA_020745705.1 Hemiprocne comata | reverse complement strand
TCCATAAAAAAAAGGGGAAAGAAAAAAGGTATTTTGAAACAAATATTCTCAATGAGACTAAAGTTAGCTGTGATTTCATACTCCAACTAAAGAAGAATGCATCTGAATTTCTTATTTCTAGTTCATAATTGAAAAATATCTTGTTTTTGTCTTTCTAGGGATAATTCCATTTTCAATCAAGTAAAGATTTCCCTTGAGTTCAGAACACTTCTGTCTCTTTGGATGGAATAGGTACTGTCAGGCCCTTCAGAAACTCAAGCTTAGTAACAGTATTTAAAATAATGTCACCATTTATCACACACAAGGAAAATGCTACTGCTTTTTTTTTTTCCCCGTCCGATGCAACCAGTTGTTGCAAAGTTTGTCTCACTTTTAAGCTGAAAAATTCGTATCTTGGCTGAGTTGCTTACCATGGAACAAAACAAATGGACACATTCTGGTATAACTTACTGCTACACGGCTCCCCCATTTTTTATTATTTTTAAAGACGTAAAATTTCTCAAGCAAAACCACCAGACTTCAATGTACAACACCCCCGTTCCACAACATACAGTCTCTTACTCTGGCTTTTTCTTAACTTTCACATTTATAGAGACCTCTTTCGTTCAAACATCATATTAGTTGGCTCGTCAAGCACCTCGTTTCAACAAGCAGAGACTGACATTCTCCGAGAAAGCTTTGCACCCACGACGGTGTAAATGCTGATAGGCTGAAGTAGTTTTAGATCTCCTATTTCCTTTTGCTACCCCCCTGTGGAGCACGAGGAGTAGTGCAAACGAAAACACAAGTAAAAAGCCACCAACTCCAAACCTTGAACACATTCTAGCACTACGGAAGACACAGATGATTGTTTGAAGTGGTATTGATGCTCCCATGTTACTCATGTTGCTTATTTATCTCGAACTTTCAGACTGTTAGATTGCTCATGAAAATCCTGAAAACTACATAAATGTTAGGATGAGTAATTTTTTGCCTTAAGAATCATGTAAGAAGTGCACAACAGAAGCAATCATAAAACTCAAAATCAACAGAAGACCACCTTTAACATTGTTCATGCATGCATTCAGTAAACACAGAAGTTTACTACACTAAGAGAAGCCTGGATCAAAATTGAGGTTTTTGTTGGTTTTTCTTGTTTTGTTTTGTTTTAGTCTAGGAAAAAAATGCTTCAGTAACTTAACTAGTTTTAATCTGGTATGTTTGTTTTATTAGTGTCTTGTGACTTGAGCTTTAAGGTCCTTCCATGTACACAGATCCACCACTGTAACAGACCATTCCCCTACCAGAAAGCAGCAAAGCTGATTTGTGGCAGCACAGAGCTGTCTGTTCATAGCAGCATCAGCCTGATCAGGTTCCTTTCAAATTTGCTCTTGGTCTCCCTAGGCCTGCTGCTGCAACAGCAGCAATATATGCTTCTCCTGCACAGTTCTGCTCCAGAGCGGGCATTCACACCGATGACCATGCTGCCAGAAATGGCAGCAGCAACATGAGCTGGCAAAATATTCACAGCTGCCTGGCAGAGAATCCACAGCACAGAGGAGAGCTGGACAATCCTGAATTTGCTTTTGCCTTCTTCCTCCCTGCAAAACACCTCAGCAGCAGTCTGAGGCAACACTGCCTAGAGAAATGCTGGGCTCACTGTAATTCACAGGAGAGGTATTTCAGTGGAAGGAAAGCTAGGCCAGCAGAGATTTGTTGAAGCAGCTGATTCTCCAACCACATAATGCCAATATGGAGCTGGCAGCTCCAACTCTAACATAAATTTTACCTCCTGCGAGAGAATAATAATAATAACAAAAAATATATTATACACCTATTTATTTTTCCTCTAATTTACATAATCTCAAGGAATATCAGCTGCGTCTGTGGGCTGGAGACCCAAAAATCTGATTCTGCATTAAATTCTGCTTTACAGACCTTCTAGTGAACTATCAAAAGGTGCTTCAGGCTGCATGGGGAGATACCAAGCCAAGGGAGCTGACGTCGATTTCCACATAGCAGCCCAGGCACTGAAAGCATGGAATGGTAGAGAGGGGTTGACTTAGGGAGAAAATTCAGACCTTCCCTCAAAAGGTGAGACAGTCACATCTAGGAGTGACCTCAAGAATGGGAAGATTCAAGACTGCATGCTCCGTTTCAGACCTTGCATCCTACAAAGGGACATGACAGACATATGCTGTAAAAATGTATGGAGGCTGTAACTAAGGTCATCTGGAATTAAATCTGAAGTAAAGTGGCATTGCAGTGGAATGAAACATTAAGTATTTTATTACAGTATAGTCCATTTCAAACACTGCGATGAAGAGCAACAAAACTGAAATCTTAACAAAAAGTTAATACACCCGTAACTACAAAATCAAAAGCATTTCTCAGTGGGAGTCCAAATAATGATCTCACTGACTTATGTCCCTTTCTTCACCTGCCCTTTGATGAACTTTCCCGAATAGATTCAAGCACTGAAGCATCAGTGCAGTAACGTTCTATGTTTGTCTATCTGAGGGTCTTCAACACTCGTACATGTTACATATTGCCACCATCAGTTAGTGAGTCTTTGAGACAACTAACAACCAGTGAATAGACCTGTGTTCCTCTTTTCTGTTTTGGGGATAATGAGCAGTGGAAGAGGAAGCATTTAGAAGACTTTCACTTAAAAGGCCATAAACAGCAAGCTGCATACAATTTACAGTTAATAAACTTGCTGTCTCTGTAATATAAAGACAGCTTATAGCCAAATTCTATACACTAAAACAGCTAGGTGAGTTACTTCACCTGAGAAAACGAACTCTCATTCTGGTCAAAATACAAACTCGGAGTTCCAGCCTGACTGGCCCGCTCCTCCCCGTCACCCTTTGGTTGCCACTTGTTAAATACACGGGACGGGCAGGCCTCAAGAGAGCCCTTCGTAGCGGCTCCCTTGTGCTGCAGCGTGCTGATACGTGTGCCCGGCGCTGGTTACAGACCCCCCCGGTCCCTCTCGCTAGCAAACCCCACACATCACATCCGGGTCGGAAACCCTGAAGACCAGAGGCCTTCGGCTTTCATTTTGAGAAAAAAAAAAAAATAAAAAAAATCAACGGGTCATGGCTGGGAGAGGCGGGCAGGGCCTGAGGCGGGGGACGCCGAGCAAGGGCCGCCCACCCTGCGGCGGAGAGGCCCTGAACGGGGGAGGCGACGTCCCGGTGTGCACTCGGCCGGACGCCGCCCGCCATGGCGGCCCCTCTCCCGCCCGACGGCGGCCGTACTCTTGGGCCCGCTACCGGCCGGGCGCTTCGGAGGCGGGAAGGGCTTCCTCGCTGAAGGGCACGGCGGGGAAGTGGCGTGACCCGCGCCCTCCCGCTCCGCACGCCCGCAGTCAGCCCGGGAGCGGGGGTGGAAGAGACAGGCGGGGAACGGCTGAGCGCCTCCCGCCACGTCTTTCCCAGCCCATGACGGCGCTGCCCAGCGCTTACCTTTACGGCCGCAGCAGCGGCGGCCATGTTGGCAGGAAGGGCGGACGGAGCGGGGCGGTGTGTGTGGTGAGGTGGGCGGTGCCACGGGCAGCTGCCCAGCCCGCCGGGGCCGCGCGCCGCGTGTGGCCCAGTCCCGCCCTCACCTCTTTCCCCCCCAGCGCCCCGGCGCCGCCACCCGCTCCTCGCTAGGGGGCAGCGGCCGCCTGCGCTGAGGGGAGGCCGCGCCGCCCGGAGCCGGGCCCTGCCCCCCACACCGCCTGGAGTGAGCCGAGGCTTGTTGCCGATACCACAGTTCCGAGGAGATTCCGGGAGGGAGGGCTGGCAGCCCCGCGGCGCGGCACGTCGGTGACCGCGGCCCGGGAGGGAGAGGCCGGGGGCGCCCGAGGGCTCGGCTCCCCGCGCCTGAGGATTGTTCTGCCTGCTGCTGGCCACACTGCGGGAATTCTGGAAACGATTAGGAACACACGATGCAGAATGGCGTACTGTGTCCAGTTCTGGAGCCCTCAACAGAGGAAGGATATAGAGTTCTTGGAGCGGGTCCAGAGGAGGGCTATGAAGATGATCCAAGGGCTGGAGCACCTCTCATGTGAAGACAGGCTGAGAGAGTTGCGGTTGTTCATCCTGGAGAAGAGAAGGCTCCGAAAAGACCTTATAGCGTACTTCTAGTGCCTGAAGGGGGCCTACAGGAAAGCTGGAGAGGGAATTTTTACAAGGGAGTATAGTGATAGGACGAGGGGGAATGGTTTTAAGATGGAAGACGGTAGATTTAGATTAGCTATTAGGAAGAAATTGTTCACTATGAGGGTGGTGAGACACTGGCACAAGTTGCTCAGGGAAATTGTGGATGCCCCCTCTCTCTAAGTGTTAAAGGCCAGGTTGGATGGGGCTTTGAGCAACATGGTCTAGTGGGAGGTGTCCCTGCTCATAGTATTCGATTTGGAACTACAACCCAAACCATTCTACAGTTCTATGTAAAGTCTGGTTTGTCATGGTTTTGTGTCACAGCAACCACATAACTGCTTCCACTCCCCCCGATTTTCCCCAGGGTATCTCCTCTCTGCAAGTGGATGTTGCCATCCCATTATTTCTGAGCAGTGCTATTAATATGCTGTTCCTATGTGTCACCAGTGACTTAATCAGAATGTCTCCAGTGTGCTTTTGAAACATGGCTATCATCTGGTCCATAAGCCCTGACATGTTACTACATCCTTGACATGTGTCCTTAGTGGAGGTTTTAATAATTTCTTAAAAGCTTTCATCTTGGAAGTATGTTTTTTAAGTCAGTAAGGATGCTATGTTTAAATACCTCTTGAAATGGCAGCCAGAGTACCTATCCTACTTTCTCATTAATCCTTCTGGTCCACATGTTGGCATGCAACTCTCTGAGACTCTTCACTGACTGTATGTAAATGGAACAATACTGCAGCTGGTGGTATGTACATACTTTTCCAAGTAATGCTGCAGTTCTAGAAAACACTATTCCAGAAATGTTGTGGTAAAATAGAAACAATTTATTTACTTTCTAAGAATATGCTAAAAGTGCCAAGCATTGGCTCAGTCTCTCCAAAGACTAAATTTCAGCCAGACTAGCTACCATATTCCTGAAGACACTGTGGTTTGCTTGGCTGCACCACCAAATTCCGCAATTTGTTGACACAAGGTGGAACTAAACAGCACCGCAAAATCCCTGGAGCACTCTATAAAGCAGTGACATGAAGCAAAAAGTCCTGATTAGTCCTGGGTTGCCAGAAATGGCAAAACAAGACTGAAATTCCAGCTCTAACCTATGTGAAATTTTGTAATTTATAGTGTTTGTAACTAGGTGGAAGAGGCTTGTTTTCAATGAAAACCCAGTTCATTTATCGGTTTACTATGGTTTAAATTAAGGGTGGTCTTTTAAATACCCAAAAATGATTCTGAGAACAAACTGGAGCATGTTTTGGCAAAAAATAGGAGTTTTAATTTCTTTCTGAAATACACATATATAGAAAATAGATATATTTAGCTCTCCCAGCTTAATATGGCTTTAGGTGATACAAAAAGGTACACACTGTATCTATATATATATTAATAATTACAGTTTTCCTAGTTGTGGCATTGTTCTTGTTGCCACAAATCCATAAATTTAAGAACACTCCTTTTACCATAACATCATTTAACATTTTGAGAAACATCAATAGTTCTGATATATTAAAGTATTTTATTATTATAGATAGATATAAAGATCAATTGCAGAGCTTTAAAGGTAGCCAGTATCTCGTGTTTGTCATAGATTTTCTTTAAAGCAACTTTCTCTGTCAGAGAGACCTCAGCAATCCAGACATGCCATTCTGTGTGCCACTCAGTTCTACCTGTCTGTTATTAAATGTCATGTACCTGCTGGTAAATGCAGACTCACACTCATCATTGAATGTAAGTTCTGCATTTTATCACAGCTGAGAAATCTGCTGAGGTCAGTTCATTATGTACCAGAAAAATTATATTCCTGGTAACTTAGGGCAGTAGCAGTTGGTGCTGAACTTGTGTTTCAACTGAAATTTGCTCTGTGCAGCTTCATAGACTTTATCCTCTTGACTTCAGTGTATGTTAGCGACCATCATACACAGCTGGGATGTTGGTCACAGAGGCTGAATACTTCTTATTGCAGTTCAAACTGTGAGAGTAAACTGATGAAGACTTTGAAAATAACTTTTTAATAAAGTGAGAAGTAAGGTCATAGGTGAAGTTACATGTTAACTTCTCCACTTTAGCGCAGCATAGTTGAAATACCATATTAAGACTGAAATTTACCCTATTTTTCTCATTCTAGGTTGGCTTTTATATTGAAGGTATGTACATTCTACTTTCAGTGCACAGAATCTTTTAGTGGAAAAAAGTTGGCGATTCCTCTGTTTAACACAATTTCCATCCCTTTAAGGGCTTTTATAAAGCTATCAGTTGAGTTGTAGTACTCATCTCTTACCACAACTATGTGCAATGCCTTTGCTTTTCTGGTTCTATTTTTTGCTTCTTTTTGAATATGAGAGCTCAGTTGGTTTAGATAATGTGAAAATATTCACTATTTGAACTCTCAGGGACCGTAAGTTAGAAGAGTCCTTTCTTACACTCGTTTAAAACTTGTGCTAGCTGCTCCTGCACAGGCTGTTCTATGGGAGTTTGATCCTGTAGCTGCCCAGAGAGGTACCAGCTTTTGAACCTCATGCTTGTGGACTGTGTGTCCTATATGTATTTTGTCCTATTTGTATTTTGATATATATGTGTCCCTGTATAAAGTGCTATATATATCCAGGGTAAATCTGAACACAGAAGAGCAAGCAGAAAAGCCTGGTCATGGTGAATTAAAGAAATGTTGAGCTGGAAGCTCAGAAGCAGCTTCATTACATGGCATTTCTGAGCCACTATTTTTGCACATTCCAGACAGGGGGTGGACAGTTCATATTTGGAAAAAGGACCTGAAAACCTGTATTCTTGCAGACAAACCAAGCACCTTTTCAAAGTCAGTGCCATGCAAATTTCAATTTAGCGGTTAACTAGTCAGGAAACCCTGTATCAATATGAAATCTTGTGCTTCCTCAAGTGAGCTCACTGTATATCAGCAGCTGGTGAATTCCATTGCTTACACCAGCTTATAACCTAGGTAGAGCCATACTTGCATTTAGGCATTTAAAATTACTTAAGTGTTCAATAATGGGTAAGAAACAGTGCTTTGCAAAATAAGCATTTTAAAATACTTTCATTTCTGTAGATAATATGCTTTCCATAACTCAGTTTTTAATAGCTTAAAATTAAAATGCTGTTAGAGGACTGAGAGATAGAATCCAGTTCAGTGGCTATTCATCAGTAAACTACTATCTAGAAATTCTTAGTGCAGTGTTTATCCTTGTGAGTAGTCAACTTTCTAGAGCAGACGTTGAAAACTGGAAGAAAGTAATCAAACACCACCTCCCCAAAACCACCACCATAATATTCAGGAAAACATCATAAACATGGATGCTCAGGATGAACATACACTATTAAAAAGACACCCATTACAGGATTATTAGAGAGGTTTCAATTATGGTTCACAATTGCATTTATAACAGTACAGAAAACCTTGAAATAAAACTATAGCTTTTTGTTTTCCCAGAGGGTGCACTTTGTATGGAATGTAAATCTATTTTTCTGACTAAAAATGAGTTATTTAGTGGAGTTTCATTTTACTTTTTCAAAGTAAAATAAATGCACAAAGACTTGGAGTCTCTTTGCTTTGCTTGATATTTCAGGTGGCTGTGTCTCATGGGTATTGCTTCCTGGGCTTAAGCTAAAATAATGCCTCAGAACAAAGTCTCGTTTACACCCTGCACCACTCAGAAAATAACAGAAGAACCTTTAGATGAAACTAAATAATTGATACACCAGATTAAGGCACTTCAAACTTAAATATAAATTGTAGTTTTTAATGCCTCAAGAGAATAGTGGTGGAAGTCCATGTATAGTCAATACCTATAGTCAATACCAAAAAACCCTGTTCTTCTCAGAAGTACTCATGGGAAGGTCTGACAATTAAAGTCCCTGCAACTATCTATCAGTTTTGGCTATATGCCAGAGAGACCTTGTGCAATCTTGGCCAAGTGAACTGAAGCATTTGTGTTTGTGTAAGAAGCACTTTGGTTACACAAATAGTATATTATTTAGTTAAATATAGAAAACAGTGTAAGAAGATAATTCTTCACAGTGCAAACCAAGCTTGGGAGAAGAGAGTCTAATGTTGTGGACAAATAATTGGGACATAGTGACCCTTGAGTTTTAATCCCTATTCTGACATCAAATACTTTTGTGCATTTAATTTAAACACTGTCCCTCCTGTAAAGTCATAATCACAATGATAATCAACCTTAACTATGTTAAAGGGGTGTTCAGATTAGCTAGAGTGTATTTGTGAAAAGGCTTTGAAGATGAAAGCACTGTATAAAGGTAAAAGGTCTTGCTGTTTTTTATTACAACAAAAGTTGCTGTACAGAAGTAACAGTGCTATGCTTTAAATTTGCTTTTGCTAATGTTACTTCGAAGAAATGTTCGCATTGGAGAAAGGGGAAAATAACGGCTCAGTCAAGTTTACCTTCTGCTTCCATTCACCAGATCTCAGTGTCAAAAGTTCCCATTATGCTGTACTGCTTGCAGATTTTCTTGTTTCTGTCCTACAAACTCATAAATGTATTTCAATAGGTGTTGATAGAGTATTGCACACGTTAAAAGAAGAGCATCCTTTGTGTCCTTCTATATCAGCCAAGACTTGACCCAAAGAGGAAGCCCATATTTACTATATGCTCTTCTTATGAACTAGCTTTCTCTTGCAGATTCCATGTAAATTTTATGTTTTCTCTGGTATACTGGAAACAATTTATGCACCCTGTAATTATTACCAAAGTAATAATTTAATATTTCAACTGACTTCAGAGAAAAATTAATGTTGGTGTTTGGTGTTAGGACAAATAATTTTAAAGTCTAAATAAACTTCAAGGCTACTGCATGGAAGCATCCAAGCATCATGTCCAGGAATATTTGTAACCTAAGTTTCCAACTGTTTGTTATGATCCACTGAAGTGATGATGACTGTCTTTTCATTGACTCTGCTGTGAGGCTGTAACACTTTACATAGGTCCACCCAGCCTGGTAGCTCTTCTCTGGACATGCTCCAACAACTCGACATCCTTCTTGTAGTGGGGGGCCCAGAACTGGACACAGTACTCGAGGTGTGGCACAAACACCTCTCTACTCCAGCTGGCCACACTATTGTTGATGCAGGCCAGGATGCTTTTGGCTTTCTTGGCCACCTGGCACACTGGTGGCTCATGTTAAGTCGGCTGTTTACCATCACCCCCAGGTCCTTCTCCACCATGCAGCTTTCCAGTCACTCATCCCCAAGCCTGTAGCTTTGCATGGGGTTGTTGTGGCTGAAGTGCAGGACCCGGCACTTGGCCTTGTTGAACCTCATATAATTGGTCTTGGCCCGTCGATCCAGCCTGTCCAGGTCTCTCTGCAGAGCCTTCCAACCCTCAAGGAAATCAACACGTTCACCCAGTTTAGTGTCATCTTCAGACTTACTTAGGAAGGACTCAATTCCCTCATCTAGATCATTAATAAAAATATTGAACAGGGCTGGGCCCAAAATTGAGCCCTGGGGAATACCATTGGGGAACAGGGCTGGGCCCAAAATTAAGCCCTGGGGAACTAGACCCAACCCCGTTCACTACAACTCTCTGGGCTCGGCCAGCCAGCCAGTTTTTTACCCAGTGGAGAGTGCACCTGTCTACTCCATGTGCCGCCAGCTTCTCCAGGAGAATGCTGTGGGGGACGGTGTCAAAGGCTTTACCACAGTCTAGATAGACAACATCAACAGCTCTTCCCTTATCCACCAGGCAGGTCATCTGATCATATAAGGAGATGAGGTTAGTCAAGCAGGACCTGCCTTTCCTGAACCCATGCTGGCTGGTTTAAAAGCAATGTAAGCAAAGTACAAATAATTTTAAAATGAGGATTGGTTGTTTGCATTTTCTTGGCTGAAAAAAATAATAATGGAATGTTTAGGTTTTAAATCTTTCACTTGCATTATAATTCTCACACTTATTTTTCAAACATTATAGTAGGACAGGACCCTAAATATCAGACCTGAAACCTCTTCTTGCTTCAGAACATATACCTTAAGGGAACAGTGAAAATCTGACCATTTACCTAATCAGTTTTCCTAGTGCTTAGGAATTTTTCAATTCTGATTGAAAACTGATTGAATGTCTGTAATTATAGTTGAATTAACTGGTTTAGTTAAACTAAGTATAACCTGCCTACTTAAAACTCCTTGAAATGTAAACATTTATAATTTCCATTCTATCCCTTGTCCATTTTGGGTAGAAAACCATCACTTTATCTAGAAATATTTTAAAACAAATGACTTTTGAAATGTGTTATAAAGTAGATAGAAAATTAAGGTCTCTCTAAGAATAATTAAGAATATTTCTTCTGCATCAATCTAATTGCAACTGATGATGACAGATAGTAATTTCAAAGGCTTTTTTTGTTATTTCAAAATTCATTAGGTTACTTGCTTGCTTCCTAAAGTAAAACTAATTTGAAATATAAATGTTTTATTTTGTGGAGAGTTGTAGTTCAGATACCTCTTCTTCATTCTGAATTAGCCTACCTTTCCAAAGATGTTTTTTGAGACAAGCTCATATGCTAATAGACCATAACAGGGCTACATATTTCATGCAGTCCAGAGAAAATGGCCTGGTTCAATGTAGAGATGTCATTCATGAAACCACAGATCCTATAAGAGATACAAGTATGCATTTCTCACAAAGGTACACCAAAAATATTAGATTTTCTTCATCATGAACATTAATTATTTTTTTGCAGAGATGACCAGCTATTTTTCAGTTTTTATCTAATGATAAAGACCAGTGAAACAAGCACATTCTGCTTTTATGTTGATTTGCCAGTGAAATGTTAATTTTTGACCCATAAGTAAAAAGCAATCCTGAAAGGCTCTATCAGATTTTGAAATGCAAAGACTAAAAGTAAACAAAAATGTCAAAGGTAATTACAGTACAATTAATATTGAGGTGGCATTTACAGACTAGACAAAACAAAAGATAGCTTGAAGGGCTTGGCAGGTGGGCCCATGCCTACCTCATGAAGTTCAACAAGGTTGTCCAGAGAATTTTTGGATGCCCCATCCCTGGAAGTGTTCAAGTGTTGGACAGGACTTTGAGAAACCTGATCCAGTGAGAGGCATCCCTGCCCATGCAAGAGTGTTGAAACTACATGATTTTTCAGGTCTCTTCCAATCCAAACCATTCTAGGAGTCTCTTATTCTGTGAAAAACAGTGATTTTAATTGCATTGGCCAGCAGGCAGTAAGAATTTCAAGTTACTTGCTCAAGGTCATTCCCCTGCCCCCATACCAGTTTATTAGTTTTTGTGCTTGAGTCCATCCATATCACTTATGCATAAAAGTGCTTATAAAATTTATCTAGGCAGCTATATCATGAGCTGCCTCCTTGTGTGGCTCTGCTGGAACTTGCTCATCTTCCATGTGCTTCTACTCCCAGCATTTTTTTCAACATGTGCATCAGCTTAGCTCTGCATCCATCACACAAATATTAAAAAGGAAACAGTGAAAAGATCCGTGCAACTTCCCATTGGTTTGTGCTGAGCTGTAGTTATTCAAAGCCCAGCTGGGTTTTGCTTACCCATAACTCCACTTGGACTGCGTTTTTATTTCAGGTGCTTTCCTTGGCTCTGCTCAGGCGTGGCTTCTGGATGACTTTGATGCCTAAAAGCTAGGTCCCGCTGATTGCAAGCTGTACGGCGGGGGCCTGACCCGGAGGCACGGTGACTCAGAGCCCTCTGACGCAGACTGCCGCCTGCTTCCTCCCGCCTCCGGGCGTGCAGGCACTCACTGCTGGCCCCATGCGTCCCTCAGTTATTACATGCCCATGCCACACGGTGAGTAGCGGGACTGGGGCCAGATCTGCACCTCCTTCCTGCCTCTGCCTGCTCCCAGTAAGTGGGCTCGCCACCCCATTTCTCTACGGTTAGACCCCAGGTCCGGCAGGTCCTCTGCAGAGGTGAATAGGTAGGTGGGCATTTAATGCTTTGTTCTGAGGTTTGCTGATGCTTCTAGCCAACATCTGGCTATGCTCTGCCAAATAAAATCCACTTAACTCCTTCATGTGATTCCACTGAAGACACAGCTGATGTTCTTCAGCAATGTGATCTAACTCTAGCAGCAGAATAGCTCCTTTTCCTTGAGTTAGAAGTTTCTTTGCTGATGTAGCCTGTGTGGCAACACCGGTTAAGCCTTGATGTATGTGTCATCTTCCAGCTCGTACTCCAGCTTTAAATAGCAATTAAAGATTAAGTCCATATATGTTACCTGAAAAAGAGTTTTATGTGTCTTCTTTATATTGCCATCTTCTGAAATAATAAAGGAGGCTTGAGCTAAGAAGGTGATGACTTAAAAAAGAGTTTACTACAGTAACTAGTGTAAAATATTTGAAGTGAAGCTAAAGCAGTATGTAAAAGTTTATACCTAGTATTTTAGTTGGTCTCACAGGATGACTAACACAATGTAGTAAAATGTGTAAAATAAACCCCCTAAATCAAAGGACATACTACTTTCCAGCTTAGTAAAAGGACAATGCTTTGACCAAAGAGTTAATGTCTGCTGTTATCCATTATGTGTATGGCATTCGTCTTACTGTGGTTGAAAGACATGCGATATTTTAGACGTGTTCCTCCTAACACCCAAATGAGAAGGGAAAACTTTTTGCAGATGATAAGGTAAAGGCTTGATAAAGCAACAGTGCTGTTGAAATAATTAAGACCTCAGCTGATACTCAGGTCTCTGTGTAGGTGACAAGTTAATGGGGAGAGCTGCACACCCCATAATCATAGAATCATGGGATGGTTTGGGTTGGAAGGGACCTTAAAGATCATCAGGTTCCAACCCCCCTGCATGGACAGGGACACCTCCCACTGGACCAGGCTGCTCAAAGCTCCATCCAACCTGGCCTTGAACACTTCCAGGGATAGGGCGGCTGCAACTTCCCTGGGCAACTTGTTCCAGTGTCTCATTGCCCTCACAGTGAAGAATTTCTTCCTAATATCTAATCTAAATCTACCCTCTTCCAGTTTAAATCCATTCCCCCTTGTCCTATCACTACACAGTCTTGTAAAAAGTCCCTCCCCGGATCTAATGTGATCAAAGTATACCACATGCCAAGCCAGACATCACCCAGAGCTTGCATACTAACTTTTGTGTTGTTCCAGCTACAGGTTGAGTCTTTTGGCAAACCTGACCAGGAGTGCAGTGCTATCACAGTTCTGCCATGGTCATGGTCATGCAAAGAGGAGCGAAAGAATCTCCCAAAAAGCCTTATGCAGGGAGAATTCTCTAGGTCTCAAGTGAACACAGAGTTGTATCCTGAGACATCACTGCCCAGGCATCCATGTCTCACCCAGAACCAGGCACAAGGAAAACAACTCCTTGATTATGACATGGAATCTTCATCAGATGCTCATGTGACAGAAGCAGTTTTCAGAAGATGAAATTTTGTCTGTGAAGAAAAGTCTACCTAATGTCCACTATTTGCCTCTACACAAAATTTCAGAGATAGTTAGAAGATAAAAATCACAGTTCTTGGGATCCACATCCCGGACTGCTGTTTTTTAGCTGCTAAGTACAACACGATTAGCAAGAATATTATTGTGCAGGGTGTCTCTCTTCTGTAGCCACCAGCATACATTTGCAAGGAAGAATCTTTAATGTAGACAAGCAAAAGCACTATTAATTGTGGGGGCAGTGCTTTGCAGCTGTACAGGCTGTATTGAGATGGCCTCTGCTTCAAATAGGTAATTGCTTGCACGGACCCAAACAGGCAGCGATAACATGAGACAGAAACAGAACCAACTGAAGCTACTTGAACAATGGAAATACAGAAACAGAATCCAGGTGTCCTGATCCCAGTCCCATAGTTCTTTCACTGAGCCGGACTAAGTTACAGCCACCAAGCTTCCTCAAGCAATGACAAGCTGTAGTGCTCCAAATCCTCGTTTTGAGCTCATTTACATTAAGAATGCCTTCTACTGCAGCTGTGTGCTCACTGACTCTCCACCCTTTTAACAGCTCAACCATTTGCACCTCTCCCTGCTTAAGAAAAGGACTTTGCCAAAGCTTCCCCAGCTTTCATAGAATCATAGAATCCTAGGGGTTGGAAGGGACCTCGAAAGATCGTCTAGTCCAACCCCCCCTGCCAGGCAGGGTCACCTAGAGCACATCACACAGGAACGCATCCAGGTGGGTTTTGAATGTCTCCAGTGAAGGAGACTCCACAACCTCTCTGGGCAGCCTGTTCCAGTGCTCTGTCACTCTCACAGTAAAAAAGTTTTTTCTGATATTCCTCGGGACAATGCATAAGAACAGATTTAAATTTTAATTACTTCAGAGACTTCTCAAACTACTGTGGAGAGCAGAAGGAAAGCAGAAGACCAGGATTGTCTCTAGATTTAATGAGCCTGAATTAAATGAAAAGGGAATAGTTTTAGGAGCTTAAAAAACCCCACACGGACAGAATTAATTGTTTGTGAGCTCTGTGGAATCACCACTGTGCTTCTAATTTTTTTTGCTGCTGCTTTCTGATTTAATAAGAGTAGATTTATTTAATAAAATAATTTAATTTTTCTAATCAATTAATATAAATCTTTGGATGAAGAAAGGGGAAGGGTTATGGTGGGGTAACTGATTTCTCTTGTTACTATAATTATCAAAATAATTTGAGTTTAACAAGCTTTAGCAAACTGTCAAAAGCTGTTAACAGTGTAACACCTTGCAGCCATGAAGAAGCTTTGTGTGTTGATAATCCTGCCATGAAGAAAAAGCAGAGAGCTAGGGCAAACAGTGCACTGCATGGACACACTGTGGGCTCCTGTAAGGCTGTTCACAGCAAGCCTGTGACTGGGATTTGTGCAAAATTAAGATTTGTACAGTCTGAGAGACCACATGGTTGAAGAGCATTCCTTGGCAGTTTGAAACAGGAGGTGCCACATTTTACAGATCTAGGTAGGACCTAAAAGACAAAAATACTGGTTGAGTATGCGTTATGGAGCTGAGGTACTTCAGCTGCTAAATGAAGATACACTTCACAGAATCACAGAATTATTGAGGCTGGAAAAGACCTCTGAGATCAGCAAGTCCAGCCTATGACCTAACACCTCCACATCAGCTAGACCATGGCACTAAGTGCCACAACCAGTCTTTCCTTAAACACCTCCACGGATGGTGACTCCACCACTTCCCTGGACAGTCCATTCAAATGTCTGATCACCCTTTCCATGAGGAAGTGCTTCCTAATATCCAACCTAAACCTCCCCTGGCTCAGCTTCAGACTGTGCCCTCTCATCCTGTCACTAGTTTCCTGGGAGAAGAGCTAGACCTCCACCTAACTACAACCTCCCTTCAGGTAGTTGTAGAGAGTGATAAGGTCCCCCCTGAGTCTCTCTTCTCCAGGCTAAACAAACCCATCTCCCCCAGTCTCTCCCCATAAAACTCTCCCTCTGTTCCCTTCACCAGACTTGTTGCTCTCCTCTGGACCTGCTCCAGCACCTCAATCTCTTTCTTGAAGTGAGGGACCCAGAGCTGCACACAGTACTCGAGGTGGGGCCTCACGAGTGCTGAGTACAGGGGGAGAATTACATCCCTACTCCTGCTGGACACAGCATTCCTGATACAAACCAGGATGCCATTGGCCTTCCGGGCCACCTGGGCACACTGCTGGCTCATGTTCAACTGGTTGTCAACCAGTACTCCCAGGTCCCTCTCTGGTATTTAAAGTAGTATTTCTCAATGCCCTGTTTGGAAGGTACTTAAAGTCACTGCCTTCGGTGAGGCTCTAAGGAAATAATTTTAACAAGTATGCAGGAAAACTTCTTACACTACAACTGTCTGAATGATCCCATGACTCATCTGAATTGCAGAAAGGAAGGCTGACTGGGAAAATAAAGAATGATTGGCAGAATGACAAAATAAATATAAATTGATGTGTGAGCAGTCAGAACACAGTGCTATCCTGTGTGGGTGTACATAGTGATGGTCTGAATGTGTTGTGAAAAAGGTGCTGGTTTAAAAAAAAATATGATAGGAGTGAAGTGGGGGATTTCAAAATCTCTTGGCAAAGAGATACTGATTCAGTGAGAACCGAATAACTTCAAAACCATCTGAAAAGCAGAAGTGCTCCTTTATCTTTTGTATTATTAACAGCTGTGCCATAGACTATTGCGTGAAGTTAGCTCTCATGATAATAGTTTTTTCTGTAAGGCTACAAAAGGAAAAAAGAGTAACAGACTAGTATGCACAGCTAATGTATCTAGCTATTTTTGCCTAATTATCGAATCTGTTGTTCAGCTGATATTCTTTTTAGAGGATATTTCTATTTAGTTGTCTTTCTAAGTCACAGAATCACAGAATGTTAGGGGTTGGAGAAGACCTGTGGAGATCATCAAGTCCAACTGTCCTGCCAGAGCAGAACCAAATCTAGGGCAGGTCACTCAGAAATGCATCCAGATGGGTCTTGAAAGTCTACAGAGAAGGCAACTCCGCAACCTCTCTGGGGAGCCTGTTCCAGTGCTCTGCAACCCTTACAGTAAAGAAGTTCTTCCTCATATTGAGGTGGAATTTCCTGTGCTCTGGCTTGAATGCATTACCCCTCATCCTACCACAGGGCTCAAGTGAAAAGAGATTGTCCCTTCCGTCTTGACACCCAGCCCTCATATATTTGTACATTTTAATTAGATCTCCTCTCAGTCTTCTCCTGTCCAGACTAAAAAGCCCCAGGTCTCTAAGCCTTTCCTCGTAAGGCAGGTGTTCCAGTCCCTTAATCATCCTCGTAGCTCTTTGTTGGACTCCCTCAAGTAAATCCCTGTCCCTCTTGAACTGGGGAGCCCAGAACCGAATGCAATACTCTAGGTGAGGTCTCACTTGGGCAGAGTAGAGGGGGAGGAGAACCTTCCTCGGACACACACATGCATCCCAGGGTACCATTGGCCTTCTTGGCCACAAGGACACATTGCTGTCTCATGGATAACTTGTCCACCAGGACTCCAAGGTCCTTCTCCATGGGGCTGCTTCCTAGTAGGTCAACCCCTAATCTATATTGGTGCATGGTGTTTTTTCTTCCCAGGTGCAGGACTCTAAACTTATTCTTGTTGAACCTCATTCAGTTCAGTAAGTCAATAAATAACTGAAAAGAAAGCAAAGAAAGTATTCTTGCCATGAGTTGATGCTCTGCACTGTATATGCTCTAATGTCCTGGGCAACAATAGGAGATGACAATGCCTATAGAAACAGAGCACATGCTAGTTCCCTATGAAAGGGTCTTTGGACCATGCACTGAAGGAGAAAAGAAAGAAGCTTGTGAGCCTTACTGACAGAAATAGCCATTTAATAGCTTTCAGCCTTTACAGTAGTAAAAAAAAAGAGCAAGAAGGGAGATGATGATAGAAAAAGTAATGTTTAGGCTTCACATAGTTATTTTAGAGGGTTTTCTTGAGGAGAATTGGACATATTTGACCATTCTGCCTCCGCGTGTATCTACACCCTCTTTTGTCACTCACTCCCATTAACTTTCGACATTACTGTCCAATGTCAATCTAATCCAAGGGGGAGAGAAGTCTCAAAGATACTAGTTCCTTAAGGTTTGTGAAAATATGTGGCTGGATACAAGACAGAGGGGCAGTTATTAATGCCCTCTTTCCTACCTGTTCTTCCAAAGGAAAAGACTAAAAACCTGTCCTTTTTTTTTTTTTGTGAAAATGTAAATCCTTCTGAAATGTACTGGGAAGTTGGCTTCAGTGTTTCTGCTACTCAGATGGCTACTTTTATGTTTTAGTTCATTACATTCTGGCCAAAGAAGCAACTGAGTGCCAAGATGTACTTTTAAAATTCACCCTGTAAGTGGACCACCGAGTTAAAACACATTAATCTCAAGTCAGCAGCAGTACATACATGCTCATCATTAAGAACAGGATAACTGCTTGAGAGGATGGAGTTGTTGGGTCAGGGTCAGTTTTAGAGAGGTGCTTCCAAACTGAATGTTCTTTACCCTTTCTCCACAGTGGTAATCTTTTTCATCTCTGCAGGATGTAATGACTGGAAAACATGAAAGGAGATGGGAAGTCTGGAAATCTCATTTCTCATTGATTCAAACCACAAGCTAAGAGGCTCTTGGAGAAAAAATGTATCCTTGGGCACCAGGAGTGCAGATTTACCACATTGATTTATTATTTTTTAAAATAACATATTTTATTCCTTTTGTACTTTTTTCCTTCTCTGTTGCTGTAAAGCTTGGATCATATATTCCTATATTTTTTCATTCTCCTTTGTTTCTAGGCTTCTGGTCTGTCCATCTGATTCTGTCTTTGCCTGATGAAATCTTCCACCTTTATTTGGAGGCTTCTGGGGAAAAAAAAAGCAAAAAATAAGCCTAAGAAACTCAGAAAAAATCCCAAGTCTTCTTGCAACAATTTGATGTCACTTTGCCATACTCTACTTCCAGTACAGTGGCAAATCTCCTATGTACAGCAAGCTTTCTCCAGTAAGTTATATACTGGCAGAAGTTTTAGTTTTGATTATTTACTGGAACAATTTCCTGTAACTTCACCATTCTGTGTTAATACTGTTTTAATATTTGATCATATTGATTCTAAATAAACAACTCACTGCCTGACAAGCTTCCAGCAAGCTTAGCTGGCATAAATTGACTGGTCCTTCCAGCCTAGGAGATGCTTCTTGTTATTACACAACAGATTTTCTGACTCGGCTGAGGAAATGGAGTTCACGTCCATTTAAGTGTGCTGTCTGTCTCTGCAATCAGCTGTCAGCTGCATGACAATATTACAATATCATGCCAAGTAGAACATGTAGCTGCTGTTTGGCTGACTATTTAATATTTGCTGATAAAAGTTTATGAAGTGTAAGAAATTATTTTTATTCATAAATGTGCATAACAACATGTTACTTTGTTCATGAACAGAAAAGCTTTTCTGTAGGAAAACCTTTTAAGAAAAATTTATTTAGGAAAGCTGTTCCTTGAAAAGAAATTGACTCATGTATACATTTTGTTATTTCAGTGGGTTTTTTTATTTCACTCAAGACCCAGGAAAACACCCGTCAGACTTAAAAAAAAAAATAAAATTGAAGGGATAAGTCTTTGCTTAACAGTTAGAAATGAGACTTTTTAAAAAAAGAAAACAGTCAAATTCCTCTCATTATTATATGACCAATAAACAAAATTATTTTCCTTTTGCTATACTAGAACAGCTCTTCTAGAGAAGGGCTCATATTAAACATGGAAGATGACAAAATTCCAGGCAAATGTGAAGGCCAAACTTTGGGCAAAATGGCTGGTGGTAACATAGAACAATCTTAACATAGGCACGACTTACCCGTGGGCTAAATCCAAGATTTTTAAAGGTAAGTGGGTGCCCAACACTGATATCTAGCTGGTGTGTAATTGTAGGGGATTTAGACATGTTTGGAGCTTTGCAAAATAAAACATACAACCAGCCAGTATTAGCAGACCTTAAATTAATTTCACAGTTAAGCACTGCTTAGTAATGCCAATGTGACTGTCTTCCTTACGTCAGAATGATAGTTTATCAAACAGACACAAAACCCAAATCTTTTCAATTAAAAAAAAAAAAAAAAAGTAATTTCTTATGTATTAAAACAAATATGGCACATAACTGCCATTAATTTACAAAGCTAGTAACTAAAAGCATCTGCAGCTCAATTCACGTGCAAAAAATCACATGATGAGTTAGGGGAAATAGGCGGTGTAGAAACTTAAAGCAGGTTTCTGTTCACATAAATACAGCATAAATGCCATCATAAAGACTTGTGGTAAAGAAGCTTTAGGCTATTTCTTTAGTACATTATTTGGTCTCCTGCATGTATAATGGAGACAGAGGGGTCATTCTTAGTAATCAACTAGATTTGTGTGGGCAAGGAGCAACAATATTAGGTGAAGCTTTTTGAACACTGTCCATCAACTGCTTGTAGAAAGGAAAGCTGGTGTAAAGAACCATAGTCTTTTGCCTTTGAACTAAAGATATCTAACATTCAAGAAAAAATTATTACAAGGGGAATGATTAGCAGAATCATTCAGGATTTGCTTCTCTAAATATTAATAATTTCTGTAAGTTAGAAGTACTTAGATGGAAAGAATCTGCCAGGCTCAAAGTAGAAAACAAAGACAGAATTGCCTTTTTATTCCACAAAAAAAGAAAAATCCCCAAAAATGTCACCTTCCCAATCTTTTGGCACTGATCTCAACCCACCACATTTGCTAAGAATCCATTTGTAACATTAATTTTGTAATGCTGTATGACTCAAAGCAATCAGCATTATTTGTGAGTTCCTTTGATTTGATATCACAAGCAGCAGATGAAAATGTTACTACTTCAAATTAGAAGCTGAATTATTTCTTCATTGGCCTCTTGTGCAGCTTAAATTATGCACATATGCCTTGTATTACTTTTCTTCAAGCCCAGGCACTGTAAAAATTATTAATTTTACAAAATCTCTGAAATCATGAATGACTACAAGATTCAGATTAGATGTGTTAGGGTTTGTTTTTTTTTTTTAATATCTGGCATTTGTCAATGTAACAAGCATGGGAATAAAATTATTTTTTGCTTGCTTATCCAGAAGATTGTTCTATATGACTGAGTCAGCATGAGTATTTAATCCACATTGATCTTTAAGCATGGAGGTAGTTGTGGTGTTAGCTTCAGCACATGAAGCTGTGTGCTGATTCCAACAGCCCCCATTCAAGCAATATATATTAATGCAAAATTGGCAAAAAACCCTATATAACCTATATCACCCCCCCAGCACCGCCCCCCCCCCTCAGTATAAAATGCTTGAACTTAAAATAAACCCTGAGGTCTTTGATAAATACCATTCACAGCTATTTGAGAACCAAGCAATCAATGCCTACTTGTGAAGCAGATCAAGGATTTGGTGTCCACACTGTATTGTGATAGTCAGCAAATGAAACTGGGGAGGAGACACCATGAGTGGCCACCTACCACCACACTTTGGCTATGTCTGCCTCAGGAAATTAGGAGGTTCCTACTTATGTTCATTTAGCTACTTTGCCATGAAATCAATTTCTTTTTATAATGAGCTGATCACCGTGGCAGCAGAAGTGGGCCAAGGATGAAGGCATTTGAATAATCCTCTCACTTAAAAAATGTAATGGTGTTCCTTACTGAAGTATAGTACTCGAGAGAGTGGCAGAAAGACCCTTTCATGTGTTTATGTTGGTGATTTGAGTCCTCCTGAGTTAGTGGAAAAAATATGGTGATGCACATGTAAAATTTCTCAGTTTGGCAGCTAGAAGTTCATCATCTAGCAGAGAGGGACCTCATTACAGAGTCACCCATCCTTTGTCAACAGATACGTCTAGCAATGAGGCCAACAATTTCTCATCCCCGTATAAGCTCTCCTGAAACAGGATCATGATACATTAGCTGCTGACTCTGTTAGGTTTGGTGTGTGTATTAATAGCACTTCAAAGGTCTTAGGCCCATTGATATGCTGCTATTCATGGGGGAAAAAATCTCTAAAATAAAACCTGTTAAATGAGTCAGTTCTAACTGTTCTTGTGCTTTGAAAAGTTTAAATTGACTCTGAAATAGCTTGAAACACTGTTCTGAATAAGAAGTGACAGAGCTTGGTAGTGCTCACACATTACCTGATGTTTTTGTTGCTCTGAGCATTTGCTTTGATTAACAAAGCAGACACTAAAACCACCAGCTGCTCAAGTCCAACAGTGTGTGCTTGTTTTCTCTCCTTTCAAGCTAATTACAAAAAATTACTACTGATTGTAACATTTCACAGATTTGTTATTTGAATTTCACTGGGAAAGTCCTGATGAAATGGGTTTGGCTTATGCAGAGCAGGAAGTTTAACAAGTAGTTAGTACATGTAGTTAGTACCTTTATATACTGGTGGGGAACTGGTAACTGGCAACATGCTTTACATTTGAAAAATATATTTTTAAGGAACTAGTGTGATGTCAGAGGTATCATGTGGCCTCATTTGCTGCCCTACCCTGATTTTTCTGGAAAGTAGTCTGACTCATACCTTTTTTATTTTTTACAGAATATACCACATTATTTTAACAGCCCTAGAGAACTGGTATTGTATAGCAGCAACCTGCAGAAAAAAAACAGCAGGATATTATGAAGGATTAACCTGTTGAAATCCTGCTTACATACAGGAAGAATGTAATTGTTTTATGGGCATAAAGAGCATGTCACACTACTTTTAAACATAAATTGTTACCTGTGGATAAACTACCCACCCTAAGGAAGAACTGTTATTTAGTACTTCACATCAGTTAATGTATGATCTTACATATCTGAAAAACATTACTTAAAACAGTCACCTAATAATTACCAATTCATACTTTGATCACTTCTTTGTTCAAATCTGGAAGGGCTTTACCAGGCAGCAAATATTTCATTGCATCATTGGAGCCTGACATCTGTGAAGGAAAAACAAGAATGTAATAGTAATTGAAATGCAAAACTAATAGGAGCAAAATGTGCAATCAATGTAAGTTGCCTCTGTATTAATGCATAAAGCTCAAGAAAATGTAGAGGAACTGGAACTCCTCAAAGATGACACAGCTGTATGGTTGTTACTACTGAAAGTTGCTAGCATGACTGAAGTGTTGAAATCATTGTCAGAGACCTATTTACAAATGAGTAAAAGGGGGACAGTGGTGGTGTATTATTGATTTTGTCCAATTTCTTGACAGCTTGGAGGCCAGGTTATTGAGTTTGGTAAATTACTGTTTAAAGCACTGGTAGAACACCTTTTTTTAAAAAAACACAGTCAATTCAGATTTAAGAGCCAATACAGTAAAATACTCAGCTCTTCTCTCCGGCACCAAAAGTAAAAGGTTGTAACCCAGGAGAAGTGCAGTTATGAAGATGTGTAATCATGAAGAATTTATGCTACCACCACCACTAGTATAGCTTTGGGTTTTCTGCAGTTCCCAGAAGTTCCTCTACCACCAAAGTAATGCCAAAAAGTGACCAATGCTATGTGACAGCTCATTCAGGTAATGCTGACATAAATTTAACCACTGTATTAGCAGTAAGTGGCTGCAAATTATTTGTTACCTGCTAATGTCTTCTGTGCAAATTGGATACTACCCATCTGTTAATTATGTACTTAATGTTATGGAATTGCCAGTGTTCCAAATAAAAAAATTTGTTGCAGGGAGACATTTCTACAAAAGTATAAATAAAACATAGTTAAGCTCTGATACTCTGTAACTGAAAAGAAAAAGAAAGAAGCTCAAATTCCTTATTTTTGAAAAAAAAACACGACTAATTACAGGAAATGCACCATATTAAACCAACGAATGTTTGAAGTCTGTGGACAATTTCAGCATCTAGTCAAGAAAGTACTCCAGGTTAAGCTTGCTTTTCTGCTTTTCTGTATGTTAAGATGACTCACCTTTTTCTACTGATCTATTTTTAATTTGTTGATTCTTTTTAACCAAATTTTTTAAGCAGTCATCTTCCCAGGGGAAAAAAAAAATGTTTTCTTGATAAAGGGTAGGAGAGTTAATCTTACTCAAAAGAAAAAGCTAGGCAACAGAGTGAGGCAGTCAGCTGAGCTGTAGTGCCCACTGGGAACACAGCTAAGAGGTGATGGGAGCTATGAGGCTGCTAAATTCCAGCCTTTGCATGGACCAAGTATGCAATTTCCAGTTTCTGGACAAATGGTGTGAAAAAAAGCAGTTAGTTTTGGGTAAAACTTCCAGTCCTTTTTCTTACAGTTCCATTAGAAATATTAGTGAGAAAAAAACCCAAAACATCTTAATATGCATACATCTAGGAAATTATGTATTAGATACAATATATGCTATACATTATAATAGGTACCAAAGATGCAGCTGTTCTCCTAGAAGTTGTCTTCAGCTTCACCCTAGGATTGCTACTAACTGCAGCTCGGAAAGATAGTAATTTCCAGAGCCTGGGAAGAACAAGAAAAATAATATGGGAATGTAGGAAGATCATGTACAGGAAGCTAGTTGCTGAAGTGTTGTCTCTGAATGACACCATCTGGGAGGCATTTTCCATTCAGATGGATTTATTTTTTGTTGTTTGAGAACATTAATTAGTGCATACAAAACACCACGTAAAAGCAAATTAAATCAGGTTTGAGGTCCCATCGGCCTTGCTGTGTTCAAATAGGGTGAGGGGGAAGATAAACACCAGTGAATTCAACCTGCTGTGCCCTGAGGGGGTGAGGGGGATGGGAGTCCTTAATTCCCAGCCCTCCTTCCTCCCTTCAGTAATAATGGTCTCCTCTCATAATAAAACCAAGCTGAAGAGTCATGACTCTGTTTTAGATGTTTTGCCCTGCTTAGCCACAACTCAGCAAATCTGAACCCATGGCAATTTATAGAAAGTCTGCTGTTAGCCTTCTTAAGAACAACAGGAGCAAATGAGTGGCTGGGACAAGTGCCCAACTCAGTACAGTGCATACATTAGGGCAGAGACAACCTACTTAGTCACTCTTCATGCTTCCAACTTTTGCTGGTGAATTTGCACAGGCAAATATTATGGCTGATTTGAAAACCTCCCAAAGATTTGTATTAATGTTTTATAAATTAGATCATGGGGATAATACTGTAACAAAATTAATTCAAAGTATATTTTCCTGAAAACTTACAAGACAGGCCCTTTTCTTCCTTCACACCTCAAAAATCACTCTTAGCATTTGGTGGGAGACATAATGGGGCAAAACCACATTGAGATGATGAAACAAGTACCAATTTTAAAATTCTGCGGCTACCACTTAGGGAGGATCAGATCTATGTCTGATTCATTATCAGTATTTACTCAGGAAAGAAGAAACTCAGCCCACTTATACTGGTCCATGCTATGTCATACAGCACATAATGTGATACATACTTCATAAAATGCAAAAGATACAGACAAAGAACCAAAGCAAAGGAACAATCCTTGTGTGAATTTTTAAGACGAAACCCAGTGGCTGTAGGGGTCTGAGTTGAGGGGATCACCAAGCCTGGATAAGGCCTTAGTGTAACTTCACTTTTATTACAGAACAAACGTAACAAATAACTTCAGCACCGTCTGTGGTGAAAGACTAATATATTAATGTACCACTGGCCCAGCGCAACTATAAATCATTAGTATATCTGTAAGACTACAATGAATCGCTTTTCATTGCCATGAAAAGATTTAACGTCCTGCTCATTTAACGTGATTTGTAGAACTTAGAACAAAAAGTGCAATAATGGCATCATTAGGATGCCTAGGGCAATAATAAAAGCAGCTGTCACCTCTGAAATGTTTTCAAGGAACAGACTCCCCTGGGGCAGAGCTGCTGGATGAAGACACGGTAATAGAAGGATGCTAGGACTGGTCACTTTTGGATTGGCTCAGCAAGTGACTCAGTAATAACGAATCTGTCCAGAAAATGGAGGCCTTCTTTGCTTCAGTCTTTAGTAATACTGTCACTTGTACTGAGGGAGTTCAGCCCATCAAGCTAGGAGACGGGGGCTGGGAGCAGAAAGACACCCCCACAATCCAGGAAGAGATAGTCAGTGATCTGCTGAGTCACATAGATATACACAAGTCTACAGGGCCGGGGGTACTCACCAAGCCACTTACCATCATTTGTCAGCAGTCCTGGCTGACCAAGGAGGTACCAACAGATTGGAAGTCAGCCAATGTGACACCCATATATAAGAAGGGATGGAAGGATGATCTGCAAAATTACAGGCCTGCCAGTTAGGCTTCAGTGCTGGATAAGCTGATGGAACAGATCATCCTGCGTACTACTATACAGCACATGCAGGATAACCAGGTGATCAGGCCCAGTCAGCATGGGTTTATGAAAGGTACGTCCTGTTTGACAAACCTGATCTCCTTTTATGAAAGAGTGACCTGCTGATTGGATGACAGAAAGGCTGTGGATGTTGTCTATCTTGACTTTAGTAAGGTATTTTACACCGTTTCCCACAGCATTCTCCTGGAGAAATTGGCTGCTCATGGCTTGGATGTGCACATGCTTCGCTGGATAAAGAACTGGTTGAATAGCCAGGTTCTAAGAGTTGTGTTGAATGGAGTCAATCCAGTTGGTGGCTGGTCACGAGTGGTGTTCCCCAGGACTCAGTGCTGGGGCCGCTCCTGTTTCACATCTTTATCAGTGATCTAGACAAGGGGATAGAGTGCACCCTTAGTAAATTTGCAGATGACACTAAGCTGTGTGGAAGTGTTGATTTGCTTGAGGGTAGGGAGGCTCTGCAGAAGCAGAGGGATCTAGACAGGCTTGATTGATGGGCTGAGGCCAATTACATGAGTTTCAATAAGGCCAAATGTCCAGCCAGTGTTGTGGCACTTCAGCCACAACAACACCCAGCAGTGCTACAGGCTTGGGGAGGAGTGGCTGCCGAGCTGCCCAGCAGAGAGGGACCTGGGGGTCTTGATTGACAGCCAGCTGAATATGAGCCTCCGGTGTACCCGGGTGGCCAAGACAGCCAATGGCATCCCAGCCTGTGTAAGGAATAGTGTGGCCAGCAGGGCCAGGGAGGAGAGTGCCCTGCCCTTGGCACTGGTGAGGCTGCATCTTGGGTATTGTGTGCAGTTTTGGGCCCCTCACTACAGAAAGGACATTAAACTACTAGAGCGTGTCCGAAGAAGGGCAACAAAGCCGATGAAGGGTTTGGAGCACATATTACGAGGAGCAGCTGAGGGAGCTGGGGTTGTTTAGGCTAGAGAAAAGGAAGCTGAGAGAAGACTTTATGATCCTCTACAACTACCTAAAAGGAGGTGGTAAAGAGATGGGGATCCGTCTGTTCACTGAAGTTGCCAGTGAGAGAACAAGAGGTAATGGTGTCAAGTTGCACCAGAGAAAATTTAGATTGGGTGTTAGGAAGAATTTCATCACCAAAAGAGTTATAAGGCATTGGAACAGGCTGCCCAGGGCTGTGGTGAAGTCACTATCCCTGTAGGTATTTAAAAGTTGTGTAGACATAGTACTTAGGGATATGGTTTAGTTAAGGACTTGTCAGTGTTAGAGTAATGGTTGAACTTGATGATCTTGATGGTCTTTTCCAACCAAGGTAATTCTGTGATTCTGTGAAATTAATCCCACAGAGCTATAGTTCATAGTGTCTTAAGTGGCTAAACAGACAACCCAAGGATGACAAGGCTGGGGTCAGCAGAAGAGGGCTAGCATTGATGACACCAGGCCATGAGCATCAGCTGCTAGGATGGCTGTCCTCCTTTCCAGATCACCCTGACCACTTGTGACACCCTAAGGCCCCATACCATTAATATGGACGCTCAGGAATAAAAGCACCTGAAGAATCCATGGATTTGGAATCAGCTATCATAACCATAGAAGCGTACAGCTAATTCTTCCATGACTGCATGCTTCTAAGCTTGTTGTAGCTATCCCCTACCACCATCATAATTATCTTATCTTACAGTTGACTACTGCTAAACCATAACTGTAACCACTATTGTGCTTGCATTATTATATTAATATATTGCAGTTGTATAAACTATCACACTGCACGTGCTATTAGACATTGTTATATAGACCTGACATAGTTACAGTCTTTCTTCTTGCTAGGTGAAACCTCTGCATGCTCCTGCCTCCCTGCCACCAGACCTCCTCTTGCTACCTCTACAACATAATAAATTTCCAGGACAAACTGTAAAAATTCCTGCCTGGGTCCCCTCCACCCACCCCTAGAGGCATCTGTGAATGATATCCCCTTTACTGTGTCAGTATGCACGGTGACATTTCAACATGTCAGAGTGGGCAGACATGGAAAACGAGGTCTGTCTTTCCAAAATGCCCCAGGTGATCTAAAAGGAGAGATGTAAATCCATCAAACTAAAAAAAAAATTAAAAAAAAAATTATTGAAGTGAAAAGACTAACAGAAGAAGGTGTGCTGTGAATATCAGGGTTCGACCTACTGTTTTGTTTCATGGCATGTTAAATTTAACAATTAATTCTAAGGAACTACAGAAACCTGTTTTGGTGGAGGAGCTGAAAATACTGACATGGACACCATGCTCAAATGCCTCTACTCTGGACAGGTGTGTCGTTCAGTCTGCGAAAAGAGCCTCTTGATGCATAAAGATCAATTAGAAATTTGCAGTAATATGGACAATTTTGTCTGTGCTAGGTGGAAATTTTAACAGTCTCAGTGTGTTTACTAAATAAGTCTTAACCCAACTATTTTCTGGGATAGCTGTCTGGGGGCTGATACATTGGCCTTGTTCACTGAGTAGAAGACTGAGGCTTTTTTATGCCAATGTACAGTTCTGAGTCCAGACAAAAATTTGTCATTGCAGATTTTTCTACTTGCCTGGGAGACATTAAAAATCCGAAGACATCTGGATGAAGCCATTTCCATTCCAGTACTGACACAGCTCAGAAGGGAAGGGAGGAGTAAAGCTAACCACAGACTGTTTCATAGAGTAATGCCAATGTTTGAATTGTTCCACAACCAGATTTCTGACACTTGGCATGAAAATTTGGCCTCATCTTCAACATGATATTGGAGTAGCAAATGCTGAAAATATGAGTAACTTCTCCTTCTACGTCTTCCAGAGAGAAGTGACAATTTGACATCTAGGCATGCTCTCTCCTCTCCTCTTAAATGATAAAAGAAGGAATAATTTCCCAGCAGTTTTGAGTGCTTGAGGAGAATCTGTCTCATAGCAAACATGGAAAACCCTTGACTTAGCAAATGTTCCTTTGTACTTCTCCTGGCTACAGAAGATGTCCTATTAGTCAAGTAGTCTCTTCGGTTCCTCAGAGAATGCTGAACGACTTGGTTGAGCTCAGTTAGGATTCCCTGCATGCTTATGGCTTTTACTCTTCTTGTGAACAACACAAAAATTAAGACAAAGATAGTAATGCAGCAGGTGCTTCAATTCTTACCCAGAGGTAAAGGAAGCTGAAAATTAATACAAAGGAATCTAGGAAATATATATCAGAACCGCACTCTCACTATAGAAGAAAAAAAAAAAAAAGAGAAAGAGAAAGATTTTGAGCCATCTGGAGCTGGATATGATGTCTATTCCTGTCAGACAGATTAAAAAAGTGGATCAAACTACAAACATTTTAGATATAATTCCTGCTTCATCTTGCAAATATGTTTGCATGCTCAGAACTCATTTAGTCTTTATCATGAACCTCAGTACCCTTAAAAAAAAGGTCTGTCTCCTTACCCATATCCAAGCTGTGTTTCCTACAGTGAGGGAAAGGAGGCTTGGCATTATGGTTAGCAACTGCAAAACAGAGGGTGGCTTCATCTTCGTGTCAGTCTTTCCAAGGACATCCCAGTCGCCCAGGCAAGCACTGCCAGGGCACACGACTATCATGGCCATACCTGCTTCATTCCAGCAAACCATCAACTTCAGAGGGGCTTGGTACTGCCAGAGCAGCAAAATGGCTAGGGCGTAACATAAAGAGAAGCTAAGCCAATGCATTTAAAAGTAGCAGCAAGGACCTTTTGTTTCATAAAAAGGTTGTTTTCAAATGAAAATGTCTAAGGGTCTGTGAATTGGTGATATCGAGTTTCTCTCTTGAATATTGAAAGTGTTAGACAGACTCCTCTTACTTTACAAAACATGTATCACATAAAGCAAATACATGACTGCACATTTGCCTGGTCTTTTTCCATGTATGTCTGCATTTCTGTGGCCTTTATTTAGGCAGCAGTTCATCACCATTGTATATCATAAATTAAATCATCAGTAATTGTATTTATCACTGGGTTAGCTTTAGTAACTGGAATCAATTTAAATTCTATATGCGAACTTATCCTGGAGATACATGTATTTCCAGTTCAGAGGAAGTGTTAGGGCT
Organism: Hemiprocne comata; assembly: GCA_020745705.1. Classification (NCBI taxonomy): domain Eukaryota; kingdom Metazoa; phylum Chordata; class Aves; order Apodiformes; family Apodidae; genus Hemiprocne; species Hemiprocne comata. The sequence continues at coordinate 66,971,771 of CM036616.1, read as the reverse complement.
ACTTAGGAGTGAATTATACAAAGAGCGTGATGACTACAGTTAAGTAAAGGGGGTGACAGGAGCAGAGGTTAAAACAAACAGCTTCACTTGTTTAGGAAGTTTGCCCCATAGTCCTCCTAAGAGTACCTCATGGTCTCCTGTACACATATCAGCATATGTGTGTCTGTGTCAATGCATTCAGACCAAAACAACTATCTGTAAGTGGGGAGTTATCATTGTATCCATGTGTTCAAAAATCATGTTGTGATCAGTTGATTTGCAGTATCATACACAACACAGCCACAGTTATTTTCATGCTCTAAACCACCCGTTCCCCAATAACTGTCTTGTCTCTCAGTCAATGGCAAATGCTAGGGCACGTGCCAGGTGTTGAAGTGTGTTTCTTCTCTTTTCCTGTTCTCCACTACTTGACCTTCTGTGCATTAGTTTAACAGAGAGAAGGGGCTAGAAACACTTCTGGAACCTGCACACACTACAGGGGTGCAGCTCATACAGGGGTTTGCTGTCTACTGAAAGCTCCAGAGCCACCAATGTCCTCTGGCTTCTTCAGCTCATGACGGACTCCCTCCCTGCCTTGCTGCCTGCCAGTATTTACTGGCTCTCTTCAGAGAAAAGTCCTCTAGGGAGAAGGAAGATGACTATTAGAGTTTCTGCTCTGAAGAACAATTACAGCACTTACCTTCACAACAAGTTAGTGCACGTGCTCAGGTTGCTTCTGCCTCTGTTGGCTTACCTGGCTCTCTCATCACCAGGTGTATGTCCATAGTGTGTAATGCTCCTCTTTGTCTTCTGGCTAACATGTACAAAATGCAGTTTGGTGAGTGACAAAGGAGCATGGATTTGAGGAGGAAGACTAACGGTGGTTCTGACCTCTCAAATCTGTGTGAATTTGATTGATAATAATGTTTAATATTGGGGGTGTGAGAGATGGACTCTATAATGGCCTTTATTCCAGCGACATTCACTGACCAGATACATAGATAGACCCTGTGTGTTAGGTGACATCGGACTTGCCAAACCCTCAGTGCCTTTAATAAATCTATTGATTCCTAAGTGTTGTTTGTGAGTGTGACGGGGAGCGGTCCTCAGCCCTCGATCCCCCGAGGTGGGGGTGTGGGTTGTGGATTTACCTATCTTGGTCCGCGACAGGGGGGGACGTGGGGGGGGGAAGAAAGAAAAGAAAAGAAAAAATAAGTATTTGTTTTTCTGTGGCTTTATGCCTGGGAAAGGGTGCTGAGTTCTCCAAGTGGAGGGCAGAAGAGAGAGCAGGAGCCAGAAGCAAACAGCACCTCATGAACAGGGCAAGCAGTGGACAGTGTGGAGCTTGGTTCAGGCCTCTGAAGCAGTTGCTCCTGTGTTTCTGATGTCAATAACCTGGCTACACTGGATATTCCAAATCCACCATCATCTGTGATATCAGTACAGCTGCTGTGCACAACAAAAATGTGAGGCACTAACAGACTGAAAAATTCCTCTTTTCAAGCTTGTGTTTGTAAGCCATCTTGATGCATGTCTGGCTGTAAAACTTATTTTGAACCAAACTTTGTACATTTTACTAGGTGTCTCTGATTTCCATAGCATGATGATTACAGATAAGTGAAGCTGATGACAGGATTAAGTCTGGGACAGAAAGATGGATCTTTTTAAAAAGCAATTATTTGGCAGTAGAGTATGGGGTGGAGAGGGAAAGGGCAAAAAAGGGGAATCATAGAATCATAGAATCATAGGGGCTGGAGGGCACCTCTGAAAACCATCGAGTCCAACCCCGCTGCTGCAGCAGGAAAACCCAGGGCAGATCACACAGGAATGCTTCCAGTCAGGTCTTGAAAGTCTCCAGAGAAGGAGACTCCACAGCCTCCCTGGGCAGCCTGTTCCAGTGCTCCGTCAGCCTCACAGTAACAAAGTTTTTCCTCTTGTTGAGGTGGAACTTCCTATGTTGTAACTTGGTGTTGTTTCCCCACATGCTATCACAGCGAACCACTGAAAAGAGACTGGCCCATTCTTGACGCCCACCCTTTAGATATTTATAGACATTAATAAGGTTCCCTCTCAGTCTTCTTTTCTCACGATTAAAAAGCAACAGATCTCTCAACCTTTCCTCATATGACAGATGTTTCAGTCCCTTAATCATCCTTGTAGCCCTCCATTGGACTCTTCCCAGCATATCCCTGTCCTTCTTGAACTGGAGAGCCCAGGACTGGACACAATACTCCAGATGTGGTCTTACTAGGGCAGAGTAGAGGGATAGGAGAACCTCCCTTAACCAGCTGGCCACACTGTTCTTAATGCACCCCAGGATACTATTGGCTCTCTTGGCCACAAGGGCACATTGCTGTCCCATGGATAACTTGTTGTCCAGTGGGACTCCAAGGTCCTTCTCTATGAGGCTGCTTTCTAGCAGGTCAACCCCTAATCTGTATCAGTGCATGGTGTTTTTTCTCCCCAGGTGCAGGACTCTACGCTTATTCTTGTTGAACCTCATTCGGTTTATCCTTGCCCAGCTCTCCACTCTGTCTAGGTCTTGTTGAATGGCTGCACAGACTTACGACTGGAAGAAAACTGTTGCTTTTCTTCCAGTAGTCTTTGGACACCATACAGTGTGGGCTATTTATTTCCACTGATGACTAATCGCAGACCCCACACATGGTCACTGCATCATTTGTAACAGCTGTGAAGCAGAGCCCAGCCCCCCCTGGGCATCCTCACCCTTGTTGCAAAACTGTTGCTTTGTAGTACTTGCCCTGTGATCAGCCCAGCTAATTGAGGCCAGTTTTGCTGGGAGAGGAATGCTATGTCCATTTTGCCCTCACACCCCATCTTCTCCGGAAGGGGAGTGTCCTGGTTCTGATGGCAGCCCTGTTCCTTTCCTGGGCACACGAGAGGGCACAGCCAGGAAGCCCACAGCGTCTCACTTGTACAACTGGAAGTGATAGCTGGTGTCTGCAATCCTCCCCCTGTAGCCTCACCATCAGCCTCCCTCCTCTGACTGTGTCAGACACATCTCTGAACCTTGCTGTGTCAGCTCAGATTTGATCAATGGGTTATCAAGGAATAGGCAAAGAGAGGAACTAACAGTTACTATTCAGCAGGGTGACTTCAGCTCTGCTTCCTAAGGTAAACCAGGCTCTACCAACAGAGGCAGTGCCTGTGTAGCTAAAACAAGTGAGGCTGGGGAGGGAAAGCAGTCAGAGAGCTGCAGTCCCTGCAAGCCTCTCCAGCACTGCATGTCATGGGTTCCCATGGAAAAGGACAGGATGCAATTCGCTGTCCCCACTATAGCTTTAATCACATCTTGTGTTAAGCAGTTTTGCTTCCAGTAGCATTCAGGTTAATCTTTCCCTGGTTAAAACATCCCTGAGCAACTTTATCTTGGCATCACTGGATTCCCGTGTTGGGTTATTTCATGCATATGTCCTCATATAAGTTAAAAGATGCTGTATCTGATTAGGACCACTTGAGCTGATAGTAGCCCGTAGAGCTCTATACTTAAAAAAAAAAATATAAGAGATATTCCTGTTTAATTCTCAAGGTTACACAAAGACAAGGCTACATAGAATCATAGAATCATAGAATGTTTAAGGTTGGAAGGGACCTTAAGGGGCAAGGCAACCACAATTACTCCTGGCCAGTTAATTCTCAAAAATGAACTGTTGTCCTACCTTTCTCACATCTGTTTCTGTATGACTGGCTGTTGGCCCAAGTTCAACATGTTTTTGAGCCATCCCTCTGTCTTGGCAGACTTTTCCCACTTTCCCTTCTTGACACTTACCTGCCAAGACAAGCTCTCAGTCTGTAATACTGAATTGACAATCTCAGTAAATTCTTAAAAATATCAGTCTATTCGTATAGATCTTGGGCACTTCTGCTGTACAGTGCTTTTTGCAAGGATTTGGTGATTCCAGATGACACCTTTAATTTCTTCCATTCTCAAAATCCCACATCATCATCACAGCATTACCATCCCTGACTTTATCAAGCAGGAGCTTAGTTCAACCCTTTCTATTCCTTTTTGCTGCATCAAAAGATCACTTTCTTAGCAGTTTAGATAACCTCCCCTTTTGTACCACAGCACTGCTTCCCTCTTCTTTTTTTCTCACCAGACACAGGTGACTTCTTGTCACTGTCAAAAGTTCTTCATATTTCTACCTTTCCCTCTCTTTGTATCAATAAGGTGATTGATACTGCAGAGTAGTTCACAGTACCAGAGTTTTCTCTTTTTAGTTTTCAGGTGAACAATTTTAGACTTTCTCATTGCCCTTTACACTCAGGGATCAGTAAACCACATCAGTGAGATTTACTATCTCCTGTGTCACACTAGCAGCATGATAGCTGCTTCTGTGCAGTTGCCTCGCTGTGCTTTATCAGCTCTTGGACAGGCTGTTATTTCATCCCATGTTTGCACAGAGTGCAGTGCAGCTAAGCTCTCTTAGGCTCCCTGACAGTACAAAGATAACTCAGAACAGAAGGCAATCAGATCTCCAGAAGTTTTAGCCACTGGTGCTCCCATATTTACTGTGGGAAGAATAAAACTGAGCATTTTCACTTCTGGGTATGAATGACTATCTCATGAATTCAGATCTGTGCTGAGATGACACATTACTCACATCATTAACCTTAAGTCCTAAGGCACTTTTAACAAGCTTAAAGCTGAATGTGTTTTAAAAAGTTTTCAGGAATGTGCCTGTAATCTTTAAAATTACCACTGTACTTCAGCTTTCATGAAACTTGTTCACATAGAACAAATACACATTTCCTAGAGTTAATTCTAACAACAGATTATTTTTTTAAAACATCACTACAAAGGTTTCATTTAAAGGAAACTTTAGGACCAGTGCAAATTGCACAAAGAGAACATGAAAAAAAGAGACGAGTTACTTTTCCCAACAAGAGGAAAAAAAAGGCCGAGTTTTTACGTAGATTTGTTTTAATAAAAGCCTTTATGTGCACATGTTGTTTCTTCATTGTGAAAAAAGATATGTGGGCTCTGTGTGACATAAGGCTTGAGGGAGCTGTGAATAAGAAGACTGCATCTGTCCTGCCTGAATTTGTGCAAGTCATTTTTCTTTGCTAGGTCTCAGCCTCTCCCATCAGAAAATACCAACGCTTGCAAAGCGCTATCGTCTAGAGCGGGTGAACTGCTGCAGGAGCACCAGTTACTGTTAGTAAGTTTCCTACAAGTCAGAACCTCTGAAAAGGCAGAGGAAAATAGTGAATATATCGTTACATCCATAACAAGGCTATGATTTCATTGCATAATCATGTGGGAGGAAAGGCAGACTATCAGATAACTGGCAAAGGGGTAAAGAAAATAAAACCAAGGCATGTGGACTTTTGCATGTATTGCTGCTGAAACGCTCAGGAACAAACTCCAACCAATCTTTCAGATGTTTCAAAAACATTATGGCAACCTTTCCATCTTCCCTAACACACTGGCTGGCATTGCTATATGGTCTCTATCCTCTTCCATAATGCATGAGAAATATATAATCACTATTGTTATAACCTTTTGTCAACTATTGACATTAGATCAGTTGAATCAAATGCAGACAATGAGGTCAGCATAAAGCATTCAAATGATGACAAAAGCACTTTGCTATGCATAAAGGAGTTGGTTATTTTATCACATGTTTAAATTTATAGGTTTGGTTCATCTTTAACTAAATATCTAGCTATTTAACAGCTGTTATGAGTCAGCCAGAGAGAGGATTAGCTAAAAAAATGAGGTGGTAAGAAATGCTTTAATCTTGAGCTACAATAGAAGAGCAAGTCTGGTCAGGTCATGTCCAATAAGGGTGATTCTCCACTAGTACTTAGGAGTTTATCACTGTTCATACAAAACAGGAGATGGTTTGATATAGTTAATCCTGCCATCTTCATATTAAACCTAGTAATTTCAGAGATAGTTGGGAGGGATTTTTTTTGAGGGCATGGTACCATGCTTAAACGTCTTCAGATACAATAGTTTTACAAATGGGTACTAAGGTGGTTTGTCTTATGCAGAGCCCTGAATACTCATCATTCTGCCATGACTCAAGGTTCTTGTGATTTTTCATGATGGAAAATGACATCTTGCTAGCATGTCTTCACATCATCTCTCTTGTAAAGTTAATGGAGACACTGAAACATTAAGTTAGTGTTCCATTTTTTTGCCCATGACCTTTACCTCTAGCTAAGAAGCTAAGAAAATTAAAAGCTGTAAAGTTGTCAGGCTTGTTATTGGAAGATACCTTAGTTTTGTGGGTTTGCAGTTTAATGGCTCCACAATACTGCTGAATTCAGCTTGGCAACCACAGGAGAATTGTGGGCTGTCAGGAGAACAGGCATGGCAGGGAGGCATATTGAGGCACTGCTAACCCATTACTCCTGAGCTGCAGATTATCACTAATGCCACCAAGACGTGTTAGAACAGCCAGGTAAGAGCAGCCCCAATACAACACAGGAACACCGGTATGAAAATGTTGACTTTAACTTCTCTCCAGACCAGAGAAATAGGAAAATAGGAGTAATTACCCTGGTCTAATATAGTTGTGATTGGTTGGTGCTAAATGTCTGAGTCTGGGGACAGGGTGTGAAAATCAACACAGCACCCAAACAACTGCAAGGCTGAGGATCTGTCAGCCTTGAGCCCCTCCAGCCCATAGCAGTATTACCTCTGAAAAGCTTTTCTGAAAACTGGGAAATCTGTATTAAACCCCTCCCCCGAAATTTAAATCCCACTGCTGGGAAGAGGTTACCTCACAGAAATCCCCATGGAAAAGGTGGGCTCTTAAGCATTTCAAGCACTTACTCTAGACCCTGTTTGCTTGTTTGATGCTTTGTCTTGAAATTTAGATTACAAAATACCCCATAAAAAAGAAGCCAACGTTTCTTCACAAGTATTTGTAAAAATAAAGACAACTTAGCCAATGCTCAAGGACTCATTGAGGAACATGCTATCAACTGAAAGTTGCATAAATATAGCTAGATTGCTAGTCCTATTTCTAAAGGTGTGTTGCACTCAAATTGTGGCTATCTAGGCAATTTTTGAAAACCCAGAGTGCACAAGGAGTCAATCATAAATCAGACAAAGGAACTATTAAGATATAGCACTAAAGCAAAGAGGAAGTTTTTTGGAAAGTACAGGAAGTACAGCCTGTGCCTCTAGTTAGCTTTTCCATTTGCTAACTGGGAAACAGGATGGTAGGAACTAGCAGGCAACAAACTGGTTTGCAGTTGAACATGTGAAAAAATGTCTGTAATAAAAATTCAACTTAAGTTCAAAATGTGAGCCACACTGATTTTTTTTTCTCTCTTCTCATTAATACCTCAGTAGTGTCATAAAAGATAGGTGACATAAGATCTGTCAGAATTATTTATTTATGTAATGATAATAATGCTAGAAACGTCAAAAATTGCAACAGTCAAACAGAAAAACAGTGAATTAAACCCAGGAAACATATACCATTTAAGCAAGAAATAGCTCAGTTGTTAAGTAAACCAGAAAGCCAGAGGGAAACCCCTTAAAAACTTTTCTAAAAAATAGCGTTATGTGTTTTTTACAAGAATGTTTGTTTCCAGTTTATAATTTTCCTTATTCTTAAGAATCATGTGCTCCACTCAGCATTATTTGCAGCCTTGAATACTTCAGAAAGAGTTTTGGTATTGGTTCTTACCACGCTGTCATTGGCCACACAGAAATCGATATTATACCTAGGAAATCAGGACAGTGCTGGAAGGGGATTTTAAATCTAACATTTTCCAAAGACAAATTCTCTATGTGTTAACTGAAAGGATGTTTAATATATTCAGCATTGTTTAACTTAGTTAAACATTGTTTAACCGAGTTAACATCTAACCTTTTGATGATGGAGCTTCTCAAAGACAGTAGCTACCTCCATTCAAACCAGCACCAATATGAAACCATATTTAATTCTTAACATAGTTGCAGAAATTGTCTATATCAGGAATGAACAAGGAAAAAGCCTACACTGAGTTTTGGCTAATTTTAAGGCATTAATTTTGCATCTATAAACAAGCAGGGAAGGAGAAGGAAGAAACAAAAAAATTACTTGTGCAAAACTACAGAAAAACATCCTTAAAATAGAATATGTGCTTCTGTGTGTTGATTAGCAGGGACAGAAATAAAGGTGCAATGAAGTATTTTGCAATACTTTACCTAAAGACCAGATTGCTCCTGAGAAATGCTTGCAAATGCACAACTTTAAACATGATTTAAATATATTCCAAATTCAAAACCTTTCCTGGTTTTAGTCCATTTCTTTTTAAGACTGTGAAGAAAAATATGTTATCAACATCTTAACTGAAAACGTAGTTTAAAAAAGTAATAGAAGGAAGGTACATCCTCAATTCTCATGGAAATTTCCATGATTTCTTAGAGAAGAGCACAACACTGAGCAATTAAGTGCCTGAAACGTCGTTTCGGATCTCATTATTTAATTAGCAAATTACACCTTTGTAGAACTTTTCACAGAATGATAGGGGAAAGGAAAGTAGGTCTTTAATTAGTCATTCTAAATTATCTTTGTTTTGGAATTATTATTTAATGAACATCTCTGATTAAGTTTATTTCATTAAATTATGAGATCTGAATCATACTATGAGACCTGTATAGACTTATGAATTTTAAGAAGGAAGGAAGTCAGTCCAGTAAGTGTCAGCTTGACATAGAAGTTACTCACCTTTTTGCTAATGTGCTTATCAGTTTCTGATTTTTATTTTAATAATAAACATACCATTGTATGGCTGCACTCCTGCAGTTTTAATCTTTAGCCTGGCTTTGTGAAATAGCAGTTAATATATACGACCCTAATTTTTAATCCCTTACATGTACTAACAACGTTTAAGACCAAGCAATTTTCACAAAAAAGGGTTTAAAATATTTACTTTGTTTTGGTCCACATAGTGGTTTTGTTCTGATGATATCTGGTTTGATTAAAGCTGCAAATTATAGAAAACCAGAAGAATAAATTAAAACATTTACACTGTAAGAACCTTTACTGTGGTGATAATCACAATGAGATAAATATGAGTTCTGCCTTTCCTTAGCAGAGTAGCTGTAGCAATCCAAACACTTTTATCGCAGTGGAATTCTGATCACAATCATATATAGATTTAACTTTTCCATTAAGTGTTTAGATACCTTAAAAGTTCTTCAAAGATGAACATTAGGCAATTTATGTTCCAGGAATTAAATGAGAAATGTTGCTGCACAGAAAATTCAGGTTCTATTGCATAGCACTGTAAGGCTGAAGATAAATGTTGTAAAGCCGAGACATCGACAATAAAGAGGTGACTTGAGAAGTAATTAAAAATGGCCCTTGATTCATTATTGTCCCAGTATTTTTCTGTTACTCATGCTGAGTAATAGTTTATCAAATTGCTTTCAATTCAGGTACTTCCAGAGTAATGCAATGTACAAAATAAATAAGGTTAAAGGAAGAAGTTCTTGCCAATTAAGTTATTCAGAGAAATAAATAGGTTTTGCTTTTTCTTTCTTAGGAAGATATAAAATTTAGCTGCCATATTGTTTTCTTACTACAATAGACATTTCTTAGAATTACTCCAATTTTCACCTTTGTATCATTAGAGTTACCAGAATAACTAGGATTACTAGAATTCCTAGGATTTACAGGGTTAACACAAGAGATGCTCCAATGAGAGGGTAAGGAACCTCTTCATTTGGAAAACAAAGTGCCTGAAGTTTTCCAAGTTTGTTTCAAGAAGTGCAAGCTTGGAAAACCTATGAACATTAGAAAAAAACTATTGAATATTGCTTCTTAAATTTAAAAATAATTTTTCTACACAAACAAAAATATATCCCTAAGCACAGAAAATCAGATGATTCTCCATTCATAACAACACGCTGAATGGGTTTGTTCATCAGGTGAGTTTATTGTCAATGTCGTCACTGTCGGCTACTGCCAGAACAATATCCCAAATTTTCTGTCAAGTTTGGTCCTGTATGGGTAATTAGAGTTGTGTTCTTCTAAATGCCCTTGAGTCACTCTCATGAAACATTTAATAGGGCCAGCTTTAAAGGTAGACAAAGAAGTTACAGTGCCAAAGAAGCAATTTCTTAAACAGAAGTTACTAGCGAAAACTGCTTCCTATTGAAATTATTAACTTAATTCATCTAGTTTTTTATAGAGACATTTTAATGGGTAGAATGATGAAGTGTCTCCTATTGCCACTTGAAAATAGGTTGATTCTGGTCTAAATTATGTTCACAAAATTTTTCTGACATATTGTGTATTATGTAAGCCATTTGGATTTGCTACTCACCAGTCACAGTGGTTGCATGTTTTCACCTCTTCCTTAACATCGTGGTTTAAAAGGAAAAAGATGAGTTAATAGCTAGTTCTAGACAGAATTTGTAATACAATCGATTTGAAAATATTTGTTTCATATCTATTTTATTGAAGATTAATCCATAATGAGATTGCAGTCTTAAAAAGAAAAACTGAAACTAAAAATTCCTTCAGGATTACGTTGCCCCACACAAATGGTTTACTAGAGTTCTCTGTATCCACTGATACACAAACTTTGTAGTTTGCAGCAGCGACCTGCTTCTCCACTCAGCACTGGTTTTGTCCCTTGGTCAAGCAGCTGTGTAAGAGGCATCAGCTGCAGTGCTGCAGCACCTTGACACCTCAGCAGCGATCAAACCCCCTACTTCCAGGCAAAGCCTTGCTATGCTGGATAAGGCTCCACTCCAGGCCGTGCAGATCAGGCTCACACATCTCATTGCAAGCTGGAGATGCAAAAAAGCAGTTTAATTATCCTGGTTTACATATAAGGAACCAAAGATCCAGGAAAACACAGAAAATTGTATGAGCGTTCTTTGGCAGAGAGAGGCTCTGAACTGGGATCACCCAGATTTGCCTAGCATTGGGATATTACTGCCCACACCTCCTTTTTATTGCTGAACAAAAGCAACTAACTTTTTATAACAGTGAACAACTGTCATCTGTATTGAATTGTAGGGCAGCCCCAGGCCCAAACACAAGCTGCTACATTCCCACATGCAGTCAGTTTTCCTTCTGCTAGCTGGAAATTTAAAACTTCTGGGTAATGCCTCCCAAAGTACTCAGCACGGGGTTATAATGGAAATCCCCCCAGTTTTCACTACAGAGTTATTATTGTACTTCCACAACATGGAACTAAGTGACCCAAAAGCATGTTAACACTGCTATAGGACTCATTAAAGTCATACAACTGCATTTTCCCTGAGTGGGTGTATTTAGCTCATTTAATAAAGATCACGAGTGACTGCACCCCTCTTTTGGCTACGACACAACTCAGGGATAGAGAAGTTTAATAGCATATTAGTCATCTGCCCAGAGGTGAAGTATTTCATAATGAACTGAAAAGCCGGAAAATTGTGTATATATGTGTGCTTTAATATTACTCTGTTCCTACTAATGAAATTTATGCAAAGCACCACAAAAACTGATGAGTACACAGCCATAATGTGACTGAAAGACGTTTGCAGCTTGCGTTAGGGTGAGGTGTTAAATTATTTATTACATGTCAAGTTTGGTGTTTTTTTTTGTTTTTTAATTGTTTTCCTGATATTTTGAAATTATTCCTGCTGGTTACTAAGCCATTAGCATAAAGGTCAAGAAAAACGTCACATGTTTTTGTTTCTGCTGTACCATGTGCCTTGCCCAATGAAGACAGCAAAGGCAGGGTTATACAAGGAAAATCCCCAAACATCTGTAGGCAGAAAACTTTGATTTATTTTCATATTTTAAAAAATGTGATGTACGTACAAGCAAGGGGGAAGCAGGGAAGGACATGGTGATTCAGAGGACTGGCAGTGGAATAAAGAGTACAGGGAAAATGAGTTTTGCTTGCAGGCATGCGGATGAGTGATGGCATGGCTGAATTGCCTACTCACCTTTTGAGCCCTGCCTGGTACACCCAAAGCCCTGCAGTTTGCCCCATGTACCTCTCAGGTGTTGGGCTGGACTGTGTGTGATGCAGGGATAACATGACCACTGCTGACCCTGCCCTTGGCCATCCACCTTGTCCATGGGCCACCAATGGGACATTGCTGGGGAGCACCAGAAAGCTGGTTCTCCAGCTGTCTAGGACTTAGCATAGCTGTATACATTCTGTGCTGTCAACCTGATGCTGAGGAGAAATAGGAGCATGCCTTTTACACTCAGCTGGGGCTTGAAATCAGCTCAGGGTAGAGAAAGACAAGAGGGGCCAGCAGATCTGCAGTCCTGGTTCCTTCACCTGAGAGGAATTCCTTCCATCCCACCTAAGTATATGTGGTACCACTGCTCCTCAAAAACCTCCAGAAGAACTGATCTCAAGAACCGCACATGCCCCTAATTCTTTCAGTGGAAACAGCTGCTCATTTTGGGTTTTGCTAGGGGCCTGAGGACGAGTGATGGCTCCCTTCAGCTGGAATGCGTCCCCGCCGGAGGATTACTCACAGCCAGGAGCTGGATGGCAGCGTGCTGCCTCCCAGGTCTAGCGCTTCTCCTGCAAGTACGGATCTGCAAAAGCTGGCATGTTCCCTGCTGCTGAGAACAGCAGTACCCATGATGAGCTGCCAAGCGTGCTGGAGACCGAAAGTGTCCATCGCTTTGCCTGGCCTTCAGCTGAAGGCATCTGATGCACAGCCAGGGACAGGCTCACAAGGTGTCTGTTGTGACCCTCAGTTGCCCACAGGCAGGGAGAGAGAAAAAGGGGGAAAAGAAAAGAACAGTCTTCTGTTTTTTGCTAAAAGTTTTTAAAAACTAATTGTGAGCGTCTTGGGCACTAGACACTGCCTTGATATCTTCAAATTTCATTTGTCTGAATTTCTACTGGATAGTTTTTAGTAGGATGTTTACCAGTAGGTGTATTGTTGCCTGAGAACCCAGTGACTACTGGGCATTTCAAAACCTATGGTGATAATTGAGTTTTCTTCCAACCATCTTCATGGCAAACTTTGACCTTGTTGGCAGTGTGCTAAGAAGAGGGTAGGACTTAGCCTGGAACAGCCTCTTGGCCGTACTAGTGCACAGTGCTTGGTGATGGGTGGCTGCAAATTGTTTTAAGGAAAGAACAGTAAAAGCTACAGATCCAAGTGAATGTGCAGTTATCTACTGCATGCAGCTCTGCACATGCTAAGAGCAAGGATGTGCTTCACTGCATTACTGGACTGAGATGTGACAGTACGAATTATCTCCCCACTACCAAATCTGAGATTCTTAGATCAGCTCAAGTTGTACATCATGTTTTAAGATACTGTTATTGTAATTTATTAAAATGTGTCATATACAAACAAAAAATACTTTAGCTCTCAGTCACCTCCACAGTATACTTATCTATTTTTTTAATTGTTTAGAATGTACAGTTTGGCAGAACCAGGCTTAGTAAGCCTACAACACTTTTTTTATTTTATTCCAAAATTTTTGAAAAACAGCTCTCCCCATATTTGTATACTTTTGAGTCATTCTCATCACTAATGGTCTTTTAAGGTTGAATGCAAAATTTTTGCTTTTTTCAGGTTTTGAGGTTTACATAAAACCTGTTTGCAAAGAGGATGGTCTTGGTCCTGGAGATGTCTCCTGCATGAAATTTTGGAGGACTTAAGGTTTGCTGTCCCTAGTGAGGGCAAAGCAAAATCACTCATGAAGGAGAAGAGAGAATTATTTGGCTTGCTGAAGATCACCTTTCTGAATGCATGCCTGGGCAGAGGTATGCTATAAATTGCTCTTTCCAGAAACCAGTGGAAAAATCTTTAACAGTATAAGAAGAAATTATTTCCTTTTCATGTTAGCATGATATTTATGGAATTCTAACCCACCTGTTGCTGTTTTAGAACAAGTATATACAGTACTTTTTACCTAACTGGAGGAAAATTTGCTATTCTGATTTTTAATTATTGTTATTTAGAAACAGTCTCAAAGACAAATCTGTGCAGCATCAAAGCAGTGTACTACAAAGGGCCTGATCCTGTTATGCATTGACTAACATCAGAGATAAATATTACTGCCTTCAAGCAGGATTGATATTAGCCAGTGGTTATCTAACTACTGCTTACTAATAAAGCATTGCTCATAAATTACTCAGTCCTACTTGCATAAACCACTTTCACTTCATGTTATTGATTCTTTCGCAAATCTCTCAGTTGAAGCCAACAGGGAAGTTGACTGGCAAGATACTAGCAGGAAGCTCAGAGATAAAGTACTAACCTCTAAATGTTTTTTATTCAGAAATTAAAGGTTCTTTTCCTTACATTCCCTAAAACAAAAGTGTGGTTCCTGGGGCTTACACTTTGCATGTCAAAACACAGCCTTCTGTAGTAATTGTCCTGATTTGTATTTTTTGGAGCGATTCAAATTAACCCGACTTTTTTTTTCTTTTTTTTTCTTTTTTTTTTTTTTCCAAGCAGACATGTAAGTATGTGGTCAACAATTTTTTAAATCTTGTGTTTTTACATCTGTATCATGTTGGTTTTGTTCTGTCCCAAACTAGGTCATAATCACAAGACAGTCCAAAGACCCTCCTTTTTAAAAAAATTGTTTAAATGCTTAAGAAAAAATGTAATTATTGAGAAAGAAGGACTAATCCATTGGCATAGAAATCTTCAGAGGCCACCTGGGACACACAATCGTACATGATAAAAATAATTGGTTAAAGAAAGCATATTTCAATTTTAACCTTGCATAGAATTTCACTGAAAATGAAGTACTTTTTAGGTGAGAGGGAATTTGCCTTAAAATTGTATAAATTAAAGTGGGAATACAAAGTTCAATCACTGTATTGCATAGCCTCATGGACAATTATGGGAGATCTGGCAAACCAAACAGTACCCACCAATTGCTCAGCAGACCACCTTTACTCCTACACAGGAACACTCTCTTTTATTACAACAAAGGACATAAAATTAAAAACGCTGTACTTCGTGTGATATCAGAAAACAGGGAAATAAGGGAGACCTAGTGTGCAAATGCAAAATATGCTAAGTATGTCAGGTAAGAAGAGGATGTAATTATTTTGCAAAGCCTTTGACCTCCCCTATAAGTGCATTCATATGTCTGCATTGCTGTGTGTCTCTATAATCTGTACAGACAAAGAAAGCAATAAACAAAGAAAAAAAAAATCCAACAAAAATACCATCTAAACAAACTTATTCCAAGATCCAGTGTCCTGAATTCAGGATAGGAGGGGGGAACTACAGAATCATCTTATTCAAATATATGAGATTTATAAGGCACTGGCATACCTGGAAGTAAAAGTGGATCCGCTGTGGCTCTTCAGAGAAAACACAGCCAACAAATTCATACCAAAACCTATTCCTGGGCAAACAACACAGGCTCCATCCTACAGCTCTTTGGGATACAAAATGTGGACCAGCATCAGGAAAGAGTCTGGGAGCAGAACTGGGCTTCCAAAGACAGGCAGGAACAATTCATTCTTGGCTACCACTCCTCCAGTCCCGACAGCCTGTGGTGGCCCTGAGGCATGCCTAGCTGTAACTCCACAGGCACACTGAATGCTGCAGGCAGCGTGCACAAGCTGCAGACATTTCTGTGCCAGGCACTGGTGAGAAGGGTCTAATGGAGCCACAGTCTGCACCTGAAGAGCAGCCTGCACCACTCTGCTCACATGGTGGTTCCCTTTGCCACTCCAAACTCTATCCATCTGTTTTAACCTTTATATGCTGCATTTTTCTTTGCAAAGTGCCTCCGAGCACTGTGTAAAACCAGAGAAGCAATGGAAAAGAAGTGAAACAAATATTTGAAAACTTCAGACACTACTGCATGAGAGGACTCCAAAATTACAAGAAGTGGTTTTGCAGCCCACAAAGTCCCTAAGTCTGTCTCACTTCAAGGAAAAGACACCTTTGTTTTTGATACTCATCAACATTTTACTGAACACAGTATAGACCAGCCTTCACTTTTGCTATTTTGTGTATGCTTGTATATAAAGATATAGGTTTGCATGTGCATATTTCAGTTTGGTACACACACAGAAGCACAGAAACATGTAGGTTCCCCCTCTTTCCTTTCCCTATTCATATAAATGCTGATATAGTAACTCACAAAGAAGCCTGTTACCATAAATATATTTTTAGAGCTTTTATTTAAACTGTTACCTAGAAATAAGGTGGACAGCCTGTACCATGTATGTGTCCTGAGAAACCTCTGCAATGACCTCTGGCCTAAAATCAGTTCAGTTCCCTCTAAAAATAGCCAAATACAAAGAAGCAGAGACTGCAGTCACAAATACACTGAAAGCAAGATAATTGGTATGAATTTTTTTGTCAGTGTGAAATAGGCTCTCAGCATGACTTTAGCATTTAATTAGCATGCTAGTGTCTTAGTTTTTAAATGCTCGTTGTGCATGCCCGGGGAATGTATGAGACTTCACATGTTAGGGAAGTTGTCAAGCCTGGTTTTGCTTCACTGATACTCGAGTGGCTGTGTTCATCAGGTAAAAGCCTATGTAATGTTAAGTAGGCAATTAGAGAGTTCGAATTGTGGCCATATGTTTCTGTCCCAGTTTACCATGCCTCCCTGCCATGTCTGAATTTTGCATAGCTCCAATATAGAATTTACACGTATATATACATACAAATGCATGCACATGTGCACATTCTTAATTAAAGGAGAGGGAACATCCTCATCCTCAGGATTCCTTTCTGAAGAGGAAATTGAACCTAGGAGCAATTGTCAGTACACCTGCTCTACTTATTTCTAAAACCCTGATATCTGTTTTGATGACTTAGATGAGTCTTAGATTATAATGTATTTTTAGTGCACTTCTGTCCACCATAACCAACAAGCAAAATGAAAGTCCTGTGAATTATTTGAAGACTGTACACATGCAGGACCTAGTTTTCAACACTGGGTACCCTGTCACTTCCTCCCAATTTCCTTCTCAGAGTAGACAGTATAATATGCAATGATGCCTGTTTTGAAAACAAGCATTTCAGACCAATGCCCATTCTTTTAAAAGCAACAGGAATTTTGCCTTTGAGATTGAAACATGCATCAGATTTATCTCTGGCATTAAAATAGAACATGAAAATTGCAGCTATTTTCCCACCTCACTGAGCCATTACCAGAATCAGATGGACTGTTTCAAGTAAAAAAAAAAAAATAATCCATTGCTCTTTAACTGCTTTCTTGACAGTATTTAGGTAAAAGCTTTCATTTTCTGCAGCGTAGCTCACCAAAAATCAAACAAACATTCTGTTATAATTCTAAAACTAAGCCAGGAATAGAATTACTGTGCATCTTTTGTCTACTCTGTCATATTTATAAGCACTGTAAATGTACATATTGCAGCTGAATACAGCATTTTGATGTACTAATATTTACAGTTGAAATTTGTCCTATGTATTGTGTTATAGTTTCTCTGAATTTTGCGTACTGCATCAGATTGGCAAGAGTAGAAAAAGAAGCATTATAGGCAACAAGAATGAGATGTTAATTTGTAGCAAGCCTAAACTACTGAACAGTGATATTACTGCAATAGTTGACTTTTGTCTTCCTCATGGTCTTAGCTGTTAACACTTGAATTGTCCCTACTCTTTTGGAAGTATTGAGTTTTGCAGGCTGAACTTCTGTATCCAAACATGTTTCTCCCAGGCAATAGAGTACAATTCTTCACCAGCACGAATAACCTTGGTGTTAAAGAGAATCATTGCAACAGTAGTGAGAATATTGCCGGTCTCTCTCCCTGCTCAGTTTGTTCCATTCCTCAGGGCAACAGGAGTTTCAGCAGACTGACTAATCTAGCCATGTTACAGAAGAGTTTTCATACAGCAAATGTAGCTGTTGGGGTGAATAAGGAATTAGGTATGTTGAATATTTCTCTACAAACTTGGTAAAAGCATGGTCAAAGTAAATACAAGCTGCTCAAAGGATATTTGGATGTCCTCCAGGAATATGTACTGTGAAGTGAGGGTATTGGAAGACAACTTTTTGCAACATTTTTCTTTTCTGTCCTGTAGTGTACAGTAACTAACATTTCCTAGGAAGGGCATCTGAATGTTCCATGTCAGTAACTCATGTTATCCCCCAAAACATTTTTTTTTGAGAGAGTATGTTATTCAAAGTGCAAATTGCACTTAGGAAGTGGACATAAAATGCCAGGCAGTCCAGTAGTATAATTGGAAGAAATAATATGAGGATTACAGTGGATGACAATCTGAAAACTGCCAGCAGGTCAAAGCTTTTGTGAACAAACAAACCAACCCACAAGGAAAACAAATAAAAATAAACAACTATCCCTTCCAAACTGCTGTCAGTGGTGGAACTACTGAAATGTGAAATTGCATCTATCCTCTTACAAACCAAGAGCTGCAGTTACTCCCCCCTGAGTTTCATCTTCCCAAAAACTACTTGTAATACACTCCCACATTTTCTGAGTCCTCTTCATGCTCCCTTTCTGCCTTGCATGCCTAGGCAAGAGGAATCCAGATGTGAAATGTAATTACAGAGTGGACAGGGCATACGTACCAACTCCTCAGCCAGTAAGTATGTCTGTGAGGGCAGCTGAGCTCTCTGTTACCTGCCCAGCCATTGATTTTCACAAAACTCAGAAGAACTGTGGGTCCTCTTACATTCTTCTGTCAAATTCGGTTGAAACAGACCATTTGTTGAAAATGGTCAGATACAGAATGAGATAGGGCACAACATATGCTCCTTAGAAAGAATCAGGAAAAGGAAAGTATCCTGGGATGTTATTCAGATAAGTGGTATATAGCAGACTTGGGAGTTAATTATTCTAACATTCATTACAGCTTAAGTGCTGTATCCTTTCTTGGATCAGACTTTTAAAGCCAGATTAATTGCAAAGCACTCAGAAATCAAACATGATAACAGACTGGTGAAACACAACCTATAGAGTAAAAAGTGAGAAGAGCAGATATGTTTATCTTCCCTATATAAGGACAGAGATGGAAAGTTGTATAAAAAATATTTTAGTGAAGTGATCAATTGCTGTCCATGCCCTGAAAATAAGATATTGACTTAATGATCAGAAAAAAAAAAATCTGGCTGAAATATTAGGAAAAAAAAGTGCTGCTGGAGACAGTCAAACAGGTTTCCGAAGGCAGAGCACAGTCACCTACCATAGAGGTTTTTAACAGCAATTGACACAAGCACTATCCCTTGTAGGGACTTTCAGCTTTGTATTTCTGTCACTGCGTCTTAAATCTTCTACTTTGTGGGGACTCTGGGGACACAGTGAGGGCCACTACAGTTACAGCAGCACAACTTGGGCTCCATTTACTTAATTTGCTAGATATTTAGAATGTAAATCAGTGCTCCAGTGATATATCTGAGAAAAAAACAGTCAAGAAAATGTGAATCTTGCCATAGGCTTCAGTTAATTTAAGCTCAGGATTTGGATGCATGAAGACAGTATACTTACGTATTTTAGCACCCAACAGGGAAAAATGCTCTTTGTTCATACATTTTGTTTCACCAAACTACTGAAACAAAATCAATTCAAACAAAATAAAAAGGAAATATTTCTAAAGCCTTCCCCTTCTGAAGATTCCAATCTAAGGATTAAAACAATGATAATTAATGTGTGGGTCCAAAGCACTGTAATAATTTCCTAATAAAGCTTAATAATAAGCTTTCTTTTGTGGTTATTCCCTTCATCACCTTCTCCCAAAATACTTATTTTAAAACTAGTTAATGGCTGTAGAGACACCTTTATATTTATGAAGAATTTATTTTAGTCAGTCCTTGCGTATAGGGCAAAATGGTCTCAAAAATTTTTGTTTCTCAACTGGGACCCAGTAAAGTTTCAGTTCTCCAAATCTGTACATCTGTGGATAATTCTCAGTCACCTTTCACTTACTAATTTCAAGTGGGATTTCTCCATTAGTGAAAACACATGAGCAAACATTTTCAAGGACTAGGACCTGTAACTACATTCTGAAGACAAGAATTGGAAGGCAGATTCTTTCTTGTTTGTTATACCAGAAAGGGAGTTTTACTACAAAGTACTTTTTAAGATTTAAAAAATACAGACCCTGAAATACAGCTGACATTAATTTTTAAAAATGAATTGCAATAAAAATAGTGTAAAATTAGTTTATAAATACTGTATTTAATGAATGCTAATTAATCCATTCATTTAAATACATAAATATGTATGAAATTTGGGTTTTTTAGGTTTTTAGGCTGATGGCTGTGCCCAGAGAGTTGTGGTAAATGGAATAAAATGTAGTTGGTGGCCAATCACCACTAGTGTCCCTCAGAGCTCAGTTTTGGAGCCAGTCTCATTCAGTACCTTTATCAATGATCGGGATGAGAGAATTGAGTGCACCTTCAGTAAGTTTGCAAACACCAAATTGGGTGGGAGTGTCTACCTGCCTGAGGGTAGGAAGGCTCTACAGAGGGACCTGGACAGGCTGGATTGATGGGCCAAGGCCAATTGTGTGAGTTTCAATAAGGCCAAGTTCCAGGTCCTGCATTTTGATCACAACACCATGCAAAGCTACAGGCTTGGGGAGGACTGACTATAAAGCTGCCCAGCAGGAAAAGACCTGGAGGTGCAGATGGACAGCTGGCTTAACATGAGCCAGTTTGTACTCAGGTGGCCAAGAAGGCCAAATCATATGAGGAGCAGCTGAGGGACTTGGGGTTGTTTAATTTGAAGAAGAGGAGGCTGAGAGGAGACCTCATTGCCCACTACAACTCCCTGAAAGGAGGTTGTAGGGAGGTGGCTTGTGGCCTCTACTCCCAGGTAAATAACAATAGAACCAGAAGAAATGTTCCTGAAGTTGCAGCAGGGAAGGTGTAGATTAGATATTAGGAAGAATTTCTTTACTGAAAGAGTGGTCAGGTGCTGGAACAACCTGCCCAGGGAGCTGGTTGAGTCAACATCCTTGGAGGTATTCAAGAAACATGTAGATGTGGCACTTCAGGGTATGCTCGAGTGGCTAAGGTTGGGGGGTTTTGTGGGTGTTTTATGGTGGAGTGTGTGTGGTTGTTTGTGTTTGTTTGGTTATTTTGGGTTTTTTTTTTGTGCTGATGGTTGGACTCAGTGGTCTCAGAAGTCTTTTTCAACCATGACAATTCTCTGTTTCTGTGATTCTGTAAATACCAGAATTATGCCCCTTCTTTGATATAGACTTCATATCTAAATAACATGCCATTTTCTTGTTCTTAATTTATTAGGTCTAACAATAAGTAATTAATTACTACAGTCCTGTATAATTGAGCAATCATTCAAAATTTTGACACAGAAGTAACTGAAATTGCTGGATATATGGAAGAAAGACATACGCTCTTGCTCAAAGAGCAAAGGAGTAGATAGGAGATCTCACATGTTTGTACTCAATATAAATTTTATTTAACATGGCAATTGAAAGGTGGATCAAAGGATCAACCAGAATGAATAATATCCCAATTGTCTCCTGAAGTTGGCCTGTATTATTCTCTTAATGCTCTGTTTAATTTTCTGGGAAGAAATCTCTCTAAATCCAGTGCTTTGAAAATCACAGCTAATGGTACATCAGCCACGTTGCTTGACAGCTTTCAAATTATTCTGCTTGACAATGTGATGTAGCTGTGTCAGTGTGGGGATTTCAGGTCTCAGGGACTCAAAGAAACTTACCACCATACATTTCTCTAAGCATGTGAGTAGTGCAATAGGAGCAAATATGACGACTCCCATGCAAAATGTGTGCCTGGATCCAAGGCCAAGAATTACATGTATAAGAAAGGAAACAGAAAATTCCACAATAATGACTGGAGCAGTCAGAAGAAGCATAGAGTTGCCAAGGCAGCAGCTGCTTCCTGAACCACAGCCCTGAGCTGTGCCATTTAAAGTTACCATGTTTGGTCCCAAGTCCATTACGCCTGTGATCAAGGGCCAAAGAGAAACACCTCCAAGAAGACAGTGCCCAATTGTCACCATCACAGGAAGCCAAGACTATGTTTATACCCTCCCAAATGAATGCATTACTTGCATGTTCAAAGATTTCAAAATCAGCAAATGTCTCCCATTGCTAAAAGTTCCACTGCCAGAAGCCATATGATTGACTCAAAGCAAAAAGCATTTCAAGTGAATCATACATTCAGGCAAGCCCAGACAGGACACTGTTAAGTATCAATTGGCCATCATAATGGTTATCTCTCTTTAGGAACTTCAGTGTCAACAAAACCCCTGGCAAACACAGGCCAATCTCACATGCCGGGCCCAGACCTGTACTCTTTCCCATGGTAAAATTCCCACAGGTAGCAGTGGAAATTTTACCTCAAGATCTGTGAAACTGTGCCATTCCTGTGAAGGTTGCAGCTGAGTCTTCTGTAGAGAACAAATAGCTACTCCTGTCTTCATACTGCTCTGTGTTGTGTCCTTGCTGGATAGCCTCCAATGGACTATTCAGGGAACAGGGAATGAAGGAAGAAGGCAAATGTGGTCTCCCTCCCCAGATGCAGTTTATGCATCAATTTATCTACCCTTCTTCCTATCCACCCACCTACATCCACGGCCAAGTCTCTCAACAGGGGTTTCATCCAATGCTTATGTTTTGTCTTCTGCCATTCTTAAGTGCTAAATGGGTAATTTACAAAAATGCATCAGGAAAAATGCTCTGCTCAGCTCTTAGAGTTGGAGGCAATGGTTCTGCAGCCAACATGCTGGGAATGAGCTTACTGATCTAGAATAAGCCAAAACTGACACAGGGTTTGGGCCAGTGCTTCTATAGTTAAGCATCAGCAATTCAGGCTTATCTGGTTGTTCCGCTACATTCACCCATAGGTGCCCTTAAAATGGAAGTCAGCTGGTGATGAGGTGGTTCCAGGAACACTAGTAGAAAAACTTAACTGGCAACCATGGAGTGGAAAACTTTTAAAATTACCTAACTTTAGCTAGTTGGAGGAGGAGAATTTGTACCTTTTTGCATGTTTTTCTGTAGTCCCCACCGCTGGATTTCTCATATCATGTGCAATCCAGAAAGCTAGGTGGCATCCGCCTGCACAATTGTCACAATACTTCAACCAGAACTGAGATTGGAGGTAGTTTGTGGTAAAATTAATGTCAGCTGTATTTCAGGGTCTGTATTTTTTAAATCTTAAAAAGTACTTTGTAGTAAAACTCCCTTTGTGGTATAACAACCTCTTTGGAGGCAGTTGTCCTCACTGAAGCCAGGTGTATATGGTGGGATGATGCTTTGCATATTTGCTATAAGCTGCAAAAAAACCTTCAGAGATCATCAGATGGAATAAAAAAGCAAAATCTTCCTTACAAGTAACCATTAAAATCCTTGCTGCTTTTCGTCCAAAGAGGAGGCATCTCTCTGTTATTTTCTTTCTCTTATTTCATTGGCCCCACTATCCTACATTAGTTGTTAACTGAAAACATTGTTTAGTACTCCTCCTAAAAATTAATACACAATTGTTTTGGTGCCAAAATCCTCCCATTTTTCACCTCACAGACAGTTGCAGAAGATGGATGTAACAATGGCAAAATGCTGCCTTGCTTCTATGAAACTATGTGGATAACAGTATTATTTTCTATGAAGCTCTTTGGGACATTCATTTCAGAAGCTGCTGTCCAAAATCAACAGAAGGAACTTGGACTGCTAATGAAAGTGGTGCAATGTAATCCCTGCATAACCTCTACTTTAATATTTATTAACATTTAAATTTAGTCATAAAAATAAAATCCACATGAGCATTTTAAATTAATAAATTATCAATAACTAAACCAAAATATTTCCATGGCATGCAAATAGAGTTTTAGGATTGAATAGCCATTGCACCAGAAGTGTGAACAAAGCCAAGCCCAGTCATGATGGGTCATCAAACTATCAGAACTCTCTCTTGCTATGATCAAGTGAGCATGATGTTTCATCTTGGGTTTCTGTGATTAACCAATATGCTGGCTTTTGAGGAGTTACTTCGGTTAGGAAGAGGAGCTCATAAATAGGAATAATTTTCAGTTTTCAAAATATGTATTTAATTAAAAAAATAAATATATGAAGTTCTTTTTCCTGGGATCTAACAGAAATTAACAACGGCAATAAATTTAAGTCAACAATGTGCTCAGAGTGCTCTGCATTTGAGAGGACCACACTGACAATTGCTTCCTTTGCCAGTGTAGTTGACAAACAAATCCTTCCTCCCTCTGTTTTCACAAATAGTAACACTCAAATCTCTGCAACTTGGCCCTGCTGCAACTTTCCAGCCACCATTACTCAAGGTTGCATTTAAGTCCTCCATTCACTCAGCCAGGCAGAAAGGATGCCAAACACAGCTATTGCTCCAAATCAAGTCTCCAGCTGTCTCTGGTTCACCTTCTAATGTCTGGCAGGTATCGACACTCTACAGAGTAACAATTCCATCCCTGCAACTGCCTTTTCTTCCACTGAACCTGGCAAAACATCACTAGGTTGAACACTAGAAGCACAGACATTCAAAACAGGTTCAGGCAGTTACATTTTATAGACAGAGATGAAAAGAAAAACAATCAAGAGGTATGATATAATTACAGGTAATAAAACTATAAACATTGTTAATACATTAATTTAGTATTTGGCTTTCTCATCTGTGTGTACAAATCCACAGATGCCATTTGTTTCCACTTTAGGTTGGAAAAAAGTAATTTTTATGACTGATGCTTATCAGTAGATACATGATATTTTCATCAGTGACACAGAATAAAAGGTATCAGAAATATTACCAAGGGAAGCTTATCTCCCTATGGAGTAAGCAAAAAGTATAAAATAACTACTCCAAGAATACTCCAAACTCTTAATTTGTTTAGGTATGAAAAAACCTCTACTGGAGAAAAAATATTTATATAAAAGCAAGGAGGGCAAAATGTTACTGCTAGCTTAAAAATGTACCGAGCATCCAACTTTCTGACTCCTTTCTGAACACCTATTCTGAAATTCTGAAACCCTTGGAAAACACGTTGTTTTGGACAAGGCCCATTACAGCATGACTGTCACAATTGTCCTGCCTAAAACCTTCTCATGCTGAAAGCAAGGTCTCCATAGGAAACAGAGGTAAGATCATTCTAGCCTTAATTTCCAGAGGGGCAAGAAAGTCAGCTAATGACAGTGTGGCCAGTGAGCAGAGATTTGCCTTCATCCCTTCCGAGGAGATGCTTGCAGGAAGGGACAGCACGACACAGATCTGTAACTCATGGCAGGAAGGGCTGAGGGAGAGAAGTGGGTGGGATGCAGGGCTTTGTTCTAGGGAAGGACTGCAAATGAGGACAAGAGGAAGGCTGCAGGAAGAAAGGATGTTTACATACTTCTTAGAGGCATCAGATGATCTTTCAATTTAAAGCTAGACCAAACCTTACTGCCAATAGAAAATTTGCAGAGGTTTGCTAGTTGCTGGTTTGAATGAAGTGAGCAAACATAATCCTCTGAGAATATCAGCCATTTTTATATCCAGAATGAGCCTGTGAAGCTTGTTTAGATTTGCATAATTTAGCTACCCCTCCAGAGAAGAAGTTCTGAGACTCCTTGGGAACTGGAAACATTATGACGCTTTTTTTTTTTTTTTTTTTTTTTTTTGTACTTGAAAAAGTACAAGAAAAAATGCTTTGGAATAAACAAATACCAGTAGGATTTAGAGGGTTGATTTTGGGTGTTAAAGAGAGAGTTTATGTGTCTTTTTCTTGTTACAACAGATGCAAAGATGCCACAAAGCACCCCACCCCTGATTTAAAGTGAGAGTTGGTAAATATTAGAATTGCCAAACCAAAAGCTGTTTATGCCGCCTACAGAAGACTGAGATATTCCAAGCATGCTCTATATCACTTATCAACCATAATACGCCTGCAATTAAACATGGGTATGAGGAAGTCTGAAAAGTCTGTTGCAGTTTTTCAGAAAAACAAAACAAAACAAAAAACAACCCTCACCAAAACCCAACCAACAGACCTCCTGCAAAATTATATTGAAACAACTGCATACATACATGATACTGCAGGGAATCAAGCATATGCATATTACAAATAATCTTGAATCACTGGTTGGTAGGGCAGAAGCCTCTGAATGACATCAAGTAAAATAAAACAAAGTAAAATAAAAAAGCTAGCCATGAAAACAATGATGTTTAGGGAATATCCTGTGAGGTTTAGGGAGGTAAGCCCATTTTGCTCATGTGGGATGAAATGAATGTGCCCTACAGTGAATCTCACTATGTCCTCCAGAGTCTTCACATCGCTTTTCTGCATAATTGTTGGTGTTGTACAAGCTGAGAACAACACACTTTATTTTTCAGATGATCCAATGCCACTTTGTAGGTTATCACCTTGAAAATTCATTATTTAAGAATGGGTGCAATCAGAGGACACATCCTAAATTCCTTCAATGCAGGCAGTTATCTTTTCACAAAGCTCTTTTACCGTTGATATCTTTTGAAGATGACACAGTGCTAGCTTACTTTTCTACTAACAGTATAAAGTTAGCTTTTGGACAATTTGAAAAGATCATGAAAAAATGGGGAAAAATGAAACTTTTGAAAAAATGTATTTTCTTAGGTAATGGCTATAAAATTCTATCTTGCCAGGTATGCACTTTGAAGTGCTGAGCAGGATCACAGTGCCTGTTGCTAAAACGAATCCTCTGAAAAAAATTGCCACAATTACTTACAAGGATCCCAATGCTTTTTTATCACCCCACCTTAAAAGAACAAATAAACTGATTTGAAAATACTCAACAGAGAACTCAAGCCAGCAATATATTTGTATAGAAATACCTCTCTGCATATATCTATAAATGTATGTATATAAAGAATATACCCCACTCTTACTTACAGTGAAAATCTGGTAGTCATATAAGAACGAAGTGAGATGAAGCCCTTACTCGTAATGAGAATCAGATCATAAGAGGAAAGAAGGTGAAATCTGGAAGCTAGTTCCTACTCGAAAAACCACAACAGTGAGGAAGGCTGTAAGTTTCTCTATGAATCAGCCAAACATCTAATCTCTGGGTATAATTAACTGCCTGAAAATAAATGCATCTGGTATCTTTTTGTGGAATAGGAGGTAGGAAAAAAATAGAAGCAACATAAATAACAAAACTCCGGAGCTTTTGGTAGATAACTGCTGTAAACAATTTCACAATTCCTTGGTAAAAATCAGTGACTATTGAACAGAAAGCAAAAAAGTAAAAATTGTAGTAAAAGCCTGCACTTTTTGCCCTACACAAGTAAAGGGAAAAAAAATTGCAGAATTACTGAAACAGCAGTATCACATTTTTTAAAACAAAATTGCTGAAAATTAAAATGTTTTATGTTTTTTTTAGTGCAGGCATAAGGACCAGCTGGAGTGCAGGCTTCCTGCAATGCACAGATAACATGACTGTTCCTTTGCAAACTGCCAAACAACAGGAAATACAAATCAAAGCTGAGACACCATTTCTAACTTGCACAAATGCAGCAAAAATACAAGCCTGGTCAAAATCCTGTAAGCAAGTTTGATGGTCTTGCTCTCCATGTGCTATGTAAATATAATTGAAATGATGGCTAATGTGACACTTCCATGCAAAAGCAATGGGAAATGTGGTCTGAAAGAGACTTTTACTTGACCCACTGCCTGTATTGTAATATGCATTTATGTATTATAGCTCTGTCTTCTATAGAGTACTTAAAATCGACTTAACTAACTCAAAATAGGAGAAAGACTTAGAGAGCCTCAGGTATTTTAACAGCTTTCTGGTACACCTTGCAGGCAGAAGTTAAAAATATTCACAGAACGAAGTAGCCCTTTTATTACCAGTTAATTACTTAAAACCAAATTTAAGGGCCAGAGCTGCACCATCCCATTGATGCACTTTCCTCTAAAACCATAACTTGTGGAACTGGGCTGCTGTGTTTGTCCACTCCAGTCTGCAATGTTTATATTCAAATGCTACTCTCAAAATGTGAGTCCTTTTTCATCCTTTAGAAAAATCTAATTCCTGGGTGTGAAGTGGCTATTCTTTGACTTTGGAATGTACAATGTTGTCTGAAGATACCAAAATCAACTGATAGCTGCAATTGCCGTATTATTATTTTTCTTTCAATCAGCAAGTCCCTTTAAGAATGTTAAAGAAATATTAAAAAAAAAAAAAAAAAAAAAAAAGGATTACAAGGTACTGAAAGATGAACAGTACTTTCCACGATTCTATCAAAAGAAAAAATTAAAATAAGTTCTGACCTGCTGAGATTTTGAATGCTATGTTCTGGGGTTTTCTCCTCCTGCTAATAGATTTTAAGAGAAAGGCAGCGCCAAACACCGAGCAGCTACATGTCTTTATCATAGAAACATATTACAGCAGACAGCAATCATGCAGAAACAGAGCATAAACTGAGTTGTCACAGTCTCTGAAAAACATTACAACAGACAAATCTAAGAAGGAATGCCAAAAGTACTGTGCAGAGGGCAAAAGTACACATGAAAACGTCAGGCTCTTCCAAGAGGAGATCATGGACCCTTGCCTGGGTGGTGATATAACATTTGTTCCTCATCTCCTCTGCCTTTGCATCTCCCACTGTTTTCAGCACTGATTAATGCATGGATGGACTTAAAGCCAATGTTCACAAAATGTTGTGTGAACAGGACTGCACAAAGCCTTTCCTTGGGGTGCAGGTGAATTTTAAACCATTTTCAATTCCCAGCCATAGGACATCAGTAGAAGAAGCTCTGCAAGAAGACATTTCAGTACAAGCACCCCTGAAGACCAGCAGTCTCTCTGAAGTACACTGAGTGCAGGGTAGATACAGGATACCACAGTGGGTTGCTACAATGCAGGGGTGCCAGCACCACCACCAGGACAGAGACCTAAGGTTAGCATGTCCTGTGGAACAAGGTGGGTTGAGTTTCACAACCTAGCACCTCCACAGCATCATGGAAGGAGGAGAGGGAGGCACAGAGCTTTGCAGTGAAAAATTACATCAACAGGAACAGGATGAAAGCTAGTGCCAAGGTTTTAGTGCACAAAAAGGTGTTGAAATGTAACCCAATAAAACAAACTTGAGGGAAACATGCTGAGCTTGCAGGCAGGCTAAAGGGAATTTATTTGGCACTTTTCCCTTTTGTGACATAGCTGAAGGCTGGTCCCTCTTCAAGCGCAGCTTGTGTTGGGCAGCAGTGCAGGTGGCAAGGACATTATGAGGCTTTGCTTGTGTGGAGACAGGGCAGCCACAGCTCCTTTCTTGGTCTCCTTATGAGCAGTGCCATTTCTGGAATGTGGTCCTGCCCTTGAAGCACAATCCTGTTCACTTTTCATTCTTGTAAAAGTGATTTTCTTTCAGCTCTTGTTTATATCTTTCTTAGATCAAATAGATGCTTGCTTTCTCCCACCATAGTACTTCAGTCTACAGCTAAGGTCCACTGATGTCTCTGACATTTTGATGACTTGCCTATTAGCTAGATTATAGGCCCAGTAGAGTTGTCTGTTCAGATATGAAATAAAACCTTCCAATCAACATCTCCAACTGCAGGACTTTGGTCTGAACGTGCAGAGACCCAAGCTGAAATGGATGCAGATAACTTAGTCACCTTCGCACCCAGGTTCCCAGGTAGAGCTGCCAGTTGAAGGGGGCAATCCTTATAGGATGGGATTGAGGAATAATGCTTCCTGCTACAGATAATTAAAATTGAGGCCGTCCATCAGAGCAGGGCTGCCAAGCATAGACATTTCCCTTCAAACATACAGATCAGAAGTGCTGGTTATTGGGCAGCTTCTTTCTGTGTTTCAGTCCCTCAGCAGCACACAGCTTGAAAAAAGCATCCCTTGCCCCTACTGCCTGCTCTAAGCAGGCCAACTGATTCCTCAGGTTCCCCTCATGCATCACTGCCAGCTTAGTGCTCTTCTGAATGTCTTAGGTCCCACACTGGTTAGGAGGTTTGTGCTAACCACACCCTATTTCAATTACAACCAGATTGTGGTTATTCCTCATAAAAATAATCTTATGTAGATGGGTTTTGAAAGTCCTTGGATTCCTCTCTGCATTGAACAAACTCTTCTGCCATACACTGGTGCACATCTTCTTCCCTTCTTCCTCCCTCCCTTTTTGACTGTTAATGACGTCTGTGGGCTGGGATTCCTTTCTACAATGTTGTCCTGGTTTGAGCCAGGATGAAGCTAATTTTCAATTTTCCTTTTACTGATGTTTTTTTCCTTTAGAGAACTCTCTTTTAACTAGCAGCAAGTTTTCCAGCTAGTGGACTGATAACACTGGAATGTGTATGTTACTGCTGAGACTCCAAGGTCACTGCTCTACTTGTTGAAACTGCAGCCTCAGATGCTACACAGAGCAGAAGAGTCATATCTGCAGCCCTCCTGTAGGGAGGAGTGGACTAGACGGACAGCAAAACTGACCAAAGAATTCCATTCCATATAGCTATGTAAGCTCAGTGTAAGGTCAGAGATCATGGAAGTCAAATCGCTTCCTGCTTCTTCTTCCCTTCTCTTCCATCCATGGCCAGTGTCTAGGGAGGACTCCGTCTATCCATCACCACTGATCCCCAGGCTCGTGCATCCCTGACCCTCATCACTCTCCCCTCAGCTCCTGTCTGCTCTGCCGCTCTCTCCGGCAGCGCTCGGGGACATTTCAGGACTGCTCACAGCTCAGGAGATGCCAGGGGAGCTGCTGGGGGTGCGGAGAGGCAATAGGGTTTGGCACATTCCTGAACACACTTGTATATAATTGTACATATTTTGTTTTGTCATTAGTGTTTAATTAAAGCTGTCTAGTTTAGTTTTCAATCTGGGAAGTGAGTCTCCTTCATTCTCTCTCCCCTTTCCTGGAGAGGGAAGGCACTGCGAATATTTCTGCTCTGATCATCTGCTGTTTAAAAAGAAGTACATGTTGCATACATATATATGCATACATACAGACACACAAAACTGGGACAGATTCCACTCTGAAAGACTCATGGTTCAACACAAAGAACACCATGGCATGGACCCACTGTTCTGGAGGTTCGCATGCCAGGAGCTACATCCCATATAATGAGACAAGCCAGCACACAGAGGTTTCATTAACTTTTTCATGGAGTCATAGTCTCAGGGATTCCTCATGCCACTAAGAACCCCCAGCCTACTGTCACAACCCACAAAGTGGGCATGGCACTGTCACGTCCCACAAAGTGGTCACAGCTCCCCAGAGCCGGGGGCCCAAACTAAATATAAATATCTCTTTTAACAACCCATTCAGCAAGATTAAGCTCGGGAATTCTCTGCTCGGTACTCTAGGAGTAAGACCATGACCCAGGAGGCTTTCACAAAACACACCTTTACTTAAGATTGAGTAAGATTATAAAGCTTGTCAAAGGAAACACACAACAATATCACTCTCAAAGCAACAGATTACAACTAGCAGAACTTAACAAAATGGTCCTCTCAAAACAACAGGTTACAACAGCAGAAACTTAGCAAAATTAGAAATGATGGTACCCCTATGTGCTGAGAATAAGGGTAGAAAGAGAGAGAGAGAGAGAGAGAGAGATGAAGAGAGAGGCAGAGAGACAGAGACAAAGAAAGAGTGTATAGGAAAGATATCATCACCCTTGGATCAGCGACGATCTCGGCATGACGTTGTGGTCCTTGGATGGTGGGCGCGCGCTCCGAGCCTTTCGAGTCTGCCTCTTTGATGGCACCTGGCCCCACCTCTCCTGGTGAGGCTCAGCCTGCTTTGTGCAGACTCAGTGTTGGAGTTCTGGAAATGAGTCGGTGGGGCACGGGGGTCCAGGTGATCACTTGGCCCTCCCATCCAGGTTGACCGAGCAATGACCTTTATTGTCATGCATGCACTCTGTCATTAAACAGGACAGTGGTCTTTCCAAGATGGCTGTGCCTCCACGGGGCTCCTCTTGCCGGCCACTGCTCCTCATCAAGCAAGGACAGTGTCCCATTTATCAGGGTGGCTGCCAAGGGAGGGGCTCCCCTTTCAAGGACAGTGTCCACTTTATCAGGGTGGTTACCAAACAAGGGGCTCTCCTTGCAAGAACAGGGTCCAGGTGGTTATCAAATGAGGCCCCCACCCGAGCACAATGTCCAGTTTGTCAGGGCAGCTGTTTTGAGACAATTACTCTTTTTGGGACTCTACACCCACTATTTTTGATTCCTAAGTACCAAAATCAGTTTTGTAGCTCCCCAGCTGTGAGGGAGTAGCACAAATCCTGATTTGGACCTGGCGAATACATATGGACTGTCTCCTCAAGAGTGTTCTTAGGGCCAGATCAGATTCTTATGCAGACAGTGAACCTGTCAGTGCAGCCCAAAATCCAGCCAAGACTGCTTTTCCTGTCTAGTACGTGACAGATGGTCTTCTGCTATCTGGAGGCCATCAGGTTCACTTAGATAGGCTGTCCACAAGTTGCCTTCAAAACTCAATGTAGGGAAGAAGATCAGAAAGACTTGCTTGTCCAGCAGCCTCTCTCAGCCACCGGAGAGTACCATAAAGGCAAAAATTTGTCTGTGGTAGCTGAATGTCTCTTGTAGCAAATACTCTGCATAATCGCTGGTCTCAGTCAGGACAGTCAGACAAGTCTACTTGTAAAAAGCCCAGCAAGCCACAAATAGGCCCCTGACATCCCTTAAGTATCTCTATCAGAATCCATTAGCAAACAACATTCAACAGATTCTGGGGCTTTCTATTAGATTACTTCTGTTACTCTAGGCTTTCTCTTGAATATTTTTAGGCTGTCATATAACTTCTTAATTGTAAAAAGTTACTTTTGCTCTTCCTACCACATCTCAGCACAACTCCATTGATAACTAAACCCTAGCTAGAGGCAGAAATGTTCTAATGTGCCTCACTTTTCTGTGGCACAGACCTAACAAATCCATCACCTTTCCACCACTGGTATGCAGCTGATGAAACACCTATTGACTGGCAACACGTAACATGCCAGCTGCTCCAGTGCAACTGTCTGTGTCCTGTGACAGACTCAGAAAAGAGAAATTACTGAAAAAGAAGAACACCCCCCCTCAATTGCGATAACTACAAATAGATAAATTAGTTTGTCCGAGATGATGTCCAACATCATTACCAGTCTGAAATCTAAACCTAAAGAGCTAGATGTTCTTCAAGGCTTCTCCTTCTGACCCAGGCCATGTACTCATTACTGGCAAGCCACAGACCCAGTAACTGAAAGCTTTTGTGGTGATTCATATCCATGAATATCCCTGGCATGCAACATACAATTACTAAATCCTCAAATGAGCTTGGTCATGGTTTCGCCAAGGGTTGGAGTTCTGCAGAAGGGTGTGGAAGAGACCAGAAGGTCATGGGTAGCAGCATGTGGACATGGGAAAGTAGGTGAGATTTTACTCCATCCTTTCTATGGAACATAAGAAAAGCTATGACTTTTCTTGATTTTGTATAGCTAGACCAGATGGGCGAGGAAAAGCAGTCTAGTGGGAAGCCAGAATCCTGTTGGAAGGTGAGTAGAAACCTTTACAAAAGAGGGGGAGGCCTATAGAAATGGTCCAAGTGTGACAAGCAGATGACTTACTTATAGGGTCTTATGGGATGGGATGTTAACATTGGTATCTCCAGGGCAGAGGTGTCACAATATGGATGCAATAGTTAGATGGCATTATTAGCTTTCAATGTTTATTAGTGAAGTAAATCTATATGTTTCATTTTGGGGAGAAATTAAGTGCTAATTAGCTCATTCACCAGCTGTACTCCTGATGCTCTGGTTAGAAAATGTTATGGGGAGAAAAGCAGGTTTGTCTGTTAAAGGACAAAGATCCAAATACAATTTTTGTATGATTGCAAGTTACACTATGAGATTGAAGAACTTCTGAAAGAAAAGCCAGGCCCAAGTAATTTAATTTTGTCAACATATATCCACCCCATTTCACAGCCAATATATGTTTAGACACCTAGCCAGCAAAAAAAGAAATAAAAGATAAAGAAAAATCCAAGTGGAATTAAGTGGAGTGTGAAATGGCCCAATGCAGGAAACTAGGGCTTGATAAATAACTAAAAATATGGAGCACATTGTTTTCAAGGGGATGGAGGAGGAGGAGAAAAAGCCTAATTTTCAGAAGTATTGTCTGAGTCATCATGCAATTAAAGACTGTGGGCTGAGCTTGGGTCTGTTCCACCTGCTTTGCACCAGTTCCAGTGGTGTTGTACAGTTCAAAACCTACCTCAGCTGCCTATCAAATTATGCCTTTAGCGTAAGGAAATTCCCAGGATTCAGTCTTTAAACATTGCCTCCTGGGCTTTTGTGTAAGGGACATGGCCAATGAAAGGGAGCATGGTTTGGGACATCCACAGGGTTCAGCTAATCTTTCACTTCTGGGGTGGTTCACTGGGGCCATAGGCAGTGGGCATTAAATTCACTAGCCCATGGCTATTTTAATTTACCCTAACAACTGTTATCAGGTAGCACCAAAATACAGCACATAAATATCATGAGCCAGAGACCAACCACAGGAAGAAAGTAAGCTGCACCTTGTGCCTGCAGGTAAGATAAGTTCACTGTTCATGAATGCAAAACTAATAGACTGATTCTTTTAAAACACATCTCTTCCTTAGATTGCAAGCAGATATACAAAAAGAGCTGAGTTTCGACTGACTGCACTTAACGCATGCCGAGTTACACAAACACACTTGGGGAAGGGATGTGGAAGACTGAAGAAGACAAACAAAAGGAACAAGATTAATTCAACAGAATCCTTCCTAAAACTAAAGTTATGCTATGCAAAGGCTGGGAGGGGTCTTGTTTCTGTAAAAAGTTTGCAACAGCGTGAGAAAGCATGAAGAGGAAAGGAAAGAAGGAGGGCAGTTCTGCCTGTCCACCTGGAGGATTTTCTTGCAAACCCAGATTAGCATTCTATTGAAAGCCTTGAAATGTGTCAGAAGCTGCACAATAGCATATGGTATTGCAAAGGCACCACAAAAACCTCCAGTCCATAGGCCATCTTCGAAAGACTGTCAGTAAGCCAGAAAGCCCCCTTAAGCCCAAATTTTGCCTGAAGAACAACCTTCCATTGCCCTCCCTCACCCCACCAACAGGTACAGCACAAATTAGAGTGTAAAAATTCCCAAAGCCCCACACTTCACTGACAGCAAGTACTGAACCATGGCTTTTGGAAGAGAAGTAAAAGAGCTTTCTCCTATTATTGAAGGTTTTTATCAAAATAATGACTGAGAAAGATCATCTGGAGGAAACAAAACAAAAACCAAAAAACCCAACACAACTGTTATGAAAACTGTTTTCCAGTTTGCAGCTTTTGCTGGTAGGATAACACATAGGAGCATGTAACTTAACGATCTTTACTACAATCAGTCACTTTTGCCAATTTCTCACCAGATATTCCAATCAGTTGATAATTCCTCATTCTAAAATGTTAGTCACCACATTAACTGGTTGACATATATCAGTAATCAATCTGAAACTGCACACTTCATTCAACTGCTCCATTTACCCTGTCAGGGGTGTGAATTTCTGCACCAGTTAGTTTAGACAAGGAAATACTAACAATCTTAACATATCAGAAGGATATGTGCGCATGTGTATATATAATATTTTAATGTCTATATCCATACACGCACAGACACATACCTGAAAATACCTCACTAAAGTACAGTGAGTTTTGAAGAGAACTTGGCACTACCGAAAGATTCATATAAATGAACCTGAAAACTGGTTGTCAAATAATGCAAACCAAGGCAAAGAACACCATACACTATATTAAATACCTCGAGCTTACTGAGTTGCTTGCTTGGACTTGCAGGAGAAACCTGAAAACTGAGATATATAGTCAGTATGAAACAGCATTTAGTAGTATGTGCTTTGACTCCTACTCCTGAATATTTTATCATTTATGTTAATTATTACTTTTAATCATGGGTAATCTTCAAAGTGGTATAGGAAGATCCCAAAGAGAAAGGTTGAATACAAAGAACAGACGGAGTACAGTCACAAATCAAGGGGTGGAGCGAGGAAACAACCTTGAATCTGTGGGAGAAACACTCAAAGGCATGAAGGGGCTAAACATGGCAGTGAGTCAAAGACAAGGCACATTTCCTCCTAGGGGAAAGGGAGGAGAAGATCAAGGACTCTGGTGCAGCAAGGCAATCTGGAAAGAAGAGTTTGACATGGAAAAGGAGGAAGATTTAGGAGATTTATGGGAGGCAGAGCAGGAACGTAAAGCCATTGTTTAAATGACTGAAAATTCTGATTTTGTAACCTGCAAGTCTAAGTCACCCTCTGCAGGCTTCTACTGTGACTGTTGACTGCAGGTAACATCTTAGACAGCACCTACTTCAAAGTTTTAGTTAGAAGCCCAAAGACAACTTGAAAAAACTGAATTTCCAGGAAATCAACATATAAAACATATTCAGGAAAAATTGAAAACCCCTCCTGGACTTCATTGGTTCAATGTTCTCTAGGCCTGATCACTACAGTCTTAAAAGAAAGGAAGAGAAAAATGCCATTGCAAGTCATTACACTAAGTACTGATATTTTATAATCTTACACTCTCCATAAGTAGTATAAGCACTCTCCTCTCCTAGTTTCCAACAAACAGATGAGAATGAATTGGAGAAGTAATTATGATCTTGCAGTCAAAAGGAAAAGCCATTGGCTGCTTACATTCATCTACAGTTTGATTAAAGGGCAGAACAACACCGGAACCCATTAAAGAACAGATTGCAACTGGCCATATGTTAAAATACAAGTTACTGCAAAGCAAACTCCTTGTCTGAACATGTGTCATGAATTTTCATCATGCGTGACAATTATGGTGTTGCCCTGCTGCATTAGGTGGTGAAGTTTTGCTGCAACAGAGAGAGGACAGACAAAGAAATGGGAACCCTTTTGTCTCATTTACTCTTAGAAGTGTTGCTTATAGCTTGAGCCTGTGGGAGTTCATGTTAGGCATCACCTTCTGCTTCTCCTGGTGAATGTATGAATACAAAGGCAGATGGATGTGAATCAGAAACACTAGACAAATTGCCTTCTCACATTTTGGAATGACAATCTGAGATAACCCCATCTCATTTTCAGGAACATAACCCAGAGATGAATTTTACTCAATACTTACATTTTAATATTCTTCATATGTTAAAATAAGGTATATTACTGTCTTTAATTTAGGTATTCAAACACTGTTAGGTTATTCATTTGATTAATAATAACATAAAATAGTTCACTTGATGTCTAGTTCTTGCCAAATTTCGGTGCTCTTGTTTTTTGCCATCAGTATCAGAAAACATTCTACCATGTGGAAATGCTGTCTTACCACATCCAGGAAATTCAGGGCTTCAGAGCAAGTGACACAATAAAGTATTACTGCTGTGATTCATCTTGCTTAGTATAACCAATAGCCTTCTCCTGCAAGTTCTTAAGCAGAGGAGTCCTGGGGGCTTTCCGTGGGAAGGACAACACACCAATGAGGTTTTCCCATGAAGAACACCAGACAACCATCATAGCCCTGCTTTGAACTAACACTTCCCCTCAGCTGATTACTGAGGTTTTTAAAACTAGCTACTGATGATTTGGAGCAGTTAGGGCAATCTCTGAAATCAACTCCTTTAAACTGATACATTCCAAAGTGCACAAAATAGTGTAGTTGTGCAATAGAATCATAGAATGGTTTGGGTTGGAAGGGACCTTGAAGATCAGTCTAGTTCCAATCCCCTTACATGGCAGGGACACCTTCCACTAGATCAGGTTGCTCAAAGCCCCATCCAACCTGGCCTTAAGTATTTCCAGGGATGAAGCTTCCACAACTTCCCTGGGCAACCTGTACCAGTGTCTAACCACCCTCACACTAAAGAATTTCCTCCTAATGTCTAACCTAAATCTCAATAGTCTGGATTATCATGTTATTACAATGGATTTAGAGGTAATCACTTCCTGTTAAATACAACTCTGCAAAGAGGACAAATGTCCACTTCACTTCTTGGGAAAAAAATAAATTGCACATTAACAGCCCCTGAAGCTCCCTCATACTCTCATTTACATCATGGAAAAGTATGAATCCTGTTACGACTGAAATAAAATGTCTGAAGAGGAGTAGATAACCAAAGACAAACGCATAGATCCATAGCTTTCCTTGACCAGATTAGGTAGCAATTGGGAACAGGGTTCTCTGTTATGATAACAAATGCTACTAGTACACTACTTGGAAAGAGCAAGCAGCAAAATAGTATAAAAGAAAATTTGTCTGGTCACAAAAAAAATTGTCAAACAGTAGAAATAATTCTGCTGAAGAAAGAGAAGAATTGGGACAGGATTCAGTCAAAGTGACCACTTCAACCCATTTGAATTTAAGTAATCTTTTAACTGTACATTCACTTCTCAGCTGTTGTGTTTTCTTGGCATGAATATTCAAGAAAAGCAAATATTAAACTCCAGTGCTGGAATACCAACTATGACTAAAATACAAGCCTGAGCAGGGTCCAGCATTTAATTTATGCAATATTTGCACTTCCACGTATGTCTTCAACAAGCCAGGTAACATATTAAGTAGACCTCCTCTGCACAAGGGCAAACTTCAAAGAAAAGGCTGCATTCTGTAATCCATATGAATATTGTTACCTCAAGGTCCAACTCTCTCCCTTCTTTTGCAATTTGTACAACAGCAGTTTACCACATAAGCCTTTGAGTCAGCAAGGAGAAATAAGATCTCAACAAGACAGTGCCCGTTCTGCTTGCAGCCTGTTTGTACAGAAAAAAAATATTTTTGCCTATATTTGAGTAAAGAACACATACATGTTCTGCAAACCAAAGCAGCAAATCATAGAATCATAGAATGGTTAAGGTTGGTAGGGACCTTAAAGATCATCAGGTTCCAGCCTCCCTGCTATGAGCTGGGACATCTGCCACTAGACCAGGCTGCACAAAGCCGCATCCAACCTGGCCTTGAACACCTCCAGGGAGGGGGCTTCCACAGCTTCCTGGGGCAACCTATTCTAGCACCTTACCACCCACATGATGAAGAATTTATTCTTAATATGTAATCTAAATCTACCCTCTTACAGTTTAAAACCATTCATCCTTGTCCTATCACTCCATGCACTTGTAAACAGTCCTTCCCCAGCTTTCCTGTAGCCCCTTCAGGTACTGGAAGGCCACTATAAGGTCTCCCCAGAACCTTCTCTTCTCCAGGCTGAACAACTGCAACTCTCTCAGCCTTTCTTCAGAGCAGAGGTGCTCCAGCACTTTGGTCATCTTCATGGCCCTTGTCTGGACCCTCTCCAACAGCTCCACGTCTTCCCTGTGCTCAGGGCTCCAGAGCTGTACGCAGTACTCCAGGTATGGTTTCACCAGAGCAGAATAGAGGGGCAGAACCACCTCCCTGGCCCGGCTGGCCACACTACTTTTGATGCAGCCCAGGACAAAATTGGCCCTCTGGGCTCCAGCGCACACTGGCCGCTCATGATGAGCTTCTCATCTACTACCACCCCCAAGTCCTCCTCCTCAGGACTGCTCTCTAGCCATTCTCCCCACAGCCTGTATTTGTGCCTGGGGTTGTGCTGACCCTGGTGCAGGACCCTGCACTTGGCCTTGTTGAACTTCATGAGGTTGGCATTGGCCCACCTCTCCAGCCTGTCAAGACCCCTCTGGATGGTGTCCCTTCACTCTAGGGTGTCAACTACTCCACACAGCTTGGTATTGTCAGCAAACTTGCTGAGGATACACTCAATCCCACTGTCCATGTCTCCAACAAAGGTGTTGAACAGCACTGATCCCAATACTGACCCCTGAGGAACACCACTCGTCATTTGCCTGCACTTGGACACTGAACCATTGACCATTCTCTGGGTGTGGCCATCCAGCCAATTACTTATCCACCAAGTGGTCCACCTGTCAAACCTATGCCTTGTCAGTTTAAAGACCAGGATGTCATGTGGAACAGTGTCAGATACCTTGCACAAATCCAGGTAGATGACGTCAGTTGCTCTGCCATTGTCCACTATCTCTGTAGCCTCATCATAGAAGGCCACCCAATTGGTCAGACATGATTTGCCCTTCGTGAAGCCTTAGTGAAGTTGGTTGTCACCAATCACCTCCTTATTTTCCATGTGCCTTGGCAGATTTTCCAGGAGGATCTGTTCCATGATCTTACCAGGCACAGAGGTGAGACTGACTGGCCTGTAGTTCCCCAGGTCTTCCTTTTTCCCCTTTTTAAAAATAGGGGCTATGTTACTTTTATTCCAATCAGCAGGAACCTCACCAGACCACCATGACCTCTCAAATACAATGGACAGAGGCTTAGCAAATGCATCTGCCAGCTCCCTCAGGACCTGTGAATGGACCCCATCAGGTCCCTTAGACTTGTGTACCTTTAGGTTGTCTAGGTGGTCACAAACATCTTCTCCTACAGCAGGGGGTACTTCGTTCTCCCAGTCCCTTCTTTCACCTGCTGTGGCCTTTGTGATGAAGCTGGAGCACTTGCCAGAGAAGACTGATGCAAAGAAGTCATTGAGAACCTCAGCCTTCTCAATATCCTGCATAGCTAGGTCTCCCATTTCCTTCAGGAGAGGGCCTACATTTCCCTTGGTTGTCCTTTTATCCCCAACATACTTATAGAAGCTTTTCTTATTACTTTTTACATCCCTGTCAAAATCCTCAGTAAGAGATAATAGTCTGCATAGCACAAGCAGCTTTATGTGTTGCACTAATAAGTTTCTATTTTTTCAGTCATGGGATGAAGGTAACCTGCTCTCAAGCAGTGGATATCTGACTTGGCAATAGGTGCTTGGTACCTATTTTTATAGGAGGAGAACAGTGACAAGATGTCTTTATTGTAGTCAAATTATGAACATGATCAGGTATAGATAAGTGGCTAAACGACAAAATAACCAGTAAACCTAATTTTCCTTGTATTTTTATTTAAAGCATACTGCACAACGGACAGATTAAAGCTTCATATGTGATCCTAAGTTAAAACATAGAGGAGCTGCTATTATAGTTGGTTTACCTTAGTTTCAGTGAGGTTCATCATATGCTTAAAGTGAAGGGGATACATCAGTTGGTGGGTTCTCTGTGACAACCTAGTAATTTTTCATTTCAGAAGAGAATTCCTAGACAACAGTTCCTTGTATTGGTGAAGCCCTGAGCCCCCTGAAGCCAGCAGTAACTTGGTCTTTGACCTTTTGATCTGAACTTTTGCAAGCAGCTCAGAAAGGTACTTCTGATAGAGAAGATGTGGCATCCATTGCCAAATGTATCTGTTTTCACTTTGTGACACTGACATTTTGTTTATGTCTGCATTCATGCCAATGGCATTGAAAATATTTAAGGGAAAAGAGTTTGCAGACATGGAGGAGGAATCAAGAAAGTAACTGGAAATCATCTGTTTCTCACAACTTTGTTTAGTATAAGATGACCAGCTTGTATAGCTTTACATATTCCATTACCTTATTCCCATCCTTAAGTTATTATTAAGTGCTTCAAAAACTGTAAGTTACATATTTTCCATGTTGCATTTTGTCTAGCACTGATGAAAGACCACAAGGAAAGGAGCAAAGACAATGAGTTTATGAGGTCCCACATTTGCAAGATTTTATGCTATCACAGTACAATTGCAAGATACACAAAATTTTCTGCTACTTTTGACAGTCTAGACAGCAGCCTGTAAAGCATCTTCAGATGTAAATTTTTATTTTATATATTAAGCAACTATATATGGAGAAAAAGCAATCATCAAAATAAAGTACAAATAATCCAAGTATTTTTCCAGAGGAGGGTAGGACAATGTAACTGTCCCAGAAATTAAAGGGACTAAAAAATTCAGACACAACAAGCCTTGAATCAGAGCAAGAAGAAAACAGGCAAAAAAAAAAAAAAAAAAAAAAAAAAAGTAATGGAGCTATCTTATGGCTTAGAAAACACACTTTACCACCAAGGAATCCCTGTGATGCAAGGCGAGTCACTCATCAAGAGCACATTAATAGACCAAGTTGTGAAGGTTGCCTCTTCCATGTTCTATAAGGCCATTTGCAATCCAGTTAATTTCATTTGTTGGCATAAAGCACACTCCTCACAAGTACTGAGGGTGGTAATCTGGTGAAAACTTTAAATCGGATTTATCACCAAGAAACCATACTGTGAAATCTTACTCTACTGCGTGGTGCTAATGCAGCCTTTTAAGAAATGTTGCTGGACAAACATTTGCAAACATTCTTCTTGATTTTCATTTATAAAGATCTCAAATAATGTTCATGAACATGGATGATGAACTCATGATACTTCATGATGAGGGAAAACCATTCCTCTCATTTTCCAAATAGGAAGGATAGGTGCAAAGAGAGAGCATTGCATCAGTTTTTAACACATTCTGCGGTACAACCAGATCACTGAGAAAACCATGAGGCAGTTGCATATTGGAAGAAGACCGAAGGACTGAACAGGTCTGAGTCCTCTGAAGAATTACATTTGAATCAATGAACCAAATTAAACAGGCTGGGACAGAAGAACAGATGCCTCAGAAATACAACACTCCTTCAGTTTTCGTAATAGGTAGCCAAGGACAGGAGAAAAAAAGTATCTATTTGTGCGTTTTAAGGCTAGAGCTTAATCCTGGAAAGACTTGGTATTGAGGTACAAACCCACAGGAAAAACACAACTGTCTGGTTTTCCTGTGGCCACTGTACATTTTTGAAAGGAACTCCTAAAAATCTTTATGCTTTGAAAGAACATGATATACAGCCAAACTTGTTAGATATAGTTCTTCCCATATCATGAGTAGCAATGGTGATGTCAAGCTCGAGAATCACTGTATTTAGTATTAAGCACTCATCTTGCTGAGTATGTACGGTATCTTTGCTGGTCCTGACTTCCCAGGTCTCACACACCCTATTGAAAACAACCTTCCAGGGCCATGATTTTGCTAGGACCAAACATTGCTGCAGAAACAAAGTGTCCCAAACGGTCTTTAATTTATGTAGCTGAAGAGAGCAAGACCTAAATGTAAAATCAGTGCTATAATATCTGTAATAATAAATACAGACTCTTTCAGAAGAAGAAGAAAAAAAAAGTAGAAAGAAAGAAAGCAAAAATACCCCAATACAATATGTAGGCTGACTGAAAAGTATTAACACTTCTTTAAATTTAGAAATGCAGTTGGTACTAATCTGTAGTGAATGACACAGAGAGCCTCTTCCGGAGTACAATTCAGCTACGTTACAAGGAGTTTCTAACGAGGAGTCAAGTCACCCTCACTGACCACACACAAATGTGCTTCACACAGCAGTCCATGAAGGAAAACTGATCTGCAAGTCATGGCCATGTAACACACTGTCTGAGAGTAGAAATAAAGAGGTTCACAAGGACATCAAACCCCAAACGCAGGCCGTTCTACTATGGGAGGAGACAGACCCCAATTGCATGTCAGCCCTTGTATGAATAATGCAACTCTATTTCCACCCCAGTTGCTGGAGGCATCACCCCTTGCTGAATAACTTTCCCTAATTCCAATCCTACATTGATCAGGTAGTGAGGTGGATCAGGAACTGGTTGATGGGAAGGAGTCAGAGAGTTGTAGTCAATGGGGCAGAATCTAGTTGGAGGTCTGTGACTAGTGGAGTCCCTCAGGGGTCGGTACTGGGACCGATGTTGTTCAACATCTTCATCAACGACCTGGATGAGGGTATAGAATGTAC
This sequence comes from Hemiprocne comata, assembly GCA_020745705.1. NCBI lineage: Eukaryota > Metazoa > Chordata > Aves > Apodiformes > Apodidae > Hemiprocne > Hemiprocne comata. The sequence goes on along the minus strand of CM036616.1, from coordinate 66,928,206 downwards.
CCTCAGCAAGTTTGCTGATGACACTAAGCTGGGAGGAGTGGCTGACACACCAGAAGGCTGTGCTGCCATTCAGAGAGACTTAGACAGGCTGGAGAGTTGGGCGGGGAGAAACCTGATGAAATTCAACAAGGGGAAGTGTAGAGTTTTGCATTTGGGGAAGAACAACACGATGTCCCAGTATAGGTTGGGGGCTGACCTGCTGGAGAGTAGTGTAGGTGAAAGAGACCTGGGGGTCCTGGTAGACAGGAGGATGACCATGAGCCAGCAATGTGCCCTTGTGGCCAAGAAGGCCAATGGCATCCTGGGGTGCATTAGAAAGGGTGTGGTTAGTAGGTCAAGAGAGGTTCTCCTCCCCCTCTATTCTGCATTGGTGAGGCCGCATCTGGAGTATTGTGTCCAGTTCTGGGCCCCTCAGTTCAAGAAGGACAGGGAACTGCTTGAAAGAGTCCAGTGCAGAGCCACAAAGATGATTAAGGGAGTGGAACATCTCCCTTATGAGGAAAGGCTGAGGGAGCTGGGTCTCTTTAGCTTGGAAAAAAGGAGGCTGAGGGGTGACCTCATCAATGTTTACAAATATGTAAGGGGTGAGTGTCAGGGAGATGGAGTTAGGCTCTTCTCAGTGATGACCAGTGATAGGACAAGGGGTAATGGGTGCAAATTGGAGCATAGGAGGTTCAAGGTGAATATCCGAAAAAATTTTTTTACTGTAAGAGTGACAGAGCACTGGAACAGGCTGCCCAGAGAGGTTGTGGAGTCTCCTTCACTGGAGGCATTCAAAACCCACCTGGATGTGTTCCTGTGTGATGTGCTCTAGGTGACCCTGCTCTGGCAGGGGGGGTTGGACTAGATGATCTTTCGAGGTCCCTTCCAACCCCTATGATTCTATGATTCTATGATTCTATGATTAACCCAAGAAGTTTTCAATCCAGGCAGGGCTCAGTTTTAAGCCTTGTCTTTAACCGCTCCTTTCAGATCTAGCACTGCCACAACTGGCACAACTGGCACCCACTTGTGAGGCAACACCTCCTTTGCCAAGGGCAATACCTCCTGGACACTGCTCACCTGCACCCACAGTGGGATATCTGACTAAGGGATGATTAACACCCTAAAAAAGAGATAGGTTTCCACTTGAATGTAGCAAGGGTTTAAGGCAAACACTTAAGGGCAGTGACAACATCAGAGTAACCACCTGTATTAATGTGTTCTAACTGATATATTTCACAACCCTAAATAACAGGAGATAACACTTTGCCCAGGAACTAAAAGAGAGTCTTTTGCTGACTAAAAGAGGTGCAAAGGGGTGGAAAATTAATTTCAGTTCATTACCTTGAGGGGAGAAGACAAATGTTCAGTATGCAAAGTGAATCCTTGCCTCTCTGGCTTTGCACGACTTCCTTTGGCAGTGTTCTTGGTCCTTTCATACACCTTCATATGGAGTAACACTGGTTCAGACTTATTCCAACTCAGCTTTCCCAGGAAATTCAGTGTGTTTTTATTTGTTGAATGTCTCAGTCAGTTGCCAGGCCTCTTTTTCCAGATCTATTTTGAGCACCATAATAATCAAATAAGAAACAAATGTCAAGATTGTCAGAAACAGCCACGCAAATTAACCCATAGTACAAAGAGCAAGTACATGGGATGACTCTTTCATGAAATGGTCATCCTTTTACCTGGATCTGAGGATGCTGACATTCCGTAGACACAAAGACTGTGACTGACAAAGCAAAGCCTAGTTTCTGTCCTATTTCTCTACTGATGGATATGCCATTGAGAACCTTGATCTTTGCAGAAAAACATCTGGTATCTCAGGTTTTGCTTGGCCACTTTCTCATCTACTCTGAAGCAGTTAAAATGTCATAATTTCACCATAAATTGCTACACTTGAATATATTTGCTTCTCAGGTGACTACGTTTCCCATCTGGCAACACCAAGAACAAATCCATCCTTTTACCTTTGCTTGCTGGGTTAGATGTATAGCTTTCTTTGTAAAGGCATAAATAATAAAGGTATAAGTAATAAAGCAGCAGAAATATTTACAGTCAGAAGCCTCTTTGTATCCCGTACATGAGATTGACAGTTCTATGTTTTTACACATAGCTATATTTCATAATATATTTATAATAATTTATAAAATCAGTTCAGAGAGATGAACAATTCAGCCTCCTCCTAGACAATAAATGCTGCAGAGAGGCTGTCAGGACTGCTTAAAAGATAAGGTTTTGAGCATCTACCAAAAAAGAAAAAATTCAAAATAGAAAGGCTCAAATGATGCCTTGTTCAGTCTTGGTACCCTATTTCCCTGTTTGCCTCCTCCTGTTTCCTAGACTGAGATTCTACAACCTCACTCCATTCATTCCTGGTCTGGTGACAGTGCCACAAGTACACTACCACACTATCTACTGAGCTTCAAACACTGGGTTCAAAAAATGAGGGGCTGCAATGGTGGGCTTAGGGAGCCTCACTGACACCAACTGCCCCCCTTGGGTGTCCCAATACTGGATCCAGGACTGGTAATTTTCTGTATCTATCTCTCTAAGTTTTCTTCTATTCTCTCTCTCTCTCTCTGTCTTTCACATGCGCTCTCTCTCTCTCTCTCTCTCTTCCTTCCTAAATCATTTAGTAACACAAGGCCTAACCATGATTTTTCTCAGGTCTTGCAGGTTGAAGATTTATGTATTCTGACTCTCGTGATCTAAATAATCAGCCTTTATGATCAAGCAGCCTGAGATAATAGTTGAAGTATCAATATTTCTTATATAGTTGCAATCAAATCTAATATTCAAATACAGACCTTGAGTGCCATTTCACCTTAAACTGATCAAGGGGTATTGAATGGTTGAGCACTTCCTTGGACCGTGACATTATAGTCTCTCTACCTAGGAGGGCCAGGTCTGAGACAAAGTTTGGATTGATCCAGCCACACCTAGGTTCCTCTCTGAGAAGGAGTTTAGAAAGCAAGGGGCGCCACTCTGAATCTCCCTCCCTTGCCCTGCCTGGATCATGACAAAGCCATACTCAATAATCTGTGATTTTAAAACAGAATCTTCAGTCTACCTCTCACTGAAAGGATTCTTGGTGGCAAAACCAAGTTGAATATCATGCTGTTCAAGCCGCTGCCTGCACTTTTCTCTCCAGGCAAAGACCAAAACGTAGCAAATTTTCCTTTAAGAAAATTTGTTCCTGATTGTACGTTTTGGGAAGACAGACCAGCTCTTTGGACATCCTACTCATATTACTCTGCATTTGGAATATGTAAAATAGTATGCAATCATATGAGGTACACCAGCAGATTTCAGGTTCCTTCAAAGAGCTGATAAACAGAACAGACTTTTCTTAAACAGAAAATACTCTTTAAGGACATTAGATCTACTTCTTGGAGATACTGCAACCCATAAAGAATTACTTCTTAATAGCAATTACATATTAAAAAATGTCTTTTTCTCCTTGCCCAGTTAGGAAGTTACCTTTAAAAACCATAGCTTTTGCTAATTTATTTTAAAAAATATTCCATTTATAGCTTGCAAAAGGAGAACCTTGATAAAAGGAGTTCTAAATACAGGAAATTATATAAGACCTTCACAGGATGAAAAAGAGCTTTTTGTAACCACTGTAGTTAGGTCTGTAAAGTGTTCAAAGACTGCGGAGGTGGACTCACTGTAGGAGCTGTGAAACTACGTATCTTGTAAGCTGAAGCTTCTGTCTTTGAAAAAAACATATGCAGCAGCTTCATTTAAGACTGTGGTTTTGTAAAGAAGTAAAATTGCCTTTCGGGTTTCTCCTACCACATGAAAAACACTGGAGCCACATGTGGCAAAGTGCTGATCTAGTATGAGGCATTTTGCTGGTTTAAATTAGTTCAGAAAATTTAAAAGCTTTAATTTTGTATGCTTGCTCTTGCAGTCAAGATCAGGTACAGTCCATCTGCACAATTCTTATTTTATATGTGGTCAAGCATCATCAATCATGCGAAAAGCTGATGTACTCACTGTATTGAGTAACAATCCCACAGAAATGCAGCTGTGTGCCCAAGAACATTTGGGTCAACTCTGGAGTGGTAATAGGACTACATCCAAAGACCCTGAAACAGGGAGAAAGGCTCATGAATACTTCCACAAGTATTTTAGTTTGGTTGTGTTTCTACTGGACCTAATGACACATTGACATTAAAACACCTTGGCTTCCTTAGATAGTAGGTTCAGAATTTGTCATTCTTAAGGTTGCATTTAGGTGTAGGTGTAAAAAAATCAAACAGTGAGGTGTGCCTGGCAAACCCAGGATGTGAGTCATTTTAACCGATATTTGCAATATTTTCTTCCTACGTAGTAATTACATGAAAGAGAGGAAAGAAAGAAGGGGAAACAGAAAAGGGTGGAAATATATTCCCTTAAGGTTGGGTTTTCCCTTTGTCCATAAACATTCAGACTAATCTCCTTCATCAATTAATTAGAAGAGTCACAAAAAGGATTAGTGAGTAAATCAATCACCAGTGAGAGGACAATGTGTTGACTAAGAATTACGTGTCTCCAAAGACCATGGCTCAAAAGTTCTCCTGGTGGATGGCAGGACTCATTCTGCTCAATTTCAAACCCACCCGAACAGATCTATCTGTGGTTCATATTTGTCTGGTCACCCAAAATGTGAGCATGAAAGAGAAACAAAGCTGAGGAATATGTGTATTGCATGTTTTAGGAACTACCAGCATTAATAATGCAATCGCCTTGAAAGACATTCAGATGTCAGGCACTAGAAGGTAAGGGCAATCTTTCAGTGATTTATTTTATTTTTTTCAACTGGAGCACTGGTGGTCATTCTGTGCAACTCTATAATATTGATAGCATATGTGTTTGCATGTGAGCATTATTGTTGTCTTCATGTGAGTATGTTTAGTAATGGAAAGATTCTGGGCAGTGCTAGTAAACATCGAGAGATTACAGCCATGTTAGGACAAACTGTTTTTTACTTGAGCAAAATTTAAGATACATTATAGTATCACTTAAGAATTGCTTAGGACGTGGGAAAACATACACTTTGAATTAATTTATAATTATCTATTCATTTATGCAGCCTTCCAAGATTTTGTGATGCATTTTTCTAAAACACAGTACTATGGGTGAGTCCAGTCTCACTTTATCCTCAACTAACGTCCTAGGTTACTGGCCAATGGGTCCTTACAAACTTGAAACAGGTCAACCAAACAGCAGAGATTTTAAAAAAGAACATGTTAATGTAAAAATTGATACCATTTGAACTGAGAGCAAAATGCTCTTGGTCATGACTTTTTTTTTAAGGGTGGTAACAACCTCCCACCCTTCCCCATCCATGCCAACTACAGGATCCCTTTTACCTCTTAAACCAGGTTTACATCCAGAGGCCAGGATGCCATCCAGAAAACCTCAGATTTGTAAACACATTCAGAATGATTAAATATATTTTTTAGCCCATCAATTCACCCCATCCCTTTAGTTCAAAATGCACAGAAGAAATGTTTACTTTTTAGATAGGATATTAGCATTTGTGATATGGTCTGATTATGCAGTTAGCTTGTAATCTCACTTCTGACACAAGGCTCCCCAGATTTGGAAAATTTTCTTCAGGGGTATTCCGAGGTTTGGATGTAATGTGATTATGATTTAAGGCAGTGTTTACTGCTGTGGGCAACCTAGGATAAATGCTACTGAGCTTAACATTACAAATTATTCCCTTGTGCAAATATATGCCTCTGTGTGTTGTGACGTGTATATTTCATGCTTGCTCAGCTCCAGCTCCCTTTGCCTTCATCACTGATGGTGACTCTCCATGCACTAGTGGGGACTTTTACAATTTTGCTGCTGGCTTTGGAAATTACTCTGGCATTTATCTTTTTAAACCCACTATGGATCCTTTGAATCCTTTTTCTAAAAAGAATTAAGTTCTTCACATTAAGAATGAACATTGTTCCACGTTCACAATTCACATGTGAAGTTAACACTTGCAGAAGTTCTTTCATAGTAAAAGCCTGCTTAATAAATGGGGAAAAAAAAACCCTTGTTTTTAAATGAAACTTCAAAATAAATCAACATGAAGAATCCAGGAGAAATTAGCTGCAACACCTGGAGAATAAAAAATGCCAGTGAAAAAAAGCCACTTTTTTCTGCAACACATGCAGTAAAACATTTTCAATCCAGCAGTTGATTCCTTTTCAGGAGAAAAAAGAGTATGAAAAGAAAACTGAACAACTGTGGCATTTTTATAAATACTTCTCTGTAAGTTTGGAACAGATTCTTTAGAACACCTGAAAGAAGTAAATGTGGCAGTATGCCACTTTTTGAAAAGCTTAACTTCACATCAGTCTTTAGAAAAGCTACGAACATTCTAAATATATGAAGGAGTACTCTTTTTTTCTACAAAAAATAACACCAATGTAATAATACAACAGAATGCAAAGATTTTTTTGAAGTTGCAAAGCTGTTTTAAAACTTCAGTAAGTAAAATAGCAAAAATTCTTTCTCTGCTAATGCAGTGCTGTTACTTGAGCTAAGTTACACCCTGATTTATCAGTTTAGCAAATGGTATTTTTCAAAATGCTCCAGGCAACTCAAAAAATATTCTAATTCAACATTTTAGAAGTAAGTAACCTAACTAAAGTAAGTTGTACTACTGTAGATTGCTGCTTTCCCTTTGAATTTCAGGACATAATCAGCTTCCTCTATTAAGCCTGAGTTCATACAATTGCTTGTACAGGGTCTGCACAATAGATGTAGGACAATAATGCAATAATGCAATAATGCTCTAGGTGACCCTGCTCTGGCAGGGGGGGTTGGACTAGATGATCTTTCGAGGTCCCTTCCAACCCCTAGGATTCTATGATTCTATGTTTTCTTTGCTTTTCATAATAGATGCACAAATGTGCCACCTGATCTCTTCTGTCAGGCCCTACCAGTGAAACAGCAGATAGGCTTGGTCACTGTCATTATGCTTCAGATAGCAATCAGCAGAAAACCAGTAGAGATGTAATAGAAGATACATTTAGTGACTCTGCATGGCCTATAGTTGCCTCCAGTCTTAGGGGCACTTTTCTCATAGCAGTCAGGTACATAATAACAGCAAGTCAATGCAATAAATCTTAAGCCAGCTGGAACAGGGACACGTTGCTTACTCTTCATGTCTTTAAAATCACCCTGCAGATGCATTGCTTAGACCTTAATAAATTTAGTCTTACAGAATGGGCAAATATTGGAAGTAGGTGACAGTCTACTGAATTGATTACAATCAATGTTACAAAATATGTAGAAATCACAACAGATATTTGCAATGGAAAGCCACAATAAGTAGCTGTTCAAAGCAGGATTAGAACTGGAACTAAGCAATACATGTTAACTACAGCATTCAGATTTTAAAAGCAGAAAAATAAGCCAATCTTGCCTGCATTTATCAGCAGTTTTTAGCAGTCCAGGTGCTCAACCCTAGGGTAACTCTCTGTGATAATTGCTATTCCAGCCTGTGTGTCAATCACAGCTGAAGCTGGGAGAAAACCTCCCTTTATCTCCTACAGCCCCACCAAGAACGCGGTACTTTCCAAATTTCCTCCAAAGGCAGAATCTTAAAATATTAATAGTAAGAAAAATCTACCTTCAGGACACCACTGCCTCTAAAGTGCTTTTGTCCTGCTGCAGGGTGAAAGGAGAAGCATCCATACCGTAAAGATTCTTGCCTATCTAGCACAGAGGGATTTACCAAAGGGAAATGAACAAAAAAAGAAAGAAAAGCAGGAGAAGTTGACATCTGCCTTGCAGCAATAGAGTTAAAGCCAGATGGGACTTCCAGCAGAAATATCTTGAGAAAGGGTACTGGTAAACGTAGAGAGCAGATTATACACCAGCAACCTTGCTTCCTCCACTGCTAAAGCAAGAAAATGTTCACCAGATTACTTGCAAGCAATAGGCAGCTTAATCCAGGGTTTGCTGCTAAGAATAAGAAGAAATAAAGCAGAGCCTTATATAACAGTATAAATAGCTAAAAAATTAAAAAATATTTAAGTTAGCACCACATTTGTGGAACAGGCAGGACAAATTGCAGTTTATTTGCTGCTTTTAACTCTGCTCCACCAAGCAAACTCAAGCATAGCCTGTCATCATACTGGGTGCATTAGAAGGAACAGAAGAGAAGGGCCCCTTAACACCCATTCAGGGTGAGGACTCTCACTGGTCAGCAGTGTCTTCAGTGATGTGTTTTAATGGAGGGTATCACTCATGGATCAGTCTCAGCAGCTCCACATCTGCCCATATGCTTTCTATCAGATGAGAAGTAATATTTTTAAAATATTTGGCTACTCAAGTCACCTTCTGACGTACATTTATATAGTAAAATATTACTTTTGTGCTCTTAGCCATTTAAAACAAAATGAGACTATGTTTTGTGAGGGCATAGGAATGACAAATGCTAGTAATCTAGTATCCTAAATCATGTAACTTTGTCTCTTAAATGTGCTTTCAGTCAGCAATTCATAAATGCAAGCCATTAGAATGCCTTTTCTGTACAGAAAATTGTGCTTCTGATGACACAGAAATACTTGCAAACTCAGCTAGGGTTCACACCTCATGGGTCACTTTCCACACTTTTATTCCAAGTGGACAAGATCCATTTAGGAGACTGATTTTGAGGAAACCGCTGGACTTTTTTCTTCATATAAAAAGTGAGCACTTCTTAGAGGAAGATTCTCTTCAGAACTGTGTATGGTCCAAATATCTGGTCTAGGCTTTCCAAGGAAAAATAGCAACATTTTTGGTCCATTGCATCTCCGTGCTCAAAGTGGTGAAAAACTCCCTGAGTACAGATTAATCATTAGTTAATGTCTTAGAGCAAATATATCTCTTCAGAAGGACTGTAAAAGTATTGATAGCCTTTATTCCCTGGGTTGTTTCCTCTGAAGCTTAAAGTCCTCTTTTTGACTATGAAGTTTTCTCAGAGATGTCAGAGTTCACCTACCTATGACCACACTTTCCCTAGTTCTTCTAAGAAGAGAATTTTTTCATTCATATCCCCAAGTCCCAGGCAGTGCTGTGTAGAACTCCAAAATGTTGAGGCACTTAAATGAAGTTGCAAAATCAATATAACTATTAAAATACCAGATTTGACTAGCCATTTATTTGACAGCAAGACACAAAACATGCCCAAGAGATTCAGGAAAGGGTCTTTGTGCACAAGAACTGTCAGGTATACTCACAAAGACCTCTATAAATCCAATTCTGTTTTACATATTATGCTTAGCAGTTAAAGGGATTTTTCATACCATTAATTTGCTGTTACTTTAAGGTACTTTTCTGTGTTCAGAGAGCTGTAAAGGAATTTTGCTCTAAACAGAACAAAACCCACATCTAACTCAAACTAAGGACTAAATAAAATAAAAATTTCATTCCAAACAACTAATCAAATTTAGTATGATTTTCCAGGCAATCTAGGTGATATAGGCACACTACCCTTAATTTAAAAACACACAGAATTACTACATTATCTCCAGTGCAAAAGTGTGTCTAGACAGCTTTGAAAATCTCTCTGTGAAGTGTAATCTGAAAATCACTACTGAATCGTTTTGTTAGGTGCTGCATAAATGAATTTAGTGTTGAGAATTATAATTGAGAGTGAAAGCCAAATGAAACAGCAAAGGCAGCCTGACTATCAACCCACTAACTTCCTTTTCCAATGTAGAACTTGTTTAGTTTCTACAGGACACACAATTGTTGTGGCTCTGACTGTGCATAATTAAATACATTTATTGACATGCAGGGTAAATTCAAGCCACAAGCAAAATAAATCAGTAATGCAGGAACCACGCTGGCACATTCATACTGGCACAAAGTCGACTTGTCATCCTCGGGTTTGTTAAATAAGGAGAGAGCAAAATATGTCCAAGAGATACAGCATGTATAGGTGAATTTATGTAAGTTATTTCTTTCATATTAAATTAATTCAGCCTGACCTTATAAAACATTAAGCATCTCCTGTTGGCCTTAAGCCTTCTTTTGTCCTGCAAAAATTGTTAAGAATTGAAGGTGTTCAACATCCAGCCAAAAAGTGATTATTATCGTTTAGCATTGGACACCATTTCACGGATTATGTGATGTAAGCATTTCCCAAGTGTACATAAAATGGTGTTAATAACTGAGAGACAGTGATGAGGACCACATCTCTGCAGAGTATATTTTCATTTCAACAGGTGGTTAAACTTTATGCATTTCCACAAAGACCCACAAATGCCAGCTCATAACAAAAATATTTTGAAATAACAGATCAACTTTATTAAATGGTGGGCCTGATCCTAATTTTGAAGCCTGTTGGATGTCATTAAACTTGACTGCAAAGTAACTGCAAATCAAGGGTATAGAAGTGGCCCAAGAGAAAGCCCTCAGATGGATAACACGGGCACACAGCTGAGTCAAGCACTCCATAACAAGCCATCCAAGGTGAACCAGGTCTTTCAGAGAAAGAAAGGAATCTAGGGATAAAAATAGCATAAAGAATAAGTTGTTTAATGTATCATTTGTACTAGTAAGAAAATGCATTACTGTTGCATGGATGGGAACAAAATTATCCACTTTCTTCAAGTAATTTTAATCACTCAGGAGTGGTAACTACAACACTTAAAATATATAGATCTTAATTTTGTGGTCATAAGAATATTCCTTATCATCCACTGACAGCTTTAGAGAATCTATAAATAAGCAGTTACAGGATAAAGATATGCAGGACTTGACCTGCTTGTCCAATGTAGAAATCTTTCAGACGCTACTGGTAACATCCTTAAGGATATTTTCTATGGTATATGATATTAACAATAGCCTTACATCTCAAATAAACTTGCCTCCAGAGAAAGCAGGAAGGAAACAGAAAACACCAAACTGAAAGTCTCTCTGACAACAAGTTACCAAATAGATGATGTTTATGATTATGAAGGACAAACACACCAACAGATGTGCAGATATATCTTTTCCAGAAGATCCTAAGCATGAACTTGATATGTTAAAATAATCATGTCTAAACAAGCCTTTTCTCATAGCTACTGTAAGTGAGTGATTATGTCCTTCAACAGTGTTTAGACAACTTGGAATCTTATTTGTTACCCTAAAAAGCAATGAAATCTGGGTTAAAAAGGAAAACTGGCAGCAAGTTAGGGTAAGGCAAGAACTACATCGTGCTTTCTGTAGTAAGAAAATGTGTGCTGTAACCCATATATAAAACAAAATTGAGAAGTTAAATGTATGTATCACTCATTTTATAAAATACAGTAATGAGAACCTAAATAAGCTAGATGAGAGAATCTAATCTTCCTACTAATTGCCATGTGTTTTAGAAGATGAGAATCAAACTGAGAGTGGGGACAACTTACACTTGAGTAAGTTGCAAATACGTATTTAAAATATTCCACATGAAAACCTATCCCCCTGGAGGCAGAGAAGACTTTGTTTACTTCCTCTAATTATGTGTGATATTCCAGTATCACCAGAAGAATAAGGCAGCAAACTTCTTACGTTACTTGCGGTCAGAAAGGCCTAACCAGAAAGAGGAAAAAAAAAAAAAGTATATGACACCACTCCATTTCTCCAAGCAGAGGAGTGTGACAGCAGAGCCCCTCTCTTAAAGAGCACAAACTGTGCACTCTGCCACCAACCGAAGTCACCCTAGAGGGTTTGGCTGTGTGCACTGCTCAGGCGTGCAAGTAACAGCTTGCCTGCATGGGGAACCTGTTACAAAATAAAGTAGGGTGCACTATGCACGTACCACATTGTTTCCCTAGCACTTTACTCCAAAACAAGTCTCAGCAAGGTTTATCGCGGCCCACCACTACAGTGGGCTTACTCAAGGAAACTGATGGGTGCCACTGTGGGCAGAAAAGCGGGGAAAAACTATTCCATAAAAGTTCAAAACTTTACCCCCAACACCATTTACTAGTTTGCCATCTTCAAGGGAAGGACTGAAGAAGCCGACTGCCTTTCTCACACATAGTGTATCTGCTGTCCTCTTCAGCTCCAGACTGCCCCATTTCATACTTTTCTCTTGGTTCCTGGCTTTGCACTCAAACACTAGTTCAAACTTCCATGTAAGCCTTTATGATTACAAAAGGAGAAAAGCTTTAAGGGTTTTTCTCCCTGGTTTGGCAGGAAATAGTTTCTGATCTTTGTCCATCTGCTCACAGATGTTTTTAAGCAGACAGCAGGCACAGTGCAAGAAAGTCAGAGTGAGAGAACCCACAGGAATGCCCACTGTGGTCTTTCAGGATCGCTCTTAATATGAAAATCTGTTTCACTACTTCTTCCCAACTTCCGCCACTGACTGTCTTCAAATTGCAGGAATGCCTAGAAAATACAGTGGGAGAACCCAGGTTAGCATTGCTCAGGCCTGTAAATCTCCAAAACACCAAAAATCTAATTTTCTTCTTACATTCTTCTTTTTATAGGAAGCTGCAAGCCTAGAAATACATCAAGAAATAAATAATCAAAATTCATTAGCAGACATCAGCTGTTTATTGCAACACCTGAACTTGCTCACAACCATATCCAGCAACTGCTTATCACAGCAAGTTATTAACATATTACAATAAATTGTGAATTAATTCATTATTTCGATTTATTTTCTCTAATCTGCAACTCTTTCAACTTTAAGTGCTATGGATAATACAAAACTGTGTTTACTTTTAATTTTCATCTCTAATAATGGGATGTAATGGGACACTTCAAAGAAAAAACTGTGAACAAATCCACATGTGGTTAGAAATTTCCTGTGGGGCTTTAAAATATGAAGGAAAACAAGGTGGAAGGAGGCCTACCTGGGTATTCCATCATTCCAATCAAAACAACATCATAGGAGTCATGGATAAAGAAGAAAAGGTTATTTATGATTAGTATCAGAGCTAGTGGCTGGTTTAAAAGGCAGGAAAATGAGGTGAGACAGAAAAAAATCAGTCATCTGGAAGAAGGGAACATGTCACATGAACCATGAAAAACTACTAGCGTAATGTTAAGTGCATGTTTGTATATTAATACTAGCTTTCATGCTTTCAGATAATACTTCTGTCTCCTTCTCTTCAAAATAATTTCCTCTACATTGTATAGACTTTCTTATTAAACAAATCAATGTGCTGTTTCACACAAGCTTTTCTCTATTAATACAAAAGAAACTCTGAGTTTGATTTGTCATCAAGACTATGGTACAGTTAAACAATGCTCATGATGGATCAGTGCACCTCTAATTGTCCCTGAACACCTACTAAAGCAAGAATGGCAAATAAAGTTACAATACTTCTCCAAACAAAAACCTCCCTACTTCAGTTCTGCTTATCTAAGAGAATTCTGAGACTTGGCATGGACTCCCTTAATCTGTATTTAAATTTAAGTAGGTCAGTGACAACAAATACATAGGATGTAGTCTGACTCCAGTTTTTTTCGAAGGTTCACACAGACTTAATTTAACGAGAATAAACCATGAACACCTTAATCAAAGGTCCTAAAGCTATGACATGCTGTGGAAAATCAAGCCACCAGATACTTCCCATCTTCCGAGATTTACAAATAAAAACAATTCATAAATGAAAGGGTATGTTCACTGCAACTATCTTGTATTTATATACAGCATATTCCAATGATCTTTCCAAATGAACTGTGGAGTCAAGCTACCCAATTCTCATAGCTACTATGAATCAAAGGTAAAAAAAGACATTTTCTAGCTGATAAAATGTGCCTATGTAGGTGTCTACAAGATACCTGCATTTGAGATACATCTTGAGTACTATTTAATAAGTTTATTTGTTGTATTCTTAGGATGTCACCCACTTCCATGTCAGACCTGGGCAGCTATTTGAAATGGGTCCTGAAACCAAGCTGGCTGATGTTTATACACCAGACCTTCATCCAGCATGTACCTTGAACTACACAGTAAACATTGGTTTTGTTTCTTCCATACTGCAGTTGAGAATCCAAAGCTATACAACACAGAACACAGACAAAGGGATGTCCAAAAAGAGTATTTCAGAATAAAGTGGTACCTCAATCGGTTGAAACAGGCCTCAGATTTCGTAAGGACTATTGATTAAGAAATGGATATACTTTACATTAGCACCAGTGATAAAGGGGCAAGCATGCTATGACAGGGAGCAGTTCTGCTCTCCTTACACCTTTGCAGTGCTTTAAAACCAAAACCAAAACCATTTTAAGAGTAAGAGGTGCATATGTGGCACACTGATAATTATTCCTACTATCAAATCTGGGAGTGGTTACAATCCTACAGATGTAATCTCTCCATTCAGTGATACAAGTTCTATGAATGTTTATTTTGGCACTCCTCTGTGGAAGCTACATTGATAATGAAAAATCGAATTACTTGCTCCCACAATGGGTGTGGACATCATGAGATCAGTAGATGCCTGTTGAAAGAGATTGCATAATGCTATAGTCTGTCTTTTAGAGTCACGGTGAAGACTGTGAGAAAGCGGCAGAAATTGTCACCAATTTCATTGTAAAATTTAAATCTGGTAGGTTATATTATGATAGAAATTCTGCTTGACAGATGTTACTGCTACAGAAAAAGTAGCCGCTTTCAAACAGTTATACAGGCAGCATTTTCGGGAGTCGTCAGGTAGTTCACGACTATTCTACCTAAAATTGTACAGCACCCTGTCATGGGAAGCAAGCTAACCAGTCAGATCAATAGTAGAATTACTCCTTGAGATTTAGGCACTAACTCAGGTCTCAGAAGCCATGTTACTCCTTTTGTCCTTGTTACATCCAGCTGATCGATTCCAATTCTCAGAGCAATTGTCAAAAGTGCCTCAGGGAAGTAGCTCTATGCTTGACAGTCCTGAAACTTGCTCATTCATTGCCACATGGGGGATCTTTGCGACTCATTTTAATGCAATGTTTCAGCATCTCCACTGTCTCCAAAGGAGACTAGGAACAGTTGCTTTGGACGGGGGTTTTGCACCCACATCCCTTAAAACATTTGCACACCAATGCCAGCCCTAGCACGAAACGAGCAGACTGCAAATCCTGCTCTCCAACAGCTGCGTAAATATTCATGCAGTGGCCTGCACTGCACTCTGCACTGCAACAGTGGCTTTGCCAACAGCATCCAGTTAGGAAGCTTCACTCAGGTGTGTCCATACAAACTGCAGCGACTGCAGTGTAAACATACCCACCAGCACTTCTAAAAATCCCACTTACACTGAACTAATTGACAAGCACAATCTGAAGCAAACCGAATTACAGGCTGAGGCGTAGCACAGCAGTGTCTATTGTAAGCTAAGCAGCTCTCATAAGGATGCTGGTTGCAGCTGCTTTCTGCATGCATATGCACACAATGTTCACGTCTTGCCTTTTTCTTCTGCACTTTCAAAGATGGAGACACAATTTATTAAGGTAATATCCTTGAAACTGCTATGGACATTTTCCAAATAGCTGCTTTCTTTAAGACTTTACAGAATAATCTAAACAGACATGGCAGTGATATTGCCTTATAAATGGAACCCTCCTTTGCCAACAAAGTTATATAATGGAAATAAAAAATCTTCGTTCATATATAACAGTGAAAGCTTCTCCAGTGTAATAAAAAAAAAATATTCTGGTAGTTCTTATTCTTACTACCTTATTCTAAAATTTTCTTAAAAGCTCTAATCCAGAAAATATACATGCATATGACAAACTACATCTATGTGTGTAGCCCAAGTAAACATTCACTTAAACAATACAATTTTGAAATATAGGACCCATAAAATTAACTCTAGAATAGCATGATTAGGCACCGCAGCACTAGATCTGTTCTTGTCCATCCAGATACAGGTCATTGTTAAGGCACCAACTTAAAAAAAACTATTTACATGAACTAGATCCTTTCCTGTCTGCCTGTATCATCAGGAATTTATTATAGTCATACTGTCCAATCTCATGCCATCCTATAATCCAAAAGCCTTTCTGTACCAGACGACCCTGTCCCTTACAATGGAAAGTCATGAAAAGACTCTGGGCTTATATTCTGTGCCTATTTGCATAGAAGTATCTCATTTAAAGTCCCATTAGAATTTAAATATAAAACTGAACTTCTGTTGAGAAATAAACTGCACAATCTTTGGCAAGACCCTGACTCTATGAAGAGACAGAGTAAATGCATAGAAATAAGTGTATCAGAACTAGTAATGATCTGCTGGCCCAGATGCCAAACAAAGATTTTAGGACAAGATTTACAACTGCATACAGAGTGAAAACAAAGAAGGAAATAATCTGTTTTCTATTTAATGAAAAAAGCTGAAATGCTTTCTAATTTCTTGGGCCCCCCCTTTTTTTTTTAATACTGTACTCCTATTGAAGTTACTAAAGATTAGAGAGTGAAAACAAGATTAAATAACTCTCCAGACTCAGTGCCTTTGTAGGACTTTCAGAAAGTTCTTCCTTGTTTGGATGCTAGTTCTGTGACTCTCTGAGCAGCAACAGGGTCTCACCCAATGTTTTTTCTGTTACACACATCAAATTTTAATAAATTCGCTGTGAGAAAGCCTATGAGTAAACACAACCAACTAATAAAGCTGATCCAGCATCACCGTGGCTTAATCAGCACAGTTACTGCAAGGGTAAATTTAGTTGTAGGGCTGGTCCTCGTAGCTCAGATTGCAGCATCTTCACAACAAACTGCTAAGTGAGCTTCCTCAGCTTCTGCAAGAAGTCTCGGGTTTGCCTGCACAGACCTTAAGCTGTTTCCAGCCACGGTCTCCTCTCCTTTCTGTACAAAATGGAATACTTCAAATTGGCAGGGTTGCTTGGAGACATTTTTTATGTCACCCTGCTCAAAGCAGGTCATTCACAGCCAGGAAGCATGGAAGCATGAACAAATCTAAGGAACTCCCCAGCTCCAATAGTAAAATTTGAACTTCCCCCAAAGCCAGTTATCTACATTAAAACCCAGTCTATGCAATCTGAAAACTCATCACTGTGAGCAGCACTCCCATTTTTTTATTCAGCTTGATCTTAATTCAGTACCCTTATTAAAAATATATGGGATAAGGTAGGAACCAGTCACTTACAAATTCACAGCTATAAGAACAGAACTTTAAAGGGGATAAAGAAAATAAAGGAAAATTCTAGATCAAGTATGCAATTCTAACTGCCCTATCTTGTCTTTTCTTTTACCACCTGTTGCCTACAACAGTAATACAACAGGTCAATAGTGCTCTAAATGAGATTAGATACTCTGAGCCCCCAAACAACAACAGAAGCCTGGAAAGAAAGTAAAAGGATAATTCTAAAGCAGTGCAAATGAGGTAAAGTAATCTGACACAACACAACCTTCCTGAAGAAAAAGATTCATTTTTTTAAAGTGTAAGCATTTTATGTCTTGTAACAAGAGCTTTGCCTTTGTGATCCTTTGCAATACTGCTAAACCAAGCAATACAAATGTTAAATATACATATTATATGTACTTTACATATGGCCTTATATAATTTACAGATATATGGAGACATTGTTGAAAATAATCCTGCTCATTCATGGACAGTGAATTTTGAACCTGACAAAAAGGATCTGCTTTAGATGTCGCAGTGCAGGGCTCTCAGACTCTTTCTTTCTTCCATTCATACAGACAAGCCTGCCAGTTTGAAGTGAATATAGTTTTCACAACCAAGCAAGTGCTTTATCCTTTTCATGTTTCTTTATTCAGTGCTCAGAATATGCAAAATAATAAGTTGTTTCAAAATTAAAAGAAAAAACACATTACTTCTGTTTTAAAAAACTGATCAGGAGAATCTAGTACAAACATATAGAAAGTTCCCTCCCTTTCATTTCTGTCGGATGGAGTCTGCCCAAGAACTGATGTCGAGGGATTGAAGAGTTCATTATTGATAATAGGCCTGGGACCTCACAGAGCTGCTGTTTTCTTCACCTAAGCTGAAGAGAAGATGCCTCAGCTATTTGGAAATAGATCATCCCTATCAACAGCAATTTAAAAAAAAATCTTGAGGGAAAATGGGAGCTTAACAGAAACTGAAATAATGAATTGACTAGTAAATGGTCATGAGTTGCTTTCAGAAAGCCTAATCCATGTATCACTAAATTCGAATGGTGCTTTGTACTGGCTTCACATGAATACAATAGAGTACAGTAAAAAATCCCTCTCCTACTCCTCTCCCCTGCAGCTAGAGATATAACTGATTTGCCTCTTACAGGGTGTCCTTCTCCAAAAATTGTGTTTTAACTGTTCCTCAGATGCATCAGATTAGAAACTTTTCACGCCCCAATATATTTTATCAGATGCTGTACCTGTATTAGACAGATACAATTTAGATTGAGTTTTCAAAAACAGCTTTATAAATTGAATCTACCAATGCATAATAAATTTATAAGATAACAAATTTAGCACATTCCAACTGCAAAGAAAACTACTATTTTTTTTTATTATAGTAGCTGGTCTTCAGACATTCCTCTCTGTAGAACTTTAGCTCAGTAGCTCAGTCATAGAAAGGCAACAGCAATTTCTAAACACGTTTTCATTAAATGCCTGAAGTTTTCATGACCATTCCATGCCACTGTAAAACACCTCTGCTTCACTAGAAGTGGCTAATACTTGACTAAATAGAGAAAATGCTCATATAAAGAAAGAAAAAAAAAAAAAAAAAAAGCAAGAGTTCCAAGGAACAGACCTAAGCATAAAAACAAGTAGGAAACAACTTTTCAGGCTGAAAGTCAAGGGATGAAAAACATCATCACGTAAATCTAACAGAGATAGCTAGAGAAGGAAAATTAACATATGCTTAATTAGCTTTTATGCTCTTAATTTAAATTATACGTTTTCACCTCAGACTGAAAAAGGACAGCTCTAGAAACACATAACAGTTATTCAAATGTGGCAGAAAGGCAACAAAAATTCCCTTTCAGTGCCACAGAGTATCTCACCTGCTTCTGTGCAACCTGCAAAACACAGAAATAAATGCAACCTTTTGTGTTTGCTCTCATGGATGTCCCCTCTCGTTGCTGCTTTGATGACAGAGTTGAGAAGGAAGGGATAAACACTTCCAGCTGTTCAAACCCTGGGGATCTTCAGAAGGAAGCACCCCTGCACTCACGGGCAACCACTTGCCAGATGCAGTAGACATACCATCACTCTGCTTGCTTCTTTCTACAACACGTGGATCCCATGTAAGACAAGCTGCCCATGTGTAGCTCCAGCATCCCAGCACATCAAAGGTGTAAAGCCTGACTCTCCTCATTCCTTTCCAACCTTGCTGCTTCCTGTAACACCATCTGCATAAAGCCCCCAAGGAGATTCAGCCATGAGATGCAAAGAAAGATGAACAGTGTTAGCCCTTAGGACACACACTTCCCAGGTATGGGGGGAAAAGTGAGACCACTACAGCATGCTGAGACCTTTAAAAGCAGACAAAGCCTAAAATAAGCAGAGATGGTAATTCTGCTTTGTAATCTGTTTGGTTGAATAAAGAGGATAATCTTGCATTATAACCTTCTGGAAAGTATTTTCCTGATTAAATATGATCAAGACTTCCCAAATCAGTGGTGGTGACAGGCTGATGAAGCCCATGCCGTTCAATCAAGCAACTTAGCTGAAAATCTAGCATTGTGTGTTTTTGCTCAAATCAGAGGAATTCCACAGATATCTCCTGCACTACAGCTTGCCTGACACTAATAGAGGCTTCCCATAACTGCCTCTGTGTGTGTAACCAACAACAATGTCCCCTTTCTAAACCTCAGTTTCACTTCCACACAATAGCAAAAATCACTGATCTATTTGTCTAATTCATTCTTATATTGCTGTTCATCTTCGCTGGTCATTGAGTGTACATACCAGTTCACAGCAGCTGTGAAAATCACACTATGCACAGCAGGGTCAAACATGACTCACCCTACCTCAAAACTTCTGTCCATTAAGAGAGCAAGACTAGAATCTCTGTTTTAATGCAGAAAATAGAAAAGACCTTTCTATTACACTAAATGTGCTCACTCACATTAACTGTGTCCTCTGACCCTAGATGTCCTCATGGGTAAAATGAGGCCTTAATACCTCCCGACTTAATGACACTTATCAAGCACTTTGTGAGTGCAAAGTACTAAGGCCAGTCAGTAATACAGGCGAAAGAGAAACACCATTGCTTCTGATTCCTATCTTGACACTACAGGCACTGGAACTTATAGCAACTTAATTTTCCAAAATTGCAGAAAACTGGTACCAGAATCTTCCAAAGACCTGGATAATGAAAACTTAAGTAGATGGAGCTGTTTCATTATCAGTCCAGTACTTCAATAGCTATTCATGTCAAACCCACATGAAGAGATATTTACAAACATGTACATATACGTGTATCTTTCTTTCATTATATCCTGTGTTGTAACTTATTTTTCTATTCTACATTCAGTGTACCAAGAATTTATAAAACTATGATCTGAAAAAATGCGGTAAGCAGAGAGCTCAGGCTCTTCTAGCAAACTAAACCTGTGGAAATGGCAACCCACAAGTTCCTCACTGTCTGTGAGGAAGATACTATATATTCTAGTTTTGCTTTTAGGGTGAATTTCCTCTTTTAGTGACCAGTCTCATACACACTGTTATTACATTTGACACATCTGCAGTCTCTGGTAATGCTTCTGCAGGGATACAATGAAATATATGTCTATGAGGGTTTTAAACACTTAAGGAAGAGCTGGTAGATGTGAACGAAAAACACCTGCCACTATTAATACAAATAATAGCACAGCTTTTTTTGACCTCACTTAAGTTCTTAACTTTTTAATGTAAATCAGGTTAAAACTAACGAAATGCTATACACTGCAACCCTTAGAAGAGGCAAAACACCTAAAGGAGAGCATTAATCAATACGCATATTACCAGAGTAATATTTACAGGATTTGATCTTGCCTTCAAACGGCAGAGGGTCTCCAGCTCCTCCCTGAACAGAGCAGCAGCTGTTTTACACTAAACCTGTGTGAAATTGTATGCTCAATGTAATGAATTACTTGCATATTAAAGAGACACTGTGGGAAATAGGTTCAGTTAGTTGCTTCTCAAGAAAAAGGCTCTTCAGTTTTATTGAAAAACAACATTTTAAGAAATCACCTGCTGCTCTGCAGGCTGGCAGTAGGTTCATTTCAAGTTTTTATTGTTTTAATATTGTTACTGTGATAATTAACCAACTGGAAGTTGGGTCACAACAGGTAGTTGGTTTGTACTATTCATGCCTTTATCTTATAAGTGAATCACTTAATTTCACAAAGAATGCCTCATTTAGCCGGAAAGGAAGGAACAAAAAGTATCCAACAGCCACAGCCAATCAAATATTTAATGAAAACAAACTACAGGGTTGAGTAGCTCTTTCATGCTCTCTGCATCTCTGTGTGCATCTTCTAGATTTCCTGATGGAAGTCAGAAGTTTGAAAGTTACTGACTTTCTCCTTTTGGGCGCGTCTGCAGCCTCAGTGAAGAAGGCAAGTGCATGTGGGCAAAGCATAGGGCAGATAAGCCAGGAGACAGGGTGCTTCATGCTATTTCTTTTAATTAAAAAAAAACACCCTACTATTACCTCAAATTGGACTAGCATTTCCACAGAACCCAGGGTTTGTGCTATAGATTTGAGATGATCTTAATCTTTTTAATGTCCTGCCTATAGTATGCTTTTTATCACCTACAGCTCTTCCCAATAACTAGGAAAAAAAAAATGTGAGATCTAAGAAAAAAGTTTATTTCCATAAACCAAGAATTCTAAGTATACAACCTGCTACACCTTTTTGATAACCAAAGGCTTTCAAGAGTCCTGTCAGTTTTCCTTTCCCTCTCCAAATCATGGGGTTAGGTTAAAAGAACCCATACAAGATTAAAGAAATACTGCCTTTTCATTCTGAAGAAAAGTTTTCAGTAATTTTCTGTTCCTAGACACCAGTGCTTTAAAAATCCTTTAATATAGGAACATAGTTGGCTAGAAAAAGGTTAGAATTTTCAGGCCAAAAGAAGCAGATATATGGTCTTAAAAAAAAAAAAGAAAAAGAAAAAAAAGAAATAAAACTAAACCAGTAAGAGTTTTTGATTCTCTGGTAACATAAATAACATGTTCCAAACAAACAAATAATTTTAATAAGAATATAATTTAATCACATGGTGATTTTTCCATCAAATTTTAAGGAGAAGTCAGCCCTGACCAGAGGGAATAAAACTGGGAGAGATGGCAGTCATGGAGCTGCTAAACTTTATACAAGCTTTCTGCACTATTGTGGGCTGCCTTCTCTCTTTCAAGGCACTGCATAAAATCAAGTCAGACTAAAAGTTTGCTTTGTGTAATATGTTGGTAAAATAACTACAAACTGCCAGAAAAGCAACAGGAGAAATTTTCCTAACCTTCTCTATGTTTGCCTTGCACGTGGGACAGCAAATAGAATGTATGAATTCTTAATGAGATCTGTACCTGTATTGACACTTCGTAATGTTGGTGGGAAGGGCTACTGGGACTGTGTAAAACTTCCAGTTTTGCCTGAGGAGACAGATAGATATGGCTGACCATGTGAGTAGTTTCCAGTGGACCATCTCATATCTTGCTGTACAGGAGGTGGCATGCTGCAGAGAACCCAGGCAAACGGCTATATGGATGTGAAAAAGTTGAAGTAATACACATTCACCAAACCTAGAGACTGGAATTTAAGCTGTAGATCGTCAACATTCAACAGAAATACACAGAAGGAACTATGTGTGGTATTTCAAGCCATGCAATATGTATCAGGATAAAAGCTCTCAGTATATTTGTAGGTGCTTCTAAAAATAAGTGGTTTGGACAATTACAGTTTCAGGCATTAGGTGGACATACATGGCATTCAGTTTATTCACATTTGTTGAAATAAAATGCAGGTTTTCAGCATTAAAAGTTATCCTTTTAGTGTATTCCTGTTGTTCTTTCTTCTTTCATCTATAATTCTAAGTAGTCTGAAAGGTTTTGCCAGGTGGAGAGAAAGACATACAGAATGGACCATAGTTTTAAATTTGGGTTTCATTTAAGAAACATTTGAAAGGTGAGAAAGCTGTGCTGTCCTGAGCTTCTGAAACAAATCCAGCCCAAAAAGAAAAAAAAAAAGAAAAAAAAAAAAGAACAAAAAAGAAAAAAAAAAAAAAAGAAAAAGAAAAAAAAAGAAAAAAGAAGCTCTTTTCCTGCTCACCAGAAATATCAGGATAACTATGTAAAAAGAAATAAAAAAAATTATTTAGCTAATGTCTGCAAAGCACTTCATAATCCCCAACATATCATCATGTCCTGTAAATCGACAAGCATGTACAGGTCCAATTTTACTATAATGTAAGGAGTAGGTTTGACTGGTCTAGACATTAGTATCACAGTATACACAGAAAATATAAAGTGTAAAATTAATGCATACATTAATTTGTGAACCCACAGAACATGCAGTCAGTTCCTGGTATATCCCAATTCACTGAACATAAACGTAACTGTGGGAAATTATAAGATTAGCTTGATACACTCCATTTTTCAGCCTTGTGTGGTTCTTGTTGCTTTTCTATTCTGAATAATTCTGTTGATATCTAAAAGGTATGACTACCATATAATAACTAAAATAATTACAGTGTTACTCCTGGTAGGGGCCTGACTCCGCAATAAGCTGAGCGTACTCAGCCGTCTTTGCTGAAACTAACTGTCCTGAAGGTTAGAAGACTGGCACCAGTGAGCACTGCAGCACAGTGCTGGTAGTTAGCAGACAGCTGGCAAGCAATTTGTCTGGTTTGGTGGTCCCTTTCTCCAGCTGTCCTCTTGGTTGTTCCTACTCTTATTTACTGGGAAAAAAAGGGAAAAAACATTGCTGCAGGACACCACAGTTTGCAACCCTACATCTACAACCAGGATATTTATAGAATACTCCTCTAATGTTCCTTTTAAACCAAGCAAGTGCTACATTTCTCACAAAGTTATGTTGTATTAATCATGATCGGAAGCAGGGGAAGCCTGCTCAACATGCGAATTTTGCCGACACCATGGAAAACACCTGAGCAACAGCTCCCAAAGCCAGAAACGTCTGCAGCAGCCTCAAACCCGGCTACACTGAGTTGTAATGTAGTGACACAGGTAAAAAGGGATTTTGCATGTGCTGGGAGGTCTATCCTTCACGGAGTAGAGGCTTGGCCATGGAGTACATCAGTGAGGTACTGTTTGTGTAGCATATATTTCTTCCATCCCTCATCAAACAGAAGGTGATTAAAACTGGCATACTTTATAGATGGTTAAAAAATCTACAGCCAGTTGTTTTGCAAGGCAAAAAGCAAGGAACTAATGGCTATCCTCATTCAGCAAACTTCCTTCTGGAATACTGTTGAGCCATCTCTCACAAAGGGCACTAAGGAAAAGCAGTCCACGTGTGGCATAACTGAAAATCATCTTACCGAGGCACCTGAAGATTTTATCTCATTAGCTGCTCTGGAGGTTTTTGTGGGTTTACAATTACCTTATTTTAATTTCAAAAGCGTGTTTCAAATTGTTGAGAGAACACTGTACAAAAGAGTATGGCACTATACAATTAACTGAGCATAGAAGGAAATACTGAAAATTACTATATACAAATGTTTGGTGAGAGTACAAAACAGAACTGGAATAAAGAAAAATATATGTTCCTAATCACTGCTTTTTAACAGCATGTATCGGAAGTAAATGTAGTTAAATTCAGAAATTAGCATGGTTTTTAATTAGCAGCGTGCTTCTCTACAGTGCATGCCAGTGTGCTTCTTGGGACAAATGCAGAGAGCTGACTATCTCACATGAAAGTGTTACGTTGAAGGTCGCACTTTTTCTGGCTTTTGTGTATTGTAGCTCCTAGCCCAAACTTTCCAACTCTGATTGCAAGTAAAATACCAAGGGAGAAAACTCATGAGGGTTTCTTTTCCATGAGTATCAGGATGCAAAACCCACCTATCCCCCTGCTCCACTCTACAGGTCTTCACAGCCTTTATTCTGAAGCTGTCCAATAAATTACTTAAACAATTGTATATCTAATTTTTTATTATTATTATTTTAATCTCGCATTTTGCTGCTTCTTTTTTAGGCATGACAAGGAACTAGGTCCACAAATTTGTCTGCATTTCCAAACTATTGGCAGGTCTGATGAGCAGCGTTTTTTTCACAACACAAAAAACCTAAGATTTAAATTAAAATGTTATTTAAATTCTATTTAAAAATGAGAATTATTAAGATGTGGTTGCCTTTTTACTACTATAAGAACTGTAGAAAGCAGTAGTGGTGTTGATATTCCACGTAGGCTGCAGTACCTTGGTGGTTACCTTAAACTGAAGGTGGCAAAAGCTGATGAACGCTCAGCGTTGGGATGAATGCGTCTAAGATGTATGTATATGCATTTTATGTACGGTTGAGAGTATACATATTCTTTTGCATGGGCATACCGCCTTGCATGAACAGTCTGCAAGCCCACAGCAGGGAATGTGGCCTCCCAGTTGCCAGCTGCTGTCGCGGCAGCGTGCAACCCCTGGTTCCGACGCAATCCCTGTAGCCTGACCCCCAGGCACACACCCGCCGTCCCGGCGGGCACAGCCGCTTCTCCCCAGATCCCCGGGGGAGTTGCGGGCAGGCTGTGGAGCGTGACCACAAAGGGTCACGGCAGACCCCCGGCCCCGCCCCACGCCCACGCCCACCCCGGCCCCCGGCCCCGTCAGGGCGAGGCGTGTCCCCCGCGGAGGCCGGTGCGGCGGCAGGTGTGCGGCGGCAGAGGAGAGAGCGAGCGAGTGAGCGAGCCGCCGGCGGAGAGCGAATGACGGAGAAGGCCGCCCGCCCGGGCCGAGGCTTGCACTGCGCTCCCTTCGCCGCTGCAGGTACGGACGGGACCGCCGCTGGGGTTCCCGGAGTGGGGCTGCGAGGAGCCCGCAGCTGTGGCGGAAGGACCGGCCTGGCTCTCCGCGGCCGGAGCCCTCCCGTCGGGCCGGCCCTGCCAGGAACCGTTGTGGGTCAGAAGGCAAGGAGCGCCGTGTTCCCCGGAGGAGGACGGAGACCCGAGCGTCCCGGTGTCAGCACCCGAGGCGGGAGGCGAGTGGAGGTGTCCCAGTCCCGCAGGGCCCTTGGTGGGCGCGGGGAGCCGGCGGGCAGGCCGCTGGCTCGACAGCTGGTCGCTGCCGCGGACTGGTGGTGCGCGGGTAGGGACGCGGGTCTCGGCTCCTTCCCGCCGGGTTCCCGGTCGCGGGGAAGGGGGGTCCGCTCATCGGGACGGGGATCATGGTGCTAAAACTCACTTTCCTGACAAACAGTCATTGTGCTAGCGTGAGACAGGTATGCGGATAGCTGGAACGTAAGGAGGGAATGGTAAGGATTACAGAGTAACTCAGTTTTACCCAAATAATGGAGAAAGTGAAGAAGCCGTAGCCAAGACCCTGCCGTGGTTCTCAGGTAGGATTTAAGGTTAATGCTTCCACAGGGCAACTACCGCATTTTACAGCTAGCTACTTGCAACACATGCTGTTTCATCTCATACTTATTTGTGTTTAGCTCTGTGCAGATCTCTAAAGTGTGTCTTACTGTAGATACCGTCAAACATACTGTTTTTTACTCACGCAAGAGCTCCTTTATCATATTTAACTGGATCTTTTCATTCCTGTGGCTGGAGTTTAGGCCGTAGTAAAATAAATTTCTGAAGGCTATGCTCTTAGTAAGTTTTTGCTTAGAAATGCTGCAAAATTCAGCACTTCCCCGCTTTTCTTTCTCTGCATATACACTACTTTTTTGTCTATGAGCTGTTTTAATAATATTTTTTCGGTGTGCTTTTTTTTTTTCCCGCAAGCCAGTAATTGGTTACTCAGTGCTAGTGTATTTGAGACATTTCTGATACAGACTGCCACCGACATCTTCATTAGATGAGATCTCTAATTCACCAAAATGCCAGAGAAGACTATGGTCCGGCAGCCTGGGGTTCACTGAAATATCTGATTTTAATTTTTTGTATTAATAAGGAACCTCTGAAGACTATTGCAGTGTAACCTCATTGTCCAACTTCCCTTTGGCAGTGCATCAGTTTAAGTCCACTTCACTTAGTTTTACAGAGAACTACTTAAAATAAAACAGTAGCAGAAAACAGTAGCAAAGCGGAATTAAGCGTTTGCCCTGCACTCAGGGACACATAGTTTTAAGAACAGATTTATTTACAGGTTATTTCAAGATAGAACTTGCACCGGGGATGAGTAAAATACACTCTCAATACGTTAAAATAAATGAAAATATTTCCATAACATTTAACAGTGAGGAGCGTCTGAGCCCATGTACAGTAGGGTTTGGTACAAACACCTGACTGGCCAAAGTCTATTCTGAACAGCCATAACCTTTAATTCTTCAATATTTTGACATCTTAACTCAAACCAGGTGTCATGGTTGTGTGTAGCCATGGATTTTTTTAATGCTTCCTGCATCTGGCCCGAGGAGGAGTAAAGTTAGATAGGCAACTATAATTAGCCCAGTTAAAGACTGAAGCCTCAATTTAAATAAAAAGTTGCTTTACAGGGATTGAGTTTTACACCTTTAAAGTCAAGAGTGGGTTTTTGCTGGCATTTCATTTATCGTAAACAATAGTATAGCAGTGTGTAGAGAAAAATCTTTAAGTATCTTAGTAGCTGTAAAGGTTGCACACAAAGTTAAGAGGAAGTACATTAGCACAACAATTGACCTCAGGTTTTGGACTTTGTGCAAGTAGTTGTGGCAGGGGGTTTGTGCTTTTTTTAGACTTTGAAAAGCAAACAGGCTGCTTTAAATATTTGCAACACACTCGGCAGCTTCTAGCCTGGGATTCCTGCTTTAAGGTGCTTTGTGTCAGTGTATTGAGATGCTTGGCCACACAGCAAAGAACTATCCAGTGTTGTCCTGAGCTACAGGAAGCAACCTCATCCCTTCTTAGTTTTCAACAGTCCCTTGTCTTGAAGTTTCTCTTTCTTTGTGTTTGACCAAAATTATTAGAAGTGAAGCAAGCTGTCCTGTTTTTGGAGGCTTCTTACAACTCTAAAATCTCATATATGGGAATGACATTTGTTCTATTATGTGCTTTTGGTTTTTATTAAATTAGTCCCAGAGTACTGCATGAAGGAGCTGTGAATGGAAGGAAAAAGCACAGGGCTGGAAAGAATGAAATAAATTATGAGTAAAACAGAAATACTTGTATAAATACTAATTGTTGTCTTAGTTAGGGGCTCCTTTTCTTGTGTTATTTCCATTTATCTCAGCAATCCATATGGCTATAATTGTGTCTCATCAGGAAACCGCTAGTTCTCCTTAAAAATTGATAGGGAGAACAGTCAAGTTCTGGCCAGAACAACAAGCCACTGCATCCCCTCCCATGATGTAAGATGTAACTTGTCTGGAGGGTGGAAGAGTTACAGGATGGGCAGAATTAAGGAATCTAAGCAAAGTTTTATTCTTGGCAACTCAAAACCCAGATTAGAAGAACACTTCAATGAAGAATAATGCTGTGGGTGTGGTTGTTCTTTGAGGGGGTTGAGGGAAGAAGACACAGGAATTTGCTTTTACAGTATAGGTGAACTTAATGTCAGGCTTGGCTCAGAATAGCTCTTTCTGTCTCTTCTGCATCTTGGTCTTCCCTCGCTTGTTAGGGATGCTGCACAGTTGGCAGATGAACAAATGCTGTGAGAACTTTCCATCAGAGGACAGGTTAGTGGTAGGAGGAATATCTTTGTGGGAAGGAGCTGTGGAAAGTTTGAGAACAGGGCAGATGAAGGAGTTCTTAGAGTTTGCCATTTATTTTTAAGAGAGACATGCTGCTGAAATATAGGATAGTCCTATTGTACAGTCAGTGAATCTTCTTTCTCTGGATTTTGTCTTTTGCTGCCTGTTTTCAGTGTTAGTAGATGTGTTGATACAAGTTTTCTAATAATGTAAGTCAGATGCCATTCTCTTTTAGAAGAAATCACACCTCCACTTTGTGACCAAAAAAAAAAAAAAAGGTAGGAAATTTACGACTTTCAAAGGCAAGAACTCCTGTTAAGAAATACCAGTGTTCATAGCACAGGGCAGACTTCTTTTCTTCCTCCCCTAGATCTGTGCACATACATTATAAGCGTGTATATATTTTGGCAAGCTTGCCATTGCTACAAATTGACTTTTTTTTCTACTGGAGTCCTGCCTTCATTTGGTGAAATACTTATTCTCTACTTTTTAAATTTTTATTTTAATATATCTCTCACCTGATTTATTTAATCAGGTTCTGGATTTATTTAATTTTGTCCATTGTGCACCAAAGACCATTTAAAAAATTTATTCCTAAATGTGCATTTGATACAAGCATGCTGTGTGATTTCTGAGTGTCTCGTAACAAACTAATTAAATTTCACAAGCCTGGCAAATCCTGGGTAGATAGCAGAACAAATATGGCCAGATGCCTGCTGATTCTGGAGATCGTAGCTGGGTTTTAAATCCTTTCAGCGGCTGTTTCTTTAGCAAAGCAGAGAGCTCCTGACATCTGTGTATTTCGTCCTGGCTACTGAGAAAACAAGGTGATAGCAATTAGTAGGCATTTGCGAACACTTTGAAAGAAGTCGAGTCCCAGCTTTGCATAGGTATTCGGTTTACCAAGAGGACTTTCAGTGTCTGTGCAGCAAGATGACTCTTTTCCTTTCTCCCGCCCTTATCGTTAATTCACAAATACACTGCAACCTCTGCAACAAGCAGAGCCAAGTCTGACTGTTCACGTATCCTGCTTACTGATTTCCCAGAGCATAGTCCTTCGAATGCTTTTGAAAAGGTATTAATGAGCATATAGCTAGGAACTATTGTTAAATGCAAATTTCTTTCTGAAGTCAGCGAATTAAAAAACACCCAAATAAGAACTTTTTTAAGTAATGGTCTGTTGAGAGCTGATCTGGTGAATTACTATGCACCAGTCATTTCCATAGATGTGGTTGTCAAAATGAGCTCTATCATTCAGAGGAACTGAGCCAAAACTTCGTGCTGCAAAATACAAGAAGCAGTTGTTCATACACATAGTATTCACTAATTTTCGAGATAACCAGGAGATGCAAATTACAGAGGGTAAAATCTATAAGGTAAAATTTTTTAAATGGAGCAAATGAGTAGTGGACTGTTACTCTCTGAATGCATTTTAAATCTTCTTTGCACAAGACAGCACACGTATATTGGCACTTAAAATTAATAAAAATGAGTAAAAAAAAAAATCAAGCCCATAAGACCAGAGTCTAATGTCAATATTTATAATACTTTAAATACATGCAGCATTGATGTTTATTAGTAAGGTCTGTTTTTTCTTAAATGCATTACTACAAAACAGAAGAGGCACTGAGTAATTTGTTGATGGAAATATTAAGACCGTTCAACCCTGTTTTAATGAACTGGTATGATTTAGAAAAAAGAAGCTATTTCTTCCTGTGACTGTGCACATGTATATAAAACACCTCAATGCATGATAAAATAGATGAGAAAATTTGAATCCATTGTAGGACTTTTTAAAATATAAAAGATATGCCTAAAATGACTCCTTTGGAAGTTTCATTCTTTTATCTTAGAATTTAAAAATTCAGATAATGGTGACTCCCCTAATTTCCAAAGAACCAAGCAAGAACTAAGTCAGTATGTTTTCTGTAGTTTTATTCAAGTAGACCTTAAAAAAGAAAGTATCTCCTTATAAGCAATAGAACACCATGGGATTATTTTCAAAATCCACTTACAAGTTAACATTCCTGGCAGTAGCTATGTGGACTTTCTCCCATGGGATGCTGTTTTAGGCGAATCTTTCTTCTGCTGGGTTCAACAAATAAAGCAATTCATGAACTGCACAGACTTCATGGTGAAACATTATTCTGGCAAAATTAGTCATGCTCAGATATCTGCAAAATACTTATTAAGCGTGTTTCTTAGCAGGACATGGAAAAAAAAAAAAGTTTTCTTTCATTACTGTGTTGGTATTGATATCACTCAGCTCTCAGAGACCAGTTCAGTGTATGACTGCCTAAGGAATCCCCCAGCAGAAATGACTGTTCCCTCTGCAAATTCTTCTGTAGTGATGTCTGTTGCATCATGGATAGGATTCAGTGTGTATATCCACAAGCTACTGTGCTTGTGCTCCCCAGAAACATTCTTTAGGGACTGCTGTGTTTAACCAGTTGGACCCACTAATTGGGTCCTTTTCTGCTTGAAGAAGAGTAATTCCTATGTGCTATCAAAACTGTTTTTATGGGTTAATCATGGGTAAAAACCCTTTCCTTTTCCCTACAATTCTACTTGAGAATTGCCAAGTTACTAAGCTGTATTGATTTCCTTTTAAAAAGAAAAAATTCAAGAAAAATTCAAGAAAATGCATAATTCCAACAACAATTTCTGTGTCCCCAGCATATTGTCACTGATTCACCTGAACGTTACTGTTACCTGCAGTGTCTGAAATGTAGGTTGGGGGATGAGTGGGGAAAAAGGCAGTGCTGCAGTAGCCATTGGACAGCTTTCTGTGCAGTGAACTGAAACAGCCTGTGCCCAAAATTGAAAAACAAAACTTCCATGGATTGGCCTGGAGCAGGGTTAAACCAAACTTAAAAATCAGAAATCCAGACTAATTTGCAAATTTATTTCCAATAGAGATATTCTCGACACAGTAGTGAGCTTTACTTAATTGGTGTTTCTTAGAACTTAAGAACATACTGCCCACAGCCAGCTATTTTAAGAACATTTTAAATTGCAATAACACATTTGCAAGGCACCTGCCCCTGTAAGAAGTTACCCAGGAATAGTAATTAACACCTTTCTTAAAAGTGCAACTGAGAATTTCAGATAGATAGGGTCAGGAGCAGTAAAACACAACAGCAAAGTACACAGAATAATTGATCTCATCAGTAGATTAACTTTTTAAAAAATGTTGATTGCAAAATCACTAATGAATAATGATGTGTTTTCAAATCTCAAAATCCTTACTAGGCAAAGAGATGCCTGCAACATCTTTGCATTAATTTGTGTCAAGGTGCAGTTCTGGAAGTCGCAGTCTGTGAGCTAGAAAAGGTGACAACAGTCATTTATATGGTGGGTAATACAAACATGTTTCACAAATGTTATAGCTAATATGAACCAATTGTAATGCAAAGGTAACTTGATGCATACTGTATACCTGCCTGAGGACTAAACTACAGTAAATTCCCTGAAAACTTAAGTGCTTTCCTGTGTTTGGGAATTGGTTTTTGGTTTCTACAACGAGTGGAAAAAAATGGGCTGGATAGTTTGGACAACTGACAGGCTGTGAGCTGCAGAACAATTTATACTTCATGTTGATGTGCCCAATTTATATTTCCAGCTTTAGTGGTTCATTTGTTAATTGGAGGAGGAGCAGAAAGTCAATAACTAATACCACTACATGCATGCAAGTCTTTTAGAAGTGCTGTATCATACAGTCCAAGTGAAAGCCACAAGGTGGAAGTAACAAAAGGCTTAGACATTCTTAACAAATCACTGTGTTCTGCTTCTTGTCTCTATACATCTTTTGTTAGTTTTCATAACCTATTGATGGGAGGGTTGGTTTGTTACGTGTTTTGTTGTGCAAACCCAGCTGAGCCCTTAGTTCAGCAGTGACACATGGTGCTGTTAAATGTAATTTTACACACCAAAGCTATGGTCATGTATCTCACCATATCCCGTGGCTGTTGAGCAAATGCATCCCACACCATCACATATGAAGGGGGATTTCCTTTTTAGGGCAGCAGTAGTAACAAAGTTATTTGGAGGAGCAGGACAATGTGGGTAACACTTCCATGTTGCTACAGCACATTTGAATTTTTCCATTGTGTGTTGACAGCTGCTTCGTCTTGGTCTATTTGAACAAATAAAGTAGCCAAGGCTGTTTCTTTGCCAATAGAGAACTGGAAAGTATGTAGTTGGCTGACAAAAACACAAAACAACATTTTCCCTTTTCACAAAGAGTGTGTATCTGTCATTTATATCAAACTTTGTTCTGAGCTTAAAGAGAAGATGATTAACTTGTCAGGCAACAGGTAGAGAAGCTACCCATTAGATCTCCTTCACTGTGGAAGTAAATACTAGCAGTATACAAGATACCCCTGAAAAAAAATCACGCCCCTTATTTTAATTATTTAAATACTATTAAAATTAGTCTCCCAGGGACAAAACTAAATGTAATACAAGCTTATAGAATGCCCAGGATTTCCCATCATCATTAACAGCAGTTCTAGCAATTTATTTAAAATATGTTTTATTGCATCTGGCCACACATTAGCTAACTGACTTAATCAGTTCTCACTGGAGAAAGAGAAACGTTCAGAGAATCTGAGCTACTTCATGTTTGGGTTTTTTTGAGTGGCAACCAATTGTTTTCCATGATGTGCTAATGCCTCACAGAATGTGCTGAAAGAAATACTGTTACCTGAGTCTGGTTTCATTCATGTTCTGACTTCCAAGCCTAAGCATTAGTCTGTCTCTGCTTCCACCCAGTCAGTTGCAAAATCCCATTTAACCAGAAGGCTGAGCTGTCAGCTGCTAAATAATTCATATGTTTTGGAGTTTTCACATCCAATAAGGAGGGGAGATGTTCACATTATCATGTAACACTGATTTGAAATTCAAATATAGGGTTGAAAAATCTAAGGACCATGTTGTCCAGAATTCTTCCTACTGTATTAGTTTTTTAAATCTTAAAGACAGGTAAGAAGTTTAACATAACAGTGATAAACATCTCATCAGATGTACTTATTGTAGCCCTCACTATGTTTTATCTTAATAAATTCCTGATTCAGATTTT
This sequence comes from Hemiprocne comata, assembly GCA_020745705.1. Lineage (NCBI taxonomy): Eukaryota > Metazoa > Chordata > Aves > Apodiformes > Apodidae > Hemiprocne > Hemiprocne comata. The sequence goes on along the minus strand of CM036616.1, from coordinate 66,894,456 downwards.
TAGAAAAATATTTGATGCCTACTTTCCTGCGTAGTCATGTGCCTTACTTTATTGGTATCTCCTGTAAGTTTGTAGTTCAATTTTGGATAACAGGTATGATGACTTTCTAGCTAAACAGAATATCTTTAAATGCAGTATCACTTTTAAAAGTTACACAGTGGATGGACTTCATAGATAAGTAGGACAGTTATTTGAAGAACTGAATCCATCACCTGCAGTGAAGTTTAAAACCCATGGCTTTTATCCAAGTATTTCTTAATGCCAGGGCTGACATTAAAATCACAGAGATTTCTTTTATAAATAAGGAAAACAGGAAGTAATGGTGTGTTTGTAGCACTGGATATTTTGCCTGGTTATAAGTGACACTATCCAAATCTAGCTGATACAATTGAAATTGGTTTTCTTTCCATCTAATTCATAACCAATGTGGTTTAAAGTTGTTCATGTTGCAGACTTTACCGTTGGAACGTGCCAAGTGTATTGCTTAATTCAAATATTGATAAGATGTATTTTATTTATATCTGCAGAAATATCAATGTAAATGAATTGAAGTTACACTGCCTTTAAACTCACAAATCAGTGAAAATCAGACATCTGAGTAAGGGTCAGTTTACTTCTTGTCAAGTTAAGTCCGGGGTACTAGCTTGTCAAAGCGGTGCTGTGTAGTTAAATGCTTACGCAAACCCATCCAGCTCACTTGCCTCAGTTCCTCAGTTCTGGGGCTACCTTTAAGATTGCTGATTCTCCAGAGGCTTAGAATTCAGTGAAATCTGAGAAATCAGGCCTCCATAGGATGCTTCAGTCTGGGATCTTCCAAATAATCACTAATTTCTATACTCCTTTCAGTGCCCAGGGAAACAAAACAAAAGATAACACTTTTCTCTCTATGTACCTCTGTTATCCCCACAGCCACCTGCAAAAAGTTAGATATTTTTAATGACAAAAATCAGTTCAGCTCTTGAATGTCCATTGCACAGATCCAAGGAGCTCAGGCTGAATTGTTTATAAGTAATTTTTTAAAAAAATATTTTTAGTTTGAGCTAAAAAATTCAGAGCAATGGATATATTCATTTGTGGGGAGAGATGAGAACCAGTCATACCATAGTCAACTTCAACATGGAGATGTGAAGACCCACAAAACTTTGCATAATCAAATTATTTTTTTTAGATGAAAAAAACAATGCATAACCAAAAAAAAAAAAGAGCACATACAGACCTAATAGGCTCAATGTAAAACCCATAGAAATTAACTTGGATATTTTCAGGAGACTTTGTAATCTGGTGCATTCTTTGAGACCACACAGGAAAATTATGTCGACTAGGCTATGAGTAATCTCATAGGTGTTGGGAGCAGGGGAGAGAACACATTAATTTTTTAATGTAGCCTGAAGAATATGCACAGAAAACTTAGTACAGAAGACTCCTGCAATTGCAAGAAGAGGACAGTTTTATTCAGTCAACTCCAATTAGAACTAATACTGTTTTATACTGCAATACGTAAATATTTCTGGATTAACAATTTCTAAAATTTTCTATGGCCAAGTAACTTGGTGTGAGGTAGGAATATGTAAGAATCTTTTTTAAAGGAATGTGACAACACTCAGGCTTTTCCTCAGTGGGTATTTCAACCAGCTGTATGTTTTCCTGTTTCCAGCTCCTGCTTTGTTACTGTTGATGAGTTCCCAGCTGAAAACTTTTCATGTGAACTTTGCAGGATCTGCTAGAAAGTGTTTGCTTGCTCATTTGTTCCGTCTTCTTCGGGGTGCAGAATGTTTTCAGATTTTCAGAAATCTTCCAGACATTGTTTGGGAACACAGTCCACAGGCCTTGATCTCCCTACAATTTGGAGCACCCACTGATTGTTCACCAGTCCTGTAGGATTATGAGTGTGACTTCTCACCAGTGTTCTGTGTGCATATGTTGGCCTGGTCTCCTTTAAGTGGAGTATTTATTTCCTTAAAAAGTGTCCTTATTCTGCATTTAATGGGGAAAAATACTTTAGCCAGTGCAATCAATGAAAATTAATTGAAATACAATTAAGTCAATTTATGACAGACTCTTTAGAAATTTCAGTCTATTATTCTGAAGAAATTAGGCATAGTCTCTCTATAATTAGTGAGAAAATATACTGAAATGGATAATACATGTCAGAGGCTGCCAAAATACTTGTTTTTAAATGAAAGATCCTTCAGGGAATGTCGCAAACTCCCTGTTTTATGGAGCTTCAGAGTTTGTGTGCAGACCTTTACATTATCCGGCCTGCATAATTACAGGGATTAAACCGTGCCCCTAAGGCTGCCTGCTTTCTCCTCATGCTTTCCCTCACACACACGCTGCTAATGCCAGTGTAACTACTGGTACTGATGGTGGGAGCCCTATCCTAGAAGAAGCTGCAGGCAGCTGTCAGGACCAAGTATTGGTTGTCTAAACCTGCTCAGAGCAGGCCTGCACACAATAAGCAGGTGATGCTGGGGGTTGGAAGGCATCTTTGCCTTCTCTGCTGCAAGGTTCCCAGTGAATTGGTATCAACAGTTCTTATTTCTCCCTTCCTTTCTCCCCTGCCAAAAGCGTAGCCTGCAATGTTCATGTGGAGTTTTTCCTTTGTTTCAAGATGCCTTTTTACCTACAGCTTTGCTTCTGTGTGGTACTGATTCTTCATCTGATTCAACCACTTTTTCAGTCTCTCTTCCCTCTTTGCCTGTTGCTCCATGTTTGAAAACTATGAAGAGCAGCCTGAGAGTGGGAGAGGCTTAAATGCATGCAATGAATTCAACTTTTAGCTTGTTTGTTTTCTCCTCTCATATCCTCATCTGGCCATACTGAAGAGAAATTGTGTTCCACTACCAAACTTTTTAATGGAGAGAACTGATGAACTTGGGAAGCTATGAAGATGCACTGTCTGCATTCCCCCATATCACCTCTGTTTTTATCAGTTACAATTAAATTTTCTACTTAATCAGAAAATGGTTCTTTCAACAGCTGTTTTGCATTGTGCGTTTGGTAGCATTTGATGTTTGCCAGGTAGTTAACCTGTTTTTCTTGTTAGCTAGTAGAGTCTGTGGAGAAAGCTGCAAAAAAAAAAACAACAACAACAAAAACAACAAAAAAAACCAAACCACAACAAACACCCCACATTAATTTTATTAGATTATTTACTGCTTCCTTTATTCTTTCACAATAAACTGTCTAAAATGAGCTGTGACAGCAATGGTACTTCATCAGCAGACTGTCTGAATTGCCCTGTTCTGCAAGCTACACATGATAGTTCTGCAAACTTCACACAGCCCTGCTTTCCATTTCAGTGGTGGATTTTTCAAATGGGATGTTAACTTCCAGAGGCATCCTGTTACTGCTTAGAAGTGTAGCCCTGCCAGTAGTTTGAACTGATTAGGTTTGTGTTTATCACAGCATGCCAAATCCAGACTCTCTGGGCTAGTGGCACAGCTAGGATGTACAGCTTTGAAATAATACCTCCCTTGGCCTAGGTCCAGGCTGAGCTGCAGTTCATACACTGCCCTCCAAAACAATAGACTTTGTTAGGACAGAAGTGATTGTGTGAGACATCAGATTGGCAGGTCAGAAAACATCAATGTTAACACACCCTGATCTTGTCTGCTGACTCTGCTGTTTAGTTTAATTCTTGTTTATTGTATGTCATGTCAGAGTATAAAACCTTCTACTGATGTGAGTACACTTACATGCAAACATTCCCAAGTATAGGCAGTTTCAATTCAAGAAAGTATTGGTAAAGTTGTTAGCTTAAGCAAATGCTTACCATAATCACACTCATTTATGTAAGATCTGTAAGGTAAATAAAAGCTGTATATGCGCATACCTGATAAAATATATTAATAACCTAAATTCTAAAGGCAGAAAGGATTAACAAACACCAATAGGCAAGTGAACACTTTTTTTCTGTATATCCACGATTTTTAGGAAATAAGCATTTTGAATGTAGAGATTGCTTCCTATTTTGAAGAATTTCCCATCCTGAGACACAGCAACCCTCGTGTAAAATTCTAATGGAATTGAAGTGTAATACTCTCAAATGGTAGATTTAAGAGCTTTTTCTTAAACTGGATTTTAAAATAATTGCAAAGGGACTCTAAAATGTAGTGTCATTCCCATATCTTCACCTCTGCACTGTGTTCTTACAACACAATGATTGGTGGGAAAACAGACTTTCGATTGGGTAAGACTACAACAGCTTACATGCTAATTGTAATGTTAATTAAAGACACACGTGTTAACAATGACAACAGAAGGTGCTCTCTTGCAGTATTTTGAAATGTGGTGTGGTGCTTAGCTTCATAAAGGTTTCTATTCTATTTATGTAATAAGGAAAATGTGCCTTCCTGTCTTCAGTCCTCTTTTTGGGCAGTTCTGGGTTGTAAATTGTTAAGTGACTTGCTCACTGATAGCTCAGTAACACCTGAAAGAGGCTACATTGTGCAATAGCCACAGCCTTGAAAAGGTTTACCGGAACACAGCTTAAACGTCAGACTACCAGAGTGTCTGGTGACCATGAATGCAATGCACTTGTCTTTTGTTAAAGATGTTGTAGCCAACATAAATAAATAACCTTTCCTTGGCTTTTCTCTTCATCCCCAAAAATCCAGTAGTAATCTGAAAAGAAAAAAGGGAGCAATGCTGATATAACGTTAAGGCATTTTGAAATTAGAAGAAAATTAAAGGTACAACTGACAATTCCCACAACTTACAACATCATCTATTCAGTAAGGCGTAAGTTTGGTGTTGCAAATGACCTAATCAGTGTGCTCTACACACAGTTTTCAAACGTCCTTATTCAAGTACTTTCTCCACCTCCCCATTCCCCCCTTCTATGTTTAGAATAAAAAGCCCCAAACAAACCAGCCACCAAACAGCAGAAGTGTGGCACTGTGGGCAAAGTAAACTGCATGAGACTGTCTCTGGTTTTGTAATGACTACCACTTTCCTCCTGAAAATCTACCTTCTATGCACATCTGCAGCCCCCCAAAAAAACACCTTTACAAATATTTGTGCAAATGGAAACAGATTACAAGAAGGTGGCAGTATGATTTTTAAGTAAGAATGAACCTGAGGATATGTTTTTATAAACACAAATGTTCATGTTTTAAATCTCTTATTCTGCCCTCACTTTTTGTTTGGGTGAATCTAGGACACAAGAGACTGACCAAATCCAGAGTATGATTATTTAAAATAAAGTCACTTGAGAATGTCCTTCTGCTACCATATATAGGATATATCTCTATATAGTCCATCCTCCCTCTTCGATGTTGTTAATGTTTTGGTAAGAAAAGTCCTGAATACATTATTGATTTATGGAACGCATTGAAGCGAACATGACTCTGCTCTGAAATGGTTATAGGCACAGAATTAAAAACTGGGACCTCTGTCAGGGCTTTTTTTCTTTTTAATATCATAGCCTGAGAAGCTAAAAAAGAACCCACGTTAGCATTACTGTACACTGTACTGTGAGATTGATATTCAGATGTTTTATATAACACTGTGTGGCTTCTATCTAAATTTTGGTTTTCTATTTCAGATCAAACAAATCACAGCAAAAGATTATACCATTCCCACAGATGCCTTTCCAAGAAATTCTTCTTTGCAGAGCTGGAGGGGAGGCAAGATGTTGGCATAGCTGTTGACCTAAAAACCTGCTATGCCAACATGTTGTCATCTTTCCTGTCTGTTTGCAGCAAAGGGAAATTCTACGTTGTAATGGGCATTTGGAACAGCTGTAGTCTTTACAGATAACTTTAAATGCCATTTCTCTGGCGCTGCTTTTGAGTCAATGTGGCAAGTGTTTGTTAGTTTGTATAACTACCAAAGGAGGGACAGAACTTGAAATATTTTTTGTCATTCAAACAGCAAACAGCTGAACTTGCTCTGAAAAAGTGACATGCAGGAACCACATTCCTTTTGTTCTTGAAGCGGGATGCAGACACAATTAAAAGTTCAGCTCGCATCCTGCCTGAGCCCTACCACGGGTACACAGAGCAGCTGTGGTCTTTCTTACGACAAGATGACTTCTTGCTCTCTAACTACAAGTAGCATCCCATTATTTGTGTGCCTGGCCTGTTGTTACTGGACCTTTTACATCAGTGCTACTGTTCTAATGCTAAAATTAATCCTACTTGGTTTTCTGAAAGGAAAAAAATAATTGTGGGAGGCTATCTAACCTCTTAGAAATAATTAAAGAGAAATGGAGAAAGTTGTTTGATATAGGAAAATAATGACAATGATCTGGTCTTCACTTTAGTGGCAATCCAGTCTTCAGGTAAGTGCTGTAGAGCCAGTGTTCCCTCTAGCGCCTCACAAGCAGAGATTACAAAATGCTTGTTTCTGCAAAGTAACAACTCTTCTTTCTCATACCTTAAAAGAGAACTCAGGCCTCTTTATTACTGGTTTTTAAATACTGTGTTTTTGCTGGAGCTCAGTGAAACCTGCCAAAGTACCATTTTTCATTACTTTCAAGGGAACAAGTTTAAAGCATGTGTACAGAATATTCCAGTCCTAAACAGATTACACCACTAGTGTGATACTGGAATGCTAGCAATGGAAGTGGTTCTGCATTTATCTTCCATTGCCTCTGGATCTTCTTAACACTGAAAATAACAGAATGGATCATACTTTGTACTTACTGATGCAAATTTTACGTGTTTATTCCAATATCACAGACCTGCTGTCTGCATCTTGTCTTACTTTTTACAGAAAGTCTTTCAAGCTCAGGTAAATTATACCCATTTGAAGACTGCATTATCCTAAATGTAAAAGAGGTTATTAAACAGACAGTGTGCACTTTGAACTTGGTGGAACTGCACTCCTGCTGTCTTCAGTAGCTTCAACAGAATTAAGGTAATCAAAATCTAGAATTCTAACTTTTTTAATAGTTCTGCTAATGTTTGAAAACCTAAACTTTTAAAATTTGAAACACTTTTTTTTTCCAGGATTCATAAAAAACAAATGCTTCTCTGTTTAGAAAACAGTTCTTGCTTTCTGCAACAGCTATGGCTTAGAAGAGCAGCATACTAACCCAGCACAGTGCCATTGACTCTGGTCTTGAGCCAGAGTATGACTGTCAATATGTCTGACAATTGCAGGGTTGCACGGAGTGTACTTCCTTACTGATGAGTTTCTAGGCAACACCTTTTAGTAGTTTTTACTTCTATCTATAGTGAATATAGAATGCAATATAAGTACCAGAAAAGATGGATTTTTTGAGTAGCCATCTGAATAACAGGCCCTGGGTCTTGCAAAATAACATTTTGTGTCTAAAGGATAGTTTGCAAGTCCTTGGATGGTGTCGCAATGTTTTTCCTTTCCCTCCTCTCCTCTAAACCTGAAAGATTTTCAAAAGCCATCTGTGGGTTTTTTTCAACTTATGCTCACTAAACATGTTAAACTGGAATAGTTTATTTATTTTTCATGTCAACTTAGGTGCAGATAAAAGTCTTTAGAACTCATAGCACCATTTAAGAAAGCAGTCGCCTTTTTCCCTTTGTGTTTATTACGAAATTATTTTGCATTTGCATACTACTGTTTTGTAGATGTTTCATTGGTTATGAGGCTGAATTGTGTAGTCTGCATTATGGTAGAGCAGTGACCCTCAGAACAGTCTTTCTGTTGCAGGCAGGCAGCCAGCCTTCCTTCTTCCCAAAACTGCTGCAAAGCCTGCTGTGTCACCTCATGAATCAACTCAATTAGAAGAGGTCTCAAAAAACCCCAACCAAACCCAAAATACCAGAAAAATACAACTCCAAATTTAAAAAGAAAAAAATAACATAATTCCACTTGAGACTTGAGTGTTTAGTAATAGGCCAAAGAGAGACAGGTGAGGTTTTTATTTTCTAATTTTGGGTAACATTTTTAAAAACAGCACTCCATGTGTGGGGAATGGACTGTTTCTCCCCCCACACAATGGAATGCCTTTCAAGCCAGCGAAGTGCCTCTTGCAGCCGAGGACAGACTGAAACAGCCATGGCAGAAATACAGATAGCAGACTCCCCCTGAGAGCCTGGGCACCCGGCCACATCCCAAAGGAGAACGTTATCTGAAGGCAGGCGGGCTGTGCCGGTGGAGCCGCTGGACCCACCGAGCCACCTGTCGGAGTGCGGCTGCGCGCAGGAGGGCCGGTGCTCGCCCGCGGGGGAATCGTCTCCCACCCCCTGCTGGTAGCAGCGGATGGTCCGCAACACCATGAATCAAATACTCCTTGTCTCACTGTCCTCCCAGATAAATGTCACTGTCATAATGCAGGCATATTACTCCTACCTCACAGTGTCAACATGTTAAAAGAGACAATTCCAGGTAAAACAACTCGGGCAAGACAAACTTGGATCTGTACTAACATGCAGACTACAGTTTTCTTATGCCCTTCACTCTGAAAAATAAAGCATTTCAACAGCAGATCATGAAGAAGTTTTGGTGTGGGTATTGACTGAACTGACTAAAGCCTTAACCACTTAACTAAACAGAATGTAGCAGCATTCATGCTATAGAACGTTTTTATGATAATCTGACATTACACAATACTGTAAAGTCCCAGAGTTTATCAGAAGGTGCAACTGTTCGGGTATTTCTTTCAGTTTGTTAGGCATTTACTTTTGTCTGCAGCTTTAAACAGGATTTAATTTAAGTAAAAATGGATTGGAAACAAAAACTCCCAACTTGTGAAGCATTCGGAATTTTTTGAGGTTTTCTGGACTGGCCCAAGAAGTTAAAGTTTTTTAAACATATTCAAAAGTTTTGACTTGGCATTTCTGAAAAACTGTGTTGCAGCTGCACTGAAACATTTTGGTTTAGCTCTGACTTCACACAATGCAATGATTTAGGCATACACCTGTAGAGCCTAAACAGTACTGAGCCTTATCCTCAACAAACTACATATTCTGTGAAGAGAGATGAATTACAGGAAAATCTTATTATTTTTGTAGGAGACATCTGCACTGTGGAAAACAGTATGTCTGCTATAGATACTGTAAGCCATTTATTGTAAGAAACATATTCTCAGTAATTGCACTTCAAGTAAAAGATAACCAGTTTGCTTTCTTTGTGTGTGTCATTTATGTTAAAGGTGGGCTGATAGGTTCAGAAGAATGATACATAGTGTAGAAAAGAGCTGAACAAGAACAAAGGAAATGATCCATATCTTTCTTGCCAAATAAAAGACTGGGCAGAATTACAAGGAAGGGGAAGGCAAGGGCCTGGGGTGAGATTCTGACCTTGCTGGTGTCAGTGTAGCTACTGTTCCATCCTTGTTTCGGATGAAGATACAGCTATGGAATTAGGTTCACTGTTAATGAGGTCTGTTTTATAACTTCTCTTTATGAATGACAATCCTTTAAAATGCTCAGGTACTGTGCCTCATTTGTACTAACAGATATACCTTGTTATATACTCTTACATACTCTGCTTCCCATTTGACACAGCAGTAGAGGGATCTTGGAGGCCTCTTGTGTTGCCAGAGGAGAGAATTCGTCCAGGAGGGAGCTAGGGAATGCACCACATGAGCACTCCACCAGGCAGACCAGTAAGTGACCTTTCTGAGTCACCAAGATTCAACAGCGCTTGGTGTGTTTGGATCCTGTGATCATGGAAATCCACTGCAAATACAGCACAAACGTTGTCCAAAATAGGAAAGTATCATCATGGGGGGGAAAGTAAAAGGTAATTGAAAGCTAGTAACACAAAGTATCGTCAGAAATTAGTGGAAGAGGAAGGAAAAGGACTTTTTATTTCCCACTATACCCTTATCCACTGGACTGGATTTAGCACTTACAATCCCTACCTGATTTAAGGTGACTACATGTTGTATAGATGATTGATTTTACTCTGCTACTTGATAATTGCCACCATAATGAGTAATGTAGTGAGGCAAGAAAAGGCAGAGGACAAAGATTTCTCTTCGTTCATACTTTCGTGGTCATGGCACAAATAAACACAAACTGCTTGTTTCAGTCAGTTGACTTGTCTGAAGAGTAGCTGTCAAAATTGTTCTGGAAGACAAAGGCATATCCTCATCTAGATCAACTGCAGAACTTCTTTTCTGGAGGAAGATCATGAAACTCTCACAGCACACAAAGACCTACTACCTAAGTCAAAAAAAGAACTGATCCCCAAATGAAGCACTGTATTGGAAGCAGTTTGTTAACCATGGTTTGCTTCTTACCTTGTAAATTTTTTCAGCAAATGTCAAAGATTTTACTGGCCTGCCATTATAAGGCAGTTGGAAGCACAAAAGATGACAACATGAAGTTATACCACAATTAGATAAATCAGTTTGAATCTAGGTTGGCAGTTGGTAACAGTTTCTTAGAATATTCCCTTTCATAACCAAGTAATCTATTTGATTCTTTCTAACGGCATAAGCATGCTAATACTTGAAGAATACTCAGTTTTCAATAGCTCCATTGACAAATGTTCCCCAGCATTAAGTATTTTGGATGTACTTAGAAGCAGTTTCATTCATGGGTTTTGCCCTCTTTATAGAGCATGTCTGATCTTTAATAATTCAGGGATAAGTTGCATTGTTTCTGATAGATGCTTTCGACACTTAGATTAGTTGCTTATTTAAGTTGTGGGAGCTCACTTTTTATAGTCTACTGCTGCATTTGTGTTTCTTCAGACCTGAAAAGTTACCCAGTGCTGAAATACATTCCTAACTGGAGAGTAAGGAAAGGGAAATTGGACATAATTGAGTAGGAAATGGAATGATACTGTCTACTTATTGTCATTCAAGGAGAAAAAAGTAGTCTTATTTGGGAAAGACAAGGCTAATAATGGTATTAAATAGATCAGTTCTGTTTGCACGAGAACAAGGAGAAACTGGAGGAAAGTTGACATGTACAGAAGGAAAACTATTTCAAAGTTTTTCCCTCCTTCTCCACGACCTAATGAAACTTGCTTATATCTACTGCTGACCTGTGTGTGCATGCTGAAGGGTTTATTGACTGATTCATAGGTAAGAGTGTGTGCACAGCAATAGTTTTGAAATATCTTGGTTGGGGTCTACTTAATGTATTTTTAAATTAACACAGCACCAAGTAATTCTTTAGTTAACTTTCCCACCTCAAGATCAGTCTTTTTTGAACCACAATAAACACAAAAAAACACAAACACAAATAAACTTACCTTTCACTCTTACACAGCACAAAAAGGAGTACCTACAATTTCTGTGAATAAGGTCAACATGTCTTACAACCTTGTTTTACAGTCAGGTGGCAGATCAATTATTATGATTCATAAGAAATTATCATTAAGATCACCAGAAATTGCTCATGTCTATAAATGCCTATTGTTCTTCTTGAAGTGTGCATTTGGACTAACTTTAATTAAGGCAGTACCTCTTCAGGCAAGGACTCTTGCAAGATCAGCTGGATGGTTGCTAATCTGGGCTCATGGCTACTCACTTACGCAGATACCCCATTTTCAGGCATAATGTATATAATACAGCAAATCGATGTGATCGTTACCAGTTGCTAAGCTATTCTTCAACAGTATCCCAACAAACATTGTGTACACTCCACTGCTTCCATCTTCTTCTGAGTTTATAGAATAGGGTGCAAGAATTCATCTGTATATATATTTTTTTATTATTTTATTTTTTAACAATGCTTGGAGCAGCATATTCTTATAACGAAGTCATAAAGCAGCTCAAAAGGGAGTAGAAAAGCTCACCCAGAATTTGGGTGGCAGGAAACTTCTCCAGTGCAGTGTTACTTCTGAGCAGGGAAGGCTTTGTGAAAGCCTCATCTGGGAGAGCTCTGCAGCCGCTTCATGCAAATGTCCAGACCTGCTGTAATGACCCTACAAGACTTTTAATATTGCCATGTTTCACTTTAAATAGGTTAAAGACAGGATGAAGGATGCAAACAGTAACGATGTAATATGCATAATTTCAGTACTCTTGAGGAAGCTTATTTGAGTAACTGTCTTCTCATGCATAATGCTTACCTCGATCACCTCTCTTCAGTTCCCAGCATAGGGCAGCATATTTCTGACTAGCTTTTCCATTCCAAAACTGGGACAAAGTGATTTCCAAAAGCAGAAGTGTCCAGCACCCTCTTGTGTTCATGGTGCTCAGAGGCCAGACCCTGTGCTGGTAGCTAGGTAATTCTGGAACCTCATTCGGTGCTAAGAGCACCTTCCCCTGCCCCAAATCTGCTGTGACAGCAGAAACCTGAGGGTTTCACATATTCCTCCAACAGTTGACAAGAAAGCCGTAATTACACCTCACACGTTAATTTGCCCAAACTGCATTGGAAATCTTTGATCTGAACAGCATTTGCCCCAGTGTTTCTTTGGAGCTACAACTGCCTTTCCAGAAAGCATAGAAATTTCCCAAAAATAGTTTTCACTGTGTTTTCAACAGAAGGCAGAAGGTCCTCAACGGGCTCTTGAAGTCTCCAACAGTTTGCAAATTGCCCAAGAAAGAGAGAAATAGTAATTAAATGACAAAAATTGATCCAAAGCAAAATACATTGTTTGGCAAGGGTGAAGTACCATTATCCAAATAAATGCACAAGGTGCAACTACCGGTGAATCAGTTCTCTTATTTCAAAAATGAAGAGGACTGCCTGCCCCTATACTGTCCATAAATTAAATATTTTCTGTTCAGATTACTTCACACAGAAAATCAGTATTGCATACGGTTTGTGAACACTTTTCTGTCAAAAATTTTCAAGAGCTGCAGAGTTTAAAAGAGAACTACATATTTTTGCAACTTTTCAAAACCCTCCTGCAGAATCATGTAGCATTTACTGTTCTCATTGCACAGCAGTGATTGCCCAAGAATCCTGCAGTACAATCACCAATTTCTGTTTAATTCTATGTGTTTCTAACTAGACAAAGACATCAATCCAAGTATTTTGCACATGACTATAACCATATTTTATCAGGTTTGTATTAATGTTTATCTACATAGATTTTTGTCATCGTTGATAGCTGAGTCTTGATTAACCTATCCACATAAGGATATTAGTAAAACTAGGTAAATTTGAATCCAATTTAAATTCACAAGATGCTGGATATAAAGAGATGTAAGATCTTGTAACAGGTGAGCTGAATACATATAAAATACATTCTGAAGAATATAAGAAGCAACAACAGTGCTGAAAGCACTCAAAAAGATATATTAAAAGAAAAAAAATTACTTCTGGCTCCAGTAATTAATTCAGCACCAGGGAGAAGATTAAAATGACATTTCTGGGCCTGGGACTGTATCATTACCATCAAATGTAATTAAAGTATCTCAAAAAACCAGCTTTGCCTTCTGAAGCACAGTGTTCTTTATGTATGCATTGAGCGTGAAACATGACATACTAAAATCTGCTAGATCAGCCCAAATGAGGGTTTGACATATTCCACCTTTCCGTAATCTAATATGTATCAGGAATGGCCATGTATGGGTATGAAGGGGTGAGCAGCTGGCAGCCTGCTCTTGCAGTCTGGTTGGGCTACAGTGGACGCAGCTCTAGTGGTCTGTGTTCACACCCACCAGCCTCACTGGCGTGTTATGGAACACAACCTGTACCACCAGCATTTATAATGTACTGGCAGGAGAAAACAAACAACCCACTTTTTTTGTGTGTCATACCTATTGCTACAAATAAATGAGCTAATCCATCCTTGATTCTACACTGCATGAAGACTTAGAATCACCATCTTTTGCCTACAAGCAGTAGCTTTAATAATATAACACCCAGACTGTACTGGTCTGTTCTTCGGGTGAGTTTAGTAGTACAGTTTAAAATATATATATATATATATCTGTGCTCAAAGGCAGAAAAATATCCCCCCCTGCTGGATTCTGTAAAGATGACTGCTAATTTCATGAATAAAAATGAGAGGTGAAGTTGAAGTAAAAATACAGTTTGTACATCATCCTCGATGCATATGGCACACAAAGAGTTATAATCTCTCATTTGCCTTTATGCTTTTCACTATACTCTTAATTTTAGTTGCATTTGTTTTAATACATTAGCCCATTGTGATCATTAGTCTCATTTAAGTAATCTTTATTTGGCATATTGTTCTGAAGTGTTACTTGTTCTGTGGATAAATACAAGCAAACAACAGCTACCAATGTCATCTCTCAAATTCACCACTATAATTCAATTATATATTAAAGAACTTTGTAGATTAAAGAAGGCTTTAGCTTGGCCTGGAAGATAGTGAAGTGGACCTTTTAATGCTCAGTTATTGCACTTCTCAGTTAACTCTGGTTTCTTTAATTCCTTATAGAAGTTACGGAAAGGCAATTAAAAAAAAAGCGACAAACCTGTAAAGAAGAGTTCTAAAATCTTGTTGCAAATATTGCTAAACTCACTGACTATTCTGAAGGTAAAAAAGAAAAAAGAAAAGGAGAAAAGAAAAAAAAAAAAACCTGAACAAACACAAAACTTACCTGCTTTTTTTTTTTAAAAAAAGGAGATATATTTCTAGCTGATACAACACAGACAAGTGTACCAGAAAATCATGTGCAGTTAATTAACTACAAATACTCCAAAATTTGTCAGGGGAAATTTACTTTGACCAGATCAGTGCAAAAAAATTAGCCCGTCTAAGGTGGCCTCAAGTGTGAGTAAGAGGGTGGTGAAGAATCGTAAGGTATGACATATTTTCATAGAACCATAGAATCAATCATTGGGTTGGAAGGGACCTTTAAAAATCGTCTAGTTCAACACCCCTGCAGTGAGCAGGGACATCTCCAACTGTATCTGGTTGCTCAAAAACGCGTCCAGCCTGACCTTAATGTTTCCAAGGAGGGGGCATCTATCACCACTCCGACCAAAGTGTTCTAGTGTTTCACCACCCTCACTGTAAAAAATTTCTTTTTTGTATCTACTCTAATCTACCCTCTTTTAGTTTAAAACCATTACCCCTTGTTCTGTAATTATGGCCCCACTAACAATTTCGCCCCCATTTTTCTTATAAGCCCCCTTTGAAAGGCCATTATAAGGTCTCCCCGGACCCTTCTCCTCTTCAGGCTGAACAACCCCAACTCTCTCTGCCTGTCCTCATGGGAGAGGTGCTCCAGCCCTCAGATCATTTTTGTGGCCCTCCTCTGGACCTGGTCCAACAAGTCCATGTTTTTGTTGTTCTGAGGACTTCAGAGATGGATGCAGTACTCCTTGTGGGGTCCCACCAGTGGAGTGGCAGAATCACTTCCCTCAACCTGCTGACAGTGCTTCTTTAGATGCAGCCCAGAATACAGTTGACTTTCTGGGCTGCAAGTGCACACTGCTGGTTCATGTTCATTTTTTAATCCATCAGAACCCTCAAGTCCTTTCCTCAGGGATTATCTCAATCCCTTCATTCCCCAGCCTGTATTGATAGCAGGGGTTGCCCCAAACAAGATGCAGGACCTCGCACTTGATCTTGTCCAACCTCATGAGGTTCACATGGGCCCACTTCTTGAGCTTGCCAGGGTCCATCCTGATGGTCTCCCATCCCTCATGTGTGCCAATCACAACACTCACCTTGGTGTCATCTGCAAACCTGATGAGCGTGCACTCGATCTCACTGTCTGTGTCACTGATGAAGATATTAAACTGTATTGGTCACAGTACCAGCCTCCTAGGGACACAACTCATCTCTGGTCTCCATTTGGACATGGAGCCATTGACCACTACCCTCTGGATGCAACCTTCCATCCAATTCCTTATCCTGCAAATGGTCCACCCATCAAATTCATCTCTCCAACTTAGAGGGAAAGGTGTTGTGGGGACAGTGTCAAAGGCCTTACAGAAGTCCAGACAGGTGTATTTGTAGCTCTTCCTTTCTCTACTGATATAATCACTCCATTGTAGAAAGCCACTAGGTTGGTCAGACAAGACTTGCCCTTGGTGAAGCCATGCTGGCTGCCATGAAGCACTCTGTCCTCCACGTGCCTTATCAGAGCTTCTAGGAGGATCTGTTCTATGATCTTCCCAGGCACAGAGGTGAGTCTGACAGGTCAGTAGTTCCCCAGGTCCTTCTTTCTACCCTTTTTAAAAATGGGTGCAATGTTTCCCTTTTTCCAGTATCTGGGGACTTCACCTGACTGCCATGACTTTTCAAATATCATGGAGAGAGGCTTGGCAACTGTGTCAGCCAATTCCCTCAGGACTCTGTATTGCATCTCATCAGGTCCCATTTTGCTAGACCAGAGGTTCATTTGTTTACTTCAGACATTCTTGAAGTGTTGTTTATTTTCTTAATTTAGAAATCAAGGAAGCTGATGACAGTTCAAGAAAAAAAAAAAATCTTCAAAGCTGCTAAAATACCTCTTTTTTTTCTATAAGATCCAGTCATGGTCAAAAAAAGCCAAACCAAAGAACCTTTATGGAATGTAAGTCAACTTAAGGTTAGAGAAACTAAGTGGATCCCTAACAAATTCTAAACATCTAGGATTTTTTCCACAGAAGGTCTTAGCTCTAACTTATATGGCAAAAAGCAAGTTTTGTGGGTCATATCTAAGTGCCACAATCTCTTGTTTAAAGGCAGTGATGTATTTTTTTCCCAATGACATGAAGTGAATATGTTTGTCCATATTAATGACACCTGAAAAAAACACCTGCTTTGCTCCTTCGAGTTAATCTGTAATTAGGAGATTACTTCCAAAGTACCTACTTTGTGCTCCAGTCCTCTGTTACTAGCATAAGAAATTTTGCTTTCATGTGTCAAAAAGCAGTACAGAAAAGAACCACAACAGGAGTAAGGTAATCTAAACTGATAATCAAAGGATACATTCATAATGCTGAATCTTTAGAAGGGTAGACTAAAGAACCAAAGGGAAGAAAACCACTTTTGGGGCCAAGAGGTGCAATCTACCAAGAAGGGCTCTTTACTGGGAAGCTTGCAGAGGGATGCCTGTCAACATCTGGGTCTGCTCAGTCTCAGTAGGCCAGGAGTCACAGAAATCAACATGACAAGAAACTGGTCCTATTCCTTGGCAAAGCCCTCACCCAGAGGGAAACAGCTCCTGAATATGCATATAGGAGGACCTATTCTGGAAAGCAAAGCAGATGGAGTCAGGGAAGAGCAGGTTGTCTCTGGTTCTATTCACTCTCTTTCGGTTGATCTCACAAGCAAATTTTTACTTGCCCACCTGTAAGTCCTGGCTATTGATTTGCAGTGGCTTCTCCTCACAAGGTGGGCAGGGTTTAGGAAGGATAGTAACATAGCAAAACTATAATAGCAATATGTGTGCATATGTCAAACAACCCAACATAAAGTATAAAAACTGGATAACCAATCAAATGAAGTTTTAATAGTGCAATGGGTTTGGGCTAGCTTCAGCCCACCTAGTGACTGGGGATGCTCATCTCCAGCCCCTACTGTGTTGGTGGCCTCTCATGAAATTCCTGCAGTTTGCAATGCCTCCTGTATGGAGAGCCCAAAGTGGACACAGTGTCCCTGTGGGGTTTGACACACACTAAGAAGAGGGGGATAATCTCTTCTCTTGCTCCCTGGAATGAGTCCTAATCACACCATCCCTGGTGCTGCTGGCCCTTGTTGCTCCCTGGGCACAAGGCCATTTCCTCCACAGCTCACTGACCACCATGGTCCCGTCCACAGCATAGACCCATCACAGCCATGTTGGAGCCTGCCAGAGAGAGTTGGAACAGTTACCCACACCCTGGGTAACTGCTCACATCCATGTTCACCACCCCCTCTCAGGCTGGATCCTGTGTCTGCTGTGAGGAGTTATTTCTCAACATTGAAATCAGTAGCAGAAAGAAGGAGAACCACATCTTATAGTGAAGAAAGCACCTGCCTTCCTTTTGCAGTTAACCTCACAGTAAAGACTGGAGATCATGCTCTCCTTTTGAGAAGACTTTTGCCTCAGATTTGCATGAGGACACTCCTTCATACCTGACACACTTCACAGCAGTGTTTATGGACCTGACATACCTGTCCTTTTTCCATTTCCATGATCATATCTGCCCCTGAATCTGGGAGCAGTAAGGGCAAAGAGTGTGGTGTATCTGTACCCAGAAATGCATGTATCAGACACTTTGTTTTTGCCTTTATTTTGTGGTCACTACACTCTTCTGAACACAGCTCTAGAAAGCAAAAGCATGTGCAGTGAAGTGACTTCTCAGAATTGATAAAACCAGAAGCAAACCCCACCTTAAATGCTGTACCAGATTTGCTCTAGTCCCTGCTCTGATGCCCTGATCTCTGTAATGTCTGCTGCACTGATGGAAAATGACACCTCAGTTGGCATATTTCAGAAGTCAGTGTCTAGACCATTTGGTTTCAGCTCACCTTGAAGAGTAAGCAGTTCTGGATAGAACCAACTGTGGTAACACAAGTGCAAAACTAGACACTGACAGCATTACTGCTACCAGGCATTACCAAAGAGTATTTTTCTCCATTGCATGTTTGTCCCGACAGACCATGGCAAAATGCAGACTGTGGGATGAGCTGAGTTGAGTGACCAGCTGCCTGTTTCCAGCCTCCCCAGAAATGCCCTTCAGCTAAATGCATCACTTTCACAGCCTGTGCTTAATGTGCCTGTTGGTTAACATCTGGTGTGAATTTTGTTTTGTCACCAAACTTTTGGGCATTATTCCAGTGGGAAAATACTGCCATAATATCTTGAGCACTCAGAAACTACATTAAGAAAAAAGGATCAGCAGCCCCAGCCTGTGATGATCTTCTCTCTGTCTCTGTACCTGTAGAGCTGTCTAGGGTCACTGGTGAATCCTCAACTGAGGGATTTAAAAAGCAAGTGATCTCCTTCCCAAATACTTCCATACAGTTGTTAATAAGGAACTCCACCAGTACTTTCACCTGCACACATAAAATCACTGATTGCAATCAAGGAGCAGAAAATGCACCAAACAGCCTTTCTGACTTCTGACCCTTTCTTATGTGCAGAAAGCTGCAGCAATGTCACTGTTCTCAGAAAAAGTTCCTCCACAAGCATTCAAAAGAGGACACAACAAGGTAACTCTCAAAATGAATGCTCAGATAGGCCTAGATTGGTGTCGCTGGTTGGTGAACTCAGTGTATCTTGTCTGTTACCTCCACCAGCACCTCCAGGGAGAGCAGGTTCTCCTTGCTCAACATCTCTGGCCCAAAGCAGATGGTAAGATTGCAGGAGCCCATCCTGCCTGTTGACGAGTTTTGCAGCAGAGGCTGCAGTCACTCAAGGAGGAGATTTGCTCTAGGCAATTTGTCAGCCACCCTAATGGAACCACAGCACAAACACCACTTCAGTGGCTGCTACTTCTTTAAAAGCATGATTTTCCATTAGGCTTATAGAAATGACATGTCTTCTAAAGAGAGGAAAATGTGTGCTTTCTCCAAGACTTAGCAGCACTGCCAGTCAAAAATCACCACCATCAGCTCAGTAGTGGGCTGACTGTAAGATCTGCTCTGACATGCTAGCATTACTGAACCCCATGATCCATGGTGTCTTTCCTATAAATGGTGCCTCGCAGGAGAAGCAAGGTACTCTCTCACCAGGCTTGCTTGCCTGCATCAGCTGGAGCAACATGCTGTCTTCTCCACAGCCACCAGCTGCCCTTCTGCAGCCATATCCCAAGTGCCCTGGCACATCTGCAGCAGCAGGAGTCCATCACAGAGCAAAGTGACAGGGTAGCACCTTTCTTCTCTTTATGGTGTCACCTGCTGCAAATGAAAACAAAAATCAGTTTAAAAAAAAATCAGGTGAGTGCTCTCCTACCTCCCCTGTGTGCAATGCAGTCCTTAACAGCCCAACAGGAAAAGTGGGGAATGAACACCTGAAACTGTAGCTCAAAGTCCAGCATCTGTGGCTCCGGAAAGGGAGTGTGCCATGGCAAGCTGTCCCAGACCTTGCCCTGGCCTGCTGATGCTCTTCCCAGGCTGTTGTCAGTGGCAGAGGCTGTGTGTGCTCAGAGAAACAAGTTCAGCACTGTTGCCAAGAAGGTTTTCTTGCTCTTGCAGGAAACATCCTCACTTGGGGTGTCAGACTTCTGTTGCAACACTCCTGGGCGAAGTAAGCACAGCTCCTGCTGCTAAGGAACATGGATCCATCTGGCTCTGAGGGTGAGAGCTCAGAGAGACACCACTTCCAGTTTAGTCAGTGGTACATCAGAGCAGGAATTCCCTCCCCAGACTGCCTGCACTTTTGATCCTGGGAGCTGCCAGAAGCTCATGAGAAGCCCAGGCTGACAGCAAGGATCCATCCCCTGGGCAGTGGGGCCAGCAGAAGCCACTGATGAACCTGCTGTGCTCGGTCCAGACACAGGGCTCCATTAGCTATTCTCCAGACTATAGAGAAAACAGAGGCACAGGATAGTCCAAGAAGGTTTTTTTTTATTCCTGAACAATTTTTCCACAACAGGT
The DNA here is from genome assembly GCA_020745705.1 of Hemiprocne comata. Taxonomy (NCBI): domain Eukaryota; kingdom Metazoa; phylum Chordata; class Aves; order Apodiformes; family Apodidae; genus Hemiprocne; species Hemiprocne comata. Next base: position 66,874,125 of record CM036616.1, on the reverse strand, counting down.
CAGAACCATGGCAGTAGGCATTTGGTTTCTACACAAGCTGCTCTGGGAGGCTGTCCCACTTTCTGCTGTCTGCAAAACTGTCCTCTTGTTTCATCCAGCAATCTGTTGAGGAATGTCCCCTTGATATTAATCTCATCACTTACTTTGTACTCTGGATCAATGCCTACGAAGAACTGGGTAGGAGCTGCTCTGCCCCCTTTCTTTTTGGTGGGTAAAAAAGTGATACCTGCAGAACCCAGACCCTTTGCAAAGAAGAGATGAAGCTGAGACTACTATGAGGCCATGTTAAGTTCCTGTTGAGCTGCATGGCCCTCAGCTGTGTGGTAGGACCAAACTCTCCCACTTGGGCCAAGAGAGCCTGTCTTGGTGCTGAGGGCCATTCCTCTGTGGGCCATTTCCCTGGGTTGAACTGCATGGTTCACTTTGGACCATATCCATGTCATTAATGAAAATGTTAAACGGTATTGATACCAGCGTTGCACCTGGGGTACACCACTGACAACTGGCCTCCAGCTGTCCACCTCCTACAGCACCTGTGGGTGTATCCTGAGGGGGCTGCTGTGGCCTGGGACCATTAGGAGCTGCCTTTGGGGTGGCAGGGCAGGGCCTCACAGTCAGACCCATCCCATCGCCCCAGAGAGGGAGCAGGGCAGGCCAGCGGGCATCAGGCATCTCTCTGGGGATGTGAATAGGACAAGGTCAGGGTGGCAGGTCAGCCCACAGCCTCCATGGCTGAGCATGACAGGGCGGTGGGGAGATGGAGACCGGCACCCTGTGGCACCAGTGGGGCATGGGCTGAGGGCCCCAGGCAGGGCTGAAATGAGGTCCTGGGCAATGGGCAGAGCAGGGAGAAGTGCTGAGGGGGCAGATACCCCCATGGTTACCCTGGAGGACATGCAACATTCTGTTTGAAGGACACTGGAGACCCACAGAGGTATAGGCACTCCCTTGCTTCTAAAACACAACAGAGTGTGCCCAAACCTGTCAAAAGGAAAGGTGAAATCAAGAAATCTTTGAAATTAAAAATTGTGTCATCTCATGTCATTGATTTTCGGAGTGAAAAATCTGCAAATGCCAGCTCTATTCTGATTGTTACAGCACAAGTTTCCCTCTTCACCTGCTTTTTTTTCAACCTGTACAATAGAAATAATGTAATGAAAGTGGTAATGAGCATAATTAAAGTGAGAAGACCCCTCAGGCTGGTGCACACACTCTTGCAGAGTATTCTCATAAGGACAGCATCATGCAAGTGAACCATTAATGACAGTTTCCTTAAGTCAGGTTTTATATTTGAAATTTTGCTCTTTATTTAAACCACAGTTATCGTTTTGAGCACTATGACCAGGCAAAACAAGAGCTATAAAAATAACACACAAGCTGAATAATTCTTTATGTATTTTAGTCCTGTATTCCATGTCTCTGTCCAATTTTGTGTGAATAGACTGTCAGCAAAAATGTTGCATGTTGAGATGATCTACACTGGAACCAGTTCATTGAGATGGTTGTGGTACTTGGGGCTGGAGTTAGTGCCGAGGGGACCACCAAAGACCCTATGTGCTCCACACCTGGAAGCATCCATCATCTAAATAGAAGTCCATTCTATTGTAGGAGCCAGGGGGAACCAACCCACATGCTATAAAAATTGTTTTGTTATTCCACAAGAAATCAAGAGTTAATGCCTCTGCGCTGTCTTTGGGAAATACCGTGAAGGCATCCAGAAGCAGTTACCAATTTATAAAACCTGACACAAGCCTCCAACCCCATGAGTGTACTATCACACCTCTCTTCCACAGGCTAGCACCCACCCACAGGCACGAAAATTGCAGACACAGCTGGTTGCCACCTCTGCCTGTAAAATCCCACCGCTCTTTCTCTGTTCACCTCACATCTCTTTTTGTTTGTAAAGTCCTCCCTGAGCAGAGTTCACACCATTTGCACCATAGCTCCTGTCCTACTTTAACACTCCCCTCCTGTCCCCACACAACATATACATCCCCCCCCAGATCAGTACTATCTTGCCTATGCACAGCATCCTCCATCCCTGTGGCCCCATCGGCACTATCAGCCTTCACATTCTCAGGCTGTTTTCAGCTGCCACTCATTTTCACTTTTTCTGCATTTAGAAGAGCTCACCCCTGTCGTGGGAAAAGAAACAACCAAAAAACAAACCAACAAAAAACCCCCAAACAAACAAAAACCCCAGCAACAATAAAATCAACAACAACCATCATAGTGACAACAATAATAGTAATATCAATAATAGAACAAACAGTGGCAAGTCTCTTTTTGCAGTCAGTTATTCTGTACCTGTTTGAGCCAGGCTTGCTCATGTGCTCTTTATCCTTCCAAAGTAAAGCAAGTGTCTTACAGAAGTATCTTTTTTCTCACTAGTCTCTGGGTTTCTCACCTAAATTTGTGCTCTCTTTGGTACCAAATATGAAGCCTGTTTGGAGGAGTGCTTTTCCCACAGGTCTACCTTGGCCCGTGCTGCCCCTCACCTCCTTGCTGGTAGAAATATGAGCTGACTCTTGCACAGCCACCCACAGATGAACTGTGACCCAGGGAGAGGCAAGAAGTTACTTCAGAGGTCCCTTTTTTATGGAAATAAAATGTAAGCAGCAAAGACAGCAAAGCTCACGGTGTCTGCTTCCTTGTATTGCCTCCCCAGCCTGGTCCCTGCAGCTGGGATGAACCCTGCCTTCTCCCAAGGAAAAACCTGAGGTCCAAGGTGTCTGTGCTCGTTATACCTCTCGGCACCTGTGGGGCAGGGAGCAGCCATCAGCCAAGACAGAGCCAGAAGACACAAACCTCAGTTTCCAGCCCTGTCCTGACCTGGTTGACAGACTGACTAAAGCATGCGGTAATGCAAGTGACTGCAGTAATTTTGAAGTAACTCTCAGTCTCTTCCTCCAAGTGCTAGGAATTCCCGTGTGTGAAATTAAAACTTCCAAAACACTGTCATCACAACAGTGACTTTATTATCAGAGACAAAGGATTAAAACAAGTTATGGGTTTGCTGAAACGCACAGTGTATCTGTGGAGGACAGACGTCTTTATATACATCAGTTCATTGTAGAAACGTGAGCAATTTGGTCTAGGTGACTAGGATATCCCCTGGTAGTTTGCAACGGATCCGGACAGCTTTCTCTCCGTGGTGGCTCCGGTAAAGCAACCGATTTCCGCCCCAGCCCCACCCCAGCCCAGCTAGTGCCGGACCATTGAAGGCCGACGGTATCTCAGGAGGCACCTTTCCCAGCGCAGGAAGAGGGCGGCCGGGCTCGGCCCGAAACCGTCGGTACGGGGATAGCCCCGCCGCCGTCCGCGCCGCTTCCCCCCGCGCTATGCCGAGCCGGGCCCTCTCAGCTGCGGCGCAAGAGAAAGGGGGTCAGAGTGCCTCGAACACATCCGCCCCCCACCCTCACAACCACCATGGGGATCCCCTTGCCCCGGCCCACCCCGGCCAGCAGTGGGGGGATGTTCTCCGCCTCGGGAACCAGCTGGGCACCCCGGAGCACGGTACGGGGCCAGCCCCGCTCCCGGCTTGGCACGGCTCGGCTCTGAGCCGGTAAGACTGCAGCTCCTGGTACCGGCACCTCTATTCGGCAAGGCACGGGCTGGGTTTTTCCTGGACGGACAAAATCAAACGGGGAAGGAGGGGAGGGAGGGAAAGGGAGAGTAGAGAAAGAAAACAGCTCCACGAATGTCAGATGTCACGGACGGCGTTTACACGGGCGACGCGGGGGCTTCTCGCTGCATGTCTCGGGCGGAGGAGCCGCGGGAAGTCGCCGCAGCCGCATCGGGCCAGCACGTCGGGGCGGGGAGAGGTCGGTGCCTGTGCTCCCGGCGGCTTGTCCCGGGGCGCCCCCGCTTACAGGCACTTGAGGAGGAAAGAATTGCACGAAGTCCCCCGCGGGCAGTCGCAGAGCTTGCCGATGCGAGCCCCCTTTCTCACGGCGCACTGCTCCCCGGCATCACACTGCGGGAGGTGGCAGGTGGTGATAGGGGACGCCCCGTCACTTCCTGCCCCGTCCCGTCCCCTCCCGCCCCGCCGGGGCACTCACCATGGGCACCTGCCCGAACTTCTTCTCGTAGTGCGGGACCCGCTTGCTCTTCAGCTTCTCCAGAACCTCCTGCAGCGCCTCGATCTGCCGAGAGACCCCACAGCCCCCGTCAGGCCGCGCCCGGCCGGGCGGCGCCCCCCGCCCCAGTCCCGGTCCCTCGCCCCACCAGCTCCTTCTCTCGAGAGGCGCCGCCGCCGGGGGGGCCCAGGTCACGGGCGCGGAGCGGAGGGGCCGGCCCCTGCCCACGGGCGCTCAGTAGCAGTGCAGCCGCCACGGCGCAGAACGCCAGCGCCCGGCAGCTCTCCATGGTGCTGCCGCCCCGCCGCCGCCGCCGCCGCCGCCGCCGCCTTTATAGCGCCGCGCCGGCGCCGCCGTGCGTCAGCGCCCCCCGCCACCGCGCCGCGCCTCGGGCCCGCACGGCTCCGCTCGGCTGGACTCGGCACAAAGAGCGGAACAGCCTCTGAGAGCGAGGGAGGGGAAATCGGCCTTGCCCGCCCTCCCGAACCTCGCGTGCCTTGTCCACGGCAAAGGGCTGGGTCGCCCCCATGTAGTGCGAAAAGGGTGGGAGGCTCTTCCTTCGCCCGTGAGGGTCGAGAAGGAGGAGGGAGAGGGAGGCTGGTGGACACTCGGGGAAGCGAGTGGAGGTTGGGACATCAGGGAGACCAGGCCTGGAAATCAACTTGGGATCAGAGAGGAGGGAGAGTTAGTAGCCCATGGGCTAACTAACCCATGGTGTGGTGAGAGGAAGAGCTAAGAGGAACTAACCTGAAGGAGTTAGGGACAGGGAGAAGATGAAGATGGTGAGCAACCAGCTGATGAGGATGCAATGCTTCAGTGAGGACAGGTGGGACTGCCAGCAGGGTGGGAAGGCTCCAGGCCACAGAGAGCAAGGTAAGTAGCAGCATGAAAAGGACCAGCATAGAAGTAATTGCTAGTACTTGGAGCAGAACTTTGAAAAGGTGCTTGAGGCCAAATACCATATTACTGAGCAGGTGCTCACTGAGCATCACACAACCTGTGTGTGAAATGGGCCCACCTCCTTTTGGGAAGACAAAAAGCACAGTCACAGTCGGCCTAGCATGCAGTGCACTCATCTCCATTCACACCTTCCTACTGACACTTTGCTCTGCAAGCTTATGGCCTCATGTTCATCAACACTGTGGCCAAAAAGCTCCCTGACAAGCCCAAACCTGCCCAAGCCTCATGGTCTTGGTGGGGGGCAGGAGGAAGACAGAAACAGCTTTCCTCACTAGGAACAGCAGTGGTGTGCAGAGAAGAGCATGCAAGATGAAGGGCAGCGCTCAACCTTCTCTCTAGGCTCTCTCTCTGGGCCAAGGCTGAGGCAAAAAGGGGGAGCTGAGCATCAGCCTTCTGGCATGATGGTTGTGGGGACAAGGAGGCAGCAAGCAGGGTCTGCATTTGAGGAGGCTCCACTTGCAGTTCCCAGATCTGCAGTGGTATGGCGGTGCTGCTGCCCTTCTGCCAGCAGGAGCTGAGCTGGGTCTCCCTAGGTGTAGGGAGGATCATCTGGAGAACAAGGAATTTAGAAAGCCTCATTGACAAAAATTTGTAAAGGAGCGAGCTAGGAAGAGCCTGAAAAGGCAAAGCAATGTGAGAAAAAAAAATAAAAATTGTTTAAAGAAAACTGAACAGGCCCAGGGACTTAGTTTTCCAGACAGGAAGGCAGCATTTAACGGGTCCAAGACAGGTGTGGCTTAACAAATAATTTTCAACAGCACCATTTTGTCTGAGGCAATACACAGACTCTGATCTCTCTGACTATCATGTTGCTTGCTTCTGCAGCTGTGTGTTCACCTCTTGCTGCTACCTCCTCCCACACACTCCTATTCATCATCACATCCAGCAGAAGTCTCATTTGTAATTGCTGTTAGGAGTAGAGATCCTCTGTGCATTTGCACGCATCCTTCAGTGTCCTTTTGCCACAGGGAAGGTTAAGATGTCAGACGTCAGACTTCAAGCTAGTGGCGAACCACTCACAGTGAACCCCACATCCCAGGCTGGAGCAAAAATGCAGCTACGTGAAATACTGGAAATTATGGACTTGCTGAAGCAAAGTTTCTTAGAGTAGAGAAGTAACACAGGCTGGGAAAAATGCATCAGTTCATATGGAGATATTATGGCCTATTCAACTTCAAAAGCAGCATCTGTGAAGCCTGACCAAAAATTTAAGCCATATTTTATAGTATGAGGATTACTGATGCAGGGCTGAAAACACCACAGGGATGCTCAGCAAACATAGTTTTCTTTCCAACTTGCTCTTCCAGTAAAAAGCTGGATTTGTTAGTTCCTCCAGTAAAATTATTGTTGAATATGGAGGCAATTATAAATTTCTGTTTCCTTAAGTTATTGTATCTGTCTGGCTACAGACAACCACAGAACTGTACGTTTCTGTGCCTGTTACTGTCTGTATCACACTGTCTCTGCAAACATCAGTGTACCCTGCTCCCTATTCAGCTGTTCTTGTAGACTTTGTCACCAGCTCTAGGGGGTAAAAAAGTCGTAAGATGCAGCATAACTGAATATTACATGAGAGTGTCAGAAGCGACCATGTCAAGGAGCAGAAGAAGGTCAGGGTATAAAGTGCAAAATCACTGCTTACAGCTACAAAAAGTCAGGTACTTTTTGACAGCATAAGTAACCAGTCATAAGACAACTGAGTCTGAAATTAGAGAGTCTGTAGCACCCTCAGATCCAGATAATCTGTGTGAAATGCTGTCAGACCTCAGAGACAGACAGCTCTGTTGTAGCTATGCATTAATTCAAGCTTCTCAAAGTTAACTGATTTTCTCCATAGAAATAGTACTGCAGAGGGGCTACAAACAGGACACAGCCAATGTGTACCAACATCTGAATAGCAAATGGGTAATTTTTGAAGCAGTACACAGTATATGCTTTTCATAATCACACTCTTCCATCATGACCAATTAACTTAATGTACTTCTAAAAGCATGAAAAAATAATGGGGCTTCTGTTGACACTGGTGTCAAAATAATGGAGTATCCATTGAGCAGTTCTGATGCATTTATGTGTTCTAGTTTTGTCTTGACGTAGACACAAAGCTGGGTGAATTTTATGACTGCTAGACTATACAGATTAGTGTTAAGCATTTGTTTAAGTGTGCTACTGAATCAGAGCCATGAAAGTGGACATCTGGCTTTAAGTGGATGCTTTAAGGCTTTGCTGAAAAGCAGTGGGCTTTTGTAAGTGCTTTACTGAATTGCCTTAATTTATAAACCTCAGTTTAAAAAAAAGTTAATGTAATATAGAATTGTTGGTTTTCTGAATCAAGACATTTCTTCAGCTGAAATCTTGAACCACAAGAAAAATCTAAGATAAATTCGAGGTCTGCCACATTTGAAGCAGTAAGAGTCCAGAGGCATATTTGAAAGATAACATCTGTTTCGGCAGAAGATACCAATTAATCTTGATGAGTAACAAACAGATTGGAAAAATGCCATCGAAATAAAAGATGGGTTCTAACAAGAACAGCACATACACAAATGCCAACCCAAACACTGAGGCTACAAAATCCCCATTAAACTAACCCCAGAATGTGTGGAAGAGGGGTGGGAACAGGCACCCAGTGGCTTCTCCATTTCTGCAGAGGCTGTGCACTGGCCACATCTCATTTCAGCCTTGGAAGCAGGTATGCAAGCTTCACAACAACTGTGTACTCAAGTCTCTGCCCTTGATGTTTGTTATACAAACGACTATTGATTTTGGTTGGTGACCACATTGTAGCTCCCAGTGTTTCTCAGCACCTTCCTAGTTGCCCTGAGAACAAAAAAAGCAAAATGGCAATGGGTAGGCTTTTATTATCCATCCTGAACTCACCATCTCAGTGCAGGTAATGTGAGAATCACTCTTGGTTACTGCAACAGCCCCTGGGGACATGATGAGCAGCTTGGCCCACCTCGTTCACAGCTTTCCACTTCATTCGACAGAGGCTTTGGTAAACACCCTCAAGGTCACAGTACTGGCCTTTTGAAACTCCTTTTACCAAATGCTGGCCTCTCTTAAATAGGCCATGTCGAGCTATAAAAGAGAGCTGGAACTAGGTAACCTCCCAATCTTGCCACTGCTCTGAGGCAGGAGGGAGGCATCCAGCTGAGAAGAGCAATCCCCAAGGTGAGACCAGATGGGAGCAGAAAGGTCCCCTGAAAGCCTTCAGATCCAAGCTTGAGGTACTTTTTATTTGGGCTTATGAAACATGGATTCCATTACGTGGTCATTCTTGCTTCCCGTTGCCATTGCTCTACCAGTAGGAACTCCTTTGGATGTTTAATGAAAGAAAATGTGAAATAAATGTAAATGAAAGGTAGCTGCCACTGCAAGGGCATAAGATTCCTGATGACGTAGGCAACCTAAGAGTTGCGGGTGACTACTTTCAGAGAGCATAAACACATGCATCCACATCACCAAATGTGGTGGGAGCATGGGGTCCAACTCCTTGCTCCTGGTGAGTCCACAGGGAACAAGGCTTTTAAGCAAGCCTCTGGGCGGCAAGAGGCCACCACAGACAATGTGCTTTGTGTACAGTCAGTGCCTACACATGAAGCACAACATGTTAACCTGCAAAAGCTGGTCCAAAATACATTGCTATGCAATGCAGGAGTGATAATTACCAGCAATTCCTTGAATTGTCTGCAGTGAAGGTCCTGCTCTGTAACCTCTACTAATCAGAACATGCTGATAGGATGCTAAGCCAGTGCTGATGAATTTTGTTTAATAAGCTTCCAAAGATAAGTATTATTTAGGCAGAACACTTATTTATTCACAGATACGTTTCGACTTGGCTTGCACACATATTTAGAGGAAGAAAATTTTGGTAACTGTAAATAACTGTCCTTTCAGATGTAACAAGCCATAGGAAATTATCACTCTCAGAAGCATGAATCCTCCCAAACATACCTACTTCCACTACCTGCATCCCAGGATTATCTGTTCCTGTCTCCCACTGAGAATTATTTCATTACCAGTCTCATTGAAAGAATATATTAAAAGCAAAAATATAACTCCAAAGTGATTACTTCTCTTTATGGCTTTGGGAGTTAACAGTCTGGGGGAAATGACCACCTTAATTTAGAGCAGAAAGACAACCAGTGCCTGAACCGATTACTCAACCATAAGAGGAGAAAATATGCAGTGTTTCTTTTTACTGGAAGCCATTAATAGCAATCATTTTGGGGTCTGAAACCTTTGTTCTCCCTAGCTATATTTTATATGCACATATTTTAAAGCAGGGCATTTTTAAAGGCATTTTGAGGTCCAGCAGCCATAAATACTGTCACTGTACTTGCAGGATAAAGAAATCCCAGGGCAGCACCCAATATGTTTACAAATGTGTGCAGTGAGACAAGAACAAGAATCAGAGGCCCACAAGCACAGCTCTGTACCTAGTTGCCAGCGCTAGTTTAAAATACCACTATTTACTGCAGTGTTTTAAACTCTGCTAAATATGTATTTAATATACTAAGAACATGCATGTGAGCATGACAGTGAGATTGTGTGTGTGCAGATCAACAGAAGTAATCTTTCCAGTGGCGCAGAACACATAAGGTTTTGGGTAGATTTCTTCTGAGAGAAGAAATGAGAGAGAAAACTGGTCTGTTGGTGCTGTGTAGAGGTGTACCAAAGATTTCACAGCTCAGCATGTGCTGGGAATGTCTGCATTCTTCACGTTCCAAATAATTATTTAATTTTCACTTTTGCATCCATCTGAGACCCAACTGACAGGCTAGCAGCAGCACGCCTTCCTTCCTTCACTCTCCTGGATCCAAGGGGAACTCCTTTGCCACAGAAGTTTAAGAAGACTACAGCTAGCATGTTATCCAGATGACTGCTCCTATTAGCAATCTCTCTTCTCCCCATAGGCCAGCACAGGATAGGACCTCCATCCCTGTACTTAACACTTCTTGGATTTGTTTCTCACTCAAGAATATTTCTGCTAGTGGTTATCTGGGCACCTCTAGGGCAAAGGTAGTCACTCATCTTCCTAGTCCCAGCTAGCACAGTATTTGCCTCCTTATTCTAGACACTTGTGTGAGCCAAGCATTTAATTTCTACAAGATGCAGTATTTCTGAAGAGAACAAATGACATGACGGACGCTGAATTACTGAAAAACATTATACTGTAACAAACTATGATAAATAAATAAGATTAACCAAAGCATTCCAGCATCTCAACAGCCCTAAAGTCAGTGGGACTCAGGCGTGTGCTCTGGGTGAACCACTGATCCATGCATCTTCGTGAATCTAGAATTGCCAGAAGGATCACACAGCAAGATGCTGAAACACTTTAGCAGCCAACTCCTCTCCTCAGAAGTGCCCTCAGCAACCTGCAGCTCCCAGATACCAGCATATGCTATCCATCTTTTCCAGAGAGTTATGCATCCATCAAGTTCTCTTCTTCTTCACTTCAGGGAGCTCTACAAAAGAGCAATGCTTTCTGGATGAAAGCCAGAGAAAGGCCAAAGTGCCAACAACTGCATGAAATCTGTATTGTTATGCTGTGCTGAACTCCCTGTCCGTCCCTTCTCTTTTGCAAAAATTATTTACTAGCAAATGTGGATTTTTTTTGTTGGATTGCAAAATATTTTGCATTTACAGAAGACATAAAAAGAAGAATTAAAAGAAATAAAGGAACTGATAAGCACCAAATACGTAGGTTATTTTGCAGATTTATTTATATAAGATACAGTATCAATGGTTCCTTATCAAACATGAAACATAATGCTAGAAGGTGCAGTTTATTCAATGCAGTGTTATACAAGCATTGTGACTGATCTCAAATCACTATCAAAACCCTGATACCTCAGTAAAAATGTGACATTTCCATTACAAATAGCATTTTACAAATCTGTATTTTTTAAATCACCTCAATATTGTTGTTAGTTTGCTCTCCAGCCCCCATCTGAATACACAGAGGTAATTCTGATGAGTATACATATAAGTTTACATCCTGAAAACCCCAAACTCCGTCTTCTTCATAGGTGCGTTTAATGCTGCACTAAGACTGAGGCCCAAGACCAGTCTTGTGTCAGCTGGATCAATAATTCCATCATCCCATAATCTAGAAAAAAAATAAATCAAACAATAATAATTAAAGGAAATTAACACATACAGTGGTTAGATTTTTATGCACATGAAACTAGCAAGAGTTATACTACAGGAAGTGGGGTCAAGCTAAATTATACTTGAAACCCTGGAGTTGATTCACTTTATCCATCAATGCAATAGACTGGTGTGTATTACTCTGTGGAATCTATCTTCTAAAACAAAGTATAAATTTTGGATAAATGAAGAACATCAGGTCCATATATTTAAAATTAGAATCTTCATTCTTATTTTTAGTATGAAGTCATCACCTTAGAAAAAGATTTGGCTTTAAATATTCCCATGGAAAACAACGTTTTGTCAATGGCCTATCTGCTTCTATTAAGAATGCTAGTATTTTAGGGACTTCATTATCTATGTCACATCATTATATGTATGTTATTCAGGCTAGTTCAGCTGCCAGATGAGGATGATACAAGTGTTTATTCTTTCATCATTACAAGAGCCAGAGTCAATTTCAGGTATTTCCAGTATTTCTTGTCTTTTTTCTGAAGTCCATTTTTAAACAAACTTAAGATAATACCCTCCTTAACCCGGCCCTGAAGGAATATGAGAGCAATTACTAATTTCTCAAGCCCCCAAAATCACAAACACTTGTAAATAGTCTCTTTGTTATTATTGAAAAATTAAAGTACTTGTGCCATCAGTTCTCAAGGACAGCTCCATCCTACCCAAAAGAAAATCCATGTAAAAACCCCCTGCATAATATATTTAATGAAACTGTAAATACTGTATAACTAATACCTCCTCAGCAACATATTTAAACAAGATACCACATTGCTCACTGTAAACCTGTCTTACTTAAATAAGCATGCATTTTAATCAGGGCCTGGCAAAACATATGTGCAGGATCTTTGTTTGAGACAAAACACTCCATCCTGTCTTTCCCAAGAGAGACTTGCTTTGCACTCTTTTTGAACTTACTTCAGTGTCAGGTAACGTTTAATTCTTTGTGGAAAATTTAAAAATAAAAGCAAGGGTTGTGAATAGGGAGCTAAGACTGACTCTACCAAGGGCAAGCATAGCTTTCCTTTCTAACTGAAGTTTCCAGCTGCAAATTTCCTATTGTTCAAAGATTAACTGAAGAAGATCTATTAGACAGGAAATTATATATTTTGTGCTCTTCTCTCAATACTAAATGTGCCAACCTTATCCCCTAAAGAAAGGAGACTGCAAACTGTACATAAATACATGCTGATGAGCTCGAGTAGCAGCAGATCCTTCTGAGTGTTTTCCATCTTTATTTTGCCATGTGCTGTGAAAGTAATATTAATCAAAGCAGACAGAAATATTAAAAGGCTGACAACGTATGCTTTTTATTTTACCACAAGTACATGTATCTATCCTAGGATGCACAAAGTGGAATAGTAATAAAGGACACCTGTAACAAGATGAGGCTCGAGGGTTCAGACTCAGCTTAGGAGCCTGTTCTCCAGCTAACAGAGAGAGAAAGAGAAAGATACCCAACTCAGAAAGAACATTTTACTGTACGTCTATCTTACCACAGTGCAGCTCCCAAAGTAAAGGAGACTGCTACCCTAAATGGGGCACAAGCACAAAGCTGAAGTACAAGAAAAGAAAGGGGATTGGAGAGGGAAGACTGCTGTTAACTGGGAAAAATTACAGTTTCTTTTTTGGGACTGAAAACAAAAGCTTGAGCAAAGAAATTTTGCACCACAGTAGCTGTGGTACTCACTGACCTGGCTGACAGGTGCCAACCAGCATAGAAGGAAGTCTGGAAAAAAAACATAACTTCTTCCCAGGGAAAAAAAATTGCTATAAACCCAAATTACAAATATAAGGAAACTACAGCTCTACCTAGTCTGTTCTCATTTTAGGATTCTGAGTTTCTCCTTTCTGGTCAGCTAATAAGCTGTCCACTGGAATATTCTAACAGTCACGCTTGCAATGGCACAGAATTGGTACTAACAGCAAATTCTGTTGCAGAAGACACATGAGAATTGTCAATACCATATTCTGAATAAAGTGCATCGTATAAGCTCTTGCAGCCTGTTTCCTGTGAATAACTCCTTTCCTAACTGTAGCTTGAAGTTGTAAGTAAAACTCATTAAAATATGTTGTCATATTTTAACAATACCACATTGAAAAGAGACTCAGAGTAAGTGCCTCTTACCCTAAAGCAAAAATAAATTACAAGCTTTTTTGTTCAAAATAACAAAAGAATAACTTGGTTTTACTGAGACTTCCTTAAGAGTTGTTTGAATTTTCTTGGTTTTCCCCAAGACAGTGGCTATATGTCTTCCTATAATATCTAGCATGATAGGATGGTCAAGAGAGAGTATTTCCTATACTTTTGACATCATGAAGTATGCATCACCTAAATTTAATGCATATGCTTTTCTTCCCTTCTTCTTGCATTTTAGATCTTGATTTAGTTTTGATGAAAATAGTCATATTAATCTGCCAAAGGGATGGAGAAGATCCATATTAAGAGTGAAAACCAAAGTAGTTTTGTGAGGTCAAATCAACCACAATCCCTTTGTTTTCTTAGGACTATGAAAAAAACCCACTAAGAATAATCTCAAATATGGTAATTTCTATTTTTAAGCAAATTTGGGTTTTTTGACTGTTACTGTTTTGTTTGCTCAGTGTATCAACTTTTTAAACAAGCATTTACAGTTAACTTTTTTGTGAAACACATTGAACATGAATGATGGAATCCATACTTCTTAAAAGTGTTCAGTTGCTAAGGGCCTGGGGAGGGCAGGGATGAACTGAGTCAAAAAAGAATCATGAACTTAATGTGGTACCTGTCAAGCTGCAACTGTAATAAATGCTTCCAAACATGAAGCACACTTTAACAGCAGATTTGTTTTTCTGTAACACAATTAACTTATATTGACAATCATGGAGATTTGATGTTGCACAGAAGTCAAGCTGCCTTCATATCATCACCCCTGGTTGGCTTCTGCTTCTCTTTGTTTAAAGAAAACTACATTCTTGACTGGAATGTAACATGAATAATTAAACTATCTATTAAAACCCCATTACTAGAACATGACTCACAACTACAGTCATAAAATATTTGTAACCAAAACACTGTGAGTAAAAGAAATGAAGTCCCCAAAAGTAAAAGGCTCATGTAATTTGTTAAGATGTAAACTGCTGAAATGCTTTTAGAAACCTGTAAGCAAATTAATATAACTCATTAAAAAGGGTGCTGCCTAATGATTCCCATTAATTAAGACTGTGAAAGGTTCTAATCAAATAATTGATTAAAGTTTGATTAGAAAATACAACTGCAGGGAACAGTATTGACATCCTGTACGTATAACAAGTTACTTTAAAAGCAAAATTATATAAGCAGAGGAAATAGGGAAATTTGCTTATATTTTAAGATCATTAGGCCACCTTCCTTCCCTCTCATTTATTACTGCTAAAAGCTTGATTCAAAGCCTAATGCAGTCCAGTGGGTGACATTCATTTCAATGGACACTGGGGTTAGGCAGACTGGTCCCCACGTCCTACGCGGGAGGACAGCATGACGGAGCCTCCAAACTGGCTGCGCCTGAGCAGCAATACAGCCAGCCATCTTCCTGCCCATCTGCAATGCCTTCCTCTCAGAAATGCAAAGCTGTTTGAGCTTTCTTGTTAGCCTTTCTGATGGAGGGATCTAGTTAGCATCTGACAAAACCAAGGCTGTCCGGATTCAGTTTCAATACAGCACCTTGGCATTTCGTCGATGGTCAACTGTTGTTTTTTTTTACCATGCTTGGGACTGTACAGGAAGCATCCTTTAGAGCAAAGGAAATGGGTTACTTCTCTCTGACCTACAGCAAATGGTTGCCAATAAGCAGCTGCTGATGCTGGCTGACAAATGGGTTGGCTCTAAGGTACGCGGTGGCTAAATCCTTCCTTCAGGAACATTACCTGCTGCAAAAAAACATAATCTTACTTAATCTCATAGGTCCTCTTGGGCCACCTACTCCACATTGATGAACACTTTTGAGCTACCAGTCTGAGACCTTGCTTAGGAATTAGCAATAAATTAAGGGAGAAGGCACATACGTGATAACATTGGCAGGAAGGCATGAAATCAGGGCAGAAAATATATTAATATCTACTGATACAACAAATTATCTCTACAAACCAGCAGAGTGCAATTAAGAGCGCCTAGACAATGAATTAGTGTACCTACCAGTCACAAAATTTCTCACTAGTACACCTCAGTGAAAAGGGGCATTTAACTTATGCTGCTTTTAGCTGAATGAACCGCAGCAGAATTTCAGCTCTGACATTTGACTTGATGTCTCAGCTGGGCTTGTTAGCTTGAGAGCAGCATCACATGAACACTACCACATGCAACCCAGACCCACACAAGTTCTCAGCCAGCTCAGATTTCTACACATTAAATTTCTCTTCCAAGCTACGGGCACAATAAGAAGTACACAACTACCCTGCTTTTTTAAATGAAGGACAGGACAACTAGTGTTAAGAGCACTTCCTAACCTCTAGGCATGAGTAAAAAGAGACTATGACTGTGTTTCCAGTAAACATAAAAAAAAAAGGTAAAAAAAAAATCAAACCATGCATCATCTCCTACATGCTAGGGATTAATTTTAAATACAGAAAGTTTGACTCATTTTCAAAATGAGTTATCAACGGAAAATTCTACTCCTTAAAATCCAGTCATAAAACATGACAATATGTGTTTTCATTTTACCTTCATACCTCAGGGCACAAGGTTTTGTGACAATGCTACTAGGCTTGATCTTGAAGGGGTACTAAAAGAGACAGCACAAAAGCTTTTAACACCTGACACCATCTCTCAGTTTGGACACAACCCTGTGAAATTTAAATTTATTAAAAAGATGTTTTAAAGAAGTCTAAACTAGTGTGCCACCAGAAAGCCCATGTCAATAACAACTCAGGATTTTGCAAAAGTATCCTTGTTGTTTATATGTAAATACCCCAATAAACTGCAACTTAATAGCAGCGGGGGTTATACACATCCACAAACGCCATCTGTGACCCACTGCAGTGCCACCACATAGGCCTCTGCCAGAAGCAGATCCCAAACAGTGATGAGACTAAAACTCTCCCTAAACCCATGACTGTGACACTGAAATCTGCTTAGATGACATCACAAACCCTGTGTTAAGTATCCTACTGAGAATACTTATCCCATCACAGCATCGGCCAGGGCAGAATGGCAAGAGCTTCCATTTGATGAAGGCACTCATCTGATTAAACAGGAATGTGAATACGGATCCCCCAGGTACCATTATTAGTTAGGTTCATTCCACTATCCCTTTAATTTTATATATTCCTTCAGATCATGACAAACAATTCACAAAGGAACTCACTGATGCTATGCTGCTGCTGTTTTTGCTTTATCAGATTTGTCATACATGAGATTAAGCAGATCTCAAGTTAGACAAAAACACCCCCAAGCTACTTCTCTTATTGGCACCTCTGTGACATTGACAGAGTATCTTGCACCAACCTATTGACATAATTTCTGCCCATGATGGCCACATCAATATTTATCATATCCCAACCACTCTGTATTCAGTTTGTTTCCAGACTTCACAGCTTGCAGGTAAGAAAACCATCAGTAATTCTAATTCAGCTACACAAAACCATATGTAAAGCACACTCCACAGCTGGATGAGATTAATATTCTTTCTGCAAAAGAAGAGGCCATAAAGGCACAGTACAGTCCTGTTACTGTATGCTATCCTCTCTCATCATTAACAGCTGAGAGCCTGTGGAGAATTAGCTTTTGGATACCAACAAGGTATGGCACTAATGTAGAATAACAATCAGAGGCCAAGAAAGCCTACAAGCTGATTCCCAGAGGTTACAACCCAGGATGCCAGCTTGCTTCATTAGCTTAACTAGTTCCTGGGCATTTACTAATATTATTACATTAACCTGAGCACAAAATGCTGCAAAGGACTTCTCAACAAATACGAGTATGCTGCACCCATCAGCTAATGTCCTATCCAAATTGCTACCATCCAGTGCAGTCATATATCAACATCATGACCTGAAATTTGCAATTGGCTTCACGTCTTCCTGAACATTCTCCTTTACCACGGGCCTCTTCTACTTGCAGAATCCCACTAAAATTAATTCTTCCTAACACACATACAGCCACTCATCACACTGTCAAATGGGCTGTAGAAAGATGACCAGGTACTACACTGGGAAGAATGATATAAAATTTAACGAGAATAAACTCCATGCTACCACATCATTACTTACAGAACCCACAGAATAATTCCTGCAAGTGCACGCCTTCTTCTGAAACAGTACATACTACAAAGTCTCAGAAACAAGACAGACAAAATATTGATTTGAAGCTTGTTGTGTTGTACTCCTGCACATCACAGTCAATCTTTGTTCCAAATTGCTCTGTTCTGCTGTTCTTCAACACCAAGATTTAGATGTTATTGTTATGTTCTGTGACTACGATTGAGGTTAGGAAAAGTAAATTATATGTCACCTTGCACTGGAGTAATAAGGGTTTCCTTCCTCCTCAAACCTCCTAATGATTGGCTCCTTCAAAGCTGCTTCATCTGCTGCAGATAACTAAAAATACAGGCAAATAAACAGACACGGGTAAAACATTTAGTATTTTCTTCCACAATGAATGCAGAGCTGAAGACACTGCATCAAACTCAAAGAAACTACCTGAATCACCTTCCTAAAGTTTTCCCCCTTTTTAAACACAATTACCAATTTTGCATATTTGACAATGAAAATGCCACTTTTTAAAATGGGTGGGTGAAAAAAGGAGAGTAATAATAAACTTAATTTAGTAGAGGAATAAATAGCGATTGGCATCTGAAAAATTAATGAAGCAACTGTACTGAATAAACCCCATTCTGAGTTGCCTTCGCAATTTTTTTTTTAAATAAAACAAGTCTGTCTGTTCCAACACTGTGATCCAGAGTGGTCACAACTGTAATTAATAAAATTTTCAAGATTCTAACACATTTTAGTGAAATTAACTACAATTACTTTTCTCCAACTTCTTTCTGGGTATTATTGTTAGGGATTTGGGAAATTAAGACAGAGAGAGATGAGGGTGAATATATTCTATCCACTGAAAGCCCAAGTAAAGTGTAGAGAAAAGAACTGTTGAGATAACAGGTACATACTGCTTCATTATTCTGAATAACTACTCATGATAAATACAACCAATTTTAAGATACCACAATAAAATCCCTTCTTATGGGACCAAGGCACCAGTATAAAGATAAAACATGTAGTTCAAAAAACACAGTAGAAGAGAGTGTACAGAGAAACTAGAAAAGCTTACTACACAAGATAATACTAATTTGCAATTATCATGTTGATACAAGTAAAAAATTTTTCCAAACCTCTACAGACTTCTGCAGTTCTAAGTTCCATAATTTCCAGTCACTGAGTAATTTGAAGATCAGCTTTCTATAGAACTACCTACTTCAAAAATATTTGGAATGACACTTTGTTCTCAGGTATTTCTCCTCATACTCCCAAATTAGGGAGGATCCCTGGCTACACATCTCGGGCAGAACTATTAATATGGTGCACAAAATACAGAAAGATTACGATATGAGAAATACTCCTACTTTTAAGCAAAGAGAAGACATGTCATGAATGATCTTCACATGTAGAAGATGTGAGAAAAACATTTCACAAATTCATTGTGTTTGTCTGTGCACTAGGTAGCACCAGGAGAATGACACTCATTGGTGTCTCACTTGGTAACATCCCCTCCTAGCTCATAAAGTGAGCAACTCCAGTAGAATACTATATGATAATGACATCACTGCAGATGAAAGAAGAAAGAGGTACCTGTTTTCCCTCCCTTGCTTTTTGGTCCTTAGCTATTGTAGCTAGAACAGTTGCAGCTTGCTCTCCTCCCATCACTGATATGCGAGCATTTGGCCACACATAAAGAAATCTTGGACTGAAAAAATACATATTAAATTTTAAAACAAGGCATTGCCCCATTTCCTAGTAAATAACTAATTCTCATTCAAGTAAGAACTCCTTTTTATGCACAACAATCTTACAATATATTGTTTTTTAAATAATGCAAATTAATGTACTTCAATGCTTGTAGCATTAGGTTTGAAAATGTGAAAATTCTGCTAATTTCCTATATTCAAGCACCTTAAAAATTTATCTTTCTTGAGTCTCTCCATCTCACAGCCTCCCTAGGGATTTCTCTCCTTAAAAGTATCACCAACAACTTCAATAGTATCAGTGACCTTAGAAAATGAAAAAAATATTTATATGAGTTACATCCAAAGGATAAAAAAAAAAAATCCTTAGGGGTTCTGCAAACGTTACTCATAAAAACAGGCTCACTAAAGTGAGTAAGAACTTTTTAAACAAGCTGGTACTTTTAATATGAATGCAGAATTAAGGCCCAGCCCATACTGCCTAATGATTGTTCAGGACAGTACAATTTTTCCTCCAAGAGCTAAAATGGGAGAAAAGCATGTCAGCACGTTTACACACTAGGAGATCTCCTCCATCACCTAATTCAAGGTTAATCATGAGCCTATCAATCTCTACAGGTTTGTCAGGCTTTTCTTTATGACCCTGTTCACTAAGAACTCTTTTGTTTTCCAAATAGCACAAGTCCTGAAAGAGCTTAGATACTTCTTCAGAATGGTACTTCAAGGTTATGTTCTCTTAAGATGGTCTTATCTTCTGTCATAATTTGTAGTAACACTTACCTATATGCTCTTCCACACATCCCATAGTTTCCAGCTCCGTAAGAACCACCGATAATCACTGTTATTTTAGGTACATTGGCACAAGCTACAGCAGTTACCATCTTGGCACCATCTTTTGCTATCCCTCCAGCTTCATATTCTCTACCAACCATGAAACCTAAAGAATTACAATATGGAAAACCAAGGCTCACTAACTTTTTAACTCACACATACATCTATCTGCTATATGTGCTTCATAGCACATGCAGAGAAAAACGAAGAACCAATCAGAAGGCAAGGCCTTCACCAGCTTCTGACAGGCTGATTTCAGAGCAGGCTGCAGCTGCAGGGACAACAAAGCTCACAGGATGCTAAGAGTCATAGCCTCAATGGTTAACAGCAAAGCCTACAACATAGGGAAATTTCAAAATACTGAGCTTATTCACCTGTAATATTCTGTAAAAACACAATGGGAATATTTCTTTGGCAACACAACTGGATAAAATGTGTACCCTGTGGAGAGGAAAGAGAGAGAGAAAAAAAAAATAAGTCTACAGAAGTTGGATCAGTGAAGCTATCACTACCATCATTCTGAAGCCTGTGACAAGTCTTCTTCCACTGAAATCCATGGGAGTATTTCCATCATGAACTGCTGTACTACTGCTGCTTCATTCAAAGTCAACTGCAAAACATGCATTCACTCTAGCAGAAGTAAGAAAATGCCAAAAATATGTGAGTTCAAGAGCAAAGCAGAAATAATATCCTTCAAAAGCATTACTGCTGACCTGAAAAGCTCAACTGTTTTCACTCAGACAGTATGTAGTTAAACTACAGACAGCTTCACAATGTGGCATCTGACATCAAGTTCTGTTAAGACTGTGTATTTTCTGAAATTGGAAATTTTCTCAGGGCAGATGCCCTCTACCCATTTTCTAGGAAAAGACCATTTTCCTAGCAAAGATACAAATAGTAATCAAAGCTTCTGCTTCAACCAGAAATAATCTAAGTCGACACAGTTCCTCATATTATTTAAACTGCCGGTAAAAAAAAAACAAAGGTATGTAGCACAGCAACTGGAAAATTCTCTAATCTCTTAACAATGCAAAACCAGCAAAACTTACAAAAAAAAAAAAAAAAAGAGAGAAAAATCATAAAGCATAATCTTTAGCTAGCTTTTTCAGAGAAGCATTCAAAAAGCATAGTGACAATAATCATGGGAAAAAGATGTGTCACAACTCATTACAAAAATGGAAAAGGAAAAAAAGGAATATTGTTAGATTACGATGCTTACAAAGGCTACATCATCACCAAAGGTCTCTCCAGAGGTGAAGCAAGTGAAACTTAACTATCTCCTCTTACAGGACTGGTAAGCAAGCAATAGCATGCAGGGGAAAAGTCCTAACATTTTTTTCTCTGGTAGGAAAAAAGTTGAAGCACTAAAGAATTAGAAAAATACTGTAACTATCGCAAATACTGAAGAAGTGATTTTCAGCTTGGAAATAACTGTGTTAATGCTAGCTGAAAAGAATGTGACTTAACTGCAGTGCTCCACTTGGAAAGTATTCCTTCAGTACATGGAAGTCAATTTTGAAGATTATTTTATTACAGTAATAAATCAAGTAAAATTACTTCCTTTCTCCAATCTCTCATAAAGGCTTCCTTTTTTCCTATAAATTTTCTGTACTGATTTCTTCACGATTAGTTTGAGGAGCCTGCTAGAACAGAACTACCATATATAATTGCTGTTATAAAAAAATTCAACTGACAGTTGTTTGTTGAAAAAACTAAGAACTAAACCAAACAGCATGGAACAAGGTAAGTAACCACGCTGCAAATACACAAAAGCTCTTCATCATCGCCAATCCCTCAAGCCCAATCTGTAAACTGTAATGCAATCACAAAGATGCCCTTTAATTCCCCAAAACAGGTATTTTAGTTCATAGATTTTATGAGACTGCACATTTGTTCTCTCATTAGGGTAAGCCAGGAGCTGCTGCAGCAAAGTATAATAATAAAATATCTGGAAAACCAATGAATTGAGTACTGGAATCTGGATTTGAAATGTTTCAACGATTACAAAAGCAATTATGTGACTTACTGTAGTACTTTACAGTTTAGAGGTTAGAAATTTCATGTAATGGACTTTTCTTGTAATAGCTGCATCAATGTGTGTTGCAGTGACACAAATTCAAATGCTGTTCTTCTAACTCTATCTTCCTATTGACCTATCTACTTCACATCACTGATTCTAAAATACAGTCAATTATTTTTACAACTTATTAAGGTACTTCATGTTTACATGAAAATTGTGGATCCACTCCACTTTCATTATTTTAAGAAGTTAACTTAAAAAGAAAGTTGTCCACCAGAAAAAGCTAGTCATATCTTTATTTACCTTTTTTGCGGATTCTGAGAAAAGAACTCCATTGTTTCCAATAATTCCTACTGGATAACCAAATATTCTTGCAAATCCTGAAGAAGAAAGACACTTTTATAAATTTTCTCAGATATTTATTTTACCATAGCATTTAAAGGTAACACTTTACCTTGGTAACAGAAGTTGCTATTTTCTTTTGAAAAAAAACATTATTAAAAATATCAATATGTGAGCCAAACAGAATGAATCCAACTATAAAACCAGTGGAAACATATACAGAATAATTAATTTTCTAAATACCTGTAGTTAAAGTATCCCCATACAAGGCTTTGAATTCATCAAATTTACTTCCGTCTACAATTCTAGCAATGACCTTTAGAAAAATAGAAAAATAAAATGAAATTACTAACCCTTCATACTTTTTATTTTGTTTAGAAAGACAGACCATATAACTTAAAATAAATGCTTTCCATTTACAGAGCATCAAGCAGCCCACCATATGAACAGTCTCGATGGCAAGCAAAAGTAATTTACTTTTTAAATGATTTATCTAAATGTTTATTTAAAAAGTCATTTCGAGATTAAGAATATTCTAACTGAACAGTTTAAATTATTACACGGACAAAGTTTTCCTGATTAGGTAAATTTCAAAGAAAAGCTGCTACCTGTGGTCATATTAAACATTAATTAACAGTCTCATATTTATACAGAGAAAAACATACACTGCCATGAGTCACTTTCTTACAGATGTTTATTTTGAGCTTTGCTTAAGTTCCTGACATAAAAAGTAACAAAGATCTGTTCTGAGGTTTCTCTGAGACGCAAAGAAGCCATTTTATGTAAATACAGATCCATTGCCAGCAAGCCATTTGCCAGAATATATTTACTGCACCTTTAAAAGAACACAAATTCAAGCTATGACAATTTCTGAGAGTGTAGTATGAGACTAAATTAAAATGTTAATCTTTTTTTCTCCTTAATGCAAAGCAAATCTTGGTAATTTATCCCAAAGTATTTTAAGAAAGGTACATAGTAAGACTTCCTAAAATAAATACTTGGTTAGTAGTGAAAAAGGCTCCAAATATGGGATCTATGCAAAACAGTAAGGATGTGGTCTTGGATGAAGATACTGAGGCAAATAATTAGACTAGACCTGCAGTAGAGTACAATAGTCTCCATGTATGTTTGGAAGAGCATGGAATTGTTTGAGGTGCTTATATTCCACAAATTTTTAAACATCTGACCTTTACTTTCACAGGATTAACAGAAAAAGAAAGCTATTAGATCATTCAGCAAGTCTACTGCATTTTTACCAACACCAAGCTTCCTATTTACATCTCCCTTATGAGGAAAGGCTGAGGGAGCTGGGTCTCTTTAGCTTGGAAAAAAGGAGGCTGAGGGGTGACCTCATCAATGTTTACAAATATGTAAGGGGTGAGTGTCAGGGAGATGGAGTTAGGCTCTTCTCAGTGATGACCAGTGATAGGACAAGGGGTAATGGGTGTAAATTGGAGCATAGGAGGTTCAAGGTGAATATCAGAAAAAACTTCTTTACTGTAAGAATGACAGAGCACTGGAACAGGCTGCCCAGGGAGGTTGTGGAGTCTCCTTCACTGGAGACATTCAAAACCCGCCTGGATGCGTTCCTATGTGATGTGCTCTAGGTGACCCTGCTCTGGCAGGGGAGGTTGGACTAGATGATCTTTCGAGGTCCCTTCCAACCCCTAGGATTCTATGATTCTATGATTCTATTTTCTGGCAGCTTTTTCAGAATTTCTCTCTCATCCTCACTCATCCTTCCCAAAAATATAACCAAGAAGCGCTACATTTTCAACATGTCATTGCTATTGCAACAGATCTGCTGGACAAAAATATCTTAAAATATTTTATGAAATTTAAATATTCACTATATACCCAAATCAGATTTCCATTGACAAACTATGATATAAAGGGTCATTTCCTGCAAAAAAAGTGAGCACATGCATGTATGGCCATGTGGATCTGGCATTTATATTCATACCTCTTTGACATCAAAGCTTCGTTTTAGTTGGTCGCCAACTATTCCATATATTTCATCAGCTGGAAATAAAGGCTCTTCTGATGGTTCTATTGTCACCTGTAGACATTTAACAAAACAATTTACACATCAAAGGAATTATGAGCCCACATAATGACTTAAAAAAACAAAGAGCAATTAGTCAATTGCTTTGAGCAGATTTCTCTTAACCAACCACATCAAAATGCCTGTACCGGCTCATCCTCATTTTGCATAAAGATCAGATTTCTCAAAGTGAAGGCTGGTAACACTTTGTCTCTTAACTGCTACCTTTTTTTCTAATCCTGCACATACCTCCTCCATACATGCTCCACTTCTCTGTTATCAAAAATTAAGTACATTCTCCCATTTTCCTACTTCTCCCTTGAGCCCTATTAGGCAGGCAGTATTCTGAAAAACTGATGAAAATTTTTGCCACACAACTGAATACAACACGTTGCCTTCCTTCAGCTGCTGAGCTTTAATCTTCAGTTCACTTTCTTGCATCTCCTGCCAAAACAAGTTAAGGCAACTCCTTCCCCATAGGCAATACATCCTGTTTTCTAAAATGCATTTTTAAATCAATAAAATACAACAACATGATTCAGGCCTATTCCCTCAATTTTTTAGCTTTCCTTAATAATCACAGAAAACATGTATTCAAGAAGATTATTTAGTAGGTATCTAATTTTAAGTTCTTGGGAATGACCATGTTGGCTTAAAATTAAATTAAGCACCTTGAAAAATTAGATTAACTTTAAACTGCAGTTCTGTGATTCTGGAGTACTGTTTAACTTGCTTCACTTTTGCATGTAAACCCAGTGATTTTACTGGGAGTAATGCAGCAGGAATGCTATTGCAGAACTGAACACTAGAGAAATCTTTAAGGGCAAGAACCGTAACTTCCATTTTTAGAAGTGTCTGAAGTCAGAGACACAAAAGGTGTTGTGCAAATCAGGTGAAGAAAAGCATTTATAGTTTAAACAATGCAATGTTTTCAGATTTTGTACACTTACATCTATTTTCTTTTGGCGATTCAAACTTCTTATGACTTTCCTTGCCAGATGAAGTGCGTGATTGTCATCCAAAGCATAATGATCTGTTACACCAGATTTTCTGTATATAAACAAAAACAGTAAGATGAAGACTGACAAATTTGAGGCTTTAAAAACTCTGAAGACCTCAAAAGTTTTATATTTATCATAAAAATCTAGATGATAAAATAGAGCTCTTCATGTTTTGTTATGAAATTACTTTCAAAATAAAACCGGTGCCTGAACTTTTCTTCAGAACAGCACATTCAAGTTGTCAGAGATGACATGAAGGACCAACTCTAGAGAGAAAAAATCTAGTGACAGTATAAAAGTGACAGTATGAAAGATGACACACATTGTTCAAATGGAAATTAAAATTAATTTGAAGTTATAGAGAAAACACAGGTTTACAAAATTTGTATGAACTACCCTTAAAAATAATTCTTTATTCACTTCAATAAACCAAAGTAATGTTTAACTTTGCTTGCCGTTCATTTTAGAACAAGAAAGTGCATAGAATTCTGTTCTGACAGCAAGCATTCTCTTACAAAGAGCACAAGGTATTTTCATCTTGTTTGTATTACGTTCTGACAGTAAGAAAGACACAATATGCAAAATATCTTTCTCAATGTGTATTACTTATTAACACTCAGTGTAAAATAGTCCTCCATATTATGTGCAACGCTGCAGTACACTAGACATCTACGTATTTTAAAAGATACAAAATCCTGACTAGAGTAATATGGTAATTATGCTGCTCCAACAGAAAAATGATTAATCAGCACCAGGTAACGACACAGAAAATGTTAATTTTCGAAATCTAAACATAGTTTAAAAAAATATCTGAAGATAAAATAAAATATACCCCAATAAGGTCTAAAAAATTGAAAAAATTAACTCTGGGGAAGTATTTCTTTAAACCTGCAGTGAAGATCTGCCCCTCCAAGATCCTCTGCTGATACCTCTTCACCTGTTGCTGCTTTAACCTACCACAAGAAAAGGAAAATGAGCTTTAGAGTTGACACTTGTTTTGCATTAGTATTTATACTGGCTTAGTTACAGCAATAAAGGAGACCTTTGCAGAATGCTTCCTCATTAGTAGTATCTCCTCAGTTACTCTCCCTCAGAACATTTAAAATGTGACAAAACAGAGTATTGTCAAAAATACTTTACTTCTCTTTGTATCCTTATTCTAGCATTAATATGTAGTTTTTAGATTCTCCCCTTACTATTTATTGCTGTGTCCATTATTAGTTTGAGTATACTTACACACCTTTTAGATTTATGAATATGCATTTTCACAAAAAAAATCTAGCACTTAACGAGTAATTCTATGATTCTGTGATTCCCCCTGATCTATTTCTTCAGAAGACTGCAAAGCTCCACCTCTCTCAGCCTCTCTTCACATCACAGATGCTCCAGTCCCTTCATCATCTACATGGAACTTCATTGACTGACTCAAGTTTGTCCATGTCTGTCTTGGTCTGGAAAGCCCAGAGCTGGACCTAGCAACCCAAATGTGTCTTAGAGAGGCTGAGTAGATGGGAAGGATCACCACCCTTTACTAGCTGGAAACGCCCTCCCTAATGCATGCCCAGGATGTTGCTGGCTGCCTTTGCTGCAAGGGCATTGTTGGCTCATGTTCAACCTGGTGTCCACCAGAACATACAGTGCCTTTTCTGCCCAACATATTCCCAACTGCTTGGTCCCCAGCCTTCTCTGGTATGTGGAGGATTACTCCTCCACGGACTATGTGCTTGCTGTGTTTAACTTTAAATGGTTCAGTTCAGCCCCTTTTTCCAGGCTGTTGAGGTCCCTCTGAAAGGCAGCGCAATCATCTGCTTTATTAACCACTCCTCATAGGTGTTTATCATCTTCAAGTTCACTGACGGTGAGTTTTGGACCACTGTCCAGGTCATCAATGAAGATGTTACACAGTGTTGGTCCCACTACTGACCTCTGGGGAATCACCGCTTGTGACTGACCTCCAGCTTGAGCCCAGCAGCTCAGGCAGGTCTCAGACCACCTCACTGCCCATTTACTCAGTCTGTACTTCATCACTTTGCTGAGGATGTTATGCAAGGCAGTGTCAAAAGCCTTGCCAAAGTCAACATGAACAACACCCACTGCTCTCTCTCTCTGCTTCCACTGAGCCAGTCATAACAGCACAGAAGGCTATCAGTTTTGACAGGGCTCATTGCCCCACTGTAAATCCATACTGACTACCCACAGTCACCTTCTTGTCTGTAGTGTTTTTGGAAATAGCTTCCAGGACTATATGCTCCATCATCTTCCCAGGTACTGCAGTGCAACAGAGCATTCTAAAAACAGTAGTTTAAATAGTACTAACTTTCTTGAAGTTCATGGAATTCTAACTGACTGCAAATAAAGCCTTGACAAGATATGTGGGGATTTCCAAATAAATTCCTGTTTAATCTCCTTCAGCTAGCAATCATCAGGAGAAATAAACACAAACTTTAGATAAAACCTGTATTTCCCACAATTGATCAGGCTGACATGTAGAAGAGTCCCCAGCACATAAATACATACAACTTTGACAAACTTATCCCTTTTTACCAGGCTTCACTTTACTGCTGAGGACAGAAAGTAGCAATTTTTCCCTGGGGAAGGAAGAACCCAAGGTGTCTGGAATGGGATGCAGAAGCCTACAGGTCAACAAAGTATTGTGAGCTACCAAGCAGTATGGCCAAGGGTGAGGATTTAGATTCTTCAGCTTGGTGGAATGTAGAAGAAAGGCCCTTGGTAATACAACTACTGTGACTCTTCCCTTACTAGTGGGATCTATCTTTTCATGAAGTCCTTACTCCTCACCTTCCTATAAAGAAGGCCAAGAAAACTTGCACTTGAGACTTTGGACTGTACCTGCAATTCACTGTTTTTTCAGTATACATATCCCAAGACCAATTGTAACTGACATCAGGGATTTTCTTTCACTTCCTTAGGATGTTTTGTTTTAGGCAGGTGAATGATAAAATCCAATCCAATTTCCTTGTATAGGAAAGACTTTTTGGGGAACAGAGCATACACAATAATGGCTTCAATATCTGCTGCAGCATGGAATGGAAGTTTCTATGGGAGTCTGAAGTAATTTTGATGCTTAGAAAAAGGCAAAAGGAGTATTTTCACTGAGAGTAGGAAAAGCTCTACCAAACACAAAAGCTGACAGGTAGTGATATAAAGTTTGATCTATACGCACAAAGATAAGGATCACTACATCTGGAGGTTGCTAAGGAACAAATTAAACTGGAGGATAGTTGTGAAATCTTCCTCTGGAAGGGGTGAAAAATTTTCATCCTTTTTAACTGCACAACATCCTTGCAGTCACTGACTTGCCTAGCCAAGTCCTCCCTTTGAGACTTGACTCAGGCCACCTTTTTTCAGCTGCCTATCCTGGCAGACATCTCCTGCACTACACCTCAGTGACACACATGTATGACCAAAATTGCTTTGCAATGTTAAACAATTACCATCCTCTCAGAATGAGAGTCTGCTTCCCTTTTTCTCAGCTTCCTAGGTAGCACTGGGTATCAGCTGTCTTGTTTTGTACCTGCTTTATGCTGGATATTGGAAGAAACTGGTGTGAGTAAGCTCTCCAGGACACACTACTCAGTGTACCCAAGGCGTCTCCCAGGGTGTGATGAACCTTCCAGCTCTAACATAGCTCCATGCTGAATCACTCAAGGTGCACAGCACTCCCCAGCACTCTTGCCAATGGAAAAGCCATGTCAAAAGAGCTGAGTTTGCTCAGGTCTGCTAGATTAACTAGCTGAGCTTCTGCTACAAATTACCCTGAACCTGAGCAAGCCTCATGAGGCAGTACTGTCACTTTATATGCCACTAGCTCTAAAATCATGAACTGTGCTGGACCTAGAAAGGGTTTGTACTTGGACAACTCAGGTGTTCCTGCAACCAGGGTGCTTACTTTAACACAACAGCCATGGTAATAAGGGTCTCATGTAAAAGTTAATTTATTTCATAGTACTAATTTCCTTATCTCGATAAAAAGATGCATGAATCACCCAGTGTTACTCAGTCAAATAATATATTATTCTCAGCTAATATATTCATTCATATTTATGCCACTTTTCACCAATCCTAATATTTAAACTACAGTGATAAATTTACAGAAAATTGCGTAATTTTGAGGGAGGATTTGTCTTTGTTTACCCATATACAAGTTGAAACAGACTAATACTACATAAATAGGAACAAAGACCTAGGTAAGACATTTGAAACAACTGTTGCCAGAGAAATTCCAACAGACAAAGAGATTCTAGAATTCTAAGGAGCAGTAAATAAATTAGTGTTAAATTATGTAATTGCTGTTGATTACTTCATCTGCTTCTGCTGATTAATTTGTTCTCCTTGTCAACTTGGAAAACCTCTAATGAAATAATACAATACTTCAAGCTAAATACATTATTTTATTACAGCAGACCACAAAGTATGCTTGTACTTATACGTGTGTGTGTGTGTCCCTGCTGCTTTCAATATGCTAGTTACATTATGAATTCATTTAAGATGTTCTGGAACAGTAATTAGTATTTACCAGCCATAGAAAACTGTATCTGCATAAACTGTAAGACTTTTTTTTTTTTCTTTTTTTTTTTTTTTTTTTTTTTAAAAGCTGCACAAGAATTTAAATCCATGTAGACATTGAATTTTGGAAGAAAATAAAAGGACAAAATGCTAAATCCACTTTTGGCATCAAGATTGCAGAGTGAGGAATAAAACATTCTAAAGGAAAAGAATGAAATGCAACAACACTGTGGAAAAGAGAGCAGTGCCATACAAGTAAACACTAACTGACACCACAGGTAAGTTCTTCATGCTTTTAAGCAAATTCACACAATCATGGCTTAGGAACTGGTCAACAAAGAAGACCATCCGTAGCTGCCTTTCCGCAGTTTATAGGACCAGCTACATTTTCCCAGCATCTTAACTGGTGGAAAGAAACCACTTCCAGCAGACTCTCCCTCCTTCATTACTATGAGAACTAAGCAGAGCATTATCTTCATTAACAATGTTATTACAAAGTGATTTCTCCATTTAGGCCTGCTTAATTTGGAAGGACTTTTGAGAGACACTTGAATTGAACTTGGCTTTGACACAGGAAGCACATCTAAAAGCTCCCAAAAAGACTATAACCAAAACAGCCACCATGCCACCTCAAACCAGCTTGCTCATGAGACAAATATTTGACTATTTCAAAAAAACAAGTTTATCCAGTCAGACTTCACTGAGACTACAATAGTTGTGCCGGATGCTGCTCTGTTAGCCCCAGCACTAACATAACATTTGCTACTGGAAAGTCCTTTCTTCTCATAAAGTTTGTGTTAAGTATATTCATACCAGTATAAAATTTAGCCTACACTAGAACATACAGTGGTACAGCTGTTTTTAAAAATAAATAAACCTCACTCAAGGACTCCCTTACTTGTTGAAGCCAAACTACTATAATACTAAAGCTGTGTTACGCTGCAGTATTTTGCACAGTCACAAATTCCTACGAGTTCCACAATAAAGCAAGTTTTAATTCACAGGAGTTCTTCAGGTCAGTTTCCTTAGAAACAATTTCCTCATTAAGAAAGTAAGGAAATAATTACAAACTTCATCATAAGCACAATTCCTTTGTCAGTAAACTGACATAAAACACAGCGGATCAGTCCTACTTCTTTAGTTCTCTGATCTTGACTCTGAGATATAATATGCTTGTAATTTTTTTTTGTTATTCAAGTCAAAACTAGAGACTACGTAACTGAATATAGAAGCATTTTTATAATTTAAAATGTGACAATCTAAAAGCAGTTCTATAAAATCACCTCAAAAAAGTCCGATTAATATATACACCTTTAACGGATAGAAAATACTTAATTTAGGATATAAACATTCAGATATACTTAAAAAGTACAAACTAATCTACAGAAGATCTGGAAGTATCTCCCCAAGTAAGATTTCAATAGTTTAAGTTGTACAATTGTCAGCAGCACACAGTTTTTGGGGGGCTATGTCACTAGAAACTTCTGTATCCTTACCAGCGGTGGCCCTCCCAAGAATATTGTTCCCTGTTTGCCAACAATAATACTTTCATCAGCCATTGCAGGCACGTATGCTCCTCCCGCTGTACAGGATCCCATTACCACTGCTATCTATCGGGAAAACAAAAAACATAAGTTAATGAATTGTCCAACCCGTAACATAAAAATAGCAAATGCACACACTACTAATTTTTAGGCCACCCCATAGGAAAATTCCATATATGAAGTACCATGAGCTGCGTATGTCAAAAGTTTAAAGAGGCACATGTTGGGAGTGATGGTGGATGAGAACCTCAACGTGGGCTGGCAGAGTCTGCCTGCAGCCCAGAAAGCCAACCGTGTCCTAGCCTGCATCAAAAGAAGTGTGGCAGCAGGTCAAGGGAGGTGATTCTCCTCCTCTACTCTGCTCTCATGAGACCATACCTGGAGTTCTGCGTCCAGTTCTGGAGCCCACAACAGAAGAAGGACTTGGAACTCCTGGAGAGAGTACAGAGGAGAGCCACAAAGATGATCAGAGGGCCGAAGCACCTCTGCTATGAAGACAAGCTGAAAGACTTGGGGTTGTTGGGCCTGGAGAAGAGAAGGCTCTGGGAGACCTCACAGCAGCCTTCCAGTACCTGAAAGGGCTACAGGAAAGCTGGGGAGGGACTTTTACAGGGGCTTGTAGCAAGAGGAGAAGGGGTAATGGATGGAAACTTGAAAAGGAGAGATTTAGATTAGACATTAGGAAGAAATTCTTCACTGTGAGGGTGGTGAGACACTGGAACAGGTTGCCCAGTGAAGTTGGGGAAGCCTCATCCCTGGAAGTGTTCAAGGCCAGGTGGGATGGGGCTCTGAGCAACCTGGTCTAGTTGGAGGTGTCCCTGCCAATGCAGGGGGGTTGGATCTAGATGATCTTTAAGATCCTTTCCAACCCAAACCATTCCATTCTATGATGCAATGACATTTGTTTTTACCAATGAATGGTAAAAGGCTGAAACCCAGAGGTTGCTCCTGGTATTCACATTTAAGTCAGAACATCTGTTGGTGCTTATTGGCATAATTTCACCAATGTTAACATCATTTGAAGAAAATTCATCCCATCTACTAGTATGTAACTTCAGTTCTGCAATGGATCAACCAATTAACTCTGTCCCTTCCAAGGTATATTGAGGCTTTAGCATGAACAATCTTGGCTTCATCCTAATTTTGAGATGAACTTCTAACCAATGAGTATTTTCTAACAGCAATATTTTGGTGACACTTTTACAAAACTGACTTGACCCCAGACATGATGAATGCTGTAGCAGCCTATGATCATGAAAATGAAGTTTCTCATTTAACTTCTCATTCAAGGGTGCTCCTCCAAAGGTAGAAGAAATTTAATACTCATATGGAAAAGGCAGACAGTAATAAAGTAGTTGTCTAATCTAGCACTTTTCTTCACAACAACAATCAAAACACAGAATAATGTTATTTTGTGATAACTTTGCTTAAAAATATTGCTAAAGCAACATCAAGTAGCATTTTGTGTTAAGTGATAATTTAATGTTTGCTCTTAACAGAAAACAGCACACAGAAATAAAACATTCAAATCACGTTACTTGTACCTAACACAGATGAACTGTGTCAACCTATTATCAAACCAAACAGCTTTTTCAGCAACCGATTTTCAGAATTTTAACTAGAGTCACATGACTGATCTTCCATATTTCTGTTCTGCATTTAATAAATACCTCCAGGTAAATACACAGGTAACACAAACCTCTAGAAATGGGAAACTTGAGGAAAAAGCTATTTTTATTTTTTTCTGCAGGATCTGTGTTTTTTCTGTACTCTTAAGTTCTACTATGCTCACGCTGGAAAATGTGCCTGCATTTAAACTGCAATTCAGGTGTCACATTTTTCATACGTAAATTGGAACATGTGTATGTTGGTAAACTTCCAATCTAGTTGCTAAGTAGCACAACCTCAAATTCCCAGCTAATGTTCTACTTCCTGACTTCATTCTTTGAATTACTGCATAGGCAATTATTTAAGAGCTCAACGATGCAGCACAAAAGTGTACGAGAGCTTAGGAAGCAGCTAATGAGAAACTAATCACAGCTTTCTGATTCACAGCCATACAGACATCAATGCAATTTAAAGCTGCAGTAGAACTATAATAAATCAGTCACAGGTAAAATTGGAGAGGAAAATTAAAAGCACCACAGGCAACTGGGAAAAAAAAAATAACAAAAAAATTGAGCACTTTTAAGGGCAAAATTGAGAAGGGCTGATGAACTGATGAAACAGACCTTCAGGCAGGCCACAACAAAGAAGAGCAGGTAAACACTAACATCCAGACTCCGATGTCAGAAGAATCAACCAGACTGGCAATCTGAGGGAGCATAACTTCCTAACACCATTTCCTAATTAAACATCCTCTCAGACAGGGAAGATGATTCTAGCTAACACAGCCTGTTAGCACTGAATCAACAGTGGATATACAAAATGTTAGCACTGCCTTTTTCGAGATGAAATAAAGGACAGAAACATCTCCCAAACAAACCACACCTCTGTTTTGGTTTGAGCAAGCTCTTTGCTGATTTTTTTTTCTTCCTTTCAGTGAACTTTTTAGCAGCGCCAGTGGACTGATAATGGCCAAGGTCACTTCTGACTGTCTGCAGCCTCCCCACCTATGGGGGAGCAGATTAGACCGAAGGCAGGATCAGCAAACCAGAATATTCCCTTCTCATCATATTTTCTCTATTTGGCTTTCAGTATAGGCTAATATATCACGGAAGTCAAGCCTCTCGTTTTCCTTTTTTCTCACTTTTCTGCTTACTGTCACTTCTATCACCCTCTCTTCGGATCTCTCGCTTTGTTTTTTCCATTTTTCCTTACAGCCGACACCCGAGGTCCCCGTCCGTGTGCCCGGACACTGCCCCCTTCAGCTGGGAGACCGTGACAGTGGTCAGGGGAGGAGGGAGGGGGTCGGGTGTTGCACATCCCTTTGCAAATATATATTCCCTTGTCACCAATAATTAAAATAAATCTGTTTCACATTTCAACCCACTTCTAAATCGAGGAGACATTTCAGAAAAACATTTTTCCCAGTCTTCTATAAATATTTTAAGAAAATTAAACTTTCATCAGTGTCACATCAAAACAGAAATGTGTTTTATTAAAAGGCAAATCTTTCCTACATTTAAATTTTATTGTATAGGAGTACAATGTTACTCTTAATGCA
Organism: Hemiprocne comata; assembly: GCA_020745705.1. Taxonomy (NCBI): domain Eukaryota; kingdom Metazoa; phylum Chordata; class Aves; order Apodiformes; family Apodidae; genus Hemiprocne; species Hemiprocne comata. Next base: position 66,839,530 of record CM036616.1, on the reverse strand, counting down.
ACACTAGATGGTAATCAAAGTAAAAACAAATGCAACTTTTTAAGGAACCGTACAAATAAGCTAAAGTTGTTTCAAGATAATCAGGAAAACACCAGTGTGACTTTGGGGCCAGGCATTTCTACGGAAGTCCTGCCTAATGCCAGTAATTGTAATTTCAGCCTTGCAAACTGGGTTTACATATTAATCTTTGACATCACATCTAAAAATCACTACTCCCATACCAGATAATGACTGGAGTCTGTAGCAAAAATAAGATTTACCAAAACTTCTCCTAAAAAGATAATTCAGCAAAATAGCCCTGTGACTGTCTCCTTTGACACTTCCTGTTCCACAAAAATGCTGGGACCAGTTTTATTCACACATATAAATCTAAAATACAACCTAGAGGTATCTGTGATTCTGCAGGATGGCCAGCTTGTAAACTGTCTTTTTTCCTAAATATTTTTGTTCTAACTGAACAATAGTTTTTCTCTGGAGACCCAGCTAATCACTACAATTGCTACACTTTTATTGATGGAAATAAAAGAATTGCAGAAGTTAAATTATCTTGTACTTTCTAAAGAGATTTCATGAATTGCTGGAATCTTCAGCCTTGGATTTCTGTGGAGGCAATGGATTTCAGGATTCTTGGTAGAGGTAAAGATGGTTGAAGATTTGAAGTCTCACTTTCTTCCAGAATGTGCCAAAAAGGTATGAAAGTAACAAATAAGAGTTTCCTCAGAAATCATGCAAAGCCAGTGTCTGCTATGTAAGGAGTCAGATGGGATGCTGTAACTCTGATGGATGCACTTGCTTTTCACTGAAAGGAAGTACTAGCTAGTTCCTCCTTCTGGACTGGGGGATTCAAACAAGAACAGCTTCTCACAGAGAATAAATAAAAATAGCTCCAGCCCAACCATGTCTCTCAATGATAGATGTCTTATTTCCATTTTGTATTAATTACAAGTTCAACAGTCAAGTATGTCAAAATAATATGGCAGTGAAACACTTCCATGACAGTACTGAGATGAAACAGCAAGTTAGCTAAACTTTTACTCTGCCTGAGGTTCCAACATGTATTTTTAAGCCTAACATGCTAAAGCAATTTTTCTTCTCAGTTGGAATATCCTGAAAAATTCTTCCACCTTCTTTCATCCCACCAATATAAAGTTATAGGCATTGAATTGACAACACCTAGGAGCAGACCCTTGAAATTGAGACAATTAAGTGAAACAAAAACAAAACACCACAAAATCAAAAATTAAAAAAACCCAAAGATGTCAGGAACTACTGGAAAAGCAATAGAAAACAGAACAGCGTCCATCACTATGCTGTTATATATATACATCCATTATCAGTTGACATACTGAGTAGTGCAGTCTTGCTCCTTCACCTCAAAAAAAATAATAATTACAAGAGCTGGGAAAAGGTTTACAGAAGATTAACTAGGATCATCAACAATATGGAACACTTTCTGTAGGCAGAACAGCTGAGTAAGCTTGAATCCTCTGACCTGCAATGAGGAGTAAGAGGCAGGTATATGAGGGGGCTACACAACCATATGAAGAGGCTGGGAGTTGACTGACTCGACAGCAACTTTGTAAGAATGACCTGGCCATCTGCCTTCCTGCAGCATTCCTTTATTTGGAGGAGGTTATGTTCAAATACAATGGACTCCTTTGCCTTCCCTGGCAGCCTCTCACAGGTTCCTACTGACAATTCCCTTAACAAGCCTAAGACTACTCTCCTGAAGTCCAGTGTCTTTATCCTGCTACCTGCCTTCCTCACCTCTGCCCTCCGCTTTCACTGGAGCCAAGGATGCTATGAGCAACCACGTCCTCAACCAGTTCTACATTCCTCATGAATAATACGTGGAGAAGCAAACCTCCCTTGCATGCCACCTGCGTCAAATTACTGACCCCAAAGCACTCCTGAAATACCCATGACACAAACCCACTTCTAAATCTAGGAACTGTGACTAACAGGAATTCTAAGCATCATTAATACATTAGAAAATAACCTCATTAGTGCAGTTTTATCACACAGCACATCGTATAAAATGGGTACAGAAATATACACATATCCCTGTTAGCAGTAAGTATGTCTCATTTACTAGCCATCATCAAACAGGTCCTCACCTTTACAGTGTTGATGCAGAATAATAATCTGTTTCAAGAGATTTCCTAGTGCTTTCTCACATGGCCCTATGCACCATGTTGTCAAGCCCCTTTTTCTCCCACTCCAAGACAGGAGCAGGTAGGTCACATCATTAAGGCCAAGAAAGAAGACAGGTTCTTCAAGAGTCTAATGATCTTTTGTGGACAGTTACTGTGTTTACAGTGACTCCAATCCCCAGAACGGGCCAGGAGGTCAGTACAACACAGCTGTCAAAAACAAAGTATGGCTACAAACCTTGAAACCATACAAAGGCAACAAGCATGAAAAATAGTTAGCCCATTTCATTCCTAAGTAAAAGCAAATTACCTGTGGAATTCCTTGTGAGGACATGACTGCTTGATTGTAGAAAATACGGCCAAAATGGTCTCGATCTGGAAAAACTTCTGCTTGCCGAGGTAAATTTGCTCCTCCTGAATCAACTACAGTGAAAGAAAAAGTAACACTGTTCAAAGACATGTTAATATGCAAATTGTTGGTTAAGATCTGCAGGTTACTTAAAACATACAACAATTACTATCACTAATACTATAAGTACTTCCATGAATCTGGGTATACTAGTATATTCTTATAAAAAAATACAGCAAAATATTAACACCCCCCCCAATAACGTCCATCCCAGTAATTCTATTAGAAAAGAGATTCAGATGTGCTTAGAGATTCAATCATACCTTCCTATACAAACTTCTAAACTTATCTTACTGCAAAACACTTAAACTAAGAGCACTCTAATGTACAATTTTAACTCAATTATTCTATTGCAATTCTGTCACAAGCTCCAGAGAAGGGCGAGACTAGCCACAGAGTTCAAGAGGTATAGTGTGTGTACTTTCATATCCTGGTTATACAGACATACCAAAGACCTTAGACTATGTTTAGGAACCTTCACTTGTGTGAAGTAAACTTTTGTTTCAAAGGCGTATCTATGTTCCACAGTTCCTCATTCCATAACATATTAAAACAGTAGAATCATATAATTGCTCACTGGTAACTCACTAAAAAAATAAGAGTTGTCTGAGGAGACAGAATTTGCTGATAATTCAGACTAAAAAAATTATGGTTGTTTTGCAAACAGTAAAAGTATGTTTCCTCTACTTTTTTTTTTTACTAAGATACATTCTAGTTCTCCTCTTGCCTCCAGGACTCTTCAGATTGCAGTATGACAATCCTACAAAGTCCCCACCCACACTGTCCCTGTATCCACCCCACCAATATTTACAAATTCACATTTCTCCTAATCCTTCTCTCAGTATTTTTTACATGTTAGGCCTACCAGCAGGGCAAGAAATTACACTTATGCAGGCCAGGACCTACGTTTATGTTGACTATTTAATTAGTACAAGCATCCTGACTAGCAAAACACCCAATTGGCAAGCAAATTAATGCCTCTCAGCTGCTATGTAAATTGCTAAACTAAGCAAAACAGACAAGGACTAACACACGCTATTTTTCAAATGGAGACAGCAGAGGGGTATTTCTCCTCTGATGCCGATTTAAACAAATCCACAGGAGTACACACCTAAAATACACACCTGCTTAGTCAAACACATCTGTCTCAACATTTATTTAGTGTCTTACCTAGAGATCCTGGACTGCCCTTAAACAAAGATCTGTTATTTCTGCAATGGGACTTACCAAGATACAGGCAAGGGAGATGATTTTGCATTGCAATTTCTTGAGCACGTAAATGTTTCTTAACAGTGATGGGGTAATAGGTACCACCTTTGACAGTTGCATCATTAGCAACAATCAAGCATTCCACTCTATAAATAAAACAAGTTTATGAGAGAAAAACATTTCAAATGAGAGTATGTTTGTGGGTTAAGAAGTGCAACATGCCAAGAACCCTTGAAGCTCTGATGCTCAGGAAGAGCCCTCCTCACTTGCATTCCCTCAAATGCACTTTGCAACAGCAGTCTCAGCACTATGATGTGCTGTTTCGGCCCCCTTAAATCCCCAAAATAATGCTCTGTAGCATCATATTTAATTTCAGCAATAGTCTTGGAATTACTTTTAGTGAGCAAAACAAGTTCTCAGCCTCAAATACTGCTCTGTTTTTTGAAAATTGTCTGATTGATGTACTGATCACATTCCTTCACTGGACACCAGAAACTCCTATGTGTGTTCTGCTTTAGTATGGGATACACTAACTGAAAAAAAAAACACACCAAAAAACAACACTCAATTTTAGCTAATTTTTGTTGACTTTTTTGGGTGTCAGAAACGGAACACTAATAGCTTAGTTCTGGAAACTAAACAAAATTTTAACTTCTTACTGTTCATATCATAAATACAGTAGATCTCTGGTATCTCTCACCCAGATACTCGTCCAATGCCTGTGATAATGCCTCCTGCTGGTACCTCTTCATTACCATATAACTGGTAACCTGCAAACTGGGAGAATTCCAAGAAGGGAGACCTGAATAATGACAAGACAATGTTAATAAAGAATTGTCCATATTTGCCATTGAATCTCACTTAAAATTTAAATTTAAAAAAATTTTTTTTTTCTTTTTAAAAAGAGATAAGTATTCTGTAAAACTTCAACTGTATTACTGCCCAGTGTTTATGGAAACTAAAGAGAAAGTAAGACTGTTGCAGCACTTAACTGCAAAAGAGAACCCTAAGGTTTTTTTTAAAAAAATAAGTACCTACCCAGGATCAATAAGCCTGTCAATTCTCTCTCTGGGTAACAGCTTTCCTCTTGATGTGTGAAGCTTACGGGCTTTTTCTCCACCTCCTGTGATACAATCATAAACAGTTAGATTTACTATGGACACGAGAGATAAATCACCACTTATATTAAGACTTAGAATGGAAGCACTGAGTTAACAGGTTTTTAAGTATGTACCTTAATAATGAATTTAATTAATAATGGTTTTCACTTAAAACAGATTTAAGGTACTGATAAAAATGCTTGCTTTTCAGAATATACTCAATTTTCCCCCTCATTTTTTATAGTTAGTCTTGAGGTAAAGAGTTCAAGAAATACAGTTGTGTGAAAGTTTCTCCCACTGCTTGGAAATGAACAGAAAGGTTGAAAATACAAACGCAGTGACAAAAGCCTAGCAGTGGGAACTAAAGAAATACTATTCCCTAAAATTGGTTCAAACTACCTATGCTGACACCAGTCTTGAAAGACCTAACACAATCCAAATTAATTTCCTTAGATCACTCCAAAACTGTAAGCAGAGTTCAGACACATAGCATTTAATATCAAGTTTATCTTTGCTTCGTTTGAACCCTTTAGTCAAGGTCATCCTAAATCTTATTTTTTGCTCCCTAGAGCTTTATGTCATTCAATAGTTAGGATTTGTTGACACACCTCAGCCTCTTTATAAGAGCAGCTTACACAAACATTGTCTATGTAAACAGATCACTGATCCACCTAATCACTCCAAAATAGTCTCCCCTGTCCAAAATAAAGAAGGTGCTACTTTGCTAACATTTCTCCTGAGACTTAAAAGATTTTTCAGCTAAGCATCACTGAAACAGAGCTTTTAAGCCTACATTTCAAGCCCCTTCTCTTACCTCCTTCCTTGATCACTATGCACATCATTTCCTACCTGTTAGGCATGCCAGAAAGCTCACAATTTATCTCGGAGTCAGCCTGGTCATTAGGTCTGTATATCCAGCCTAGGTCTAAATCTTGTAAATTCTTTCTGTACCAGGTCCATCAGATACAACCTCTCATATCCACACACAGAGACAATACTCTTAGCCAAATTCTCAACAACCCACCTCACAATAACTACTACACTTTCTCTAACCTCCACTTGCCTTTCTCATTTACACCCCGAGTGATGCTGCAAAAGTAATTTTCTATGCTATGACTTTTGTCACCTCTGTGCACTGCCCCTCTTCACACACTGATCGTAAATGCTTGCCCTCTGGACCCTGTAGCCATTCTATTCAACCTTTCTCTTCCAAGACCGAGACGTTCACTTTATTGTATACTAGCCTCCATTCCAAGGCTTTGGGACAAGGTCCCCAACAATGAAACAAATTTGAGGGCATTCAATTTGAAATCTCTTCTTCAATTTCTCCTTTACAGTAATGTCCACAAAAACTTCATTGTGACTGCTGATGTGCTATGAGAAATCCATCTGTTCTAACTTATTATAGGCTGTAAGTTCTTTGGGACAGGGACCATCTTCCTGTTGCCCAGCTGGGAATTATTCAGGAGAATGCAATATTGGTTCACAAAAGCCCTACCCACTGAAGTAACAAGATAGAAGAATTAAGCATTTATTACAAAGACATCAAGCAAGAGCTCATCCTCTGAAAGACAGCTTTCAGAAAGGAAAAGATACTGCACTTCACAGAATCATAGAATGGTCTGAGTTGGAAGGGACCTTTAAAGATCATCTAGTTCCAACTCCCCTGCATTGGCAGGGACACATCCCACTAGATCAGGTTGCTCAGAGCCAAATCCAACCTGGTCTTGAACACTTCCAGGGATGGGGTTTCCTCATCTTTGCTGGGCAATCTGTTCCAGTGTCTCACCACCCTCACACTAAAGAATTTCTTATTAATGTCTAAGTAGTCAGCATAAGTACCTAATTCTTTTCATACACTTAAAGGACAGGCAAAATACTGTCAGTCATGTCACACAAAACAGCGTATTAACATTCTGGTAGAGTTCCGTGAGACAGAGGAAAGATGAGCATTGTGTACTTGTCCTGTTGTCATGTAACAGGCTAGAACACAACAATGCGCAGCAGTGAAGCAGGCCAAGATCCACACAGGAAACTGCTGCACCATCTCCACACCCATAAAAGACAGATGTAGTCCGTGTAGTCCACCTCCTCAGGAAATCCTGGAACTTTGTTTCACAGCAATCAAGAAAAAGCACTAAGCACAAGATCTTAACTATGCTCTGTTCGTAAAATAAATTCCATTATATAAGGAACAGTATATGAAGAGACAAACAACATCATGATGGAGACAAGGGGAGAATTAAAGCTGCATGCTCAACCTCTGGCAGCACAGTTATAAACCATTTTAATTTTATCATTTCCATTAATTATAGTCAACTGTAATAACTTCAGGTAGTCTCGCAAGTCCCGAAGATGAACCACTGATTTCAATCTTTTAAACTATTATAGACTTGCTTTTGTTTGCCAGCACACCTACAGCTAGGGCCCTGAAAATCCTCTTTGCACGTATAGTGGCTAAAATGCAACTTGAACAGAAGCACATTTGCCAGACCTGTTTGTTAGCAGGCAGCAGTGGGTGAAGCAAGGATGCAGGCAAAGCGGAAAGTGTATCAGTAGAAGCCTTTTGTTAATAATTCCTTCTATTTAAAAAAAACATTGCCATTAGAAATATACATTCCACTGATTACTAAGCTCTTTACTCATTAAAAATTAACTGATTCTAAATATCTAGTTTTCACTATCTGCTTGCTTACTTTTGCCTCTCTGGCAATTAAATTAATCTTCAGTTTGACTAAATCAGCCTTGCTTTCATTTACGTCTGCTTCCAGTGATTCATGGATTTGCTTGCATTAGCATGTAGGTCTGATATTCTACACACTAGATACTGTAGTAAACAAAGAAGTGCTAATGGTATGGCCCTTTTCCTTAGCTAGCCTGAGTTACTTAAAACCCCTAAATTTGGAACCAGCTTAGCTTGGACATGGACTTCTTAAAATTTTCAACTGACAGGAGACGGTAAATCTAGATTTAAATTGATGAGCTAAAATTTCAGTATGTCTACTATAATCCAGCAAATATGTTGCATCTAAATGAATAGATTAATGAATGTACAGCCATAGGGGAAAAAAATCCGAAGAGCAAAACTGGGTTTTCGACCAAATTAAACAAGTGCTCAGAAATCTAGACTATCATACTTACCTAATCTGATTTTTTCTGCTTGCTCTTGGAGTTCAGTTACCAGTGCTTTCATTCGCTCATAGTTTTCCTAAGTGGGGAAGAACAAAACAGCATTTTAAGTTCAACCGAGAGTGACACTTATTTTTTAATAAACGAACACAGAAAGTACAAGATTTATCTTCTAAATTTCATTGTACCTTATTAAATACTGGCACTGTATTACCTTTAAAGTAACAAAATTTCTACCTAAGTATTGTTTTTCCTCAAGCATCCCATAGCATTTAATAAACATGCTTCACAAAAATTCTCATGATACCAATCTCAGTTAACAAAACAATGAAAAATTGTGAAAGGACTTTTTAGTTAATATGTTAAACAGATTATTTACTCAATATCGTATGTACTCAATGTTTGAGCTGCTTAAGAAATTGCTATCCTTATCTTTCATGCCTTTCACCACAACACAACATCACTATACAAAGGAAAAGTAATAATGCATGGAAACCTTACTGTAGGTTTTCAATACACATAGAAAACGTTCCTCTCTGAATTAAATGTGCTAATTCTATCATATACTTGTGGGCTTATAATTAATTAATGACAGAAAGGCCAGTGAAGTGACACAAGTTCTTTCTGGAAACTGGCCCTTGCACCAGCAAGTGATATAAAATCCTTTTGTTAAGATGAGGGCTTCTACAACCTTCAAAGCAAAATAATCCAGAGACAAAAGCCACAGACTAATCCTACAGTTACTGCACAAGCAAACTGAATTACTGTTACACAAGCAAAGTGGCTGCAAGAGCTAAGCCTTGGAATCTCTACATAGATTGTCCTTTCTTTTCCAGAATTTAGACTTACTCATTTTTAAATTACATTTTTACCTGTCTGGTTTGAAAGACAGTTTACATTTTGAAGGCCAGCCTGTCTAGCTGAATTAATAGGCAGAAAGGCAAACATCAGCTAAAGAAGGCAAGACCTTCATCAGGTATCGTTATGTTGTCTTCTGTTTGCACTGCTATTCCCTGTATTGCTTTTATTTCAGATGGTTAAGCACCTCACAGCAGGGACCTCAGCTCTTGCTGTCACTACACGCATTTACAGTGCTTCATAAATTATTTCTACCAAATACTAACACTATTAGCTATTTTACTAGTTGAATGACGTACTAGATGTACCCGAGAAAGTGGGCTTGTCTAGCAGAGGTAGGCAAACTTTTCTTCTCTTGACATCCCACTGGAAACTGGGGCCAAAATACATCAACATTAAAAAAAAAAAAGGTTAAAAAATGTGTTTTACAAAAATTACCCAGCCTTTTATTTTGAGATCAAAAGATACACACACTCAAATGCCAATTTAGTGACAGCTTAGCTGAGTACACACACGTATTAAAAAAACTACGCCTTTTGGAGCCAGTATCTCAAGGATACGCACACGTGTAAAAATGTAAAACCAACCACAGAACCAAAGGAAACACTTCATTAGGAATACATGTTTCTTCACTTGTTGTTTGCTATTTTACTAAGAACAGACTTGAGATCAAATGCATGCCATCCAACCCGTTTTGGTCCACAACCAAACCCATTTTTTTTTCTCAGCCTAAATGTAAACATGATATTTATACTGAATATGATGTTAATAATGCCCCGTTAAGAAAAACAAACCAATTTACACCAGATGTAAGTACTGTTTTTTTCATTTAAAAAATCTAAAACTCCACCTACACCTCCTCCAAAGATGATTCTTTCTGCTAGCATCCTGTTTTCTGTGGGCATGCCCATGACCGGGTAACACCTGTCTGCAACTCAGGAACCAATTTGCAAACGCAAGAAAATATCCCACTTTGAAATCATCAGACACTATCCTCAACTGCCTACAAACTCCTTGTCTCCACTTCATTAGTACGATACGGACTACCCCTCGTCAACACCAAAAATACATCAAGTGCTGACATTCTGATATTACCAAAAAATCGTAAAAAAAACCAAACAAACCACAATGAGGCAAACGATGGCACAAACGCAAGTTCTTTTTATACCTTTACACACAGCCTAGGTATTATAAACGGAATCCCGCATTTAAGAAATACGCACGGGGGAGCAGCACTGCACAGCCCGGTCTGCGGGCAGGCTGACCCCCGGCTGACTCACAGAAGCGCATGTTTACCCTGTACCGCTGTGTTAAATTGCCACTGTAAACACCAGCCATGACGTCTCATGTTGTACTCTCCTCAGAATCCCCGCCCCCCGTTTGGGACTCGTTCTTCCGCTCGGCGCCCCCGCACCCCGACGCGCCGGGGCGCCCCTATCTGGCCTTGCCTCATGGGCGGGGCCTCCCCTCCACCACCGGCAGGTTTGTCGGAACCGAGGGATTGAAGCGGCGGGAGGCGAGGGTGGGCAAGGCCGCGGCGGGAGTGGGCAAGGCCCCCGCCGCGGCCAGGCTTCTGGAAGGCCAGCCCTTGAGTCCCGCGGCTCAGCACCGCTGCCCGCCCCCAGCCCCCGCCGCACGGGGAGGCGGCTTCCGCCCCCCGGAGCCTTCCCTCCGCGGCCTGCGGCCCAGCAGGCGCAGGAAGCCGGGCCGGCCCGGGCCGGCCTACCTGATAGAGCGCAGAGCTCGTATCAGGGCTGGAGCCCACCGCCGCCACCGCCTCACCATGATAGGCGCGGGCGGGCGGGGTGCCGGCCGCGCAGCGCAGCAGCCGCCAGGAGCCCAGCAGCCGCCGGGGGCCCCGCAGCATGGCGGTCGAGCGATCCGAGCCGACCGTCCCAGGCCCGCCGCCGCCACTCCCCCCGCCACAGCCAATGGGCAGAGCGGGCCGCCGGGCGGCGGGGCCGGGCCGGGCCGCCGTAGGTTTGCCCACGCTCTGGGTTCCCCGTCAGGGAAAGGCAAAATGCCTTTGCCATTCCTACAAATGGGGGAGATCTGTCGTTAGCTGCAGAACTGCTAAGATGTTACAGTAGTAGGGGCAGATTTAAAAAAAAAAAATCCTAACCTCTGCTTGAGTCGCTTCCTCGTTTGAAAACTTTCCTGTTTTCCAGCGTTCCAGTTTTATTTTGTTTTGAAACAAGACTATAGTATTTACAGAGATAATACTGGGAAGTCAAGTTACCAAAGAGATTAAGCTCTAGTCTAAAAAGCACCATACAAGCAGGCCTGTACACATCCCAGCACTGCAGCCAGAACTTCAGCCATTCATTTAGCCCACTTTATTTAACTTTCTATACCTATGAGCAAAGCTGCAACTGATACTCCAAGAAATGGACACTCGGGTCATATAAATAATTTATTAACATAATTTACATACAGGATATGCCTACTTCCTTTGAAACAGAAAGCTTGTATGTGATAATACAGCGTGTCAGACAACTCTAAGCAAAGCATTCGTAGGTCACATCTTTGTAAAAAAGCTTAACTAACAGGCATTGAGATTTCACCACTTTTCTGACATCCTTCACCATTATAAAACTTTAATACACAAAACAGAACACAAAGTTGTCTTATCTCACTTCAAAAAAATTTGTCCTTAAAAAAAAAACAAAGTGCATGTGATTTACTGCAGGGAAAAATATACAGCCCTAATTAACAAGGCAGATAAGGCACCTTAAATCTTAGTAATGAAATACCTGGCTTTTTTTTCCCCCCTTGTAATATGAATGCAAGCTAAAATATATGCAACTAAATGTAGAATGGTTATCACCTCAGAAAGTACTTAGGGCAGTTATTTTATAGCCAGCCCCCACAAATCTATTTTTAGGCTCTATCACTGCAAGTGATTTAAACATGCCACATGTATCAGGAGGTAAATGCTTGCATACATAAAATAATATGTACAAGATACATAATACATGGAGATTTATGTATAGATTAATCTATTTCATAAAGTTTACAATAAGACAATATTTAGATAAACATTTCAAGTTAAACTGATTAGGCAAAGCGCAAGATACTGTCTGAACAGAAACTGCTGTTGGGGGTGGGGGTTTTGTTGGGGTTTTTTGGGGGGAGGGAGTGGACTAGGGGGGTTAACAGTATGCTTTCAAGTAAGCTACTTTACACTGGAACTGGTAGTCCCTTTTCTATCCCCTCAAGAAGATACTGATAGCAACATTTGATTGACAGAGGCCTGATAACGTAGCACTGCAGTAAGAGTAGCTTTTCTGTGTATTTTTCTTTCCTGACAAAATTGTAAAGGCTCCTTCAGAAGCCTTGTCAATAACTTTTGAAAAGGCAAACATTCTCAAACTTCAAGTATTTCAAAATTAACTAGACATTTCTATGAAAATATCTGCCAGGAAATGATTATCCAGTCCAAAGCTGAAGATAGGTTTCTTAAGAGCATAACAATGCCATCAGTTTCACTTCGATAATAATTGGTTTTGCAAAAATACCTCCTGTTATTAAGTAACAGGAGAAACATTGAGACTACTGAAATCTATGCACTCATTTTTGTGTAATAAGGAGTTTCAAAATAAATACTGAATCTTTCAGTGAACACCTGACTTTGAGGCTGCATGACCCTTGTTACTTCAAAACAATCTTCTTGATGAGGCAAGTAAAAGAATCAGACTAGTATCTAAAGCTACACCAGCATTTTATAGCAAGTTACTGTACAAGTAGACATGCAACATGAGGCAAACCATTCAAATTCAACTCCTTCACAGTAGCAAATCCTCAAAGCAAACTACCTTGTATACTTACAGTATAAATCCAGTCTCTTGTGCTACTTTGCACAGGGAAGCCAAGGAAGTCAGTAGAGATACAAACACTTACATGTAAAAGCAAGGAAAAAAAAAAATTGCTGCTATCTCCTTGTTTCCAAATTTAGAAGGAAATTAGCATTTATGCTAGGAAACATTAGCCACTTCCACTCCAGTAGGGCAGTTGCAAAGATTAAGATTGTGTAGCATCTTGTAGTAAATTGTGTTTTTCCAATTGTTCTCAGTCAATTTTCAAGGAACTAAACCCATTTGGCTTTTCAGGTTAGGATCTTTTACTTTATGTAATTAAAAACTCTTACAAAAATAAGTAATTTGGAGATGCTAATAAAAATACCTGCAGTGCTGAACATACCTGTGCATTTACTATACTACTTCCAGTAATTGTATCCTGATCTATAGAGATTATACTATACATAAAAGGTTTGTTCTTCCTTCTAACATACTAACATAACATACTTCACAAAAAGAAGTAAAGACTTGTATACAATTTAAATTCACCTATGCATTTAAATTAATTAATGCATTTAAATTCGAAGGGATTCTTGTCACAAGTATTTTTTCATTGCACTTTTCTGGAAGATAGTCATGCACCCATGATCCACATCTAAACCAAATGAAAATATAAACCAGAAGCTTCCGGTCTGGTCCCATGACATCAACATAGCAGTTTAGATTATGTCAGCATTTTAAATTCATCCAGATTGCTTCGTCTTTATGGAATTTATTAACAACAGCTTGGCTGATACAAAGTGTGGCAGAATGAACATCAGAACAAATCAGAACTTTTTAAAAATACCCTTTTCTTTTTGCATTATACTCTCAGATCCCAGGATTTGATAAAGCAAATTTGTTATTCTGAATCATCCACTTCCATAAAGATGTCACTGAAAAAATACTCAGAGATTCTGGTTGGCTCTTCTTCCTTCTCTTGATCTTTAGCACAAAGGGGCAGCTTCTCAGATGGCTCATTACTTGGAACCTAATAGAAAAAGAAAAAGCTGCTCTTAATAGTCTTAGTCTGTTTCTGTCTGTGAGTGTGGGTGTGTAAGTGTGGGTGTGTATCTATATATATATCCACTTGAGCTTCCAATTTAGATAGGAAGTTTAGACAAAAAATGAAGAGTTTACTGAAAATGGAAAACAAGTGGATACACCTGCAGATGAAAAACAACTTAGTAGCCCTGTAAGTTTCCTAGACGTGCACAACTTGGGATTTAGTCACTGGAACAAGTATCCCTCTCAAAACGTGAACACCACACGCCCGCCCACCCACCCACTTCTGAAACAACTCATTCACCCTTCTTCACATCTGAAAAATGCAAGCGCATTCAAAAGTAAACACGTACCATAACTGCAAAATCAGCAACTACATTCTCATGCTCCACTGATAATGATGTGCTTGCAGAGGGAAGGGAACATGATTCCCTGTCACCCTTACTGGATGGAGCAGGTCTCTTTAGACTTCGCTTTGGAGTCACAATTCGAGGCTTTGGGATCTTATCTCTATTCCGTTTGGTATCTTCTGCAGATTTGGAACTACTTTGTTTGCAAATTAAAGATAAAAATCCCAACGGTTTTCGTCCACACCTGTTCAAAACAAATATAGGATTGCTCCATAAAAGCAAGATGGAAGTAGTACCACAGAAGTCCAACTCGCTACACAGGAAACACACCTCTGAGATCTATGAAAATTTTAAGAAAAAAACAAAAAGGTCATTCTGAGAAAGTCTTTTGTACTGATGAATATTCTGGCACAAGGGTTTTTCAAAATGTTAGAGACTCTTGACAAGCTTCAACTCTGACAACAGGAACCTACTACTTGCTACTAAACCAGAGCTTGTAAAAAGCTACCATATGTTCAGAGATTCCAAGAGGAATGAAGACATACTCCTAAAGAATGAAAAGAGCATCCTTAATGTAATCACTGGAAAAAAACCCACCTGATTCAGTGATGGTTCCACAGTAGACCATCTTAAACACCAGAAAGAACACTATCTGCTGCAGCCTATTAACAACATCATACCTAGTACCAGTGAACCTACCAAAGTCACAGTGATGAGCAAGGTACAGAGAGTACCAACTTTACATGTTGTTAAGAGTTTACAACTTTGAAAGTAAACTTTAAAGCAAGGATGCCAATGTTAACACATCATTACCCAATTGCTGTGAATGTCCCAGGTACAAATAACCAGTTTTAGAACTCACACAAGCGTAATGAAAGAGAGAACAATAGGATCAGAAGAGACCAGTGCAGTACCACAATCAAAACCAGTAAGCACAAGAGCAATAGAGAGCAGGAACTTAAACACTTAAATCCACAGTCAGATGCTAGAGGAATATCCTCTGAGCTGTCAAGGTTGAAACTCCTTTGGGGAAATGACACATCTTAAGTTAGTCCTAAAAATCCAGTGTGCTGAGCACTACACCAGTAACAAATCTTATTGGCAGAAGGACAAACATCAAAACAAGTGGATAGGTGTATATATCCCAACATTAAACTGAGCTAAGGAAAACAACAATTATCCTTAATCCGTATCATAGCCAACGGATGTCTGCCTCAAGAGAGGCATCTGTCAGTGTCTAAACACACACCCCATATGTCAATAGTATCCCTTGGTCAATCCGCTCATTTAATAAAATAATTCAAATTTCAAAGCAGACAGTTTGATCCTTTCTAATTTGCTGAAGAGGATAGATACTGTAACTCTTAGCCACTTAAGGCACAAACAACGGCACTGCTCTTCTTTTAATACTAAGTGAAAAAATACAAAAACCTCAACTCAAAAATGTCTTTTTTTTTAGAATAGGCTGACAAAACATTATTGCATAAATACCTGAGTAATGGAGTTCTTGAAGATGATGCTGGGCTTTCAGTATGTTCCAACTGTTCAGATTCATGCACATCCCCCTGCATTCCTTGGCCACTTATTTCTTCTTTTCTGTTAGAGGTTAATCTAGATGTCACCTTTTCTTCCTGTCTAGATGCTGATTTCTCAGCTGTTGTTTTCCCTTGGTTCTCTGAAGTCACCAGCTGGCTTCTCTCAGGTCGTGGTGACACAGACTCAGAGGTATGTATTGTTTCCTTTGCTGAAGCTTCATTTTTTTGAAAAGGATTCCCTGTAAAAGAAGTTGAGAGTCAAGGATTTCAGTTACTGAACTTCAGTGACAACACAACAGCCCACAGCATGCATGTGAAGATGGTTTGCACCATTACAAGAAAAGGCCTGATTTTTTGTTCAGTTTTTGTAATTTTGTTTTTTGAAGTCATCACTAAGAATTAGATGTTCACAGTCTATTTTTAAAGTCTGTAAGATCATACAGATGTTGTGGGGAAAAGCTGGTAGAAGTAGGGTTTCATAACACACACGCTACTCCCCCTCTCCTTTACAGTACACCATAGAACTTAGTCAAGTCCTCTAGCTGTTTAAGCTTCCACCATTTCCCTTTAAAGTTTTTTCAGGGACAAACCCTTCGCAGGCTCAGATCACTGAATATTGCATTGTCAGCAATCCTGCTTTCCCTCTGACTCTTCAGAGGCAGATAAAGCTTTCAAAAAATTATATTGTGCACTTCTAAAAAGACAAATACAAAATAACACTAAAATTATTTTGGCAAAGTATGGTTAAAATATCTTTGGTTATTAGTGTTCTCCAACAGGTAGAAATATTTGCTTAAGAGAAGATAGCATATTTAGTCCAAAAAACTCCCAGATTTCACTAATAGACTAGCAACAGCCATGTTTTTAGAACCATTATTAAAGTAACAGCCAGTTGTGTAATCTAACACATCTAGTTTATAGCAGAAAACATGGAATCGTGGTATTAGGTTATTACTGGGAAAATTTGTTTCTACTTTTATGTTAGATAGCCTCAGACAGGACCATTTAGCACAACAATGATCACTACTAAACCATGATGAATAATGCATTATTTACATGCATTATTACAATGCATTTACGTGCATTATACTTTGTTCTACAACTTTAAGTTTACCTACCAGAAGCTATCGTTGAAGCATTTGTGGATTTAATTGAATAACCCTGTATTTAAAAAAGAAAAAATAAGTTATTTCTCTATTTCTTTCAATATAGAGGAGATAATGGAAGTCGATAAAGTCTTATCCAGCATGTACAGTTCTAAGAACAGGAGTGATACAGAAGACTAACTCATCTTCAGTTCAGTATCATCCATCACTTAAGGTGTTCTTATGACAAATAACTCAAGACAAGGACGTCAAGATGAGAGGTCAAAGAAGGAAGAGGATTGCTATCCAGTCCTTCCTAGAAAAGCTCTCTTGAATCGTGGGGAATTATCACCCATTCCCTCACCCAGACACACTACATAATCTTAGCCTACTCACAAAATTTATGGTAGTCACTGCCACAGGCTTGGTCATAGTCTAAAGGTACAGAGGGAAATATGTGGCTAGTTTTTATTTGCAGCTTGCTCTTTTAAGTATTTGCTATGTTTAAAAATGGTTAGGAACACATCTAACAACTTCTTTATGTAACAGACACCATGAGAAATTGTAACATCATTCAGTGCAGCCAGTCTGCCAGTCATACATTATACATCCAGTTTCCTTTCCTGCAATGTTATTGTAGGAAAGGCTGTGGTGAATGAACCAAGACATGTTACCAGGCTGCCAACTAGGAAGCCTAATTAAAAAAACGTGAGAGCCTACAGATTCACCAAAAAATTAATAATAAATCAACAGCCCAAAAACAGTTAGAGTTCAAAATAAAAAAGCCATCGATGAGCGTGTCTATGTTCAGGCAATTGTTCTATCAGCTGAAGACCCCTCCTCACCTAAGAAGGAGGATTACAAAAAAGAAAGGAGATCCATGAGTTGAAATGAAAACAGATTTAATCAAATAACAATAAAGAACTACTATTAATCCCAGAATATGAATATGAAATATGAAATACAAACTTATACTCAGCTCATATAGTGGTCACAAGCTATGTGCTCCCAGCAGTGAATGCCAGATGTCCAACACTGTGTGCACCACAGCTCTAGCAAGAGTGTGATGGTCAGAGCAAACAGGAGAGTAAGCAGGCCTCGGGCACAGAACGATGGACAAGACCCTCCAGGGCTGGCAGCCACTGAGGAAGAGACTCATCCCCAGCAAACTTCTCAATTTATAGTGAGAGTGATGTTTACAATATGGAATACTACTGTTGGCCAGCCTGGGTCAGCTGCCCTGGGTTTCACTCCTCCCAGCCTTAGCACCTGGCTAGCTAGCTCAAAACTGCTAAAAACCTTGATCACTATGGGAACCTGCATACCATGGCTGGCCACAAACTAAACCAAAGTGTCTTACCACCTTTGTTCTCACAGAATAGAGTGCTGCAGTCTTCTCAAAAATTGCAACTTCCCTCACGAGAAAATTGATTTTATAATTCTACCCCAGTGAAACCAGGACAGGGTGTTGATTTTCCTTTTAAGTTGTACAGGCAGTGCATTTTTAAGCAAGTGACACCATTAAATGATAAACATAATTAGAAGTTCTCATTACATGTTATGCATCTACAGTATGCATAAAGACTCACCAAATTAGCATCTCACCTTGTAAGTGGTGTCCAGGTTACCTTCCTCTACAACAGTACACACAGCTTTCTTGGCAGGAGGAAAATTATTCTCTTCAAGCTCAGCAGCTGGCCTTTTTTGAGTTGCCTGCAGATTTGGACTGGGCTCTACTGATAGACTCTCTAGTTGTGTCATTTCCATACTGCTGTTTGAAGGTGTAGCAAATTCATCAGCTGCAGTTGTCAAGGATCCGATGCTGTTTATATATAAAAGTCATTACTGTGACAGTACTACAAGACAAAACTCATGTTCTATAATATTTCTGCATGGAAATTACACATGGATCTACCAAGACACTATTTCTTGCTTAAAGTAAGTATTAACTTCAAATGTACTATTTGCTACCAAGTAAACATCTAGCTGTGCTATCTTGAGTTAGCAAATTAAGTTTTGCTAGTCATAATTGAATCTAGTTACTTTAGAAGCTGCTCTATCTGAACTCAATATTTTCATAACACATAAAAGTATGGCAACTGATCAAATGTCCTAGGAAATCCTAAAATACAGTAGCATTTATATGTACAGTTGAATCTTCATCCTCACCCTCCACACCATTCCACATGCCCCCATATGCCACCCAGCAGGATCTCAAAATACAGCAAAACATCTAGAAAAGCAGCAGGAACTAGGGAAATAGGGTAAAGCAGTAAGGAAACAGTGAGAAAGATGTACCCTAACTTGGCCTGTCAGCAATTCTGTCTATCATCCATAGTTCCACAGGTGTTAGACTTCTTACATTGTGTAGTCAAAATTTACTCAAAGCCCTATCCTTTCAATAACTAAGGGAATGACTAACCCCTGATGTCACAGGGCAAGGGCACCACAATGCATCACACCTCATTATGATCTGAAGACTTACATTAATTTAGTAATAGGTTTTTTACAACTTTGCAACACTTCCTATTCTTCAGAATGTCTTTTTCCTTTGATGTTGAATTTTTTCAACTGTAATATCACATTGAATTGAGGAGTACTCCTTGTAAAAGAAACTAAAACCCTTGGTATCACAGTACTACAAACCAGCTATTATTCTGTTGAGTAATTTGGTTTTTTTTTCAGCTCTTCTGCCTTTTGAACAAGCAAGAAAATTATATCTGAATTTATGACCACTGTTCATAATGTTCTTCAGAAAACCACCTACACTAAAAATCTAGATAAACAATTAACGAACCTCTACTTTACAAAACAGTTAAAGTACAGTAAAAATGCAACCATGCTTAAATTTGTCATGTCAGTAACTTTTCATTCTAATAGCAGAAGAGACTCAGACTGGACAAATGGCTTCTACTATAATGGAAGACTTGTTTTAAAGGATAAATCAGAATTAAAGTTGACACCAAAATCCCAGCTAACTAAAACACTAACTTTAAACCCCTGATGAGATCTTTCTGAAATCTGATTAGAGCCCTTTTCACTTTCTTAATTCTCTGACCAGTCTGCCAAAATCATTTTCTCTTGCATTTCGTCTTTTGAGAAGTTCTAATCTGTAATGCACATTCAGGGAACAATCAGTGTATACGAAAAGTGTTTAATTTTGCTCAGAAATAAAGCATTTACCTCTCAATTTCAGTCACGCTTGTTTCACTTGCATTTATTGGACTGATAAGTATTGGGGCTGGCAGCAACGGTTCTGAAATTGGTTCCAGCAAAGCAGATGCATCAAACTCTTTTGAGTCAGCTGGAATTTCCACCAACGTTAAAATGTATGTCTGTTCTTCCTCTGGACATATACGATCAACACTTGCTACTGTAATTTTTTCAGGGAAATAAATAACAAAAATCTATTATTCAGGTTTGAAATTACTCTGTTCTCTTCATGCCTTCCCTACCCTGAGTAATTAAATTTTAGGAACTCCTTTCTCCAAGGAAAAAGGCACTGGGGATATTCTTGAGTCACTTTATTCTTAGAAAAGATACACATCATCACCCCCTTGAGCCTGTTCATTGCAGTGGAGTCCTGATTACCATTTAGAATGAAGAATATTAAAAATGCCTAGTAGGGATGGAGCTTTTTTTTAATGGGCGTCCTAGCAATAAAGAACAATTTGCACTTTCATTAAACTTGTGTAACAGTGGTCAAATCACCCTCTGTTTTTAATTGAAAGTGTCAGGCATTAAGCGTTACTTCTTTAAATAGCAGGAGTCTGCTGTTTTGATGATAAACACAAGGTTTTTTCCCTTCACTACAGACTTGCAGAAGAGGACCTAAGAAGTATAGTCTTGAATTTAATAAATGAAAAATATAAATAATTTAGTCAACACATGGACATTAACAGATAACTGCCAACTGCCATCCGTTAGAATGAACATGGAGGGAATATTTATAAAGTTTTCAAAAGATGGTAAACAGTGCTGCTCCATTAGTTCAGGCAACTCCCATTCTTGATGATGCAAAGCTTCTGTTATTCAAACCTCAACTCATGTTTTTGCTTCCTATTAAAGATGATTTAGGATGCTCTGTCCCAAGATCCTTGCAATAACAGAGCCTAACAACAGATACCTAATAACTTTCATCACATCTAATCAGTTAGGAGTTAATCTGCTGACTCACTACAGCTAAAGAGGGAAGTCTGGTTGTCTTCATCCCCCCTTCTCGTTTCTCCCCTGCTCCACACTTGTGCAGTCCAGCCCTCCCGCTCACAAAACTCTGACACTGACATTCACTTGACAACTTTATGAGCCACTTACAGTGCATTAAGCCAGTGGAAAACCACACAGGTTCTCTACCTCTGTCATGTTCAATTTTTTATGGATAAGTGAGTCAGAGACTTATAAAGGGCTCTAGCAAGTGCTAAACCTAGCACAAGGTAAGCAGCAGGAGCTTACAGTAGGAAGGAGAGAGCAAGAAGTTTCCCTTCCACTGATACTTAAACTTCATAAAGTGCCATTCAAAAAGTTCCCAAGTCTAGTTTGTGTTGATGAAAGAGCCTAGGGAGGTGAATGGCACTGTGCTGTGGTTCACTGTTTTTTTAATTAAATAGATTGATTCATCATGTCAATTAAAACATTTTAAGGTTTTTTGATTCATCTTTGCGTAACTGCAAGATACACAAGCGTGAGCTTTTCCCAACTTATTCTATTAGCACATTATACCTGGAGTCTCTTCTGTGCTGCTTACACACTGTTGTTGAGAATCCTGAGTGTGAGCTTCCTTCTAGAAATAACACATTTGAAATAAAACAAGTTAATAAATCTGAGAGATAAATATAGTAAATAGGAAAGAAACAAAGCATGTCAAATGCCAAAGAGCAAAAAAAATTTAATGACATAATCATAATTGCATTTTGTCAGCTTTTATTTCTAGCTATTCTAGCTTTAAGGATTAGCCTGACATGGACAAGAAAACACTTGGGCAACATAAAATTGATATGCAGCTCATTGTCTGTATTAATTGCCAAAATAAATTTATACTTTCTACAGCACAACTCTGTCAGGGATGACTCCCATAATAAATTGCTCAGTGACACTAAGAACACAAATTCCCCCAACCATTACAATAGCACTGAGTGCCAAAGAAAAACACCAGGCTCTGCAACTCACCTAACCCTTCCCTTTTATGGAATGTACCTTTCCTAAAAGCAGGAATACTCCACTGTAAGTTGCCTCTTTTCACACTCTCTGCCAGTCCTGTAAGAGCCAAATCATTCTTGTACCTTCTTCTGACATGAGATCAGCCTTGATACATCAACAGGTTGTACTGGGGCAACAAGCTACTATCCATCAACTGTTCCACCAGCATGTAAATTGATCTCAGGCAACATTAAAAAACCCAAGGGAACTGAGAATGAACCTTTTCTCATTAAGAAATAAGGTACTTCTCATTTATATTAGAACAAGGATGACACAAACCACTGCAAAGAAATGGATGTGAAAGACATACTGTTTTCCCAAAATAATATACCTGTAATATAGTTAATTGGGTTTTGAAATCAATGGGAAAGAGCATAGCACGGGATGAACTTTGCTTTAAACAAACCAAATGAAGGTAACAATGAAAATGCTGTATCCAGCAGTGACATTTTAACTTGATTTTAATTTAAACAAATATACCAGTAAGAGGCCAGACTGAATGAATACATGAATCCTAGGTAATTTCTTCTATCAAAACTCTCAAAAATCACTCAAAACTTTGCTATTCATCACTTATTTCTCATATGTTACAACCTGGCGTTTGCAAAGATTAAATTTGTCTGAAATACTAAGTTTGTCTGAATGATTGGGTATGCCTTTGCAAAAAAGAACGTTTCATTTACCAGCTGAAGTACCAGTTCTAAAATGGCTAAGTACATTTGCACTGAAAACCTCCACCTTTACAGAATTTGAGAAACTAGGTGCTTCTAGACTGTAATCATAATTAAGTTCTTTACCTGAGGGAAGTTGATTGTGCATATATTGTACTCAGGAGGACAAGGATTTTGCTCAGGAAGTCCATCCACAGAACTTTGATTTGGATAATCCTCTAGTCCAAGGTGAGACTTTTCAGGTTTTGGTGATGCAGTTACAGGTCTTAAATCTCCTGAATTTCCCCAAGCATCTCTCATCTCTTTTTCTGTTCTGTAAGGTATATACCTAGTTAATTTGAAATGAATTTAAGATACCCTGTGCATGAGCTAAATTCAGTATAATTATTTATATTTATATGAAGCTAATGTAGTGACAGAGAAACAGGGCACCTGTTTAAAAACTACATCACTCTACTGAACAAAATGTGTAATCTTCAAACAACTATACATGAAGTATTTCAGGAAAAAGCCTCCCTAACACCACCCACTGAGACTTTACTACTAAAAGCATGACAAGCTCATTAACACTTCAAAACTGATCAACTCCTTAACATTTCCTTTCAGATGCAGTTTCACGGGAGACAATTAAGCAGCAAGGTGATTACTAAGCTCTTAAACAGCAAACGCAAGTTAATGTTTTACCTCTATAAGCTGTAGGACCACATCCAAGAGAGAAAAACCTTAAAAGCCTAAACCATACGCTTACATGCATGAACACAGACACTATCTGTAAGCAGTTTCTGTCACAGACACATACTACACATGGACTACAGACGCATATTTTGAGACTCAGGAACAAAGTCAGTATTAACTGATGAATCTTCCTACCTCTCAGTTTTGTCTGCTTGCTTGAGAAGTTCCATACTTCTAGCTGCAACATCATGAAGAACTGAAGAATCACCTGCAGCTGGTCTCACCTGTTCTAGTTCCACCTTCTGCATTTCTGCAGTACCTCTCAGGTCTGTAGACTCTAAGATACATAAAAGTAAAATGGAAAATAATTTTGTGTTTGTTTGCATGTATATATAGGCATATTATTTTTACACATAAGCTTTCATATATTAAAATCTATATGTGGATGTGTACACATAAACACTACAAAATTATTAAGAATTTTGCTGCATCTATAAACATGTCTTATATAATTGAGACATATATACATCTATCTCATCTTGCTTTTGGTATGTTGTGCATTTTGCCAGTGATATGAAGATAATTAAGAGTTTGAAAACCACTATTTTTTGTAAATGCTTTAAGAATACCAAAACAATTCTGTATACCTCCTCTTCTGGTTTTAATAGAAGGGAAAGACAGTAATAATAGAAAAAAGTACACTGTATTGTACTGTATTTCTGTAATCAGTAGTCCAGTAATTTAAGGGCTTTCCTGGTACTTTAAGACCTGCACAGAAAAACCTGCTATTCGGATTTCATTTAATTTTACACTAAAAGGTACTTTTATATATAAAACTATACCATAAATGGGTGCCCTACATTACAGTGGTGATGCATCATTTGTGAACATGAACAGAAAGTGAAGACAACCTTCAGCTTTGTTTCATTTCATAAAGGATGTGAATCCATCCAAAGAGACTATTTTGAGAACCCTAGGATAAGACACAGGCTTACCGCTTTGAACTTGCTCTAGTTGTTCCACATGTGCATTTGTATCCAGTGACTTCTGAACTACAGTTTCACTGGACTGCAATACTCCAAAGCCTGGCTCAGGCTCTAGCAGTCTGCCTTGTGTCAGTCTCGTACTATTCACCGTAGGCAAAGAGCCACCCCTGCAAGGAAAAAGGAAAAAATGCCATCAATGTAGTTCTTGATTTTTTACAGTTATTTGTGAGATAAAATTAGTATTTCTGACAAAGACTACTGTGCAGAGAAAACAGAGACAGAGTAGATGAGACGAAGAAGACATGGAATACAGGCTGCAGCTGTCAGAGGAGACCGAAGACTATTTGGCAGAACACAAAAAATGAAAAAAAAAATAATCTGGGAATCCAAACAGGCAGGCATACTGCAAACTAGGATGCTCCCTACCTACAGAAAAAAGAATTGAAATATTTAAAAAAACATGAAAATATGAGAAATTGAATACTGATCACGCGGTAGTAAGTTCTGGTTAATAATATAACGAAAGAATTAATAGACTTGAAAGTAAAATATCTTTGATTATAATTTTTCCAAGGCATATAATCTGATAGTTTGTTCAAGTTAAATAATGCAATGTGACAACCAACATTTTTTCTGAAAAGGTGTTCCATCAAGCTGTTTCAACATTCACAAATGCTTGAACAAAATTAAAAAAACAAACACATAAAGCATTAAAAACCACAATTACAGAAGATCAACAGGTTTCTTGATTTACAACAGCAGTGAGTCTTCAGCAATTTGCCTTGGCCTGATTAGCTGTAAAGTACTTTGGGAAAAATATCTTGGTAATTATCAGTGATTCATAACAGCAATGTTTGAATCTTCTTTTCTCCCCTGCTAGGGTAAACTTAACTTCAGGAGTGGCGAACTAGTTCTACATCCCCAGAAGTATATAAGCATCTCATAAAAGCCGTAAGAAAGAGACAACAGGTTTTCCAGATCGCACACCAATTACATAAACAGAGAAACCTTTGCTAAAGCACGACTGCTTGCAATTCTATAAAAATGCCAGAAAGAACCTAGCCAAAGTAACAGGATTTCTCTCCCTAAAGAAAATGAAAGTGGTTTAACCTGTTATCGGTAGCATTTTCCTCAAAATATTCTTCAACACCTATTCTTATGCCAGTGCTTTGATCCTCTACATTAACGTTGCTTCCATCCTCAGAAGGGACCAATTCCTTGGTAGAAGAGTCTGGAGAAAGTAAATACTGACTAGGAGTTCTATTTTCTTTGGAGTAGGTGTGGGTTACAAGGCTATTTGCCATGTTCGACTCATCTTGAGCGGGCAACATGTGTGTCCATTCTGGTTAGAAAAATAAACAGAATAGAAAAGTTTAATTTAAAAGATTCAGGTTTGGCATGTACATAACACTATTTTACTGATGTTCAACTTCAAACCTCGTTTAACAAAGTTTGCATTCTTCAAAGATGCAAACGCAAATCCCAGGTAAATGCAGCCTTAAGATCTCACATTTGATAAGTGTGCATTCAATCAATAAAAGCCAATATATTCTAAATAGAAGTCTATTAAAAACTAGACTAAACCTAGGTAATTTCAGGTTGTAGTTCATTAAGTGGAAAAAGCTGTGCTTCCAGTTGAAGTCCTGATAACTGATAGTTAGGCCACTGAAGTCTGATTTCCTTTCTTTTGTCCAATTTATATGACCAGATTGATTCAAGCATCTCTGAACAGGCCTCAGAAACATCCTTCTAGCACAGTGATGCAGTAGGCAGTATCCAGCAACGTGTCTTACTTTTTCCAGCCAACTCGTACTGCCTGGTCTCACTATAGGTTATAATTCATCAGGACTAAAAGCATAAAAGACACTTGACCTCCTGCTATGCAGTAGCACATGGAAGAGCTTTGCAGCCGCTGCTCCCTCCCTCCTCAGGCGGACTCAGGAAGTACAAGCAAGGCTTTGTACTATAAATCAGATCATACCTTCAGTGCTTGTTTTTAACTGGAACATTGGGTCACCCATTGCAAGTAAAGTCATAGCAGCTTCAGTGCTTCCATCATTGATTCCTGCAAAGTTGTTCACATGTTAAAAATCACAAGGTGATTAACCAGAAATCCACTTACCCATATTCAAAAAGCATTTTACACAATCATCAATATAATGAAGTATGTATATTTTAAATTGTTGCCATGCATGGATTAAGATGCTTGTGAACAGTCAGCAATTCTAATCGCTAAATTCAAACTATTGTAAAAGCACTGAGCAGCAACATTATTCCCTTGAATGGTGTACTGGGTAAAGGTGTTGGCAGCAGGGGGCATGCCCTGGACACACTTGTTTCCACTGACCCACTGCAGGACACAGCTGAGCCTGTCAGCCAAAACCATGACACCTTTGGGAAACAAATATATTTAAGAAAGGGGAAAACGTTGCACAGAAGTGAAGAACGAGAGAAAAGGTGTCAGAAACAACCCCGTGAACACCAAAGTCAGTAAAGAAGGGAGAGGAGGTGCTCCATGGAAGGGAGCAGAGATTCCCCTTTAACCTGTGAAGGAGACCTTGGTGGAGCAAAGTTTCCCTAAAGCAACTGCACCATGTAGAGGACCCATGGTATAGCAGACTTATCCTGAAGAACTGTACCCCATAAGAAGGACTCCACAGTGGAGCAAGGGAAGCATGTAAGGAGGAAGAAGCAACAGACATGAAGTGTTAGAACGGACTTCTATTCATTCCCCCATTCCCCATCTCTTTGTGCTGCTTAGGGGGAGGCAGAGGAGTGGGAAATGAAGGGTGAAGTTGAGCCTAAAAAGGCAGGGAGAAGAAGGTGACCTCGTTTTTGTCTTTGTTTCTCAGCATCCTACTCTGTTTGGCAATAAACTGTTAGTTTTCCCCAAGTTTAATCTGTTTTGGTTAGTGATCTCCCTGTCTTTATATCAACCAAGGAGCTTTTCCAGTTTATTTTATCCCGTCACTCAGTTGAGGAGTGGGAGAGCAGCTGGGTGGGTATCTTACAGCCAGACAAGGTCAGCCCATCACCAATGGAAAAGAAAGCGGTCACAGTTTAATCACAGAAATCCATAAGCCATAGTGTTGATCCATATCCCAGTTTAGACTCCTGACTCCTAATCTCTATCCAGGGTACATCCCTTCGCCTGTTACTAACAGGTCATATCCGACAAAACATTTCCATCCTCTAAAGCTATAGTACTGACTGGTGGACTAGGCAGTGCTAGGTTGGAATTTATGATCTGTAAGGTCTTCTATAAACAAAAAGATTCTATGTAATAAATCAAAAGAACAAAGTAGGCTTCCCTTCCTTCAGCTAAGACAGTAGTCCACTCAATTTCCAGTGCTTCTTAGGAACACATATTGAAAACGTATTTAAACGTAAAAGTGAAATCTATTCTGAAAATTAATATAACCATGGAGTTTGTAACATAGCTCACATGGAAAGATTATTTACTTATGGAATACTGTGATCGCAGTCTGTCACAAAGGCTATTTTACCAGTTTAGGATATTAAAAAGTCAGAGACCACAGAGATGACAAAGCTGTGAATCCGTCCTCTCTTTGTATCGCTCCATCACACATCAAGCAAGCTGCAAGTAAGCACTTGCAAAGTTTTCACTTCTCCTGGTACAACTAACCACAGCATGGGAAAGTGATAGACTGAAAGGCACATTCTGACCCCTGGAAACAGAACCTTGAAATGCTTGGCTCCCCCTGCTACTTGATAGAGAACTGTAAAAAAGAAAATTGTGTAAAATTCCTCCAAAATATAAAAGCACACAGTATCTCATATGCAGTTTTGTGGTTTTTATAAGATATATAAACCTCCAAACTTCCAGCAAGAATAGCTATATATTGGTAGCAAGTTAGCAGGAAACATATGAACAAGATGATTTCATATCTACCTTTGTCCATCTCTGGATTTTCATGTACGGTTGTTTCCTTAAATAAAAAGAAAAACAATATCAAAGTTCTATATAAAATTACTCCACAACTTAAATCTAAGGCTTACAGGTAAATTCTCTGCCCAAAAGTGACCCTGGCTTTCCAAGGGTATTTTAAGGTTTAAAAGTATTTACTTACACAGTTTTGCCATAGCTGTGTCCCTCATATCTGTGTGGGACAGGTAAGAATCTATTAAGCTATAATGTTACCAGCAGACATGGCAAACAGACGCTGTCCACATAGCTTTGTATGTGCTTTGAAACAAACAAATAAAAAAAAACAAACAAGATATTATCATAGCTGTGGAGGCTCTTACTTTTTCCTCTGTCTGTAGTACCAGCTGGACAGATGCATGAGAGACACCTTCAACATCAGTAGGCACCTGCACATCCAGTATATTCACAGGTATTTCCAACTGTAAAAATAAAGTATTTCAGTTCATTGGGTCCAAAAGGAAGCCTGTCAAATGCCTATTTTTATAAAACACATGTATGTACCAGATCCTGAACATTTAGTGGGATCCTTCCCAAAAATCAAGTCCCTTACTACATATCATTTGATTTAAGAAGGCGGCAATTCTATGAACCAGAGGCAGAATTGGTAGTGCTGCCTGTAACTAAATGGAAGCACCAGAAAAACTAAGACCAAGCTTGCTTCTAGTTGCTTATTACTCCACCAAACTAAGTTATGTGGCTGAGATCTTTTATGGTGGCTGTTTACTTCAAGTGTTAGTTTTCACACTTTTTCTGCTTTTTAAGCCCTCAGGGAGGAAATAAAGTTCAGCCTTTTTCCAAAGTAAGACTAGCAAATAACCACACCCACTATTTCACCTCTATTTTTTTTGCCTTCTTCTTTAAGACCGTCTTTTCACTGAGAACTTCAGATATTTGACATTTTCAGAAACAAGCACTTGAAATTTGGCAGAAAGGTTACTAAATTTTCAGTGAAGTTCTTCTGAAAAACACTGCTCAATCTGGGTAGCTTTCAAAGGCTTGGACTTCTACAGATCTTTTAAAATTTGACAACAACTGAGTCCTCAGGTATCTAACCATTTCCCTTACTAGTACTCACAGTTCCCATGTGTTAAACCAGGAAACTTTGATCATCATCCCTACACGTAATATATTCCACATCTTTGAAAATAAGGGATTCAGCAAAACTTTCCGGGCAACTTTGCTGCCACTATTGCTCTAGAGTCTCCCCTGGTGTTTTGACTGAGCTTTAAGTTGTGCTGCTGTTTCACCCAGAGAAAGAAACAGTTTGATTAATTCAGGAGACAAAAAAAAAACAACAAATAAACAACCAACAGGACTTAAATGAGAGAAGAGAGGCAGATGACTAGCAGTAGTAAGCAAAAAAACATTGGAGTGAATGGAAAGAAGCAGTGATGAAGATCTGAGGCGTGACTAGAACAGGTTGGATAAACAGATTTGGAACTAAGTGAAAAAGAGCTGTGAAGACACATCACTGAGATAAGACTGGCCAGAAGGGACAAAAAAAGCAAAGATGTCACGTTGAATGGCAGGGAAAAAAAATAGAAAAAAAATCTAAACCATTGAGCACAATCTCTTTCACGGCCTTGAACAAGAGCCCCCTGTTCCCAGGCCTTACCAGTTCCCTGATGACGGAAATATGTCATTTCCTCTGTAGGGACTGGTCTTAGCAGATAAAACAGAAGCCTTGCTAGTCTTACAGTCTTGAGTTTTATTCTAGTCTAAGAGTAAAATTCAAACATAGGCCTACACTTTAGGTTTAAAGTTTCCAATTCTACAAATGGACCACGGAAGAGTCTAAACATACAGCTTTTGAAAAAAATTAAAGATGTAGATGGTGTCTCATTAACAGCAGCGGGGACTGAGGCCCATAGATCTGCCCATGCCAGATAGAGCAGGAACATCACAATCACAGAATCACAGAGTGGTTGGGGTTGGAAGGAACCTCTGAAGATCTAGTCCAAAATCCTGCCAGAGCAGGACCACCTACAGTAGGTCACACAGGCACATGTCCAGATGGCTTTCAAATGTCTCCAGAAACAGAGACTCCACAACCTCTCTGAGCAGCCTGTTCCAGTGCTCTGTTACCTTCCCAGTAAAGAAGTTTTTCCTAATGTTTGGGTTGAACCTCCTATGTTCCAGTTTGTGACCATTACCCCTTGTCCTGTCACTGCACACAACATCCCTGAATCGACTGCAGCCCATGGAGGACCCATGCTGGAGCACAGGCAAGGAGTGGAGTTCTTTGCAAAGTCATACTTTACATCCAGAACCCAAGGGACAAGGACTAGAGATCTGAATTGATGTATTTTTAAACTTTTTTTAACCCATTCTTTGTAAGTACTGTAACAAGAAAAACATTAATCACGGGAAGACAAGTCTCACAAGAAACCCAGCAAGGGCAGCAGTGAGCAACCTGAGCTGGCTTTGGTGCCCAAAAACTGAATGCAACATGCTGCCCCTACTGAGCAATCATGTAATACGTGGAGCCCAAGGTATGGGCTAAATAACTCAAAGGACATTTTAAGGGGGTGGTCCACAGAACAAGGGAAAGATATTCACATATATATCAAAGGACAGGAAGAGAAGCTGTAGTAAGAGTCTACTGGATAGTGTAGGACCTAAGCATGACATGCATGGTATGAAATAAAGAGTGAAGATTGTACTGGCTATGGCTGGGATTAAGTTAATTTTCTTCATAGCAGCCCACATGGTGCTGTGTTTTGGATTTATGACTACAATAGTGTTGATAACACACCTGTGTTTTTGCTATTGCTGAACAGTGTTTGCACAATGTCAAGGCTTTTGTTTTCCTACTCTTTGCCCAGCAAGTAGGCTGTGGGTGGGCAAGAGGTCAGGAGAGCACACAGCCGGGACAGCTAACCCAAACTGACAAAGGGATATTCCCTATCATATTATGACATGCTCAACAATAAAAGCTCAGGGAAAGGAGGAGGAAGAGGACAGCATTTGTGGTTATGGCATTGGTCTTGCAAAGAAACTCTTACACAGACTGAGGCCTTCCTTTCCAGGAAGCGGCCTGTCAATGGAAAGCAGTAAAAAAATTCCGTATTTTGCTTTGCTTTCAGATGCAGCTTTTGCTTCACCTACTGAACTGTCTTTATATCAATCCTGAAGTGTTCTTAGCTTCCTTCTGTTTTATCCTTGTCTCACAGGACAGGGGAGTGAGCAAGCAGTTGCCTGGCTGTTGGTCAGGGTCAGCCCACCACACAGTAAAGTTTCTTGGTGAGAGGGGACACCACATACAGAAACACCTCCAGCATTCCCTCATTTCCTAACATTCATATGCAAATTGAAAGTGCTCCATTTGTTCCATCTTGGGCCTCTAAAAACATAAGCATAGTAGTGTGTGCCTACATTCAATCCTAATAAACAAATGGTGAGCACCCTGCAAAACAATGTATAGTTTGTAAATGTAACTGGACTTCAGACTGATGCAGTATTTTGTTCAAATCGAGTATGTGTGAAGTAACATCCCTGCTACTTTCAATGCCATTCTTAACAAAATAAACTAAATTGGGGAAAAAACCTCAAGTACTTGGAGATACAATTAAAATAAAAGCTGTTTAAACAATCAAAACATAAGTACATATGCAGAACTCTATATGATACCTCCTCCATGGTTTCCTCTATCTGAACAGGAATCGGTTTGGGAGATCGCAGACCTATAGGAACAAACACTGGAGCTTTGTTTACTTCCTCTGGTGCAAAGCATTCATCTTCATCATCAGGCACCAAGTCATCTGCCTCCTCCTCCTCTTCCTCCTCTTGAGAAGCCCGGAGGGTCACCAAAGTTATCTTTGAACTTCTGTGCTCCTTCCCAGATTTCTTTCTAAGTGTAGTTTTCAAACTTTTGCCTCGAGTAAGACTGAGTTTAACTTCTTGCCTTTGATTCCCCTTTTCACTGCAATCAGCCTCACATTCAGAGGCAGAAGCAGCAGCATGTCTTGGCTCTGAGACATGTTTTGGCAGCACTATTCGTTTTGATGACCTTCTGGACTGCCTCCTAAAGTTCAGAACAAAAGCATGTTTAAAAAATAATGAAGTCCAAGATCTAAAAAAAAGGGATACTACAAATCAAAACAAACTCAATGAATAAAAATGGATCACTGTCACCACCAATACAATCTATTTATTTACTTTATAGCAATAAAAAAGCATCCATGTACCATTTAATCAGAAATCCTAATTTCTTCATGTATGCACAAAGTACCAATTGTATATGTGTATTAAGCAGTTTTGGAGTGCTGGGAAGCTGCACGACTCAATTTACAAAATAAAAATTTCTTTTATTAGAAAGGGATTAATTAATTTTCATTTTGAGGGATGAGGAAGTTATATGCTTTTTACATCATAGGAACCTTTCCACAGTTTTCAGGAGCTGAAAATTATGATACTTTAGTTGATCAGACTAATGTCTAGAAACTAGAACTGTTAGATGATAACTAATTATCTGCTCGAGTTTCTCCGACAGCAATCTGTTCCATAATCAGCTGCTTACTGGTTCCCTCCTCAAGATGATGGGCACAACCACTCTGGGTACTAAAATCAATTCCAAACTTTCCCCCAGTAACATCCTTCTTGGTAAACAGTAGGTAGAGGAAGCAAATAGCAGCAGAGGACATTTCCAGCACAGAGTTTCTGTTTAGGTTAATCCCTGATGTACTCCAGCATGAGTACTTCAAAGTTCTTCCTTTTAAAATCAGGAATTCCTTTTGAAACCAAAGGTGGACCCTGGGATGGGTTGGTGGGAGTGGTGGCTGTGTTCATTTTATGAGGGTGCAGGCACAGTAAGAGACACAGGGATGTTTACATATATCTGGCAGGGCTCAGATGGAAGACACAAGGACTGGCATCCTGCATGCACTCCCACAACACACTGCAGAAAAATGGCTAGTAATTGTTTTTTAAAACAAAAGCCAAAACCAATCAGTTGACCTTACAAGCCAAAATTAGTTGGTTTACCTTGAGAGATTGTCTGAATTTTTTTCCTGAGAGGTAGAAAGCTGAGAATCATCATCTTGTTCTACTTGACTCTCACCCTCTGACGGTATTTCTGGATACTGAAGACTATCATCCTGCCTGAGTCTTTTACATGGTGTTTCTTCAACAGAGTCTGTAAGATTGTGTTTTCTTGTAGCATCTGAGAACTTTGCAGCTTCCACTATGTTACTAGAGTTTTGCTGAACAGAGAAGACAATTACTTCCATATTAAGTGCCAAATATTTTTATCTGGTTTTGGGGACAAAAAGATTTAAAGAACTAAGTTTGACGTTCTTTAAAACACACCCAGCTGTCATCTCTGATAGCTTAGGACATTTTTCCCCATTTTCTTCAATATCAGGCTCTATAAAAAAAGTGTCAATTAGATGGTATTATCTATGATTCCTGAGTTCCCAGTGCTCCTGCTTATTAATAGACCAAGGGCATGCTCAACTTACCAAGAACAGCAACTCTTCAGAAACTGGAAAGATTAATAATTTTCTAAAACTATCTATTAATTTAAAGAACAATTTGAGGGAAGGAAAAAAATATTTTTTTCTGCCCTGGGAACAAACGAGGAAGAAAAAAACTACAGTACTTTACAGAACAATGTTTAAATATTATAGAAAACATACACACAGAGAAACATATTCCAGAATACAAAAAACATCAGCAAGCACGGTTTTGTTAACTGAAAGATTTCAGTGATCAATCCACAAAGTAAGGAATACTAGATAAATTTGATTCATGTATTGCAACTTGAGACAGAGAAAGAACTAGTCTGGGCTAGGTTAGGCCCATTGAGCACATTTAAGCAGAAGGAGGTCTTAACTGTGTTCACATACATTTCAACTTGTAAGTATACTTATATGGATTTTAGGTAGTATCTGATGTTAGACAGCTGCCTTAATTTCCATCATTCAGTTAATAACAGACATTAAATTAATTGGTAACAGGACAGCATAAATGTTAGCATTATGTTAATGCAGACTTCTGACCATATTAACTGTAAAACTTAAGACAATAGTGTACATTAGATATTTCCACAGTTTTTAGATTCTATTTATTCAGCATAATTTCCAATAATGAATTAAAAAAAGAATCACAGAAACGTTTCCCAGCCATATACTGAATGGTGCCATCTATGGTTCTGAGAACTTAAACACAAAGTTG
Organism: Hemiprocne comata; assembly: GCA_020745705.1. Lineage (NCBI taxonomy): Eukaryota > Metazoa > Chordata > Aves > Apodiformes > Apodidae > Hemiprocne > Hemiprocne comata. The sequence goes on along the minus strand of CM036616.1, from coordinate 66,805,210 downwards.
AGGTATAAACTGGCTATAAAACTCACCGTTGATAAAACAGTTTTCTCTAACACCAAACACTCTTCTGCATTTATTTTCTCAGCCTTGTCCTCTTCTCTGTTTTCACCACCTTCAGGATAATCTCTTTTTCTAGTAACTCTCATTACGTTTGGCTTTGTGTTCCAGTGGGCTTCCTTCCCTTGATGTGAAGGTTTTGTATCACTCTGTTTACTTTCTTCTCCAGCACTTAATTTATCACTTGACCTACAAAAATATTTTGCAATTTTTACTTCTCAGGAACTACAAAATACATTCTATAAGGTTGGCTTACTATCAAATAATTAGTACTTCCAGACAGGGATGAACTTAAGTGTTCTGCATTTTTCTTTGTTTAGTTGGTGAAGTTTAAAAAAAATAAAGGAAGAAAAAACAAGGTGAAAAGGATATAATTTGCTTTTCTGCAGTAGTGGACTTTTCTGATTACTTCTGAAAAAACCTTTGGTAAGGAAAACAATATTAAGAAGTCAGGAGGAGCTGAAAGTTTCTGCTATACCCCACAGGTCCTCAAAATTAAGCAACCATAGGAACATTACATTAATTAATTCCAGTGCTCAAGGTACTACTCCTTTAAACTGGATTAAATTCTCACATCTCTTCAAGCACATTCAGAGCCATAATATATAATATTGAATATTGTTCTGTTCAACATCTTCATTAGTGATGACGCAGGGTGTTCCCTCAGCAAGCATACAAATGTCACAGACTGGAAGGAGCAGCTGATACACCAAAGGGTCGTGCTGCCAACCAGAGGGACCTGCACAAGCCGGAGAAGTGGGCTGACAGGAACCTCCAGAACTTCAGCAATGCCAAGTGTGAAGTCCTGCTCCTGGGGAGGAACAACCCCAGGCACCACTACATGCTGGGGGCCACCCAGGTGGAAAGCAGCTTTGCAGAAAAGGACCTGGGTGTCCTGGTGGACACAAAGATGAACATGAGCCAGCAGTGTGTCCTGGCTGCAAAAAAAAGGCTAATAGTATGCTGGGCTGCATTAGGAGAAGCATTGCCAGCAGGCTGGGGGAGCTGATCCTTCCCTTCTACTCAACCATAGTGAGGCCATATCTAGAGTACTGTACTGGAGCACTGGAGTCACAAGCCAGACAGGGATATACTGAACAGACTCCAGCAAAGGACTATCAAAGGTGAAGGGACAGAATCATCTCTCCAATGATGAAAGGCTGAAAAGAATGTGGACAGTTCAGCCTGGAGAAGGAGAAAGCTTGGTAAGAGTAGGTGAGGAAGTCTCATCACAATGTATATAAATACCTGAAGGGAAGGTGTCAGGATAGATGGACCCAGTCTCTTTACAGTGGTGTCCTATGACAGGACCAGAGGCAATAAGCACAAACTGAAACTCAGGAGGTTCCCTCTGAGCACCAAGAAACACTTTTTCACTCTGAGGGTGATAGAGCACTGGCACAGGTTGCCCAGGGAGACTGTGAGGTTTCCATCACAGGCAATACTGAAAAGCTGTCTGGACATGATGTTGGGCAACCAGCTCTAGGTGGCCCTGCTTGAGCATTAGGGCTGGACCAGATGTCCTCCAGAGGACCCTTCCAAGTTCAACCATTCTGTGAAATTCCACCATCACAAAGCCAAGAAGACTGTAAAGTCTTGATAGCACATAGACTCCGGGATAGTATTTCAGTGTAAGTTACCGAAGAGGTTTTAAGCAGAGGCATAGAGACAGACAAGAACCAGAAGCTAATTTTAGAAAACAGCAAAAGTAAATTGATTTGATTCTCCTCTGTATCCATTAAGATTGAGCAAAAGGTGGCTTGTAACATAACCCAGAACTGCTACATGTAAATGGCACTGCCTCATATTACAGATACATAAAAACCATCCTGTCTACCAAAGAAGCAGGACACTGCATGTCACTGCATGAACTTCTGCTGGAAAAAAACAGAAAAAAACACTACTCAGAATACATCTTAGACAGTAAGCTCATTTTATGTTACTCTATCTACCATTTCTCAACTATAAGTGAGTGTGAATGGCACTGCCCAGTTTTCCTTTCAAAGGTCCACAGTAGACTTTACCTTAGGAATGTATTACTGAGAGATCCAGACAGCTAAACTCTGATTACTTGCTTCTACTCTCACCTGCAAAATACCTTCCAAAAAAAAAAAACCAGCCTCGAGAAAAATGCTGTTAAAAACTCTTGTATTAACTAAGGTTGCCACCTAGTGACCTTCACAGCATATAGTCTATAACAACTAGTACAGCTCAGAGCCAACACTTCAAAAAGCAAGTGCTGTACAGAAACAACTGGACAAAAACACAAAATTTTTACAGAGCTTTTTCACTTGGTCAACACGGAACTTTACCTTCCTATGGGATCCTGAATGCTTTCTAGAGCATCTGTAGAGAGACGTTCTTCTTGTTCCCCCTTGCTGTGGTAGTTAGGTGATTTTTTAGATGAACCACGTGTTTCTAACTTAATACTTTTTGGATCTGTGTCTAGATTGTCATTCTCGGACAAATTCTCCATGAATAATAATTCCGTGTCATCCTTAGGCTTGAGGAAAAAAATACAACCCAAAAATATTAGCATAAAATACACTACCTGTAAACTAAAGCATCACAAGTTATGATCAAGACAGTAACCTAGGACGAAACTCTGCTTAAAAACTTTCAAGTAGTTTAAGATACCCATTACTGTTTCTTGTCCCTTTAGAGAAGGTATTTATCTCGTAAAAATATATTGTATAATCAACATAGTCTTTCATGAGCAACCACGAAGGAATTCAGAAGAAAACCTGCAACAGAAATATGGCATGCAGGTAACTATTAAGGTATCATGAACATTATTGAAATTTTGAAGTTGAAGTGAAGTCTTCAGATTTGTTAACAATAGTCTATATATTATTGATGTGTCATTAACAGAGTTTTAGAAGAACTCAAATTAGGGTGCAAAGATTAAACAAGAATGTAATTCTTACTAGTCCAAAATTAATTTATGCATTTAAAACAGCTTATTTATTTGCTTAAAAACAGCTGGTGCAGAACAAAACATCAGAAAGTACAGTCAGAAACATCTGATCAGAATTCTCACTTTGGAGGAAAGAAGTTCCTCAGATCCTTCTGCCACAGGCAGGTTCTCTCCTTTATTTGCTTCTTCCTCAACTGGAGCAACAAGTTTTTGTGCCACTGGAGATTTTTTTTTGCTATATGCCCTTTCTAGGTTTTGTCTAGTTCTTGGAGATCCATTCCTTATAGATTGTTCTGGTTTCAGAGCACCCAGCTTGTCGTCTTGGGAAGTGGATTTTTCAGCACTAGTGAATTTAAAGCAAACAAAACAAAAACAAACAAAAATAAAGATGTCACTTGACTTTGGTTGGGAGAGGAAAAAAAGCAACTAATTAAGTTTTGAATCAACACTTACACGAAAGGGTTGAAGACTGATACACTATTTTGCTTAAAATCAATGCATTTATCTTTTCAAATATATATTTATCTTTTTGGCATTTATGGTTAACTTGCGAGAAGAAATAACAAGATTGCTTTGTCAAGGCATTTTTAACATCAAGAAAAAAGTTGTGCTGCTAACCATACCACATCGAAGTATCTGCAGTCTAATACATACCTAAGACCTCAACAGACAGATTTTAACATGAAGAGCAGTGAAACAGAAGAGCACACTGGGATCAACGGAACAGAGCTCTGACATTTTGCAAAACTTCTATTGCTGTATGTGCAAATAAAAACCAAACAAACTCTGGTCAAAAAGAGCTATTAGCTCATGCAGGTCAGTTCCGACCGATTGAAAATGTGCTCTGAAAACACGGGAAGAAGCTGCCTATAGGCACTGATAATTAAACATTGCGGAATGACAGCTATTAAGGAACAGAAGAACTGATACTTGCCAGGGTGTCTCATTATGCATCAGATGAAAGCTTTTAAAATGCAGTTTCGCTGAACTCTAAGCTCACCTGCTTTGTTCACACAGTATGTTTTCAGAATTACAGGGCACCTGAGGCACCGCTTGCTGTTCCTGTTCCTCTTTGCTCGATACATCCACTTGACACAGCACAGCTTCATTTTCACCCTTTAATTTGCAAGAAAATAAAGCATGAAGAAAAAGAGAGTCAAGCAAACTTTTAAAGCAGATGTGTATTTTATAAAAAAATCTAAACTACAGATCTCCATACTATTTACCCAACCTGAATCAAGAAAAAAAAAATCATACTGTATTTATTTGGGGTAATGTGATGTGCCTGAGCATATAATTCAGTTTCTAGGCAATCAGGAAGACTAGCCTTTGTAGTCCTGGGCTACCTAGAGTTTGGCTCTTCAATACTATATGGACCCAAGCAATTATAGCCAACACTTCTCTATCCAGCATTTAATCAACTCTCTATTACATGGAGCACTGTGGACACAAAATACTTTGGGCAAAAAAACTGTACACTGCAGAGCACAGCAGGGACAGACCTATGCCACTATAACATAACCTCAGATCCAGAAGTGTTCATTCGTTTTATTTCTGTATTTGCCACATTGGTTCCACAAAGAAGCCCCTCAAACACATCCCTCAGCACTCCAGGTCTGTGACAGCTTTATTAGTACAGAAAATCATCAGACCTGATGTGGTTCTACAGATCTACAGAGCACAGAGCAGATGTATGTGCATGGTAGACAGGCCACAGGTCTAAAACAGCCAAAGCTGAACCGCAAGCAACTATCTCAGCTGGGGGTGAGCTGACAATGGCACTGAGAGGGACACTACTGACACCGTGCACTCCCTCTGGGAACGAGGCACACAAGTATTCCAAGCTAGCTCTACCCAGGTTCAAGAACAAAACCAGCTGTAACCACTCCAAAAAATGAGTCACTCTTACAAAGCTTAGCCACATTGGAGGTTTAAGGCAAGTCTACGCAGACACGCCTACATCCATTACAGGGTTCATCAGCAACCTGCAAAATCGTTACAGAGTTCATCATACTATGACAGCTTTTGAGAACTTCAATACCTTTTACAGTGTCTAGTAAAGTGTCTGTAGGGATACACAGTGCAGATGAATGACTCAATTTACCTGTGTAAAGTAGTGTCAGGCACTGTAGTGCTGAAGCCATTCAAAGTTTACCAATTTAATAAGACCTATTTTTTTAAGCAGAAAAATAACCATCTTCTTTGCCTTCTTTTGATACTCTACTATTAGATTCCTCAACACAGACTTGATTCATTCAAACAGAAAAGATAAAGTGAGCAAAAAGGCTGATTTTATGTATTGCAATACAAAACACATTTTTATTCTAGAATTCAAGTTAAATGTGCATAATGCTTTTTACCTATCATGCAATCCAATCAAAATCAGACGTTCATTTTTCAAAAGACATTTATAGTACAACTTGTAGCCTTCACTGATTTCATACCGGCAACAGCTCAATATACCAGGTTTGAGGATTTTTCTTTCAGTATGATGTCTCAGCTTCAGGGAATGCAACTTAAATGTTCTAATTTAACTTCATTAAATAGAGCATGCAACTTGGAACCATACTTCTGAAGACAAAACGCATATTCTTAAGACTTACAATAACAGCATTGGCAGACTCATGTTTTTGCAATAGCAACTTCTCTGCTTCAGGCTTTTTCTCCCTCTCAATTCCTGGTATTTGTAATTCCTTCTTTCCAACTGGTTTTCTTAAGTTTGGCTTGTACCTCTGGAATCTGCTCCGCACTAATTGGACAGGTTGAATAGGTGTTTGTTTACTTTCTTCTTCAGTATTATTTTTGCTATTAATGCCAAGGCAGACACACACAAAAAAAACCAAACACCAAAACTTAATACAAAAGCATGTCATTAACCAGCAGAGATTCATTATATTTACATATAAAAAACAACCTAATTTTAAAGAGAAACCATATAAAAGTAAGGTTCTGCTTTCAAATTTCAAAGCACTGGCCTGCCAACTACTTCTGCAACAGAATTAACCAACTCACTGGAGTAATTATCTTACTTTCTGCTTATCATCATAAAGCCAAAGCAATTTTCACATTGGTTTCTCCAATAAGCAAACTAGTATTCCTCTGCTTACATGAAATGAATCTGATGTTTCAGATGATGAAACAGTTACAGAGTTAGAGAGTCATCAGGGTTGGAAGGGACCTCTGAAGATAATCTAGTCCAAACCCCTGCTAGAGCAGGATCACCTACAGTAGGTCACACAGGAACAAGTCCAGATGGGTTTTGAATGTCTCCAGAGAAGGAGACTCCACAACCTCTCTGGGAAGCCCATTCCAGTGCTTTGTTATTCTAACATAAAGAAGTTTTTCCTTATGTTTAACATGAACCTCCTGTGTTCCACGTTGTGCCCATTGCCCCTTGTCCTGTCATTGGACACTGGTGAAAGAGACTGATTAGCTGGAATTTTAGTAACACTAGTGTAAAAACTATGAGAACTGAGATTTCATTCAGTATTTTTATTGGATTTTATTTGCCAGTTAGCAATCCATTGGCACAATTATTTCCTTTTAAAACACTTTAATTTGTTACAATGAAGAAAGAGAAGTAGCTAAATCCTTACCCCACAGTAGTAGTTGAAGTGTCATCTTGGTTAATTTCTGGTAGACATAACTCAAGTTCACCATCCTCTGATCTTGAAAACCTCTTTGGGGACTTACAACTTGGCCTCTCAGAAACCTGAGCACAAAGTGACTCTACCTTTCCTGAGGAGTCTAATGGTTGCAGGACTTCATATTTTCCTGTTTTCTGAACAATGTAAACACAAGAAAAAGTCATTATACTAAACCAAAGGGAGACATTATAACGTCCATTAAGCTTAGTATTACTCACTCTCCGAAGTGTTTCCTACAAAAACCCCTCTATAAGTGCTCACTAATAACTTAATAACTTCATAGTCATTCCAGCACAAAGTCAAAATTTGTTTATTTTAAACAAAATAGCTCAAAATCTGGATTTCTTCTTTGCCATCTTCTATTAGTACTTTTCTTACTTCACTGTCAACCCTGCAAGGGCACCTCAGGTCAGAAAGTCATCTGGATGCAGAACAAGAGATACCAAATACATGTAATCTTTTTCTCCTCACATACAAACTAAGATGAAAATACACAATTTTTTACGTAGAAGATTTTAGCTTTTGAAAAAACTGTTTCAAAAAGATGAAATTTGTATTTTTGAAATAATCAGTATTTAATTTCACAGGCCCAAAAGCTCAAATTTAACTAAAAGGGAAAAAAAAAAAGTGCCTTACATGTGTATCAGAGAGGATGCTACATTCACTGTCACATTGTGTCACACCTTCTTCCTTGTTTGTATCTTTCTGTGACACACCTTCATCACTTATGTCCAACATTTTCTTTCTACTAGTTGTCATTCTTAGATTTGGTTTTGGTCTCTGGAATCGGCTCCTCAGCAGCCGAGCTGATGATACAACAGTTTTCTCCTCTTCCCTTCTAGGACCAGACTCCCTTCAAAAACAAACAAAGGAACAATCGAAGGCATGGGACAACAGTGATTCTCCAAGGCATGCATACCACCATACTTGCATACAACTCTCTTCAATAGAGCAGCCATGTATAAAAATCCTTAGCTTTCTTACAGCAGTAACAAAGTTACCAACACTGTGAAAAAAAGATCCAACAGAAGGATGTTGAACATCATCAAAAACGTGTATCTTAAAAATAGGTGAGCAAAGTTAAAAAAAAGATGCAATTTCAGAACAACTGCAACTTCCAGTCACACTTGAAGAGGAATAGAAATATTTTACAAATGCCTTTGTCTGATTAGGTTTAAAACTACCCACTAAATTTACAGCACAGCTGTTTTTTTTGTTATTTTTCAAGGGCACACTAATAAGAAACCAAACCCTATACTTAAGAATTTATGTAAGCACATAGGTATACACTGTTAGGACTGCCATGGAGAAGTTAACCACAGAATCTGAGCATCAGAAACACATTTATTTGAAACCTGGGCTCACAGTCTAAAGATCAAACTAACATCCAACTGCAGATAAATGTAGGGCTTTCAAGCTCTTGGGAGTTTGTTTAAGTCTACTATTGTGTTGATTGAACATCTCCTTATAGATATAAAACTTGTTTTTAATGCTGGAGTTGAATAGAAAAATGTAGAATGCCTACAGATACTGGTGGCTTGGTACAATCCCTTCTCTCCATTAAAAATGTAACCTTACCCTGTATTGAAATCTGAAACCTGTTTCCAGACATCTGACGATTCCTTTTCACTTTCACAGCTTTCTGCTTCAGAGGGCTTTTCTTGGGAATGCTGCCTTGTTTGTATTGAGTTCCTCTCAGAATCTGTAGAAACACTCCCTTCTAAAATCACATTGCACAGTTGAGTGTCTTCATGAACCATCACATCCTAAAAGAAATCAAAGTTTCACTCTATTAAGATGAAAGACTTACTTGACCTCTCTTTTAAAAGGGAAGGAGAGCAGAGTTTATTTTAGTATCTTTCACAAAAACACTCAAAATTATCTCTCTTGCTACCTATGCATCCAACTAATACCTGTGGAAATCTATAAGTAAAAATTTGTGATTTTTCTATATGCTTTCTATCTGAAGCGGTCTCTTTTCCAAGAGACCTTTTTTCTCTGCATTTCTCTTTTCACATCTAGTATCACAAATAACACAACAAAATGAGACAGAATCAATCTGCCCATGGAAAACAGATCCAAGCTGCAAGCACGAATAAATTTTATGACAAGTCAGTTTATTCTGAAAGAATAAACTAAGCACACAAAGGCTATGCTTATAAATGATGTGGTGGTACATACTTAATCTTTGTCACTAAAAGCTTCTACTTAGGACCCAGCAAAAAAGCATACCTAAGCAACTGCTCAAGAAACTTACATTTCTGAGGCATGGATCATTGTTTTCATCCCTATGGTGTATCAGGCCTTTTTCTGCTTCTCCAGTTTGAACTTTCTCCTCTTCAGGATCTTTTTCCTCTGGCAGGTCCTTTTGCTTTGCAACAGCTCCTACTATATTTGGTTTTGGTCTCTGCAGCCTGCCTCTCTTTAGAGGTGTTGGTTTCAGCACACACTGTTTGCTGTCATCTTGTAAACCAGCTGTTTCGTTAAACCTGGAAAAAAACATCAGATCCATAAGCACATAATGTATCTAAAAGCAGGAGGAGTCTTGAAGAAGTGGTTTTTTTTCTTTTTTTTTTTTTCTCTGAACATTTATTGCAAACACACAGAATCACAGAATGTTAGGGGTTGGAAGAGACCTCTGAAGATCATCTAGTCCAATCCCCCTGCCAGAGCAGGTTCCCCTGGAGAAGGCTGCATTACCATAAACTTATCTAAAATGGAGCTATGCATTACTAACTTCACAAAGCAATGAAGTTAGAAGTGTATCTGCTATAGAGTACCTGACATATTTAAACTTATATTTGCCCTGTTCTTTCTTTCCCACTGCAGACAGGATACCACAATAGACAGACCTTCTTCTGACCCATAATGGCATAATGACCCTGGTCTAGAAGAAGATGAAGGGTTTTCTGAAAGATTTAAAAGATGTAATGAAGGGTAAAAAAATCAGAAGCATTCAGAAAATACATAAATAACTCCATAATCTTACTAACATAAAAATATGGATACACATTACTACACCTGTCAGATGCTTCCATGCTTTTTTACCCTGGGTACCAAGTTACGCAGCATGTTAATGAAAGAAAAACCTGCTGAAGTATTTTTCTGCCAGATTATCAAACTCAGTTTACCTCCATCCACCCTCTTCAACTATCCCCTTTTTTGTTGTTTGGGGTTTTTTTGCCAATCTCTCCTGTAAAAATATATGCCTCCTTTTGCACTACAGCAAGCATTTATCCACTGAAGAGAAATACAAGAAACACTTTGTAATTAACATGTGCACTAAATTGCCCACATATTGGAATTTTTTCTCCCAATACCAGGCACCTAACACTTTACCACACTTTAAGAAGAACACTTATTCCTATTGTTTAAATACTTAACCACTGACACTGATGGATTTCAGTATTAAAGTCAGTGGAGAAGACTTGTTCTAGTTTTCAAGGGACTAATTTTTCAGGTATTTTTGCATTTACCATGTTCCATATCTCATTATTAAAAAATGTTTAATCTATTTGTTCCGTGCATTAAAAAAAGATTCATAATCTTCCCTCAATTTATGCCTCATTGCAGAAGTTTCTTCAGAAACTTCCACAATTACTTCACTATGTAATAGTACCATCAGCGCTGGAGAGCAGCAAATGTCTTCTCATTTTTCACATACTTACTGAGACATTGTCTCCAGGACTTTATCATATTTTTCTGCTGCTTCTTCACTGGTAGCATCAGATCTATTACTTTGGTCAGTATTCTGAATGGAAATAGAACATTAAGACATTAACTATCCTACGTTTATGAAGTTACCTAACAGACCAGGTAACTATCCATCACAGGATACAACATGTATTGCTTATGACAGACACAGATAATTACATAGTCAGGAAGGTGCAGTAAAATCTAGATCAAACAGCTAAACCCATATTCACTGCAGCACATGAAAGATTATTGGCCACTACTGTTTGTGTGACAAGCTCCCAGTTTAGCTGAGCCCTCTAAGCAACATAACACCATCACTGCTTGTTAAGCAAGTGGTTGATTCCTGGTCATGCTCAGGGGAGTAAAAGAAAAGAAAAAAGAAAAAGAAAAATATAACATTGCTATTGCATTCAGCAGCTTTTTAGTTAACACATTATCTGCAATTACATTACTCTATTAAATACCTTTTCTGTTTCTCCCTTAGGTTCTCCCCTAGGCTGTAGATGGGACATTTTGTCATTTTCTGCATCTTTTTCAGGCTCTTCTTTCCTTCCAGATGCTCTTGTAATATTAGGCTTAAATCTCTGTCGACATCCTCCAACTATTGCCTTTGCAATTACAGTTTTTTCAGGTGATCTGCACAAATAATCCACAACAGTGACATTTATTACATAATAGTCAAGCCTATGGAGTATTAAATCACTTACATAGCCTTCCAAGGGATTTGCACAAACTTATGCAAGATTTTTTCACATGAGAACTAAACTTTGTTTAGAGTGTGGAAACTCAGTTTATCTACCTACTAAAAATATACGAAGTTATCACACAGGGGAGGAACCTAACTAGCCTGCATACCATAGCTGCTTCTGCAAGTGTCAGAAGCAAAGCCATTAGCTGGCAGCTGAAGGTGGGATGAAGGCAAAGTCACAATTATCACTTTCCACCCTTCCCCTCATAAATTCCAAGCATAGTTGGTACTTCATAAAGTAATGCTTTCCTCAGCTTCCCAGAAAAGAAGCATGTACCTTCTGTCATAATTCCACTTGATATCATCCAAGAGACTGACAAAGTTAAGTTTAAGATTTATATTAAAACTTCACAATTACTGTTGCCTTTTTTTAACAGTACTATATAGAATAAATTAAGAATCATAGTCACAGAGTTGTCAGGTTTGGAAGGTACCTCTGAAGATCATCTCATCCAACCTCCCTGCTAGAGCTAATCAGTTAATTCCAGGAGACCAGAAGAGTGATCTCAATACTTACTCAGATTTAGTATCCAAATCTGTGTTCTCATTTCTGTTTCTTCTACTGTCTTCCTCAGAGACCTGAAATTGAGGTAAGGAATATTACCCTTGGACAAGTGTGCAGATACCTCAGAAGCAGTTCTCAGAATACTACTTATTAGACTGTAACTGTTCTACAGTATCAGCATTGATCAAAACAGATACAACATCAAGAGCACAGCGTATAAAGCAATGTTCCTTCTTCTGACCTTTTCATTTGCATTCACAAGGTCTGGAGAGGAAGTTTCAGCCTCCATTTTCTCTTGGGTTGATGTGTCCCTCCTTCCAGATGTTCTCAATACATTGGGTTTCGGTTTATGCAAGCGCCTTCTGCCTGGTGGCTTTACAGTTTTCCTTAAGATACAAAAAGAGGTGGTATATATTATTACAAAAGAGAAACTTTATTCATAGAAAAGTCTTATACAGTCCAAGATATACTTGAAGAGTACTACAAACTGCATGGTACTGCAGCAAGACAAACTGAAAAAAACATTAGATCTTTTTGATATTAGAAGATAACCAACTACTTAATGCAAAGACTGTCAAATAAATTGTAACAACTTTGCTGGCTTTCAGTGGCATCTAATTAAAAATATCTAAAGGAAGCTTTTCCTTCTGTTAAAAAAACAGGAATACCTCTTCTCCTGGGCATTCACAGCTGATGTCAGTGTGAACAGCCTTACTGATTTCAATAGAAACAAAAGAAATCGATCAGTCTCACCTGTGTGTCTGGCAAGGTCCTGGAGCAGAACCCCCTGGAAACTATGCTATGGCACAAGGAAAATAAGGAGGTGTGTTTTGATCTGAGCAAGCTCTTTGCCGATTTTTTTTTTTTTTCTTTCAGTGAACTTTTTAGCAGTGCCAGTGGATAATAACCAAGGTCACTTCTGACTGTCTGCAGCCTCCTCCCCTACAGGGGAGCAGATTAGACCAAAGGCAGGATCAGCAAATCAGAATATTCCCTTCTCATAATATTTTCTCTATTTGGCTTTCAGTATACGTTAAGACATCATGGAAGTCAAGCCTTTCTTTTTCCTTTTCCACTCACTTTTCTGCTTACTGTCGCTTCTATCACCCTCTCTTTGGTTCTCTCTTTTTGTTCATTTTCCTTCCCAGCCGACACCCGAGGCCCCGTCCGTGCGCCCGGACACTCCCCCCTTCAGCTGGAGTCACCAGGGAGAAGAGTTGCTGTGAGAGTCGCTGGGGGAGGAGGGAGGGGAGCGGGTGTTGCACATCCCTTTACAAATATATATATATATATTGCCTTATCACTAATAATTAAAATCAATCTGTTTCACTTTTCAACCCAGAAAGCTTCTCTTTCTCATTTTGTCTCCCTCTTTCCCTACCTTGTGGGAGGAGGGGGGGGGAAGGGTGAAACGAGAGACTGCCAACTTGGTGCCAAACCAACACAAGGTGACAGGTGACAGCCAACATGGCTTCACTAAGGGCAAATCATGCCTAACAAATACGGTGGCCTTCTATGACAGGGTTACACCACTGGTGGATAAGGGAAGACCAACTGATGTCATGTACCCAGACTCGTGCAAAGTGTTTGACACTGTCCCCCACAACATCCTTGTCTCTAAATTGGAGAGACAAAGACTTGACAGATGGACTACTCGATGGATAAGAAACTGGCTACATTATCACACTTAAGACAGTTGTCGTCAATGGCTCAATGTCCAAGTGGAGGTCAGTGACAAGTGGTGTTCCTCAGGCTTTGGTACTGGGACCGGTGCTGTTTAACATCTTTGTTGGCAATGTGGACGGTAGCACTGAGTGCACCCTCAGCAAGTTTGCTGACAACACCAAACTGTGTGGTGCAGTCAGCAAGCTGGAGGGAAGGGATGCCACCCAGAGGGACCTTGACAGGCTTGAGAGCTGGGCCTGTGCAAACTGCATGAAGTTCAACAAGGCCAAGTGCAAGGTCCTGCACATGGGTCAGGGCAATGCCAAGAACAAATACAGGCTGGGCGGAAAATGGATTTAGACCAGCCCTGAGAAGAACCTGAGGGTGTTGGTTGATGAGAAGCTCAACATGATTCAGCAAAGTGAGCTTGCAGCCCAGAAAGCCAACTGTGTTTTGGGCTGCATTAGAACAAGTGTGGCCAGCAGGTCAAGGGAGGTGATTCTCTCCCACTACCCTGCTCTCGTGACACCCCACCTGGAGTACTGTATCCAGCTCTGGAGCCCCCAACATAAGGACATGGACCTGTTTGAGCAAGCCCAGAGGAGTGCCACGAAGATGATCAGAGGGCTGGTGCACATCTCTTTGAAGACAGGCTGAGAGAGTTGGGGTTGTTCAGCCTAGAGAAGAGAAGGGTTCAGGAAGGCTTTTAGCAGCCCTCCAGTACCTGAAAGGGGCCTAGAGGAAAGCTGGTGAGGGACTTTTCACAAGGGCACGGAGTGACAGGGTGAGGGGAAACAGTTTCAAGCTGAAAGAGGGGAGATCTAGATTAGATATTAGGAAGAAATTCTTTACTGTGAGGGTGGTGAGACACTCGGACAGGTTGCCCAGAGAAGCTGTGACTTCCCCAAGGCCATGTTGGATGGGGCTTCGAAGGTCCCTTCCAACACAAGCCATTCTAGGATTCTATTAGAACTGTCCCACAGTGGAGCAGATTCACTCAATATACAAAACTTAGCATGTGCATCTCATGCTCCTGCATCACTATTCAAAGTTCTCACTCACAGAACTATGAGCTGCTGTTTTCCAACACCTTATTCTACTGCCAGAATAAATCCATCATTGAAGAATGGGGTACGTAAATAAATCTGTGTCCTTAGCTATTGCAATCGCTTATTGTGGGATACACATACTGTTTGACAGAGCCCTACAGCTTACCAATAATCTTCAGATTGGGAACTACTACCTTTTCTTACCCTCTTCCTGTTATACGACAAAAAAAGCTTTGACAGTCTTCACCGTAAGAGTAAGCTGCCCTTCAATAAGGGACAGACAAAAGAATGAAGAACAACTTAACATTAACTAGTAGGCCATCCCTAAATCACCTTTAAAAAAAACATATAATGGAATAGCATATCACTGATCACACAAACATGGAAACTCTAGGCACAGACTTGTTTCAACACCCCTGCTCAGTTACAGCAGTAAATCTAAGAAACAGTTACACAGACTGACTTCATAAAGGAGAGAAGGTGAGACACAGACATCTTGGAGTATCTTCCAGGAAGGTGTGTCTCAACTTAGACTCTTGCACTGAGTTCCATAGAGTAACAGTTTCCAATTAAGAAGATAGGAAAATACCATACACATGATGCGTACAGCTAATAAGCTCTGGAATACTGCGAAATTCAAAGAATACAGTGAGGCCATTTTATAATGAAAAAAATCAACTTCCACAATCAAGGATCACTCACAAAATAACAGAACATCAGAGAAATCTCTTGTTCTTGCTGGCTGTAGAGGCTAGTTATTTTTTAAACTTAGTTAAGTCTTACTCCTCATTCTGTGTAACATTTTACATCTTAGTCAAAGTATTGTTCCTCAGTGATCAAAACTTCTATCAAAAAACTTCACTGATTATGGAAAAATATCTTATCATGATCTACCATCTAATCCAACCTACTATGTTCAATCAGAATTATACCAAAATTAAGTAAACGCAGGTACAGGTCAAGTACTGCAAAGAATTCTACTTACGTGATTTCAGACTGAGAATCACTTTCTGATGCACTCTGTTTTTCATCTGGTCTATGTAAGTCATGTATGTCTTTGTTCTGAGTAAGGAAAAAAAAAAGTTGTAGACAATAACAATAAACAATATAGAAAAATTCTTTGCTGTAATATAAAGAAAAGCAGAAACAAGAACAAAAGTCTCAGAATTGCTGAGGATGGAAGATACCGCCTGAGGTAATCTGATCCAATCCTCCTACTCAAGCAGGGCTACCTAGAACTGGTCATCCAACACCAGGTGCAGACAACTTCTCAATATTGCTAAGGCTGGAGACTCCACAGTCTCTCTGGGTAACCTGTGCCGGTGCTCTATCACCCTCAGAGTGAAAAAGTGTTTCTTGATGCTCAGATGGAACCTCCTGAGTTACAGTTTGTGCCCATTTTTCTTGTCCTGTCATTGGGCACCACTGGAAAAAGCCTGCCTTAATCATCTTTGCCCCCTCCCTATAGGTTTTTATAAAGATCTTTAAGAGATTGTACTGAGCCTCTTCTCCAAGCTGAATTGTCCCTGCTCTTTCAGTGTTTCATCATAGAAGAGATGCTTCAGTCCCTTCACCAGTTTCATGGCCCTTTAACAAGCTATCTCCATTATGTCCATATGGCTCATACTGGGGAGCCCAGAACTGGTCGCAATACTTCAAGTGTGGCGTCACCAACACTAAACAGAGAAGGATCAGCTCCCCCAGCCTGCTGGCAATGCTTCTCCTAATGCAGCCCAGCATACTATTAGCCTTTTTTTTGCAGCCAGGACACACTGCTGGCTCATGTTCATCTTTGTGTCCACCAGGACACCCAGGTCCTTTTCTGCAAAGCTGCTTTCCACCTGGGTGGCCCCCAGCATGTAGTGGTGCCTGGGGTTGTTCCTCCCCAGGAGCAGGACTTCACACTTGGCGTTGCTGAAGTTCTGGAGGTTCCTGTCAGCCCATTTCTTTGCCTTTTAATTGGATGAAGCTGATAACAGACTCCTTAGGCAGTATCAGCTATCATTACTTTCCAGGCCCAGTATTTAAATAATTTTCCTAGCAAGCACTGACCATCACTATGAAAATTAAAAAAAAAAAAACGAACACAGCAAACTAATCACAGTTACAGCAAATATTTTATGGAATCTATTTATCATACTAAGACAAAAGCCTACTGCATAAAAACATACTTTATTTACTTTGTTTCTTTGGTAATATTAATAGAATCATGTTTCACAGCTCTGGAGCTCCCAACACAATAAATATGTGGACCTGTTGGAACGTGTCCAGAAGAGGGCCACAAAAATGATCCAAGGGCTGGAGCACCTCTCTTACGAGGACAGGCTGAGGGAGTTGGGGTTGTTTAGCCTGAAGAAGAGAAGGCTCCAAGGAGACCTCAAAGCGGCCTTCCAGTACCTGAAGGGGGCCTACAGGAAAGCTGGGGGGGGGCTTTTTACAAGGGCTTGTAGTGAGAAGACAAGGAGTAATGGTCTTAAACTGAAAGAAGAGAGATTTAGGTAAGAGATCAGAAGGAAATTCTTTAGTGTGAGGGTGGTGAGACACTGGAACAGGCTGCCCAGAGAAGTTGTGGAAGCTCCATCCCTGGAAGTGTTCAAGGCCAGGTTTGATGGGGCTCTGAGCAACGTGATCTAGTGGGAGGCGTCCCTGCACATGCAGGGAAGTTGGAACTAGATAATGTTTAAAGGTACCTTCCAACTCTAACCATTCTATGATTACTGATTGAGTATTTCTAGTTTTAGGTCAGTGATTACGTTCACATACTTATAAAGTGAATTAACCACAACAGGCCTAGAGAATTAGAACGGACATAAAAGGTCTTTTGAAATTACCACGTTTAGAGGTTATTATGCCTTCATATGTCAAACAGCTTTAACTAATCAGCCAGAGAGCTTTTTGATTTTTATAAATATGATTCCAACTAATATAAAGAGATAGTATTGTTGTAAGGTTTCCAAGTACAGGCATTTAGTATTTGTGAAGGTCCCAAGTAGCTGATTTTCCATTAAGATTAACACATTATTTTAGGTAACAGAATTTAAAATAAAGGACAAAGAATAATTTGCCCATCACATTAAGGAAACACTAACTCAGAATTTCCTAAACCCTCACCACAAACTTTAGCCATAAGATCATCCTTCACCTTAGAAAGCAGAAGAGAAAGCAGCTCATTCCCCCTCAGCACAAGTCTTTAAACAGTATTCTATTAAGTTCCAAAAATGACAGTGATGCAAGGATAGAAGGATGATCAGAAGAATGGAACTTTCTCTATGTGAGGAGAATTGTAAGATTAACACTTTTCAGCTTGAAAATATTATTGCTGAGGGGAAAAAGTGGCATTATAAACAAGAAAATAACAGGAACATAGCAGTGGAAGTACTGAGCATATTAAACTGCCAGGTAACAGGCTTAAAAGAACCCAAAGAATTCACTTTTGTTATTAAGTGAACAAATAAAGGAATGAACTCTCAGCTGCAGTATACAACTCATGGAAAAGGTACAAGTAAATGCAAAAAAAGCCGCCAGACAAACTCATGAGTAAGAGGTGCTTAAAGGGCTTCAAAAAAGCCAGATGCAATCTCACAAGGTTTCTGAACTGCTGGACCTGACTGGAACATACTTGAAGAAAGATCATTCAGTCTTGGTCCAGTTTCTTGTATCTTTCCTGAAACACCCCATGGTAGCAAGTACCAGTGGACAAGAGTTTACACAGGTTTCCATTCTGTTCAAATAATTTTCCAACATTGTGCTAATAAACATACAACAGCAAAAATCTTTCTCCAGTGTTTAACTGTTGATATTGTACTGCTTCACTTTTGAATAATGAAAGTGTTCAGCTGTTCAAACTGCCTATGAGATAAGCCAGGCATGCACTCTATACTCTCTGAATAAATTTACTGTAACAGACAACCCATTAGAGCCAGCCAAATCGATAGTATTTAGATTTTTGTGCTATTCTCAGGCTTGTTGCCTTTCTTTCCACTTAATGGTAAAAACATCACAAAAAGAACCAAAAAATGGCTTTGATTTACAAAAACATGAAGATCTTAAGAAGTAAGAATTACATTAAAGAAAACCAAAACACACCTTTGTTTCCCTGGTTTCTTCAGACTGTCTTTCTTCACTCCTAAGCCTTGAAACTGGCAACTCTGAAGTCTGACCTTCCTCTGATGTGTCGTCTCTCATATCTTGGGTTCTCAGTACAGCAGATTCCGTTTCTAATATATCATTGCTACCTTCAAAGCTGAAAACAAGCACACAAACCTACTGTATTAGTGCATTTTAATAAAAAAAGCTACTACTGTTTACAGATAGATCAAGTCACTCAGAAAAATTATGCAATTTTGACATTATTTAATCACTTGTGTTTCCAAAAATTTGACACATCTTTGTAATATTTGCAGGATACAAAAAAGTTATTTTCTCCTGATCTTCTGTAACAACCTATGTTGGGTTAAAAGACAAATACTGTTCCTTCATATGATTCCAATGAGGTATTAATGCACATATAAGCTTCTGGAATCTGTATGAAATGGGAAACAAATACAGCTAACTACAACAATTAAGGCACACAATTCTGAAGTAGCAGCTTCATAATGACTTTTTAGATCTACTGTTTTCTTTAAATAACAACTGTCTTACATAAACATTCCCTTTCTTCCTAGTAAAAGAATGCCCCAAATTGTAACCAAAAGCTTGCCTCCCACCTAGGCTCTGCACAAATAAAGTCCAAGCAACTCTTCTTTTGCAGAAGTACCATCTTACTAAAAACAAATATTAACTCCAAGCGTACAGCAACACAGCAACATTACCAAGCAGTGCTTTGAGAGAAATATTAGAAGTTAGGATAAGCCAACAGTCCCCATGAACTAAGAAAAAAAAAACCACAACAAAACAACAACAGTTTTGGATGGAATTTTAGTATTAATGTAAATTAATTTTGCAAGGGTGGCCCATCAGGGCAGAGAATATATTAAGATTGTAAATTAAGAACAGCTTGCCAAGACCCAGGACAATCCTCAGCAACCAAAAACCTGTCTATTCTGTGCCAGCTAACATGATGGTAAGCATGAATAAATAAAACCAACATCAAAACCTTGAACTATTTTTAATTTTGCCTCAGCTTTCCATTTTAAACATTACCTGCATAATTTGACATCACTTTCTCTCTCCACTATGACATCCACTGGTAAAGAGGACTCTGATCTCTCTTCCTCTGTAACAGTAGTCTCATCTTTTTTTCCTTCGATAACACTATCCAGTTCTTCTCTACAGGTAGCATGACCATCATTGTTTGCATCACATACCACATTTTTTTCTGCTAATAAATAAGAATTACATCAATTCAGACATTCTGGGCAACATCTCAGAATTACAATTATTACATTCTTGCTACAGTGAAGAAAAAGTTCAGTTAAGGCCAAAAAAATCCCAGCAGAAAATACCTAAATATTAAGATTTAAGAGAACTGTTCTCAGTCAAAATAAGATAGGATTTAGTATGAAAGCTGATTTTGAAAAGCATTTTTCCACAACTTCTCAAGCCAGTTCAGTGATAGAAATCAAAATCCAAGTTCTCATTTTTAAGTTTGCAATGTCTTCACATAACACGTGCAATTGAACATTTGGAGGTGAGCATTTTTGCCTCTTACTCTTCTTCGATGATTTCCCTTCTTCAGCAATTTTTGAAGGGACAGCCATTTCTTCTGGAAGGTTCTCCACTTCCTGTTCAGAGTCATCTTTTCTCTTCTTTCGCTTCTTTTTTGCTAACACTGGCTCTAATGCAATCTGTTCTTCTGTCTGTTCAGCAATGCCCAAAGATTCTTCATTTTCTTTCTCAGCTGTTACAGCATCTGCTTCTGTTTCTGCATCAGAAATTCTGCCTTCCTGAAGATCATCCTGATCATCATCAGCTTCTCTGCTGGCAGCTTTTGCTGTTGAGGCAATACAGTTCCTGGTTAATAGACTCATGGAGTATTAGGAGCCAGATATTGCCAAGGCATTTCCACTAGCAACATCTGATGAATTCATACATCATTGCCAATATACTGCCAGGCACACAAGCAGGACCATGAGAAGTCAGTCACTGGCTTCACAGAAAAGCTTCAGCATAGATTATCTTCAACACTTAATACAAACACATCCTGTCTGTGGGCCAACACTTCACCAGGGTGAAGTCAATAAAGCCAACTCAGTAAATATTCCTGTTCCTCTACTTCGTAGCAGGTTACAGAGTTGCTTCTGGATGCATGAAATTATCATACCTCTGCAGAAAGAGGTGATGAAGATTGCAGACAGTAAGCCATGAAAAAGTAATTTTGATCAGTAAATGTATTGCAGTTAATCATTCTTATTTGTATAAGAAAGCTGAATTACAATCTAGCTAATAATTTTTAAGTTCTTTTCTGAGTGTAAAGACAGGATATTTGTATTTCAGGACACTTGGTCTTGATCTTGTACTTATGCAGAACAACAACCACTAAGATCCTTTCCCTGTCCTTCTTATAATTTTTGTACAAACTTGTTCCCCTGTAATTAAGAAATCTAAAACACAAGTAGAAAAGCATACTCACATCGCTTTACACATACAGCACCTTTAATCTACTATTAAAGTCTATGAACAGGATTTCTGTATGTAGCTGTAAGGTTTTTTTTTTACTTAATCAAATCTGAAATCAAGGCTATAAAAAAGCAGCAACAATGTCAATTTTAAGAATTAAAGTGATGTTCCTTCCTAGCTAGCATCCCCCTAAAAAAGCTGTTTACTTGTTTGTTCCACAACACTACTTATAACAAAATGGGTTCCTGTGGAACAAACAAGTGAACAGCACCACAGAATTATCAAGGAAGTTATGTTGGTATAAGAGTTTTGGATTTAAGTACATCTAAGAAAGGTCCTTTCACAGGTACTGAGGTAGTAAGACATTATGGTGATCAATAGTAATTAAACATGATCTTTACCCTTTGTTTTGAACAGACTAGAAAACTAAAACACCATCTGCAAGAATTCCTTAAAAGAATAACACCTTTCAGACTTAAGGAGTCAAATTATAATTAAAGGAGAAACAGAATCCTCAAAAAGAAAAGTATTTTAAATGTAACAATTTAAAACAGAAGTCTCAGAAGAGCTTGCCAAAAATATGGCTTTGGCCCAAGGATTCTAAAAGTAAATTAGTTAGCAAATCATGAAGATACTTCAACTGTTAAATTATAATATCCTGTTCAGAATATCCGTACTTTAGACTGTGGAACAGAACTAATCAGTGTGGTCTCACACTCCCACCCAGAGAAAACATACCTCAGGAAACCAGATACCACCAACTATTACCATCCCACACATTAGTCATCTGTATCTACAAAAGATATGCTATGAAGCCAGGATGATTTTGCCCTGTGTGCTGGTTCTAGCTGGGACAGAGCTAATTTTCTTCTTAGTAGCTAGAACAGAACTGTGGTTTGGATTTAGTATGGGACTTGGTATGAGAAGAATGTTGATAATATTGATAATTATTGATAATGTTTTTAGTTCTTGCTAAGGAATTAAGGACTTTTAAGTTTCTCACATAAGCCCACTGGTGAGTAGGTTGGAGCTGCACAAAAAGTTGGGACAGCTGACCCAAACTGGCCAAAGGGATATTCCACACCATATGACATCATGCTGAGCATATAAGGCCGGAGGAAGAAGGAGGAAAGGGGAGGACGTTTGGAGTCATGGCACATGTCTTCCCAAGTAACCATTACTCATGATGGAGCACTGCTTTCCTGGAGATAGCTGAACACCTGCCTGCCAATGGGAAGGAGTAAATGTTCCTTGTTGTAGTTTGCTTGTGTGCGTGGCTTTTGCTTTACCTACTGAACTGCCTATCTCAACTCACGAGCCTTCTCACTTTTATTCTTCTGATTCTCTGCCCCATCCCAGCCAGGGGGAGAGAGCAGGTATGTCTCAAGGTAATCTGACTCTGGGGGAGAATCCTTAATTTGACAGTTGGTAAAATATAGAGCCTATATGTAATATATGGTATGGAATAAGGGGTGGAATGCCTTGGGTTGAGCCAGGATTAAGCTAATTTTCCTTTTGCTAATTTTTTTTTCCTTCAGTACGCTCCCTTTTAACTAGCTGCAAGTGTTCCAGCTAGGGGACTGATAACACTGGAATGTTTATGTTTCTGCTGAGACTCCAAGGTCACTTCTTAGCTCTGCTGCTACAGAGGCTACCGGGGCAGGAGAATTGTATCTGTGACCCCCCCAACAGGGGAGCTGGACTAGACAGACAGCAGAACTGACCAAAGGTATTCCATTCCATAGATCTACGTAAGCTCCGAGGAAGGTCAGAGATCACAGAAGACAACTTCCTTCCTGCTTCTTCTTCCCTTCTCTTCCATCCATGGTTGGTGTCCAGGGAGGACTCCATCCATCCATCCATCCATCCATCCATCCATCCATCCCCGTTAACCTCAGGCTCAGGCATCTCTGACCTCATACCCCAGCCCCTGTCTGCTCTGCTGTTACCTCAGACAGCAGGCTGAGACATTTTGGGACTGCTCACAGCTCAGGAGATGCTGGGGGAGCTGCTGGGGGTGGGGGGAGGCAAGAGGCTTTTGCATCTTCCTGAACATACTTGTATATAATTGTACATATAATTAAAGCTGTCTACTTTAGTTTTCAATCCAGCAAAGTCTCTCTCCTAATTCTCTCTCTCCTTCCCTACCTGGGTGGAAGGGGATCCAGAGCATTGCTGTCTCTGGTTTCTTTTTTGATTCTGAGTCAACCCGTGACAAGGCGGCTGTGTGGTGCACAGCTGCCAGCTGGGGTTAAACCACGATACCTTGTCTGGAACAGGGAAGGAAAAGATTCCCTACATTATTTTTATCTCTGCTAGCAACAAATGACTGGCCACTGCACTGTAATGCCATCTCAAGCATTCTTTCACAGTACCTTTTGCCCTCTTCCGAGGCCTTGATGGCTTCTTTTCCTTTGGCTTCTGACTTTTACCAGTCTTCTGCTTCCTTTTTTCCTCATCTGCTAAGACCTTCTCAAGCAGCTGGGCGAAGAATTCAAAATCAAAGGGCCGCTTTTCTTCTATCAGATTAAAGCAAAGAAATACAGAAGATTTCAAAGTTGATAATTTCTCCAAGTTTCTGCTTTGTAAAATAACCACTGTTACATTTTAATATAAAAAAGGTTGTATCCATTTCAACAGAGAACTCTTTTAAAAAATATTTTCTGTATCACTTGAGCAGGAAAAAGAGTTGACACGGATTTATAGTAGCTTGGTTTTAAAGAACAAATATTAAAAAGGCCACAGTACTTGGTAGATCAGAAAATTCACAAGTGACAAATATAAGAACTGTACCATAGTAGCAAATAATGTATTAACATGCTGCTACTAATGAAGCTCATTCAAAAAATACAAAAAGCCTTTACAAATTCTCAAAGCAATTTACAGTAACTGTGCTAAAAATTTCCATTAATCAAAATAATCTTCTACTGAATATACATCATAGAATCCTAGGGGTTGGAAGGGACCTCGAAAGATCATCTAGTCCAACCCCCCCTGCCAGAGCAGGGTCACCTAGAGCACATCACATAGGAACGCATCCAGGTGGGTTTTGAATGCCTCCAGTGAAGGAGACTCCACAACCTCTCTGGGCAGCCTGTTCCAGTGCTCTGTCACTCTTACAGTAAAAAAATTTTTTCAGATATTCACCTTGAACCTCCTATGCTCCAATTTGCACCCATTACTCCTTGTCCTGTCACTGGTCATCACTGAGAAGAGCCTAACTCCATCTCCCTGACACTCACCCCTTACATATTTGTAAACATTGATGAGGTCACCCCTCAGTCTCCTCTTCTCCAAGCTAAAGAGACCCAGCTCCCTCAGCCTTTCCTCATAAGGGAGATGTTCCACTCCCTTAATCATCTTTGTGGCTCTGCGCTGGACTCTTTCAAGCAGTTCCCTGTCCTTCTTGAACTGAGGGGCCCAGAACTGGACACAATACTCCAGATGCGGCCTCACCAATGCAGAATAGAGGGGGAGGAGAACCTCTCTTGACCTACTAACCACACCCTTTCTAATACACCCCAGAATGCCATTGGCCTTCTTGGCCACAAGGGCACATTGCTGGCTCATGGTCATCCTCCTGTCTACCAGGACCCCCAGGTCTCTTTCACCTACACTACTCTCCAGCAGGTCAGCCCCCAACCTATACTGGGACATCGTGTTGTTCTTCCCCAAATGCAAAACTCTACACTTCCCCTTGTTGAATTTCATCAGGTTTCTCCCCGCCCAACTCTCCAGCCTGTCTAAGTCTCTCTGAATGGCAGCACAGCCTTCTGGTGTGTCAGCCACTCCTCCCAGCTTAGTGTCATCAGCAAGCTTGCTGAGGGTACATTCTATACCCTCATCCAGGTCGTTGATGAAGATGTTGAACAACATCGGTCCCAGTACCGACCCCTGAGGGACTCCACTAGTCACACACTTCCAACCAGATTCTGCCCCATTGACTACAACTCTCTGACTCCTTCCCATCAACCAGTTCCTGATCCACCTCACTACCTGATCACCAAACCCATACCTGATCAACTTATCTACAAGGATGCTGTGGGAGACGGTGTCAAATGCCTTACTGAAATCTAGATAAACCACATCTACCGCTCTACCGTCATCTATCCATCTAGTAATTTCCTCATAGAAGGCTATGAGGTTAGTCAAACATGATTTACCCTTGATAAAACCATGCTGACTGCTCTTGATGACCCCCATGTCCTTGATATGCCTAGAGATGGTGACAAGAACAAGTTGTTCCATCACCTTTCCAGGGATGGAGGTGAGGCTGACCGGTCTATAGTTACCCGGGTCCTCCTTCTTGCCCTTCTTGTAGACTGGTGTGACATTTGCTGTCCTCCAGTCCTCAGGCACCTCTCCTGTTACCCATGACTTACCGAAGATGATGGAGAGTGGCCTAGCAATGACCTCCGCCAGCTCCCTCAGCACCCTTGGATGCATTCCATCTGGACCCATCGATTTATGGATGTCCAGATTACTCAACTGATCCCTAACCCAATCCTCATCTACTATGTCAAACTCCTCATCTATCTTGACTACTTCTGGGGCTATATGAGTCTGGAGCTCGTGGGGAAATCCTGCAGGAGTAAAGACAGAGGCAAAGAAGGCGTTCAGCACCTCTGCCTTCTTTAGATCCTCTGTCACCAGGGCTCCCCCCTCATTCAACAGTGGGCCAATATTGCCTCTAGTGTTAGCTTTGTTAGCTATGTATTTGAAAAAGCCCTTTCTATTATCCTTAACCTGACTTGCAAGGTTAAGTTCCAAGGAGGCCTTAGCTTTCCTAATTGCCTCCCTACATCCTCTGACAACAGTCCTATATTCCTCCCAAGTGACCAGCCCCTCCTTCCATGATCTGTAGATTTTCCTTTTCCACTTAAGTTTGCCCAGCAGTTCCTTTTTTAACCATGCTGGTCTCCTAGCTCCCTTACTAGATTTCCTAACCATTGGGACGCTCTGATCCTGTGCTTGCAAGAAGTGGTCCTTGAATGTTGACCAGCTATCTTGAGCCCCTTTACCTTCTAGCACCCTGTCCCATGGGATTTCCCTTAACAGTTGATTGAGGAGGCCAAAGTTTGCCCTGTGGAAGTCCAGGGTTCTGGTCCTACTGGGTATTCTGTTCCTTCCACACAGGATCCTGAACTCCACCATCTCGTGATCACTGCAGCCAAGGCTGCCACTGACCACCACTGCTTCAACAAGGCCCTCCTTGTTGGTTAGTACAAGATCCAGCAGCGCTCCTCTTCTAGTCGGCTTGTCCACCATTTGCAGTAAGAAGTTATCATCAATGCACTGGAGGAACCTCCTAGACTGTGAAAGGCTGGCTGTGTGAGTCTTCCAGCAGATATCGGGGTAGTTAAAATCTCCCATGAGGACTAGGGACTGCAGTTGTGAGGCTACTTTCAGCTGCCTGTAGAAAGCCTCATCAACTTCCTTGCCTTGATCAGGAGGTCTGTAGTAGACCCCCACGACTGTATCACCCACACCAGCCTGCCCCTTAATTCTTACCCACAGACTTTCAACTTGCCCCTCATCAGCCCCTGCACAAAACTCAATACATTCTAGTTGCTCTCTCACATAAAGAGCAACTCCAAGTTATATTAATCTCATTTATCAGACATACAAAAGCCACAAATTAAACCTAAAGATATGCAAGGTGAATCATGCTTGTTACACAAAACTAAGATTCCCCAGCTTTTCAACTCACCTATAAGCAAAAACTTTTTTTTATTATTAATTCCAGCAAGGCAAAGCACAAAAATTACCCTGAAAAAAGATTACTTCCATTTAAAAACTCAGCGTAGGGTGGGTTAAATTTACTTACTGAAAGCTTTGTCTATCCTCCATCCATTAGCTTTTTCCTCACGTTTGAACTTGTTCTAAAAGCAAAAGTATATTTGTTGCATTTCTTGCTTATTGAAAAAGACAATGTGTTGTGCAAAATGGCAGATGAAGATAAGCTGCTTTCAAAGCAACACATTTTTCTACCAACTAAAGCAGTTAAAACTTACAAGGCACACTCACAGAACACAAGTTTTAATTAATTTTAAAATATAAAATCTGTCACAAATAGTATTTTTTATTATTTTCAAGATCTTTGTCCTTGAAATGGCAAAGATTTTCCCAGCTGGATTCCACAAAAAAGGAAACACAGAAGACCCCTACCAAACATCTACTTACACTTACTGGCATTCGTCAGTTAAATTCAAGACAAATTTTGGTATACTCTAGATCTAGGTATGCTAGATTTACTAGGTATGTTGATCAGAATTCAACACAGAATGCTAATGTTTCAGATACTTACTACCTCTTAGAAAGAGGCATTAAAAAGCATTGCTACAGTGCCAATTAGCATCAAAATTATCAATACTAGTAGAGGAAGCACAGGAATAGCAAATGAGAAACAGAAAAGTAACATAAAAACAGACACTTAACTGCTTTATTGAGTGCTTTAATTTTTACCTTAATTTCTGCTCTGGCTCTATGAGGAAACAGCCGTCCAATCAAGGAGAAGTCAGTTCCTACCATACTGATAGCTAGAAAGAACATGTCTGTTTCTGGAGTGGGGAGGTGTGAAAACAAAAATTGCAAAAGATAAATACAGTCAAGTATTTAGTTAACCAACCTTTTTACTATCTAAAATAAAAACACCTTTCAAACTTAATGCAACGAGACAGGTAACTTAAAGGTTATCCACTGTGGCTGCAAGCTCAACTGTGCTGCAGTATGTGTGTTATTTTCCCCAAGTGCCTCTAAGAACATTTGGTGAATTAACAGGAAGAACTGCCTGATCTATTACAAAACTGCAGAATGTGAAGTAAGTTTTGTAAAGCTAGTAAGTCAAAGCTTTCCAACTCCACACTGTCAATGTTAATTTCTTTATGAAGCCAACCACAAATACAAGTCAGAAAACAGCATGTGTAAAAACACCATCTCCGTTATTACTTCTTAACAGGAAAAGGGTGCATTCCAGAAGCAGCACAGTGAATTCTAAAGCTAATTTTTCCATCTATGGTTGCAAAAAAAACATTTCCAATTGCAAAAAGTCTTGCACAGTATTATCAGCCTAGAGATAATAATCAATTTGTGCAGGCATAATAAAAAAAACAACCCACCCAACTCATAAAAAAGCAGCTGTCCATGTGCACTGGAATCAGCTCACACAGAAATGGCTTAGATAATTTATTCCTGCCCATGCTGGAAGAACCAAGTAAAGAAACTGCTAAAAGTGCCAAATGTTACACATAGAGCTCAAATATCTGGACATCAGAATACAAAATTATGCTTTTGATAAGGCAGACTAGCATTTCCACAGCATCTAAACGTCCATGACAGAAAAAATTCACAGATAGCCTGCATATTATAAGGCATTGGATTTTTTTAAATATGCCAATTACCACGGTAAATAGAGATCTGCCTGTTTAAAGAGTCTGGAGGGTTGAGACTACCTCACACATAAGTAGATCCATTTACTCCACTGGAAATAAAAACTGTTGAGTAAAAGGTATAGATGGAAAACTAAGGTGTGTTTTTTTTGCAGACTCAAAGCTTGAAATCAAAAATATACTCACCTTTATTTGACCATGGTTTTGTGTAAAAACTTTTCCTGAAGCTGGAATATGTAGTTGTAGAGCCACGCTCAAAGATGGGATCATTTTCTTCTACAACACATGAACCTTTTGTTCTTAAAACTTCTACAGTTAAACTAGAAAAGCAATCACAGAGACTTATCTGAAAATACTGCTAACAAGACACACAGAAGATGCTTATAAGCCAGCTATTCAAGATTCTTCCTGCCACCAGTCAAGAGTTTGTGCTGTGTAATCAGGTTTAATAATTACATTACCATGTATTTTAATGGGAGAATACAGCAAGGAATCATTATCCTGCTCAGCCTGTGCAGGAATATTTGCTTTTTTATAAGACATACATAGCACAGGCAGTCATAATTATAAATATTTTTAGAAAATTGTCTTTTTAACATTCAATAAAATTATTTTGCAAAACCACAAGAGCCTCTCCATCTCCTTTTACAATACTATACAATTATTTTACTAAGACTGCTCTGTCCTTAGACCTTGGCCTAAATCTCATGCTAATAATACATCTGGGGAAATAAATAATTCAACAATCTAATACTTTAAAAAAAGCGTATTTTAAGCAAAGTTACTGAAAAAAATCTGACAGCTGAATACAGCATCAACATGCAGAATGCAAAGCTGAAGCAAATCATACTGACAACCAAAAAGCAGCAAGCAAACACATGAAGCTCTGAAAAACAAATTAACTAAATTGAAGATATTTGGAAGTCTGAGGAATATTCAGCACTCATTCCTTGTAATAAAATAAGACATCTTCCTCTCTACCTCCTTCTCCAAAAAACATTCTATCATAGAGAAAGTTTGCCACTACTGAGAGGCTTATATTTTGCCACATATTTGCTCTGCTCCCTAATTTAGGATAGCTCAGCTCTCAACATAAATAAACTCACGTTTGTCCCCACCCAAAGTAACTCTTCTCCATTAACAAACTAACCAGCAATTTAGTATATATTGTAACCGAGTCCCAGACAGGATTTGCTACCTTTCTTCATCCAGTATAATTGAACCATCCTCTGCTACTTTCACACGAGGAACTAGAAGGGGACCATCCTGACTCTCCTCCCCATTCTCTGCTTCTTCCTCCTCATTTTCCTCTTCATGATCAGCAGTATTTTTCTCTTCCTGTCTACAATTTTAGAAGACCAAGAAAAAATGTTAATTTTGTTAGTGTTTTGAACTGATGCTCTGTATCCCAGCCATTCAACACTTTAATGGACCACCCAGTAATGCAACCCACCAGCAAATTACTCAGTACATCTCTGGAACCTGCTTTTCATCCTACTGTAAAATGAGCAAATTAAAAAAACATATTCTTGAAAGCAAAATGTTCTTCAACCACCCTCACCTCCCAAATTACAATTCGTTACAAATAAGAGCTGTGATATTGAAATAGCAAAAAAGAAAAAGACCTACATTGCTAGTATTACCACACAAAAGTGGTTTTTGCCAACATCAGAAAACTTAATGACTCCAAGTACTTCCATCACCAATACTTACTCTTTCATGTGACCCTGTGCAGAATTTTTTTCTGTTCTCTTTTCTTCTGCCAAGGAAGACCTAGAATTTCATAAAAAGCTAAAGATGAACAGATATGTACAGATACATTTCTGCTTCATTCCACAAAACTTGCTTTTTGTGGATATTGGACAAAGAAACACAAAGGTTTTTTTTCAATTCTTTGTACCAAATCTAGACTTGAGTCTAACTGAACAGCCATCACTGCTTAATGAATTTTGCCTTTTGTTTGTATAAGCAAGCACAAAAAAGGGTATTTCAAGCAGTAATCCATTGCAAGAGTACAGGCAACATGACAGCATCTGGTTCATTACCTGCTTAAGGAAAAAAATAACAAGGAAAGTGATAAATAAAAAGACAAAAGCACACAAACATTAGCAAGCAGCTGAGAACAAACAATAACAGAACACTCATCTGTTACTGAGAGTAAGAACAGGACTTAGATAGCTGTACTTATGTTAATGTGATTGGGTTTGGTATTTGCAGAAGAAAAGCCCTGCTCTGCCTCTGGCAGTCTGTGCAGCCAGCTGCATCAGTGTTTCCTATGTACGTGCACCTTTGGGATAATCCCTCAGCCTTGCCACTGGCAAAACCTGTAACAGGAACAGTAGCAGCTACATCCATCCAGCTGCAATGGAGTGACCTCCTGGGTCTGGCAGTGTGTTTTGCATTTTACCACCCAGGAAGGAGAAATGCTTAGCCTCTTCTCATGCACTAGATTTGCCAGGCAGCCATAGCTAAAAATTTAACAGGAGCCAGTAAAAAAAAAGAAAAAATTAAAAAAAAATCTATTATTCTGTGTTAGTACAGAGATAAATCAACACTGGAGACAGAGTCACGTTTTTATATTTCAACAAATACAATAATCTCCATTCTAATTTCTGTATGAAGACTGAGTACATGTGAAAATGCCTAAAAGCTTTTGTTACCTTTGTGACAAGAGTGCATCTAGGCTAATACTTCAGATTTAAGAAGTCTCCTTTTTGCAGTTATTAAATTGGTAGAAAAATAATTTAGTCTAAGGAGAGAGAAAGAGAGTAATACTTACTTCATAGGATTGTTTTCTGGTAGGTAGTATATCAAGTCTCTCATGGTCATTTTAGAGCGATCTGGTGGAGAACGTCCTTCAATTACTGGAGGCCTGTGTTTCAACTGTTTCCACATAAAAATAAAAAAAACCCTTAAACTCACCCTAAAAGTGCTTTACATTTCACAAATGAACATTTTTCTTTGTTTATGAAGTACACCACTCAGGGAGGTTCGTTGTTTCCCTCCCCTGCCCCCGATAACAGAAATAATTTTATCTTACAAGCATTGCTTGGTCAGGGAGAACTCCACAGATCCTCAAGTGACGTACTCTCTTAAAGAAATTCAATGCTTGGCACAAGTAAAAGTGAAAAGCTACTCAAGATCACAAAACTCAGTCAACAATCAAGTTGAAAAGCTTCTTACAGCAGAGCTCCCCCTTGTATTACCAAATGTGAAACTTCTGAAATTGAAAGGTTGACTACAATAGCAGGTCTCATGTCAAAAAGGCTTGTGGGTCTAACCAAATGAAAACATATACAATTTCTCATTAAATCTATACTGCTTACAAACAGGCTAAGCCCATACAGAGTTATGATAGATCACAGACTACTAGGAGGAGGCGGCTTAAGACGATCAGAAAACACTACTGCAAAGAGCTAACGTGTGTTAGGTGAATCACATGTCTTTGCCCTTCCCAAACCAGCACTGCTCAACCCAGGCCTACCATCCGCTCTTTTTTCAGCTCTTCTTTAAGCATTTCTCTTAACTTCCGAGCTTTGAGGATCCTTTCACGGTCAGAACATGTTCGTTTCTCTTTTATGGGAGTAGTTTTCATAGGCCGTTTTTCTTCCTGTGTTCCTGATCCTTCCTGTGTTGGTCTCTCCTTGAGTGGTGAGGGTACATTCTTCTGCAAGGTATCATCATTTTTTTGAGCAGCTACACCTACAGTTTGCTCTTTGTTCACCAACTTTTTTAGTGGGGAAAACTGTGGCACTTGTGGCACAGGTGTTTTCTTTTCGGGCAGTATGGGAGACTTTAAAGAACTTTCAACATTACTCTTTTCTGATGGAGAGGAATCCTTCTGAGGTGAAGCACTTTCATCGGGCACCTGTGATGCTCGCCTCTGCAGTTTTGATGCAGGACACTGAGTAGATGAAGGTCCTGCTCTGGGTTTAAAAAGATTTGGCATGGTGGAGATCCGTTTTCTTCTCTGTGTAGGCATCTCTGCAGGCTTACTTGTTTCTGCAGCAACATTTGAGCTGGTAGCCTTGTCATCACTGGAAAATTTAAAAGAGTATTCTGAAATACTTTACAGTGACAAATTTGTAACTCATACTTTCAAGATATGCTTATGCATCACTCAGCATAATCCCAGTGCTACAGAAAAGTACAGTTATACACAAGAAGCCACATTAGGACCAACTGGTAGCTGGTACTTCCTCATAAGCTGATCAGCTGTAAGAACTGGTATATTATTTTCTAATATTAATTGCTATTAATTTTACTGTTACAAGCTACACGACCAATAATGTTAACGTCACATGTTCCTCCCCCCACCCCCCTTCTTTGGAAGACTCTCTACTTTCAGCTGAAAATACCAAACATCATAACACAATAAAGCTTTGTGAAAAAAAATAACCCTCATAACATAGGTGACATATTAAAAACATTTTGATAAGGCTATGTGGAACAAGTAGTTTGATTATTTTTATTACAATCAATCTGAACATTCTTTCATATGCTTGGAAGTAGAAGATATGTAAACTAAGAATTAAAAAAAGACCCTTCAGCAGCTAAACCAGCCACTGTTACTCTACTGCTCACACTTAACAAATCAGAATTTGCCTTTCAGAGGCAACAACTTTTAGCTTCCCGGGAAAGCTTTCTATTTAACTATTTATTTTTTTTCCTTACGCAGAAATAATTCTCAAAGTGCAAGAAAAATCACCAACGCTTATGGCCCTCCTAACTTGGCAGACTTCACCAGTGTTTAGCTCCTCAGCTGTTGTTCACTGCAAGACTGCAGCAGGATTACAACTGAGTCATCAAGAGGTTTTTTAATTTTACATTGGAACTGTGCCTTATTTCTGTACCTACGGACAACCACAGCCATCTTTCACTTCGCCATCCTCGGAAACAGTCAGAAGCAGATGCCTTTGAAGGAATGTAAGAAAAGCATAAAAGTACAGTGAACGTACTTTTCTAAATCCTCTCCAGCTACCATCTGTGACTCAGGCAAGTGCTACAGGTGATGCTTTCACATTTAACAGCCATGGCAGACTTCTCTAAATCGATTTGTCCCACACTCTGGGTTCATACACGTTTTCAGCACACCGAACGTCCCTCAGGAAGGAGTTCAGCAGCCTTATACATGGTGGCTGTGTGTGTGTTCAAATGAGATCCTTGCAAGGTCCATCCAACACACTCTGGTTTTTGTATAGCAAGAGACAGTGGAAAGTAATTCTTTGCTCACCTCCTCCATATCACTTGTGTTTTGTGGAGTTTTTAATCAGAATGTCCCACCAGATTCCTGAACAGTTAAATACAATTTAGCAGAAGCTGTATTTAAAAAAACAGTATTTTGCTCTGAGAATTTTCACTTCCCTGATAATCAACATAACCCACTCTGTGTTTAAGAAACAGAAAAAAGTTATGACACTACAGTTACAGGTTTGAGCAGCTGTGAAGGAATGCCCTAGATTGGAAGAATAAATATATAATATATTTTCACATATGCCTTTACCTTTCTTGCAGACCACAAACACAAACACATTGTGCTGTATGTCACCAATTACTGCAGTCAGGGAGTCAAATTGTGTGACTTCCCTCAAATGCACTCTTCCAGAGCCTTTAGAGACAGCCAGGCCACCAATCTTTAAAATGCATCATCCAGATACCTTGCCAAGAAGCTAATACAGCTTACACTGAAATAAACCTCTAGGCCTGCTCTCTCATTTGGTTGCTATATGCCTTCAAAAGCAACAAAAAACTTCAAGAACCAGCTATTCAGTGGAATTCAGGGTGACCAAATGGGGACAAAAAGGAAGCAGCTCTTACCTGTGCCTTTTTTACTTGCTTCCAGGACTAAAAGTTCCCCTGAGAGTCTCCCAGCACTTTTTTGTTGAATACTACCTTCTACCTCTAGCTGAGCTGTAGAACCCACCGCAGCACTCCAGTGTCCATGTGTCTCAAGTGCATAGTTTTCCAAAACTGCATTTCTCCAAAAAAGGTCTCTGCTAGCCACATGCCCCATGTTTCACTGCATCAGCAAACTGAAGATATATATATGCTACATTCAACAGGAACACCTTCCATCACAAACAGTCTTAGATTTCTTATAACTGCTCTACTTTTTCTTTAAAACAGCAGGATGTGGTTTTGTGGATTTGTATGCTTGGATATTTTCCACATGTATCGAGGAAAATACTTTATGACCCTGTTATATGGCAAGACCTATGTGAATAGATCCCAAGAATATTCTGCTTTTCAGAACAGTGGTGTCTAGTTCTGAAACTCAGAATTAGATTTCACTGACCGACCCACTAAACTACAAACAAAAATCTTTAACAAACCTGCTGAATCAGCAACGGTACCACATAATTGAAAAAACAGCAAATACATCTTCATTTAAGAAAAAGGTATTGGATAACAAAAGATCAGGTAATCTCATCTCTGTAACACATAAATTTTATAAACAAAAAGGCAGCATGGGTTTATTAAGATATGCCATGCCAACTAGTCTGATACCTCAATTTCTAGTCAGAGGAAGCAGGAGACTGTAAGGTATTATGTCTTAAAGGACAAGTTTCAACTAGAAGAACAGATGTATTGATGCAAGATGCGAAACCAAATAGTTAAAAAAGAAGTGAGAAGGCTGTTCTGAGAAGCAATTATCAGGTGGGGGAAATGTCTTGAAGAAATGGTCTATACTACTTGTGGCTGGGACAGAGCTCATTTCCTTCACAGCGCCTCATATGATGTTATGCTTCAGATTTGCAATGCAGGCAAACCTGTGTTTTAGATATTGCTTCTGACATTGCCTCACCAGTGGTTAGGCTGGGGATGCACAAGAAACTGGGAGAGGATACAGCCAGGACAGCTGATCCGAACTCCAAAGGGATATTCCAGACCATACGATGTCATGCTAAGTAATAAAACCTGGAGGAAGGAAGGAAGAATGGAAGACATTCAGAGACATGGTGTTTGCTTTACCAAGTAATCACCATGTGCTTGAAGTCCTGCTTCCCTGGAGATTGCTTTAGCTACTAAACTGTCTCTACCTCGCCTTCTGAGTTTTTGCACTTTCATCCTTCCAATTCTCTGCCCATCCCACCAGGGAAGGGAGGAAACAAGCAGCTGTGTGGCTTGTAGCAGCCAGCCAGGGTTAACACACAGCAGAGAGGTCCCAAAGGTCTGGTCCTAGGACCAACCTTATAATGCATTTCCATTGCAATAAAAAGGACTTAAATCAAAGAGTCAAGAAGGAAAAAGCCAGAAAGTTCTCACTCGCTAGTGCATGAAGAAGTGAATACAAAAGATAAAGCACTGTAAGACCATAAAATCAAAATAATGCAGTTATGGAGTGCAAAGAATTTTTTCTGTGCACAGCAAACTGGAGCTCCGTGCTGCTGCATCACCAGAGAATTATAAAAACCAGAGAAACTGAGTACCAGACCACAACAGGCCCCTCCTTTGCAGTCCTAACTTATATATGATTTCAAGCACCTGCAGTGCAACCGCACTAAAGAAATGCAGGTTTTGCTTAGTTTGCAAATGCGTCAAACACCCAGAAGTCGCTGTCCGATCACCACCCACACAGCCGTCACTGGGCACCGACCCGAGGGCAGTGCAGCACCTATTTAAGGAAGTCCTCAAGACCAGACAACGCCAAACCAAGCCACTAACAACCAGGAGGTGACAAGCCCTGACAACAAGCGTTACTGAAGAGCCTGCCGCCGCCACATCCCCAGGGGTTTCCGAAGGGCGGCGGGGGCGGCCTCCAAACCCCTGTCCCCCAGCCCCCGTCCCACTCGCGGGGATGGGTTGCCGGGCAGTGGCGGCGGCCCAGGCAAGACTCCGCCGGGGGAGTCTTGCCGCTGCACGGCCCGTCCTGCTCCCCACCCCCCGGGCTACCGCCGGGCCTCAGTAGGACTCACCTCTCGGTCTGCCGCACGGCCGGCGGGGGCTCGACGGCCGCTCCGGCCGCAGCGTCAGCTCCGGCAGCCGCCGGGGAGCCCGAGGCCTGAGGCTGCGTCTCGGCCGTGCCACTGGCGCCCCTGCCCACGGGCCGCACGTTGGGCCGCACGTTGAGGCGGGCCCGGCGGAACATTGCGCCGACGGCTGGCTGCGGACGCTCGGCAGCGACGCGTTAGCCGGTAGCGCCGCGGACTCAGCTACCTCACCGCATGTCACCGCCGCGCCGGCCCGGCCCGCAGCCTCATCGGCGCGCGGCGGCAGGAAGAGGAGGGGTGATTGAGGCCACGGTCAGCCCGCTCGCCCGGAAGGGGGCGGGCCAGGCCTGGGGCGGGTACACTATCCGCGCGCCGCAGTACATCCGGGCCAAGGAGGTCTTATAACGGGCGTCAGCGGTTGGTGAGGAGGCAGAAGGTTCTGGGAGGGAGGGCCCTCTGTAGGCAGTTGCAGTGGCGGTGCTGCGCGGGCCGAGAGTCTCGCCATGACCCGTGAGTGCCGGTGGGCCACAGGGAGCTGTGTCAGGGAGCGGGCGGCGGGCCGGTGGGAGAAGCGCAGCCTGGGCGCCACGCCGAGGGCAGCTCGGTGGCCGCTCTGGGGGCGGGGGGGTGTCGGCCGCGCTGCAGCCGCCGCCGGGTCTTGATCCGTGTGGACTTACGGGGCTGCCCACGTCCTGCCGCCGCCCTGCGCTTGGAACAGAACCCTCCTTGCCCCGTTCCCGGGCGTAGCCGGTGTGGGACGGGGAGGAGGAGGGAAGACGATGACCTGCTGAACAACAGTAGCGCTCAGTGTGGTCCTGGCCACCGTCCAGCCTGTAAATAAAGGGCTTGTGTATCCCTGCCGAATGCTTTGTACTGCGCTGCTGAAATGATGGTTGTTAAGGCTGCCGTTGAAAGGGCAACAGGACTTGCTCATCATCACCTTATTCAACACTAACGTTGCTGTGTCAGCTCTGAAATGGCGGAGATCTGTGAAGCAAACCTAGAATACTCTGGCTCATCTCGCTGGTGGAGTTGCTGTTTTGGCTTCTGTGTATGCTACTTGACAACATAGAACCAGCCTCTGTTTAACTGAGGAGGCTGTTTTAAATTCCCACTTGAAAATATGTGCCTGGAAATGTAGATGGAGCATAAACAGTTTATACACAGATCAGACTTTGGATGTGAGAGACAGGTTTGTGGTTTTTGTTGATGTTTTTTTGCCCCCGTTCTGCATGGTATTTAAGTAAATATAGCTTAAGGTAGATGGAGGCACAGTGTCTCACACCTGAGTGTAGCAGAATTATAACATTTCATTTTACGATTACCTAGTTTAATGTAGTATCTGAAGTAGTAGAGATGTAGAAGTTGTGGTTTACTAGTGAAGATGGTGATCTTTTTGTCACTTGTCTTCCATTGCTGCTTTGACCTTACATCAGACTGCTTTGTTTACTTTTGCATTCTTTTTTTGGGACATGGATGCAGGCACTTTTCTTCTGCTTTTAAGTTCTAACATGTGATTAGATCCTTTGCTGCTTAGAAAGATCTCCAGGGTCGATCACCTTACTAGCCAATCTTTACTGCCATTTTATCTCCTTACAGCAGAGATGATTGCTGCTTGTTCAGAGGTCTTTTGCTTTTCTTTCTCTCCCAGAATAGCTGGATTTTGGAACTGGGAGAGCAGGAACAGGTTGAACTAAGTCATCTGACTTGCAAAGGCAGGCAAGGATAGGGATGCTCAAGCTGTTAAGAAATACTGAACTTCAACGTGGGGGGTTACAGCGTAGTGCTGTGCTGTTCGTATGCTGTTTGTTTAGCATTTCTTAGCATGAGTAGCTAGATTTGCTGAAGCCTTAGGCCACAAGCTAAGGTGAACTTTCACCTAGCTTTACTTTTGGCAGGGATAGAGTTAGTTTTCTTCCTGGTTGCTGGTACAGTGCTATGTTTTGGGTTTAGCATGAGAATAATGTTGAAAACACAGTGATGGTTTAGTTTTTGCTAAGTAGTGTTTACCCTAAATCTAGGACTTTTCAGTTTCCTATGCTCTGCCTTGGAGCAGGTGCTCAAAAAGTGAAAAAACAGAAGATTTATCTTCTGCTACAAGTTACAGCTTGACAAGATAAGAACAGCCTGTCTGGAGACAGAGAAGGAATCCAATAGGTATTGGAGGACCCCAAACCAGAAATCACCATTGGACCAAAAAGGTGCATGGATTGCTCACTGAATTCTTTGTCCCGGCTCCCCCTCTGGAGGAACCCACTTCAAGCTGCTTTTCTGCTGTACCGTCTGAATAATTTCTTTGTTTGTTGGTCCAGGCAACCTAGGGATGAGCGTGAGGGAGGTGGAAGCACCCATGAGTGGGGGTGTGTGTGTGAGGCATGAAAGGGGCATACAACTTGCTGCCAGTCACTCACTGCAAATGCATGTGAATGGTGTTTGAATGCTCAGCTTCTCTCATGTTACAGCTGCACAAGGTGAGGTATATGCAGAAAGGGTGAACAGCCTTTATGTGGTAGTTCATGCTTGAATTTCACATTACAGGAGGCTGAAATGTCTTCTGTCAGGAATGGACCACACCTCGTGGGAGATAGAGGTTGATGTTACAGAATGTGGAGAACAGCACCAGCTCCCTTGGAGCTAGGGATACTCATTCAGCAGCCCCAGTGCAGTACTGGGGCCAAATGGTCCTTGGCAACATTTACTTGGAAGCAGGGATGGTACAAGTAAGTTTATTTTCAAATAGGTGTTTGGCTCTGTATGCCTGGTGTGCATACTGTATTGCTCTACTTTTTTACCTGCTCTGCTTTCCTGTGTAGAAGTGGCAGCCAGGCTTTCAGTTGAGGCCATTCAGTTTGATTCTTAAGTTTACACTCTTGCCGTGTCTGTGGAATAACTGCAGACACCCTGCACAATGTTTGCTTGGAAAGGAAGGAAGTGCATAATCTTAGGGTATATGAGTTCTGACTATAACAGTGTGTTTGGACTTCCTGCCTCTCTTTCTTCGTGATAAAACAAGGTATTTCATTTCGAGCACCACAAAAGAGCTGTTTCATTGCTGCTAACTTGTTCATATGACACTCATGCCTCCTGAGCACCACAAAACTCAAGAACCATTTATAGCCTGAAATGTATCATCTGCTCATGAGTCATCAAGTTCTAACCAACGCCAGTACTGCCAGAGATAGATAGCTGTTTTACTTCAGTTCCTGAACGAACAATGGCCCTTCTTTTACATGGACTCTGGGGACAGAATCTCACTGAATGCTAGTGAGGAGGATGCAGCAAGAGTTCTCTTAGCTCTTTCAAAAGGTTGTACTTGATGCCTTGTCACAGATGAAGGCAGGAGCAGCTCTCAGGAAGCAGCAGTAGTTGTAATAGGCTGTTTTTGTTTGGGCTGCTGGGTCTCTGGCCAGATGGTGCATGTACTGGTGTGAAGAATGCAGCTTTTGCAGGGCTGCTCTTGTCTACTTGTTGACATGCCAGGTACCTTTATCAGCTTAGAAATGGCATGAGTACAAAGCTGTGGATCATATCAACAGGCTGCTGTTCAAAATTGACCTAGTCCTAAACTGCTTCCATATACCTGAAATTACAGGCACCTTAAAATTGGAGACACCTCTGTCTTTGAGATTGAAAGATGGCATAGGAGGTCCTAAGACTGGACAGAGACTGAAAAGAGGCACAGCAGCAATTATGGAGAGGTGGAGATTTCATTTTTGATCTTCAAAAACTGTGACTGTGTTTGTTCAACAGCTAAAGTGGTTGTGCCTAGCCTATCTGGAACGTTTTTAGTCTAAAAGAAGCAGGGTAAGAAGAAATACAAAGCAAGCAAACAAGTTCTGGCAGGTTAGAGCAAACGAGAACTGCCATAAGGAGGCCAAGACGAGGGAAAATTGTCAGCTAATGCAGAAGGGTTTGTAATTGTGATGGCAGTGGCCATTGCCTGGGAGACCCTTAGTATTTAGATGGAGAGCTGCATCTTCTCTGATCAGCAGTTTTCTTGTGCTGATTTTGATGTCATGCTCTCAGGAATGTTATCTGATCAAAAAGGTAGCATGCCTAACTTGTCAGCAATTTAGGGGGTTGGTAGTCCTGGGGAAAGCTGGCTGTGCCCTGAAGAGCTGTCCTCTGCACTGGCAACGGTGATACAGTTTTGTGTCTTTACATAATGTTACTCTTCTCACCTTTGTTGAAAGTGAATCTAAGCACTCGCTAAGGCCATGCTTAAATCCTGCGCCTGATTTCAAATTAAAAAAATCTTTTGAGGCCACATGCTTAATAGTATATAAGTGTAGTTTACTGAATGGGCTAACAGTCCATCACAAGCAAAAGAGGTGGAACAACTGCAGCTGTGTCTTCGCTGCTGAGTTAAAGGGAACACCTGTATAGAGAAACTCATAAAATGAGGAATACAGAAAAATACAGATATTAGTTTACAATGACGTCTAAAAAGCATGCGTGGGAAAGAAAGCTATGAAGAGAGGCCCATAATAGTACATGGAAGGAACCTTCTTGAATGCTTTTTTGCTAATTCCTTCAGTAGCATGAAAATCCTGTCACATGTGAACAGAATAGGGCTGTCCACCCTGTGCAGAGACATGTGCAGGCACCTGTTCTGGGAAAGTGGTAAGTCATTTTATTCTGATAAAGGTGTCTTGATAAGGAGGTGGAGTTTTGGTTGTGTGTTAACTTCAGCTTTGTCAGCCCCACTTTTCCAAGGGGCTCTGAGGTGTATGGTAGGTAAACAAAGTTGGGCTGAAGTTCCATAGCTGCCATAGTCTCATACATGTCAGCTGCCTTGGAGCCAAAATTAACTAAGCCTGTGTACTGTGTGTTCTTCTCTGCTTTCATGGTTCCCAGAGTAAGGCAACTTTTAACATTTGATTGCGCTCGATGAGCTTCTGGGGTACAAGTGCCCAATAATATATTACGAATCCTGTGTTAAGTAGTTTGAGGGCTTTATCCAGTAAAAAGTAAAGCCAGAGTTTCTCTCTGTATTAACTATACTGGTCATCTGCTAAGTTTCTTCTACAAATAAATGTAAAGGGCCCAAACTATTGCTAAGTACAAGCAAATACTTCAAAAGTTCATGGGTTTGACCATGGGATGTGATGGAATCTGTCAGTGATTTTTGTATGGCAACACTGTAGACTGAAAGCAGGTGGATGTTTCTGGATTCCAAAGACTTACAGACGTTTGCTTTCTGATTTCTTAAAAGGCCTTGGGAAGAGTTTGAGGGAAGTTTATGAACTCACCCAGATGCCATCATTTTGTCCTTTCAGACTAAAATTAATTTGTACTCTATACTGGATGCTGGAATCTGTTTGAGATAGAGAGGATGGCTCCTCTATGGGTAGTCACTGTTGTCATTTTGCCCAGGCTGCTGATGGGACGGTCTGCCATCAGTCTTCAGTGCAAAACTGCACTGTGTTTCTGGAAGGAATGTTGGAACAGATTTTAGTGATATCTTGGTCGTGGCCTGTTGAGATGTAAATGTGAGAGCTAACGGCCTTTCATGCCCCCCCCCCCCACTGTGCACTGAAGGGGATGGCAGATTCTGCTACCTGCAAGTGGAGCCAAACCTTACTGCCTTTGTATCACACTTCTACTCAGGCAAACGGTGTAAAAAGTGGTAGTAACTGTATAAACTGTGTATTATCTTATAGGTGGGAACCAGCGTGAACTTGCCCGCCAGAAGAACCTGAAGAAGACTCAGGAGAACCACAAAGGAAAAAGGAAAGAGGATAGCTTGTCTGCTTCTCAGAGAAAACAGAGGTAAGATCTATTACAGTTCAGTGAGATGACTGGGCAAAATAGGAGAGGAAAATGGATCAGAAGAAATGTAGTGTCTTAGCTGAAACAACATGTACTGGATATCCTTGTTAAACAGGTTTATTTTTTTAAAATAAACAACCTGGAAGGCTTTTATTTCTTTTGAGCATCTTTTTGTCTGGTGCAAGCAGGAAAAGATTGTGTAATACAATGGATCAAACACCTTCAAGAAAGTGTCCTTTTAAAACTGAAATAATCTTATCAGGTCTACTGATCCAGTAACTTGTCCATCTCAGGGGGCACTGTACTGAAAAAAAAACACAAGCTGATAGAAGCGGTGTCCTTATGGCTGAGAAGGTTTATAATAATCTGTTTCTTTTCTTGAAATGGGGGTTGCTAAAGGACAAAAATAAGCTGGAGGAGACTTAGAAAACAGTGAACTGGTATCTGAAATACAGCTTTTTTCTTCACAGAGACTCTGAAATTATGCAGCAAAAGCAAAAAGCAGCGAATGAAAGGAAGTCTCTACAGACAGGAGCAAAATGAGCTGCCTGTATGGAGAAGATGGAGTGCACCATTGAAGCAAGAGGGCCTGGAAGATCATTCAGACAGGTGTCTGGCCATTAACTGATGAAACATCTGTCTTGCAGAGTTGTTCAACTAGCATTAGTTTAGAGTATTTTCTGGTTAGCATAGGCTTAGTTTTCTGGAGTGCTATTTACAAAACTGACTACACTCTTTTGCATGCGTATGAATAATTGTACCAAGCAATAGCTTTACTCCAGCTTTTGCTGCATTTGTTGTTTCACTGAAAGGTTCCAGTAACAATTTCTGAATCTACAGTTAGACCAGATTTTCTTGTCTTAATTCTTGAAGTACACCTTAATTTAGAATGGAACACACTTACAAAATGTGCTTCACCTTACAGAGGTCTCAACTGTAAATCTCAAATTATTTTTACAATAAAATGTTGCATGAAATACAGTCTAATCTGAAATGTTTATGCTTGATGATGAGTTGATTTCTAAGAAGTTACCAGGAATTGTGGAGAAATACAATATAAGTAAGTATAGTAAGTATAAATGTATAACATAAGAAATGCCTATTATATGCCATAGAATATGCAGAGGTAAGTCTGCACTATGGAAGATGCCCCTTGAGTTGTGGACTTTGCTGTTGTGACTCGATCTACTACTGATACTATTAGAGAAGCTGCAGGTGTGAAGTCACTAAAATGACTTAAAATTGCTGCTTAAACTAGCCTCAAGAAAAAAAATTAGAGTGAGAAAATGCTGCGGTCATTTTACAGACATGCTGGAGCATGCTGAGTACCGACTGGGCTGAAACTGGTTCAAATCTCAAATGGAGAACTTTGAAGCCTGTAGAAGCTCCCATGACTCTAGTGCATTTACTAGTTCGTGGGTGCCCGGTAGAGCCTGAGGAGAGCTTGATGGAAAGGCAGCTGGCAATGTCACGCTCCTGCCGTTGGTGAGGAATGAGGCAGGTTTTTTCTCTCGCTCTGAGGTGGCTCAGGCCCGGTTCCCGCTCTCTAGGTTTCCAGACTTCAAGGCGGGCTTCAGGGCGCTGACGCTGCGCTCAGCCGGACTCCGTCGGGCAGGGCCCG
Source organism: Hemiprocne comata (assembly GCA_020745705.1). Taxonomy (NCBI): domain Eukaryota; kingdom Metazoa; phylum Chordata; class Aves; order Apodiformes; family Apodidae; genus Hemiprocne; species Hemiprocne comata. The sequence goes on along the minus strand of CM036616.1, from coordinate 66,761,659 downwards.
GCCTCCTGACTGGGGCGGGTCGAAGCGCGTGCGGCGGCACAGCAGGTGGCTGTGCCGGCGACTCAGGGGCAGGGCTGGAGCGGCGGGGCGGGGCGGCGGGGAGCCTGGCCGTTACCCACTAGCGCTGCGGGGCCGCGGCGCGCCGGAAGTGACGATCTGTGTGGGAGCAGTAAGCGGCTGCCCGCGCGGGTCCGGGGTTGGCCATGGCGGACCGTGTGGTGTTCCGGTGCGGAACTGCTCAGGTGAGCGCCGGCCGGGGCTGAGGCTGGGGCGGGGCGAGGGGACGGGACGGGAGCGGGAGCGGGGCTTTGGAGCGGCGGTAAAGTGATCTGTGGCCTCCGCAGAGCGACGACTCGGACGTGTGGGACGACACGGCCCTCATCAAAGCGTACGACAAGGCGGTGGTCTCCTTCAAGGTAAGGGGGTGGCCCAGGCCTAGCAGGAGCCTGGGCTGAGGCCGCTGGATCTTCTTGGATCGTTTTCCTCCTTTCTTTTCCTGCAGAATGCTTTAAAGAATGAAGAGTGCTCGGTGCCTTCAGACAAACAGCAGCAGCAGCACCTGGAGATGAAGAGAAAAAACAATAGAAAGACTACAAATAGAAAGAAGAGCAGTACAGTACCTTTGAAACAGGTCAGCTTACCTGTAAATGCTGGTGTGCTCATACTGCATGTTGTACTGCGTGGTACTCAGAAGTAGCTTTTTCATCACTTTGGAGTGGGGAAATGATGGTCTTATAAACCTTGCAGGTTTCATTGATTGATTTCATTAAATACAACAGAAAAACTTTTTGGTGAAGTTATCTTTCTCATGGTTGATGTCCTAATCTGAGCCAGGGTGAAACGAAGTTTCTCTTTGCTGGTTTTTTGTTGGTTTTTTTTTTTCCTTTCAGTGAACTTTTTTGCAGCACCAGTGGACTGATAATAACCAAGGTCACTTCTGACTGTCTGCAGCCTCCCCACCTATGGGGGAGGAGATTAGACCGAAGGCAGGATCAGCAAATCAGAATATTCCCTTCTCATAATATTTTCTCTATTTGGTTTTCAGTGTAGGTTAAGACACTATGGAAGTCAAGCTTTTCGTTTTCCTTTTCCTCTAGCTTTTCTGCTTACTGTCACTTCTATCACCCTCTCTTTGGTTCTCTCTTTTTGTTCATTTTCCTTCCCAGCCGACACCCGAGGCCCCGTCCGTGCGCCCGGACACTCCCCCCTTCAGCTGGAGTCACCAGGGAGAAGAGTTGCTGGGAGAGTCGCTGGGGGAGGAGGGAGGGGATCAGGTGTTGCACATCCCTTTACAAATATATATATATTCCCTTATCACTAATAATTAAAATCAATCAGTTTCACTTTTCAATCCAGAAAGCCTCTCTTTCTCATTTATCTCCCTCTTTCCCTGCCTTAGGGGAGGCGGGGTGGATTGAGAGAGTTATTGTTATTGGTTTGACTGCCAACCTGCAGCCAAACCGTGACCATAATTAATTGGCGAGCCAGCCAGAGAGAGCCAAAGAGAGGGTGATAGAAGCGACACTAAGCAGAAAAGTGAGAGAAAAAGGAAACAAAAGGCTTGAGTTCTGTGATGTCTTAACCTATACTGAAAGCCAAATAGAGAAAATATTTTGAGAAGGGAATATTCTGGTTTGCTGATCCTGCCTTCGGTCTAATCTGCTCCCCCATAGGTGGGGAGGCTGCAGACACTCAGAAGTGACCTTGGTTATTATCAGTCCACTGGCACTGCTAAAAAAGTTCACTGAAAGAAAAAAAAATCAGCAAAGAGAAAGTTTGTTTCACCCTGGCTCAGACTAGGTCAGTTTGAACAAAAAATCGTTTAGAAACAAACATCTTTTTCCCTGATGCTTGGTGCAGGTGTTGACTTGTCTCTCTTGTTTCTGTTGCAGTGGAAAGTTGGTGACAGCTGTTATGCTGTTTGGTCTGAGGATGGTAACACGTACTTAGCAACTGTTGTCTCCATCAATCAGAGCAGAGGCACTTGTGTTATTACTTACACAGGATATGGGAACCAGGAGGAGCAGAACCTGGCTGATCTACTTCCTCCAGACAACAATGAAACAGTAAATAGGATGGGGCATTCTGGGGAGGGGAGGAACACTTCTTCGTTCCTCTGAAAAGGAAAGTGGGAGAGTCAACGTTCTCATTATTTCTGGTACCACTGTGGTGTTCAGAGTGAGAATCAATACCTTATTCCATTGGGAGTGGACACAAGCTGATGGAGGGAATGAAAGTGTCCCCTTACTTCTTGAACTCAGCATGGAAGAAAGGGAGGGGACAACAGGAAATTCAGGAGTGAAAGATAGCATAGCTAAAATGGTGAGCAGATGAGAATTGGAGGTTGTAAGATCCTTCTTGAGTAGGACTGGGAGGGCTAGAGAGAGGGAAGGATGTGGATGGGGCTTTGCAAGCTTTTTCACACTAAAATTGCTTTCTGTAAACTTCTGCTTAGTGCATCTCATAAATAATGTCTCGGTCTTCCAGAATGAAAATGAGACTCCATATTCAACAGATGAAAGTGAAAAATCTTTCCAGTCACCTCGAAACAAAACCAACTGCACAAAAGCAAGATTCTCCCCTCAAAACCCACATTTTCACACACCACCAGCAGCCCCAGGCCTGGGAAGGGTAAGCTCAGTCTTATCTGAAATAATTTATATGCCCCTGTTAAGCCTGATGTCTACATTCTGAAACAACAGGAGAATGTTTGTCGTCATCTAGAAAACAGACAACAGCATTTGGAGAATGGATAAACAGATACACATGTTCCAGCCTGTTGGTGGCCGTTTTATAGTAATCTGGTGACAGCAAAGCCCCTTTGCAGTGCTGCTGTCTAGTGAGGAAAGCCCTCTCTCTCCCTAGCTAACACATGCTTTGCAGTTGCCCTGTAACTTAGAAGAAGGATGCTGCTCCGTCGGCAGTGGCAGTGCTTTTCACAATAGCACTTGTGATGTTTCAGACTGCACTTTTTCTAGCCAACTGATAGGTTTCACTACACAGGGCATTGGGGGTGTCTTGGCACTTATGTCCAGCTGTCACAGAAGCTCTCAGCTGTAGCTTCTGTGTTGAATAATGGGAGCTGGGGCATTGGTATGACCTTCAGTTTTCCTGTTGTGAAGGCGTCTAAATAACAGTGCAGCTGAACGCAGCATTATGTTTTCTAAATACTACTGTTTCTACAAGACTTCTTTGTAAGGGTTTCTTTCGTCTTTTTTCTTTTGTATCAACAGATTTATATGTAAGCTCATTTTAAAGACATTCACAAGTACAATGGAATTTAGTCAGTGTATGCCCCCAGCTGCACAGGAGCAGAGAAGTTACCTGTTTGCCTGTGGACAGTATTAGTTAAGTTTCTTCATGCAAGAGTGCAACCCCTGACTTCTATTCAGGAAAAAACCCAACTTTTTAAAGTGCTTGCATTAACTAGAACCCTGTCTCAGCACTATTTACCTCAGTGACACGTGTAAAAGATTGACTTCCCCAGTCATGGAACGCTCCACAGAAATACCTACTGTGTGTTGTTACTGCAGTTTCATTCAGTTGCTGGGATGTGTTGCCTTTAGTTCAAGTATTTTGAATGGCTTAAAATAATTATCTTAAATAAAATCTAATGCCTGAAACTTCTTTTTAATCCGCACTTTTCAATTTTGTCAATGTAGCCTGGATCAAAATTCAGGGCACCTCCGTTGTTTTCACCTTCCTGCGCCCCACCCTTCCCACCAGGACCACCGGTAAGTGTTAGGAGAACAAGGTAGGAACTGTCAGAGATGAGAATTGGTGATCTCAAGTTTTCTAACTAAATGTGCTCACCACCTATTTTTTTAGAACACATTCTGTGGCAGAGTCTGTATTTTCTGGGTATTTGCTAACACGTTCAGTTATGAATACTATTAAGAATCTAATGCACAAGGTCTGATCTGTACTCATTTTTGTGACATGGAAGCTATTGGTAAGAATATCAAGAGAAAAATGGTCTGAAGAAACTACACTTTATATTTGATTAGCAGCAGTTCACTGATGCAGATAAATATTTTCCCACACTTTTTGTGTACTGTCAAGCTACAGGAATGCTGTTTCTTCCAGGCTTTGGAAATCATGTGTTTTCAGAAAATACCATCTTACTTCACTCCTTTTCAGAGAAAGCATTGAGGATATACTCCTATTTTTCAGTTTTGTGTTTTGATCTTTTAGAATTGGTTGCTATCTAACTTGGCATATACCCCATTGAAACAGATGTTTCCTTTGTGATTTCTCAGTTGATTCCTCCTCCACCACCTATGAGACCAGACTCTCCAGAGGATGATGAAGCATTGGGGAGCATGTTGATAGCCTGGTACATGAGTGGTTATCACACTGGGTATTACCTGGTATGTGCTGCTTCTGCTTTGAAATGTCTTTCCAATTTTGCTTTTGTGTTGCTACTGCTGTTTTCAGCGAGAAGTTAGACAGGGAGGGCTGCTTTTTAGATCTCTTACTCTTAATTTATCATCACTAAATTTAAGGGTGTTTTGGATTACATCAGTGTTCTTGTCCTTGAGCAGGAGTCACATAAGCCAGTGCATATGTATAGTCGGTGTTGGTTCTTTGTTCCACCGGAGGAGTCCCATTAGGTGCTTTTGTAGCCAGTATTTTATAGCCATGCTGAAACAACCACTTCTGTCTTTGTAGACAGGTGGAGTGAAACTGAATATGTTGTTTATTTTGAAGTCTTCTATGTTTTGAGTACGAGCAGCAGTGTAACATTTAGGATCAGACCTTTTACATTCTTGCAGGCTATTCAATGTAGTTGTTTTGGGTGATGGTGAAGGTCCAGCAGGAGCTGTAAGCATAGTTGTGAAAAATCTGTGGCATGGAGTATTGATTTCTGTTTTCCTTTGCATACTTTTGAAGAAAGAAAAATAACTACAGGAGGAATGAAACCTTTTGCATTGGGGAAGTTGGAAAGGGGAGGCTTGGTGCGATAGGGTATCTTCAAAAGATTAGTTTTGGAATTTCCTTTTTCAGATTATATATAGTTTTGGATTGCTCTAATTTAGTTCTGCTCGAACAAGAAACATGTATTTGAAATTATTCTGTAGCAGCACTGATTATAAAGAAGACCTCTAGTTTGGCTTTTGTTCTGTTTAAACTGCCCATTCTCATTTCTCCAAAGAGTGAAAAGCCATTCTTGATTTGTAATGGACTAAAAAACAAATTGTCAAAAAAAACCATTTTTGTTCTGTGACTAGAGCTTTTATTTCCATGTTAGTAAAAACAAGATTTTACTAAATTGTCTCCTACAGGGTTTAAAACAAAGTCGAATGGAAGCAGCACTGGAGAGAGAAACACATGCAAAATGATTTGGTATCTGTCATTGTTTTGAAGGTTGTAAGTATCATAATTTTGTGCTAAATGATGATTGACAAATGTTGCTTGACAAATTTGTTTGAAACTGCAGTTCGTTTTACAGATTCCCAACAGGTTTTGAATTCTGTGCAAAAACTGTGAGCTTTGGGACTGCCATTTGCTCTCATGGCTCTCTACAAAGACCACTTCCGGCAGTCTTAATCCCTTCTTTGCTTAGCAGTCACGGAATAGTAGTTTCTTGGCTAGAATGAAGGCAAGTATTTTCTTGCCCTGATGAGAGGTTTCACTACAGCATCTCTCCACATCAGGATTAACAGTGCAGCTTACTTGAATTATTAAGGGTGACCTTATTCGTTCATGGGCTATTTTGAAAATAAAAGGTTGTTAAGTGAAATGCAGCTTTTGCATCTGTGTACACCTCTTCAGAAGCAACTGCTTCATTATACAGACAGGGTAGCAGGATGTGTAGCGAAACTTTGTTTTCAAGACAAGATCAACATTTCAGTTTTGTATTGTTGAGCAATCCACTTCTCATTACTTCAGTGCCCGTCCTTCTATTTTAAACCCTTTGTTTAGAATTCTTCAGTATATAGACCAGTTCCTTACAGAACAAAACTGTTTTCTCTTGGGGACTTGTTTTTCTGATTTTCTGTGACAATATGTAATTTCTGTGCGGTTGAGTAATTCTTGTTTGTTTAAGAACAAAAAGCTCTTATATACTAATTTTCACTTCTTTTTTAAAGCCAGGTACAAGTCTTTCCCACTGGGAGGTCTGTATCACTTACACACTGATGGCTGATGGTGAGGATCAGAAATTTGTCAAGACAATTAATCTCAGCATTTTCTTAACGTTGAGCTGCCCCTGATAGCAGTAAACAAGTAACTTGCCTAATTTTGTGTGCATTGGAATCAGCTGTTTTTTGAAGACCTCTAGTGGAATGTAGTTAGAAAGCCCTGCAGCAATAAAGTGTTTTTCACTCCCTGAAACAGTTTTAGGTTTTTCACCATGTTAAAGATTTTAAGTCTTTTAACCCCACATAGCATATTTCATTTCTCTCTCATTTTAACACCTCTTGTATTCCTCAGACTTTATCTGAATCACACCACCAGAACAAGCAATCTCTGTAAATTAAAAAATACAGCATATTACAGTACAATTCAAATACAGTCCCTTTGGAGGCAGCTATGGCAGCAGTGTATGTTACGGTGGCTGCTGGTGACAATGGCCTGGAAAACTATGTACCATCCTGTTGAGAAAGAGGTCTTATGGGCCTGATTAGACACCTGAGCATGACAGTTGGGTTCAGAAAGGCTCATTTTTTGTTTCAAATGCTTGTTAATAAAGTCCTACTTTGCAAACTTTGGCATTAGGTGTGTGGATTATTTTGGGGTAGTTTTTAGCTTCTGTAAATGTCTGTTGGATGAACAGCTGAAATACAGTCAGAAGTTCTGCTGTGTGGCCTTTTTCTGGAGTACCATTACCAAAAGCAAATGAGAAAATGCAGACTCTGGAAAGGTAACTATGGTTAGATTTCAGCTCTTACAGTCCTAACTCTTGTGGGATAGTGGCTGCAGCCCCACAATTAGATGGTAATTTAGTTAATACCAATGGTTTGATTTTCAGGGAAACTAGCTAACTATACAGGCCTGAACTTCGCTCTTCCTACTGACATTGAGTGTCAGAAAAATCAGTTTTCCCACAAATAATTGATTAAAAAAAAGAAAGACATAATCTTAACTTCCCTAAGCCACTCTGAAGGCTTTTTCTTAATTGTCTAGCTGAGTTAAACTAAGATTGCTTGCAGTTACACAAGGGTTCTGAATCAGCTGTTCCACAGCTCTTCGTTGCTATAGATGCACAGCTGCCACCTGCCTCAATCAGTGTGTCCAGTGCTTCTTAGTACCTGGCATTGCATTAACAAAAGTGGCCTTTATCAGTGCACCAGTAAAAATCTAGCATCCAGTGTTACTTTTAGTGCCATCCTGCCCATGCAGGGTTTTATGATTTTTATTTCATAAGCGATTAATGTAATTGTGATTTCATTACAAGCAAAGCAACTGAGTAGAAATAATTTATTTTAAATAGGCTTTAAGCAAAATGGTACTTTTTTTGGGAAGGTGTCACCTAAGTATGGTCTGTAACTGTAGTTGCAGAGTAAGTCAGGTTTTTGGAGTGATGTTATTCCTGTCTTGTAATCCTTGATCCTTTTACGTTAACCTAAATCTGCTGAGAAGAGACTGGCATGTTTCATTCTGGTAAAAATTTTACAATATATGTTTATTTGCAGTGCAGGTGTATAATACATAATACAAGAAAAAAAACAACAAAACAGACCCAAACCCTAACACTTCAAAAGTTTTCTAGTCTTGAAAAGCTGGTGAAAGTGGCAAGACCCACTGTCAAGATAATTTTGAACTCCTAGACTGGGGATGCTGCTCCTTCATGATACCAAATCTTTTAAGGTCCAAGGAGCCAACTCATCCTTACTATTGTCACAAGACCAGGCAGTTGAGAAACACAGACTGGACAAAAGCTGTCATTTCCTATGCACTGGCTTTGGTCTGGTGTGTGAACATATGGCTCATGTCCAGCCCTTTTAAAGCAGGCATCTTATTAAGTGTTCTAAAGCAGTTTCTTCAACCAGTTTCGGGTAACATTGTGATTTACCAACAGTGAGAGCTTTTCAAGCTTTTCGAAACCTCCACAGTTTACAACCTTTGCTGCAAAAACAGACATTAGTAAGGATGAAAAACCCAAACCCATATGAAACATGAATGAAAATACAGTGAAGAAGCTGAGTTATCATACATTAAAAATGAAAGAGCTGTTGTTACTGGGTTGCAAAAAGTAGACCTTTGAACATCTATGCATTTTAACAACTCTGAGGAGACTGATAAAATAGAGGATAGTTTAGCAGGCACATTAATGCCTAGTGGCATAAGATACCAGTGTGTTTACAAGTGTTCAAATACCACTCGTATAAAGGAAAACAAATAAACATGATGCCAGCTTCTGCAACCACTTGAGGTCAGACACCTGGTCAGCTTTGCACACGTGCAAGATCCTGAGTTTAACAATCTCTTCCCTGCCTGTTTACTGTCACGTACGCTCTTCGGTCTTCCCTTATGGTCAGTCTACTTAGAAGATGGGACTCTTTGTCATCATAACTCTATATATTCTAAAATACATGTTGAAAATGAAGGAAGATGATGTGACCAACTTAGCTTTTGCTTACAAAGGAAGGTGTTTACCCTTGCTGATGTATGAAATGGGTGTAGACTTCCAAATTCAGTGTAAGACTATACTAAGTAAGTATTAAATATTTTGGTAATACACAGTTCTAACAGCCAGGACATATAAGCTAATAAAACTAGAAATGAAGTCCCTCTATTTTAAAGTCTTTTTTTTTTTTCCACTGATTGATTATTTTTGTTCTATTTTACGTTGCTTTGTAAAAGAAAAGGAGAACTAAGAAGGCATTTCAAAAGAGGTTTAAGCAAAGTCTAGTATATAAGCAGTCTCAATACACTTTCATGAGCAAGAAATACTCTGGGCTGTGTATAGAACAAATAGGAATAAATAAAACCATTAAAAATGACAAATTGTTGTTGCAATGTATACAAACAGAAGATTGATTTATTCTGAAGCAGTATCTTCTCTACTCAGAAATGTTATTTCCTGTGTGAAGTTCTCTCCTTTAAACTCACCTATTTCTAACAGGCTGTCATCATCCAGACATAGGGTAAATGACAAGCATCTGAAGTGCAGCAAGTGTAGGCACTGCTGAACAATCCATTTGGCTGCAGACTTCAGACATTTCGTGTTCAGATTAAACAAATATAGTCAGCTGTCCATTAAACTGAAGTAATAAGAGCCTGAGATTTCCTAGATAAAGGAGAAAACTGATACTACTGGCACCATGCAGACAAAGGAGTGTTAAACTTTACCTAAATACCCTTTCTGGACCCACACTAGTTTTCTGCAGAGCTGTTGACTCTCTAAAAGCTCTTGTTCTGCCAGGATTTCTAAGTTCCGATACAGAGCATCAATTCTGCATGTTGTCTGTGCCCACAGTACAGTTTACCCACAGAACAGATAATACATAAAAAAAAAAAAGCCTGTGGGCTGTACTCCAGTTATTTCCAAACAGCTGAAATGTACTTTTAAATAAATGTAATTATACAGATGTGCAGTACATGTCTTGCAAAAAAAAAAAACCCAAACAAAAAAAACCAAACACAACCACAGTAATCTGTTATCTCAGATGAAGCAGTACCATTTTATTCTTTGCATAGTCAACAAAAGCACAATGAACCCCAGAAGTGTTCACTGGCCCTCCCTGCAGCTCAGTAAGAGACAGAATCAGAGAGCTTCTTTTCTGAAGAATTCCAGACAAGGTAGGGTATACTTATGCCATAGCCTGGCCTTCCTTCCAGAAAAGGCCCCAGTCACTTTCAGCAAAATGGAGGTGTACATTGGAAGGTGAATACACACAATGAACAAACATCATTAATAAACTGGCAACTATGACTTTTATTGTTCCTTCCATCATTTCAGTACTGTGGGGTTTGAAACAATTTTTACACTTTCAGCAATATAAAATGTGCCTTTAGTGCCTTTAAAAATTACAAAATGCCTCTGATACATATACCTCAAATACTTTTGGCACTTCTAGGCAGCAGTAATAGCCATTTTTAGACTAACAGAAGGCTGCTAAAGAAAGCGTCTGTGCAGTACCACTATCAGAGTTTTACTTTTGAGTTACCAGCTCTGTGCTTGCACATCAGTACTGCTCTGCAGGAACTCAGTGCAAACTGTGATGCAGCAGCGGTGGGTGGGACTTGATGATCTTCAGAGGTCCCTTGCAACCCCTGATTCTGTGATTCTATGAAAATTTTGCATTCTAGCTAGTCAGTTTATTTGCAAAAGCTAAGTAAATGAATAGTTCCAGAAACCAAGAACATGGGAGAACTAGAATTTCTGTCACTTAGTTAACACTGTCAGCATAAACATGGTGGGAGAAAGAGAGATCAGGCGAATGCTGCAATACCAATATATGAAATACTCAGGGAAAACTGAGTAGACAGTGCTAGAAGGAAAAGGAATATCAGATCTTACTGACATGTTAAAATAACATGAAACTAATGAAAAAAGAACAAAGATTTTTCTACGGACTGGAATTTCAGGCCTCTATTGGAATAATAATACAGTTCTTGGTCCATATTGCCAGCCAACGAACTAGGAGGACAAAACTGAGTATGTAATGCTGAAAGAAATGGGAGAGGTACTGTGAGCAAGAAATAGAACTGTACCCCGTGACTGGTTATCTCCCAACTGGACTCCAGAGGTACCACCTGAAAATGCAAAGTGGAGATGACCTTTTGTTTAGAGGCTATCAGGCATAATCTCATGGGGCAGCTGGTTAGCAAGTCTACAAGATTATGTGACTTGACATTGAGAAATGCACTGGGAAGAAGAGCTCAAAGTCTCTTAGCAGAAGTGTCGCTGTGTAACCATGACTGTAATTTATTTAGATGCAACATCCCCCACAGAAACAGGGGACCTACTAAGGCTGGGTTAAATTTCAGAAACAGGAACTATGTAAAGGTAAAGAAGCTGACAAAGCTAACTAAACAAACCCAACCAAACCCCAAACCACCAATAACTCTCTTACAGGCATTTGGGTTTCCTGAAACATGTTTTATTGGAGTTGCAACACCAGTATATACTATTTATTAGAAAAGACGTACAGAAAGTTGCAGGAAAGGAGTATGACTGATAAGAAAATAAATCAGATTACAAGAATTAAGAAGGTATCATTCAAAAAGTCAAAGCTTTTGAGCACAGAAAACAGAAGGCTCAAAAGCTCTGGCAGTCGGTCCAGTCAGGTCTAGTAGGAGATGTCCCTGCTTTTTGTAAGGTGGCTGGACTAGATGACCTTTATAGGTCCCTTCCAACCCAAGACATTCTATGAGTCGATGAACTGTGAAAATAAAATCAAGAAGGATGAAAAAAAGTCCAAGAGTAACAAGGTAAAGGAATCTAAACCTTCTGGAACAAAAAGCCAGTGAAGAGACCAGGTAGAGCCAACTGCTAACCAGGCTGTAAAAGAACCATTCAAAGGGGACAATACAATTGCAGATGACTTGAAGTGACATCAGATGACTTGAAGTGACATTCTCTGCAATATCTGCGTTGATGTTCACTGCAGAATTTAATTATTTCAAGGAGATTCCCATAGTCTTAACCAGGAGGGCCAAACAGCAGGAAGTGGACCCCAAATCAAAGCAATTATGGGATAGATTATGGCTGAGTAGGGAAAACATAATGCCAATATTTTAAAAGTGGTCTGCACCTTTGAGGAAGACACATCAAATCTGTAAGCCTGGCATCTTTTACAGACAAATAAGCAGAAAAAAGTAAAATTATGCCACTGTACAAACCCACTATTAACCCACATCTTCAACAGTGTTTGCGATTGAGGTTGCCTCGAAAAAAACTGTATTAGAACAGGAAAATGTGCAGAGAACAGCAGCAAGCATGATAAAAAATGTGGAACACCTTCTGTGTGAGGAACAGTTGAGTTACCTATGTTCTTCAGTCTAGGAAAAAGCATTTATGGGGGTACAATGCATCACAAAATGACGAGCAGCAGGAAGATAAAATGTTATACTCATTCAAATATTGTAAGTAGACTTGCACCTTTTTATAAATCTAAAGAAAAATCCCTCTTTCGGGATTTGCATCACCTCCAATTACCTGTAAAGAAAACCCCAGCTCTAGTAAGCGAATTGGGCTCTGTTCCCCTGTCCCAGAATGGCCACCTGTCAAAGAACTGCAGCCTTGTGTCCTCCACACTGCTCCAAAGGTGTGTTCCGCTGTGTTCTCCTCTGACTCCTGAACATGTATGTCATATTTGGCAATATTACCCACCTCTTTGCCCGGGACAAATTCACATGTGGAACAAAATTCCTTGTGCTGTTCATACAAGGTACATCTAACCTTCAAGGTAAATAAAACTTATCTGCAGCAGAAGCACTGCACGCTGGCTTTAACAAGCGTGTGATAAGCCCCAGCAGCTGCCATGTGTCACGGTCTGGGGGATCCTATGTATGTGTTATGGGACGGAGTGTTGGGTGCAGTGTATGTCTGTGTCTCGCGAGATGTGTTGTTAGAGCACACACGGACAATCGCTCCATGTACACACTATGTATTCAAACACGCTCACACTCGCGCTGTCCTGACACGCCTTTCGCTTCCTCCGTCGCTGGCCGTTTCCCTCACGGGAGAACGGAACCGCAGCTCAGGAGTCCGCACTGAGAGCCATTAGAGATTGTGAGAGTGAAATAGATTGGTGGAGTCATACCCTGACGCAGGGGCAGATCGAGGAGGTTGAGAAAGTGACGGATCCCCTCCTCTCCTGTCCCCAGACAGATGAAGAGGACTTAGGAGATATGAAGGAATGGAAGGAAGTCCGACCTCGGAAAGGCAAGCAAAAATCCTCCCAACCCCTTCCACCCTCCCAATTGCCCTTGAATAACAGATATGAGGCCTTGGAAATTCAGGGACAGGAAAATGAAGTTGGAGGGGTAGACTTACCTAGTGAAGCACCTAGGACTCGTCAGTCACCCCGAGTCCTTAGGACTTCTTCAATCAAGAAGGAAAGGAGAGTAACTGTGGTGGGTGACTCCCTTCTGAGGGGGACAGAAGGGCCCATCTGTCGACCGGACCCATCCCACAGGGAGGTCTGTTGCCTCCCTGGGGCTCGGATTAGAGATCCGAGTACAAGAACATCTAGGGTCCAGATGTCTTGGTTTGAGCTTAGGGCATTCCTCTGACTTGGAATGGCCTACTAGACCACACCAAAGCCCATAAACATGTCTTTTGTCTGCTAGCTTTTGGGATACCTTTACAGCAACAGGCACTGCAATCACCAAAGGGTTTATAGGGATTGACGGTGCAAAATGAAACACAGAGGCCAAACCAGTATTTTTTTTCTGCCAACACAGTAGAATTACTGCATTCTAGCCAGCCTGCAGGCTTAAATAGTAGAAGAAGCACAGAAGTAGCTATGTTAACAACAGAGAATCGGTGTATTTGAAGGACCTGACATGAAAACTGAAAAGTAGCATGTATTATTTGGAGGTGGCAAGTGTGAAAAACAGGGAATTAACAAGATAGGGGTTTTCTTACTTTGTTTGCACTTTTAAGATTCAGTGGTTAGGTTAGATTATTGCTGTTTCTAATCTGACAACAGAGCACAAAATCTTAAAATTAAATCAGATAACTCAGCGACAAAGTTACTCTGCATGTATTACAAATGGCACAAGATGACTTCAGAAAACGAGCCGTGGAGTACTGCTTCAGACACTGCACCATCATCAACACCTCTCTTACTGAGGTGTATGTAGCATGTTACTTTCTCACAGGTTCAAATTGCAATCACACTTTGAACAGACAGTGTAAAATGGCACAAAGTGTCTTGCATTTGTCTCAATTTCCATTCTTCAGTGTTCAGATAAGGACACATGCTTTCACCCTCTCACTCCCTTACTGTCTTTTGCTCTAGGGGTTTAGGCAAGGAGAGATGACCTGTAGTTCTGGCCATTCTTTCTTGCCTCAGGATCAAAACAGCATCATGGTCTTCAACACAGCAACCATTAAACAATTGTTTCTATAAACTCGAGACTTCCACTTCTGCAAATTCATTGCCTTTCAGGAATCTTATGGTCCTACAAGAAAGCGAAACTTAAACCACGCAACTACAGACACATTAGTAAAATAATTGTTAGTTTAGCGTTGTACCATTAAAACTTAAAACGTGTTTACAGCACATTTATAACAGTTGTATTTGAGTTGCCTTTTTGAAGGCCAACATGAACAGCCACAACACTTTAAATTACTATTGGAAATATCCCCCAACTAATTGCTCAAACACATCTTTGTTAAATTCTTACCAAAAAATATTTTGATCTATAGAAATCCACCATCCACCAAAACCTAGAGCTTTTAACAACAGATAATAGTGTCAGGGCTTCTTTTTTGAACAAATAATGAAACAAAGATGAATCATATTATCATACAAAACAGTTTTATCACTTTCACATTTACAAATATACATGTTGTTCATGAAAACACTCAAAAAAAGACAGAGCTTTTCAGACAAGAACAAAGAAAATAAATCAGATATAGACAATTCCAGAATGTATTAACAGTAATGAAATAATTCATACACAAGGTAAAAATTAATGTTTGCTCCCAAGCCAGTGTTCATCCTTTTGTAACCATCTATGTCCTTCTTGTTTTGAGGTGCCTCAGTGAATGCTGTAGCTGAATTAAAAAAAAAAGTAGATTTATCCAAGAATGACATAGACACAACAATTTCTAGAAAGAGATTGCATCATGGGGATATGGGAGCAGGGTGCTTGTGAATACATCCAGGACAGCAGTGCAGAGAATCATGAACAAACAAATCGCATTCCACGCAAAATGCATTCTGACACACTTTACATATGTAAACCTGTGTGGAAAAGACAGAAAATCAAGTCAAATTAGAAAAAAAGTAACACCATCATAGCGCTACAGTAGGGCAACAGTTGTGTCATCAAGACAGCATAAGCAGACTATATTAGTAACATCACAGAAACCCAACTGAATTAAAGTTTCTAACAGCAAGTATGTCCAAAGGGCTGAGCTTGAGTCATTGTAGATGCTTTCAAATGGCTAAGAGTTGAAGCCTTTTTATGCAACTCTAGAAATTCCCTTCCCACACTTTACATAGACTTTGCAGTCTAATAAAGATATGACTCTGAAACAAAGAACTCTAGTTAAGGATGAGATAAACTTCCACAAATATTTTTCCAGTCTTTAGAAGACTATACTAAAGGATCACCTCTGCTTCTGACACCCTTCAATGCAAATTGCAATGCAGTCCAACATACTTACATTTTGATCTTTCATTTCTCCCTGGCAGCCTTGACAATACCTAAAAGCAAAATTGTGTATTTTAACGGAAAAAAAAAGTAAAGATTGTGTAAAATGGTGTTTAAAAAACATCTTACAGACAGAAACAATTTATAGCCATTACATCAGCTATTCAGCTGAACACAGGATATCTGTTAATGGCAACTACAGATATTTCTTATTGCCAGATACGCCCAAAAATGCCTCAACATTCAATAGTGCCTCCAGCAGCAAAGATGCTGCTGCCATCTATTTCTATTTTTGTGACAAAAAATACAAAAAGTTGACAAGCACACTCATTATCACAAATATGATCTGCATACCGTTCCCCCTGATATTCTTCCAGAGGTACCTCCTGAAAGGCATCCAAAGGAAACAAGTGATGGTAAGACCGAGCCAGGTGAGGCGCAGACACTAACGTAAGACCTGAAATTAAAAGAGACATCAAAATCATTACAAGAGAGGACTTACACAAAAGCTTTTCTGTATATTAAACAAAGCAAAAAGGAAAACAGATTCTGTAATTACTCAGTGGTTCAGGGCTTTTCAGAAATAAAACTGTAAAATTATTTGTTCATTAGCTTCCATAATCCAAACCTGTAATCATTTCCAGAATTAAATCCAAATACAAATTGAGGAACAAATTGCCCAAATTCCTAATTAAAGGTTTAGCCATTCTTTAGAAGTACCATAAAGTTAGCAAGTTTTTCATCCTTATGCCATAATCAAAACGCAATGATAGCAGAGTCTTCCAATTAAATCTAAATTCACAACTCCCCTTCGGTAACAACAGATTTGCTGCTTCATGTCACCAGTTACAGTGGTGCCCAACAACAAGGCTCTGCTGCAGCCTGCTGTAATCCTGCCAAAGCCACTCCACAGCCCTGTTTCAGCTAAAACAGGTCTGCTGGTTTGGGCTGGGGTAGAGGTGATTTTCTTCATAGCAGCTGGTGTGGGGCTGAGTTTTGGATTTGTGCTGAAAACAGTGTTGACAACACAGGGATGTTTTCATTACTGCTAAGCAGTGCTCACACAGAGTCAAGGCATTTTCTGCTTCTCACACCACCCCACCAGTGAGTAGGCTGAGGGGACACAAGAAGTTGGGAGGGGACACATCTGGGACAGCTGACACCAAATGACCACAGGGGTACTCCAGACCATACGATGTTTTGCTCTGCAATAAAAGCTGGGGAAAAAAGGCAGCAAGGGGGAAGGACATTTAGAGTTACAGCCTCAATTTTCTTAAGTAACTGTTACACATGGTAGAGCCCTGCGTTCCTGGAGATGGCTGCTGCTGGGAAGCAGTGAATGAATTCCTTACTTTGCTTATCTTGTGTGCATGGCTTTTGCTTTACCTATTAAACAGTCTTTATCTCCACCCACGAGATTTCTCACTTTTACATTTCCAGTTCTCTCTCCCATCCCACCAGGATGGGTGAGGGGAGTAGGAGGTTGGGTATGCAAGTGTCTCTGTGGGACTTGGTTGCCAGGTGGGGTTAAAGCATGACAACTGGCTACTGTCAGCTGGGGCATGTGTTGGCACTAACTTCATTGCTCACTCACATGCTGTGTAAACTCCCAAGCTCTTGTTCTGATGACAGCTGCACCTGTGGAGAATCTGTTGCTGACACATAAGATTTCTCCAGTTAGACTATTACCTTGCTGAAACTAAACTCAAGCTGATAGGAAAATCTTGACATGGAACTATGACAAGGTGACCCAAAACTAGAATTATTTCATCCTCTTGCCAAATACACACATCCTGATAACACCTATCACGTTTTAGTCATATGCATGTAGAAGCTAATAAGATGAAAGCTGTTGCTCACACAACACTAATACAAAAAAAATGCTAATCCTCCCTCACATACTCATTATGGCCAAAGAGGAGGGGGTGGGGGGCATGGAGAGGAGAGGAGGCGGTACCATTAGTTGCACAGGCCATTATTATTTGCAAGACTGAAGAGCTTATATTTACATCTCTGTACCCTCACACGTCGCTGTGCACCCAGCCCTCAGGTTCAACTTTGAAACCTTTCGTCCAGACTCAGGGAGGGGGTACTTCTGTGCTTTTACTCCAAAACACTCTTTACCTTCATGGCCTTGCACTGAGGAGTCTGAAACACTAGTGTGCCTGTTAAATCAGAATTCTTGAGGAAGCTATTACCCTTCATATGTGAATTGCCCTTCTTCCCCCCTTTGCTTTAGGGCTTTTAGTTTATAACATTACACTAGGGAATACGATACAGCCTTACTGTGACTGGTATTGTCCTGACAGTCCCTTATATGAAGCTGATACCCCAGGACATAGGAATGCAGGCTTCTTAAAGCAGAGATTGCTTCTCATTCCCAAGTATAGTTGAATTTTTCCATTCCTAAACTCTGTTACCATTAAGTCCTAATTCATCTGCTCACCTTTTCTTGCTACTCACCACAGATCTTGCATTCCACAGGAAGTTCACAGTATTTGCCTCTGCACTGGGGACAGAAATACCCACCTAGTGTGAGACCCGGCTCACTGTTGTTTTCCAAATGCCTGGAGTAGAGAGAGATACAGTAGCATACCTAAGAGATGACACCATAATACTGCATAACTACAAATACTACACAGTTCTCACAACAAATTGCTTAAAAAGTTTCAGTAGCTTTCATGCAACCGTTCCATGTGTATGGAAAACAACTGATAGGGTGAGGTATTAGTAATCACATTTTCCTACAAAAACAGAACAAAGACCAAATTTTCCCATGCAAAGGAACCAATGTATCTTTAAAAATAAAGTTATGAAAGATAACGGCATTAGTATTTATACTTACAAATATTCTGTACTGACTTTAAGATGCACATTAGTACTTATTCTTTCAAACAGCAGATATTTTTTTCTTCTGAAAATTCAGACTCCCTTATCATCCCTAAAAACTATGACTTCTTTCACTGAGAAGAGCACTGGTACACTAATCTAATGAGGCCTCTGTTTGAAACTTTCCTTTAAAGTCTCATTAGCACACAGATTGAAAATACTTTATTCCAGTTTATACCCCTCATCCTCATAGTTATCTTTATGGTGATAAAAATACTTGGGTCCAGAAATGCAAGTAAAATTGGCAGTAATTACTTTAATATCTTTTAGCACCCTCATGTTCTTATCGCTGCACAACACAGCTAAAAGCCATTTGCTACCTTAAAAATGTTAAATGTAAATTTTAAAAAGCATATTTAACAGAGGTAACTATAGTGACATCATGGTGTGCAAATGGAAATAAAACTTCTACTGAGAATTCACAAGACATTACTTACTATTTCTTCATGTTATTTTGCAATACTTTAACTGACAAGCAGATTTTCTAAATATGACCTATTATTGAATTCTAATCAACTCTACTTACGCCATGCTGAAGGATGGCTTTGCATCTTGATCAGATAGAGAAGCAATAGTATGCTGAGGAAAACCTGAAAAGAAGAACATCCCGTATTACCATTTTGAACACGCAAGTAACCTTTTAGTTTCCTACTTCAATGGAGAAGTTCAAAGAATGAAGATTGAGATTAACCTCTTGTTTTGGTTTTGTGTGGGGCTTTTTGTTATTATAGAAGTAATACACTGTTACTAGGCATCAAATTCTTCTGAAAGAATTACATCCACCAACAAATCCCTCACTGTACTTCTCCCAACTGAAAAAAGTATTTTCATAGACTTCATATTAACTTAAGCTCCCTGGAACCTCATTCTTGAAGAACAGCTAAAAATAAAATGAAGTGCAATGCCAGAAAAGCAGAGAGCACTACATGAATGTGTACTTGAATAATGGTTTCTGGTTAATGGGAAAATATTTATACATGTAGACACCACGCATATATTCACCTTCCAAGTGCAGTACATGACAGATAAGAGTCTCTCTCGTCATGGAGACTGGAACAGATACCATTCCTTCTACCACTTATTTTTTATGTCTCATGTCAAGTGGGTGGTTAATTGTTTGACTGCTACTCAGGCTTTACCTATAACAAGTAAATCTCTTCAGTATTTAGGTCTACACGTAAAAATGCATAGATTCTTATGTGTGAAAATGAGTGGATCAAGGTGAGAAGTCAGTGCTCTAGCTCATGGCATTAGAGTTCCTATTTGGGTTTAACTCCCAGTACAAATTTATTGAGAAACACATCAGGAGAAGAAAAGCTAACTAACCCATTTGTTGAAAGAACACCCCACAGTGCTCCTAACAAACATGTACTACATGGCCAAACAGATGGCTTTTACAATCAACTAAGCTTATAATAGTTGCTTTCTGCAGGGAAAAAACGTGAGGAATAAACAAAACAGTTTTTCATTCTTCATTTCTAAGTACTACATTTATACCAATTACTGTACAAGCAGTATCATTCAACTTCATTGTTTCCAACTGCAGTTGAGTAATATGCCTTATTTATTTTAATTCTTAAATTTATTATAAGTGGACTTCTCTTCAGGAACATCAAGAAAATTGATACCTACTTAGCAAAATAAAAGTTTACACAATTGGTTTTCTGTGTTTTATGTCTTCATTATGCTTAACTATTTGTATGGTTTTAGCACATCAGATGCAAAGGAAGAAAAAGACAAGGCTTGCAAATCCTATGCTAGGACTTCAGCAAAACCATATCTTACCCATTCGAATGAGAGAGCACTCAGAACTTGAACTGGCAGGTGGAGGACTAACATGATGCATCAGCAGTTCCTTATAATGACTTTCATCTAAAATAACATGGTATGTTCCTGTCACAAAGAAAGAAATGCCTTACTCTCAGACAATGAGCAGGTAAGAACACAAACATAGCCTCCAAATGACAGAAAACAACTGAAGTAAAAAACATAATATAGCCAACCCTGAAATTCCTAAAAATGTTCCTAAAAAAGTCCTCTTAATGCTTCTGAAAATGACAAGTTTTAAAACTAGTAACATCAGAATGTTTAATTAGATATGAACACCCATAGCTTTTTCTCCAACATTACTCTGCAGTAATGGTATTGTAAGAATTACCACTGTAGTAATTGATATTAACAAGTTACATTAACTAAGTTCCACATCACATAGCTTTATATGTGGAACACTAGCTTTTAAAATACATACATTTCTTCTGTCAACAAATGCAGCAAAAATGTCATTAAATACTGTGGTTTTGAAGATTTGGGAAGCCCTTACATTTTCTGCCAGCACAAGAGAATATTCATCCTTAAATACTGAAATGTATTAATGAATATATGACAAATTAGCTACTTAATTTTTATTTTAAATTTGTATTAACAGTATAACTACTGAACTTAAAATACATACCACCAGTTTCTCGGGCAAGTACTGTACAAACTCGAACTTCAGCACTTAAGCCAATGACAGATACTCTGATCTTCACTGCTTTTAAACACTTCAAATGGAAAAAGAAAGCACACTCAAATTCATATGCAGAACACAAAATAGTAAAAACTTTCGAAGTTTTAAATTCAAATTAATTGGCAATGACACTGCAACTGTATGTTTTTAGTCCAACAGCTTGGATGTTCAATATAGTAGTCAAACTTCACTTCTGTACCTTAATTAGATCATAGATGTTGGCTGGATCACATGTTGTCAGACTGCTGAAGACTACCAAAACCTCTCTGCTTGTATGTCCTGGCATGTGCCTAAAGAAAGTATAGAGTTAATTTTCTTCTGTAAACTAAGCTACTTGTATGCTAAAGCTTCCAAGAACTTAAACATACTGAAGTCAGAAGATGACATGATATGAAGTCCCCTACAAATTATAAACAACTGTAGTTAAGATCCTTCTCTGTGCACCAGAATTTCACCTTCCAAAAGCCAAACCTTTCCAGTACCTAAAACACAGTATTTGATTGTGTAGCTGTTACGTGATTGTTTGCTTTAATGCTTAAGTTAACCCTGTACCTTATCTGTACACTTACAAGTAAAATTCACATTCTAACTAGCAACACTGCACTAAGTCTTCCTGACTTCTTAAAATAAAAATTTATAGTAAGTTTAGAGGTGTGAATCCATTACTTTTAACTACTGTCTTTAGTTCTTAATGGAAAACTCTCTTCCAACTATTAAAATAATTGTCATGACATTTACTCCTACCTTTGTCATTGTTGCCAGCTATAATTATTTGTTAAAACATTCTTCCACAAATCTTTATCCCATCTTGATACCTCACACAGCAAAGAAGTTTTTTGAATCTATCCTACCTAAAAATTTACCTTTCTAAAGTGTGGCTAAAGTATGCCAAAACTGTCACCAGATTATTGCAATTCAGGGCTGCTTCTTTTCCTTTTCACTTATCATTATTAACTCCTAACACTGCCCTCTATTGTACCTTAGCCCTCTAGTAAAAAATAATTGCAGGGTCTTTCATCACCTTTTCATACACAACATGAAATAGCCTACTTTGTTTTAAAATATTGTTGCTTTTTATAAGCAGCACACCTCTAACAGAAGCATCTTGTGTTAGAAAATTAGCTTCTGCACTGCTAGCGTATTTCATGTCTTAACAGTTTATATTCTAATAGGACATGAAGCTGCCTTTTAAAGACTCAAGTCAGCATGATGCAACATGTTAACGTGTAAAAAATACTGTCTCTAGCCCTCCAAAAATTCAGAATCAGTATTATACTATTTATGGAACACAAAGAAAACAAAAAAATTCCATGTATATACTAACTTTAAAGTCTGCATGGCCAAATTTAGGGAATTATATAGAGATGGCTCCCCACTGCAGTTCATATCCACTGCTTTCTTCAGAGCAGTTATGTGCTTTTTTGAGTTACCTGTAAGTGAAAGAAACAATTCACCTGAAATAACAAGCTAAAAGAATTTAAATATTTGAATTATGTATTTAATGAAGTATACTTGTGCAGCAACAGTTTTCAAACTGTGACTTGTAACTGTGTTTCTCACCCAAAATTGACCACTTGATCAGAACGCAGCAAACAGTAAACTAAAGTATTAACAGAAAGACAACTGTAAAAGCACTTGATTGTTAGAAACTTTAAGAAACCAAAAAGAATAAAATCACCATCGTGTATCATTAGGCACTTAACGTGAGTGTGAAGTGTCTCACAAAGCGTTTCAGCAGGAACAGAGTTTAGTTTCCTCTCTCATCCTAAAAGTATTGTCAAGGATTGGCTGATCCTCAAATTCCTCACTAACGTTACTCCAGTTTTACAGGTGAATAAAGAGAAACTAATTAAGACTTTATCTTTATAGCTACACGGCTTGCTAGTTGAGAGCAGGCAGGAACCTTCCAAACATCAGATCAGATCTCACAGAACACAGATATGTCATAACACACAAAATTACCAGATTAAGAAATTAACTAAAGGAGAAACAAAACGTTTTTTAGTTGCAAACTGGCTAAGACTTGATCACAAACAAGCATGTGATGACAATTCTAGATGAAAATAGATCAAAACAAAGACTCTGGCTGCAGGTAAATTGCAATAACTTCTCTTTTAAGTTAAAAACATGTTAACACATCTTTGTTTTCAGCAGTGTCATCCAGGTAGAAAGTATAATTTCAATGCAAGAAATGAAAACATCTCCAATTTAACAAAAATATACTAACTCCTTACCTGAGAGTTCTGTCATTTTTTCAGCTCTTTTACTCTTGGTTACAATCAAGCCGATCTGCAGGGTGGTGGGGAAAAGAAAAAAAAAGGCAAAACTTTCTTAGCAACTTTAAAAATAGGTTTATTTACATTTTGCTGTAATTTGCCTAATACTTCTTTAGGGATCAGAATTACTTAACTATTCAAGTTTTCTTGTAAGGGTAACAACAGCAGCACAACACCATGCATTTAGTTAACATACATTCCTGTGTCTTCTGTACTCTTGCCATGAGCTACAGAAATAGATCTTCTAAAATTCTAAACAAACAAGTATAATCAAATCTGAAAACAAATATAATCAAGTCTTCTGTGTTAGAATTTATGTTTAGGAAAAAGGGAATAGATGGGTTCTCATTTTCATTAGTTCAGGTAGAAATGAGAATTTCACAAGACTGATGAGGAAGGAATGGGAAGGAACACATCAACTGAAAACAGTTTACTAGATAGTGTTAAAAAGAAAATTAACTTTTGACATAATTTTCAGTTACTTCTTTCTGGCTTGATTGTACTTACCTGACTAATAGGATTTTGGTCAAAGTACTCTTCTACAAAATATTCCAGTAACTATAAGGAAAAATTAAGACCGTTAAAAACTAAATACAGTTTTATTCCACACAGATGGAAGTAGGTGGTACTTGCAAAACAGGCAGTATAATAAAAAAAAAAAAAAAAAGAAAAGAAAAAAAGTTTGGGGAAAAACTTCCTTTCCACTCTCCTTTCACCCTATCCCTTCCATCCCTCTCTCTCCTTCCTTCATTGCATGTTACTAATGCAATGTACACTTCAGAAACCAGACACCCCTTATTTAATTCACTTCATATAATACAGTTTAGGTTACTGTTGTTCAAAAGGAAGTTCACGATACAGCAAAAAGCACTGATCTGTACAAAATCAACAAAACCCAGGACTTCAATGCTTAGTATTGTCAGAGAAGACCATACAGTAGAAGATGTACAGTTCAAGTGCTCCACAGCCTGAAGCAGTAATCCAATTCAACTCCTGTCTAGCATCCGTTCAAACCAGAATTCATCAAAATACAACTATAAGAAAAAAAATGTATCTAGATGTGTAATGAAGGCATGTTTGATCTTCTTTCATCCTTGGTTATGGGGAACACTTCATCTTAACTTCCACAGACTTTTCATAATGTGTCTTTCCATAATACGTCCTTACAAAGTGTTTTTACTGTACAGCAGTACTTGTGCAAGGCAGACTAGTATCACACAGATCTTACTGTTAAAAAAAAACAGGAAAATTACAGACTAGCAACAGAAACAAGGCAAGAAAAGTAGGGATGACAAGAGAGATGAGGCTATGCATGTCATCTAGTCACAGGAGGCTGCTATTCTTTTAAATGCAAAATGGAACACAGAAACAGTGGATTAATGAGAGAAAACCTTTGAACGCAGAAATACCTTCAAAGTGCACGTAAGTCTGTTCGGTTTTAAATCTTGGTCCTCCATGGTTCTTGATCCATCAACAACCACGTAAAGGTGACGCATCTGCATTTCCACCAGAAGTGATTATCACTCACAGAACAGATATTTAAATGGGCTGTTCATTATTCCATTTTCTTAAAGTAACAACCAATTCCTCCCTCAAATAGGGAAAATTCAGTATACCGAGCTATGCAATCAACAGCAAATGAAAAAGTAATGCCTTTTTTCCTCTTTTCGTGCAAAATAAGGACTACCTGAAAAATGCACACAGTTCTTTTCCTCTCATGATATGCTGCAAAATATACATAGTTTGCACCATCATCTCTTCATCTAAAGAGCTCAGTGTTGTATCAAGTAATGCTGTTATTTACAACTCCTTTAAATTATGCTCATTTTTCACATGAAGAAAAACTGACAGTTCAACAGTGTGTGATCTCTCTGCTGCTGCAAAACACACCCTGACACAGCAAACTCCACCTCTGAATACTCATGTTTCACATCCACACTGCCAAAGTGGGTTGTCTGGTGGAAAATGCAAGCTTTGGTCTCAAGCACGTTAAGTCAGCAAAACGGTATTTCAGACTAAGCACAGCACCTCTACTCAAGTAGTTTTGGACTGAGGACAGACAAGGGTTAAGACATTAACATACCATTCCAAGTCGAACCTGTCCATGGTGTTCATAGAGTCTAATAAAACACAAAAGGATTTAAGTAAGATGCAAGTGAATGAATGGTTCCTAATACAGAAGTCTGAACAAATCCAGTACTAGACATCTGACAAATATGAACCAGTAACAACCCACAGACACTTAATTACACTCAAAAAAAGACAATTCAATTACAAAGAGATGCCGCGTGTCTCAGAAAACAAACAAAAACTATTTCTTAATTCCAGCTTTAATATTTTAAAATTAAAATTTGACTGCATTTAAACATAACAGGAAATAAAACAAATCTAGATCTTATCCAGCAATTTTTATGACAACTCGAAACACAAATCTGGTGCCATGACACCAAAACCCAGCTTGAAGCATTATTTACATATTTTAAAAATGCTGAAGGACTTCCCCTAAGCAGTCCAAATAGCAGTGGCAGTGCTTTGCACCGTGTTTCACCAGCTCAAAACCTCTCCTCTTTTGCTAGCATACATCTGGGCTATCTAGCCTGCATACATTCAGCCTTAAAATCAGAGATAAAAATAACTGTTGCTATTTTTTTCTGGCACAATTAACAAGTAGGAGGCAAGAAGCAGGCAGCTGGAGCTCTGAAGGGGCAAGGACACAAAAACACCGATACACTTAAATCAACTTAGAGGACTCAATTTCTGAATGGTGAAGTCCTTTTAACTGCCCAAACCAGTACTGTTAGCAGCCTCGTGGCAACGCGTAATACCTTTTCCTCTTTGCCTTGAAAAGAATGTCCTCAATCGTCGCTTTCAGAGATCCGGATTCATCTTCTTTGAGAATTTCCCTGGTCAAAACAAATCGATGTTGAGCAGAAGGGTAGGTTTTTATCGCCTTACACTAGTAGGAAGGAAAAAGAAAAGCCTACCATGTTCTTTCGTAGCCTCCTTCCCAGCGCTTGGTCCGCTCGGGTTCCTCATCCATCTCCGCGGCTTCGCTCTGCAGCCGCACTCCCGACTACACCGAAAGCTGCCGGCCCTGGGCGAGCAGGCGCAACTCCCGCCTGAAGAGAAGCCCCGCTACGGTGCTGCAGGGCAGGTGAAGGGGCAGCGAGGAGGGACCAGACCCAGGCAGGACGTCGCCGCCGCGGAGAGCTGAAGGAGCTGGGCCCACGCTCCGCCCGCGCCAGCCGTCAGGCCCAGCCGCCCCACGGCTCCCTCACGGAAACGCCAGCGCGCGGCCTCTTCCGCCTCGGTGCACCGCCAACCCTCTCCCCGGATGCCACCAGGGCCGCGGATCGATCGTTCCGGGGAGGAGCGGTGGCGCTGGCTGCAGCCTCCCTCCAGGGAGAGGGCGGGACGAGGCTCGGCTGCAGCCGCCGGTAATGCCGGGTATGACTTGCCCTGAGCTTCAAAATGCGCTGAGGCCGTACCCGCCCAGCCCAGTCTTGCCGCGGGCGGGACTAGGACCCAAGGGGAGGCGGGAGCGAAGGTGTTCGGCCTGTCCTGTGAACGGGCGACCCTCGGCCTCTCCAACTGACGAAAATATTGCTGCCGCTACACTTAAATATAGGATCTTTTCCACAACATCATCAAAATACTTCAATGAAATTATTAAAAGGATGGTAGTGTAGCATAAACGCAGCATGGATACATCCCTGGTGCAGGCACAGAGTCTGCAGTCAGTTCTGCCTGGTTAAATGGGGCCCCTGGCTCAATCACTCTTACGCAGATAACATGACTAGTGCACTCCCTGGGTTTACTAGGCATTTCTGTAATTAACTGAAGAACTTGTAGTAATTAACAGAAGAATCTAGGACCCTGAAAAAATACCATTATTTACGGTAGCATTGAATTTTAATGCATAATTACACTCATCAATTAATTAAAATAGCTGCCTATTATCCCAGTAGCAAACGCACTGCTTTAACTCTGTTCTAAAATACAGATATCGGAATTAAGTCCTTGCTGCAAAGGTTAGGGTATACTTCCTGAGATTTTAACGTGCTCACAAAAGCAAACGAAGTAGTGGAGTACTACAAGTTTTTGCAAATGCAAAGAAAAACTCACCATATTCACAATCGACCCTTTGGGGCTGGGTTCTTGTTTCGCTGCTTTCTTTGGGGATTTCTTTAAATAAACTATCACTACAAAGCTGTGAAGGGTTAACTGGCAATTGCATTTAAAAAGTGTCTCAGGATGCTTCATATTCATTCCAGGTTGTGCCTCTCCCACTGAAAATACTTGAAGAGCTTAACTAAGCACCTTTCACAACTATTGTAGTAAAGATTATAAAACTACATTTTGCTGCAACAGTAACTTTCTTCTATTGCTTCCACTTTGCTGTGCCCACAAACTGACAATTCTGCAGTAGTATCATACCAGCTAATGCAAACGAAGCACAACATGGTCCCTACGTTCAGGAGTTTACAACAGCAACTAGCCAACATTTTTAAACCTAGAGTATGATTAGTTTAAATACAGGAAAATCCATTTTAAGTTCTATGGATTAACATCAGAGTGCTTGAGAAGACAACATGGTGACAAACTGTCATCATAGAACGGATTGGCTTTTGTGAGAATGAGGCAGCAGAGGAAAGCACAAGGCAACAGAAGGGCAGATTTGTTAGCAGAGCAAACTCACTAGTAGAAAAACAGGATCAGAACTATGAAACATTCAAAAGTACCAAGATCTGATATCTGGTGTGAAAAAGAAAATAATATTTACATGCAATTTACATATGTCTATACATAATTTTGCTGTATCTCCAGAACAGAATATTACACCCAGTGGTATAAAAGAAAAATTACTGTAACTACTCAGTTATAGGCAGAGGGGAAGAAAACCAGGGACATCTGCAGAGTGCACATGATTTAGGCACAGTAGGGCATAAGCAAACTTTTGAGATGCAAGAACACATCATAGTAATTTTACATGGTCTGGTAATTCCACGAGGTCTTAATCTATATTTAAACAGTGCCGGTTCTAGAACCGTGTAAGTATCTCAAATTATTTGTTTTGTTAAGAGTGAAAATTACATGTAATCTTAAAAGCTTGCAAATGTTGCCACAAGACAAAAAGAAAATGCAGTTATGCAGAAGTGTTCTTTCACGTGCAGAGTTTGAGATCTTTTCAGACTATCAAAATACAAGAGCTAACAAATTAGTTTCAGGTATTTTGGTGTTACGTGACTATGTTTTCCTTCTACCTAAAGTAATTCCAAGCAACACTGACCCCTCTCATGTCACCGACAGTTTGCATTTCATAAGCATCGCAGTGAGATTCAGCTCAATAAAGGCAGAGGCAGTTCTAGCCAACTCCTCTGCGGAGCAATTGC
Source organism: Hemiprocne comata (assembly GCA_020745705.1). Lineage (NCBI taxonomy): Eukaryota > Metazoa > Chordata > Aves > Apodiformes > Apodidae > Hemiprocne > Hemiprocne comata. Next base: position 66,733,313 of record CM036616.1, on the reverse strand, counting down.
AACTTTACTGGATACAGTGGAAGTGTGCCAAGACTGGCTTTGACCTCTTGAATTACAGGAAAGTTGGCGAGCATCCGTTTCTAAGGGGTGTCACTCTGCATCCACGTAAGACAACATATAAGGAAGAAAACCCTTTAAAAGTAGCAACATTGCCTTAAATAGGAGAGAGGGAAAACTTTCCACTTCTGTATCTTTTGGTAGCCTGTTGCCTTTATAAGAAGCAATTTACAAACAGAGGGGAAAGAGAGGAGAAATTAATTAGCTTTCTGTTAAACCATACCTGGGAAAAATCCAATGTGTTTTCAAGGAAAGCAATGAAAACTATTTAAGTTGGAAAAAGAGAATTACTTAGTTGAAGAATTCAAGATTTTCTTTTAGGAACTGAAATAAAGTTGTAGTTTGATCAAATTCCATTTGATCACATGCCATCCTTTCCTAAGAAGGAAAAAGTCCAATTTATAAAACATCAAAATGGAAAAATGGCTGCAAGCTAGCAATTTTAATGGAACAGTGTCCTGGTTTGAACCAGGGTGAAGTGAACTTTCTCTTTTTTTTTTTTCTTTCAGTGAACTTTTTAGCAGCACCAGTGGACTGATAATAACCAAGGTCACTTCTGACTGTCTGCAGCCTCCCCACCTATGGGGGAGCAGATTAGACCGAAGGCAGGATCAGCAAATCAGAATATTCCTTTCTCATCGTATTTTTTCTGTTTGGCTTTCAGTATAGGTTAAGACATCATGGAAGTCAAGCCTCTCTTTTTCCTTTTCCTCTCGCTTTTCTGCTTACTGTCACTTCTATCACCCTCTCTTTGGCTCTCTCTTTTTGTTCATTTTCCTTCCCAGCCGACACCCGAGGCCCCGTCCGTGCGCCCGGACACTCCCCCCTTCAGCTGGAGTCACCAGGGAGAAGAGTTGCTGTGAGAGTCGCTGGGGGAGGAGGGAGGGGATCAGGTGTTGCACATCCCTTTGCAAATACATATATATATTCCCTTATCACTAATAATTAAAATCAATCTGTTTCACTTTTCAACCCAGAAAGCCTCTCTTTCTCATTTTGTCTCCCTCTTTCCCTACCTTGGGGCATGGGGGTGGGACTGAGAGCATTATTGTTATTGGTTTGACTGCCAACCTGGAGCCAAACCATGACACAGAGAAACAAGACTTATTTCAGAACAGGGATATTTTTTATTATCAAGGCCAAGAATTTCAATTTTAGACAGGAACACAGGGTATACAATCACTTTGTAGATTATAATTGTCCAAATGCTTCAAATCCTACCACAATCTTGAGATTGATAAGCTAAATACAATGACGAATCACTAAGGTTTGTCATTGCCACAAGTGTTTTTAGCTGATACACTACCATGAAAGCCAGTTCACCCAACTATGCGATATAAACTTCTGATTACATTTGTTAGGCACTGCTTTATCTGCCCTGCAAAAATGTACATACTAGCAAAGAGTATGCATATGTTGCCACAGCTATCTTTATCAAGGATATCCAGCTGTTTATCAAGATGAAAAAAAAAAAAGCCCTTTTATTGATTTATTCAAGTCCGGTTTGAAAACTATGATATTCCTGGAGCCTCTATGTCTTGGACACTTCCCTTTGTTGATCTGAAGAGCCAGGCAGGCATTTTCTAAAGGGAAGACTGAAGGATAAAAACTGTTACATACACCCACTGTGTGAGGACAGGCTGTAACATAAAGGCTATGCTGTATGCCCATTGATGTAGGGCAGTATCACTTGGTAAATTTCAAATAAATGCCAACTACCTTCTGCAAAAACCCAGCCACACAAGTAAGACCACATAGCAGACTGCTCACACAAACATGCAACAGTGTCAATTCATGCAGTTGAGACTAAAGAGACTGCACAGAGACCTATGTGACAGTAATCTAGTAACTTAAATTCTGTCTGAAGTATACCTTCTGTTCTTTAAGGACATTAAGAGACCACTTTCCCTGACAGTTCTGATTGTAACTAATTCTCAATTGACTACTACTGTCTTGCATTTTGAATGGCTTCAACTTCCATTAATCTCCATTCTTCTGAGAGATAAAAATATTTGTTAGACTGGCATTTTTTTCTGTGGCACGTTCAGAGCACTGTCCTTTTTCAGTACTCCATTGATAGGTTTGAGCAAAACCAGCTCACCAACTGTATCCACCCAAAGTGCATGCTTAGCAGTGTTGAGGTTTGTTAACAGATCCAGGAGTGGGCAAATAATTTACTGTAATGGTCACAGTGTGCTGCCCTGCTGGGCTTCCCAAGCTGTGATGGTAAATACCTTCTCCTGGGGCTCCATGCTCAGCATACCCCATTTCCATGCACTGCACTAATCCTATCTGAACCCAAAAGGCTGGCAGAAGGGAGTATTCCTACCCATCTTCTCTCTCCAGCTTTTTGAAAAACCCACTCACCCGCACCTGTGGCACCTTGCTGGGAAACATGGATTGATGTGCACACAGCTGTCTGTGCTTTATTTCCTTGTTCCAGCCACAGGCATGGTTTGCCCCTTCCCTACCCATCTGTTGGAAACTGCAGGAAAGAAGCAGCAGGATGGTTCTGCAGAGGCTATGCAGGTACTGTCTGAGGGGCCAGGAGCCCGTTTCTGAGAGACTGAAACTCAGACCACTGTTAAAGGAAGCCTAGAGCTGGGTCTCTGTGTCCTACAGGACAAAGACTTATTAAGGGTGCAGACTATGAACCTTTCAAGAGAACATCAGGGCCAGCTTCTTTTTAGCACTTAACAAGCATCAGTTGATCCTTAACCTTGGATTCATCTTCTCCTGGTACTGATCCCCAGAACTCCCACTGAGAAAAAAAAATGAAAAACCTTGAGTGTACACTAAGTGATCATTTATATTGCAGGGATTTGGACAAGGACCTCTCCTACAAAGAAAAATTTAAGAAGTATACAGCACACTCTGCCCAGCTCCTTTGTAAGGTAGAGAGGTTTCTTCTTTTTTGAAAAGAACAGAAACCTGACCAAAGAGAACCTGACCAAAGAGCGAGGCACCTGAAAAGAGAGGGAGAACAAGGGATAGCACTGACTGTCATCTGATCTCAGACTGATGAAAATACTGAGACACCTTCCAGGTACATGAGACTGAAGGCTTTGAAATGAAGAGGTGCCAAGTTTTCAAATTCTTTCAGCATTCCCATGGTGTCTTGTGTTATTTACTTCATCCACTAAAACTCTTGGAGTGAAGTGGCTGATAAAATTGTAAACGTCAACTTTATAAATATGAAAGTGGGTTTGTAGCCATCAGTATTGCAATGTGATGATAAGGGCTCAAAAAGCAGAAGGGATATTAACTAACTGCCAGAATGAGGCACTGAAGAACAGAGGTGATACTACTGTCACTGTTCTAAACTGGAAATGGCTTTCCTGATGCCTTGCCTTTCAATTAAGGCAAAAGTTGAAAACTTGCTTTTAAAGGAAAAAGAATCACTAACAAAAATTTGAAAAAACCTTAATCTGAGCACCTTTTCCTAACAAAGTGCCTTATAAGCAGTAGAATAACACAGCTACACTGGTGGGATTTTTTGCAAATTGAAATATATTTCAGAGCAGACAAACTGCAGTTGTAGAAAACTGTACAAAGAAAATCCCTAAAATTGTACTGAGTAAAAACAAGTAAACAAAGACAGAAAGAGGATACAAAGAGAAAATGTAGTGGCATATAAAAACATCTGCATATACAAACCTATCCCCAAGATACAATATAAAAATGTATACTGCATTTTTGCAGATGTGCTCTGGAAAGCATGTCTATTGAAACACTTCACCTGGCCCAATAAAGGATACTAATAATTTATACTTTGAATGAGAATTAATTTTGCTGTACTTACTCTCTGCATGCCAAGTTCACAAACAGCTGCTGCCTAGGCAAAAAGTTCTGTTATTTGCTGATAAAGAATGAAGTGTTTTGCCTTTAAACCCATGGAATCCTACTCAGATGACACAGAAAAGGTATATGGAGCATCCTCGCTGATAGCAACGCTAATGGAATGCTAACACGAGTCTCATCCTGTACCTCTAGTCCATTAAGGCCACGTATAAATGTGTTGCATCACCTCTAAAGAGGGGAATAAAAAAAAAGCAAAAACCAAACAACAGAACCCAAACATAGCCCCCTCCCCCCATCGCCCCCAATATACTGTGGTTGCTTAAATAGGAAGTTACTTTGCATCTCTTGTTGGGTAAAATTTCAGACGGTTTCTGAGCAACCTAATCTGGTGGAGGGTGTCCCTGCTACATGCAGGGGGGTTGGATTTAAATGACCTCTGAGGTCCCTTCCAACCCTAGCCATTCTATGATTCTATGATTCTTTGACATACAACACAGCATTTGGAAATACAATACAAAAAAGCCTTATTAAACTAACTGTCGACTTGCCAAAATTATTCAACATGATTAAGCACTCCAACAAACCCCAGCCAGAAATAACAGCTCTCATCTTTCTGGTATCATTAAGATGTCACCTATAAATAAAATCTGCACTTGTTAATGGTACTTCTGTGCAAACTTTCGACATGGTATTTAGGACTGGTTTCTCTGGTGGGTTTTGCAAGTTTGCAAACGCAGTATTTTCAAATAAAGTATCCATATTTAAGAGGCCAAGCTGTGTACTGTCTAAAAGCAGAATGCTAGCACAAGTTTTCTAAACTTATCTGAGAACTTCACTTCATCGGTTTAGAAGTCAATCTGCCTAAAAAAAACCCACCAATAATGTACAACGTCTAAATAAGTGACAAAGTGATTAAGTGATCCCCATAGGTGTAGTGTTTTGAGAGTAAATAAATAGTTTAAAATATGCATATTGATTTCAAAAATAGAAAATGGTATTCACAAAATTAAGGCATAGCTAAGTTTCTACGTTCCAGTTCATGATTTTGTCATAGTCTTGAATTCGTTGTTTTATGTGAGAAAGTTTATTCTTTAGGTATTCACAACGCTCCTTTTTCTCCAGAAATGCAGGATCCTGCCAAAAATACAAAAACATTTACATTAATACATTACACTTTTGGACTCTTCCAAGAATAGTCTATTGTAAGTTATGTTCCTGATCAAGGACAGTATACAAATATTCTCCAAAATCACACCCTTTTCCTGGACACAATTTCTTATTTCCTGCTCCCCCCTTCCTTCATGAAAGGCTGGAAAAAAAGCTTCTGTTTTTATGTGCTGTACTTACTTAGTAAACAGAGCAGTTTTACAACAGAAATCTGCAAATATGAACGACATCCTACAACATAATTTAGATTTTTATGGGTGTGTTGTGGTATGTCTAATAAATCCCTCCCCCCCAAAATGCAATGAAGTTTAACTAACATGGAATCAGAACTTGAATTCTATGAGAAAAAAAGGTTATTTGTAATATATGTTTTTTATGGGACACAAGCACACATTTACTGACTGCATCTAAAAACTACAGTGTCATGTCTTGGCTTATGCTGAAAACTACTTTTTGAGAGTTCCATGACACAAAGGAAATACAAAACTTCTTTTTAAGGATAAAACTATGTTTTCTTTTGTTAACTTATCTACTTCCTGTGTCAGTCAGTGAATGAGTATCAATTAACTGGATCCCAAAAAATAACCAGTTTTCTGAATGCAGAATGCTAAGAGATGAGACATGCTCTCAGAAAATGAAAATGTTTAACTCTTGGGGTGGTTTTTCCCCCCCCATCTCTCTAATGGGTTCATTATTCTCAAAACAGGTTGTTGACATGAGTGGAGTGGGTTGTGTCCTAAGTTTGCAAAAGTTTTAAAAGACAAAATATACAAAACCTGGTAGTAGGTACGGATACCCTGAGCTAGCAAACTGTACCTAGCATCAGACATGCTGGCTATTTACACTCTCTTTGCTATTCATTAAATTCAGTACCAATGTAAAACTGAAAACACTCACATTTTTCTTCTTCTTGTATTCTTGCAGAACTTTTGATATCCTTTCCTGTTCCTAGTGAGAGACACCATACATTTTTAAACACTTTAAGTGTGCTCCATGTCTTCATGTAAATTTTACAAAGTACTCATCAGAAGCAAAATTCTCATTTGATCAATCCATTCTAGTTGTAACATTTTAGTTGTAAATCTTGTACTTGAGAAATAGTAAAAGTACATTAATTATATTCCACTCAAACTTGATAGCTACTAGCTTGAAAAAAACCCCAACAACCAACCAGAAAAACACATTCACAACTTCACCACAACTTGGTATCCTTGACTGATGACCAAAAAAGAAACAACATCTTTGGGGAAACTTCATCTCCTATCAAATCACAGCCAGCATTACAAGACATGATGCCTTTGCTAAAGACAGTCAGAAGCTGCCTGCTACCACACCTGTCTTCCATTAGCCCATTTCACAGGTACTTACATATATGCTTTCCGGATGGTGAGGAAGCTGTCTCATCAATGCCTCCAGCTCATCAAACTTTTTTAATACAGCATGAACTTCCACAGACAGTTCTTTATACTCAGCAAACTGATCATTGAATACTGCTTTGTACCGGTCTCGCATTTCGTTTGTTTGAATTGCCGGGTATTTCCTTAAACAAACAAACAAAAAACCACACCCTTCCTTTTCAAGGACTAGTTTTAGAGACAGGGCTTAACAAACACATGAACCCTTCACCTTGATAGTGTGTTTCTGTATTGTTTGCTAAGCTCATAACCTGCTGAAATTTGCATGTATGTAAAACACTGAAATCACAGAATCACGGAACGACAGTGTCTGGTGTTGGAAGGCACCTTTGGAGGTCATCTGGTCCAACCCCCCTGGTCAAGCAGGGCCACCCAGACCAGGTTGCCCAGTACTGTGTCCAGATGGCTTTTCAGTATCTCTAAGAATGGAGACTCCATAAACTCTCTGGACAACCTGTGCTAATCCTCACAGTGAACAAGATTTTCTCAACGTGCAGGTGGAACCTCCTGTGTTTCAGTTTGTGCCCTAGTCTATGGCAAACAGTATAAAAATTAATTTTTAATCTCATACTTCAGCACGGAAAGGCCTACCCTTTAAAAGGGAGCATCTCACAGATTCAGGACACAGAAAGTACAAGAGTAGTTGAATTTTAGGGGCTAAAAAGACAAGTACTTTCCCATGTATTTTATTTTCTTCTAAATTGTCAGTGTAGTGGTCTTCTGTTCCTTTGGCAGTTACTGTATGTGCTTGATTATAACATTCTGCTTTAACATTTGAAGTTTGTGTGGGTTTTTTGAAATTTAATATTCTTGAATTTATATTACTGGTTTCATGCCATTGATACCAGCCCTCATCCTCTGTTTTTAACATTAACTTAATTATAAGTTTCCATATGACATGCATGCCAGAGAAACCATGACAGTATCTGTAAGAAATGCCAAGTGAAAAACATAATTCAAGTATTCTCCATCAAGTTTATTCACCAAAGTCAAGTAACTTACGCTAAGTAGTCTGGCATCACTATAGGTTTAGGAATGTGGCCTGCAGGTATGTGACCATTAAGTAGTTCTGGTTTTCTTTCCATGGATTTAAGCTGCCTGTAAGCGACCTCTTCTCTTGGTCTGTCTTCACTTTCATACTGTTTCAAAACAATAAAGAAAATAGTTCTTAATTAATTCTGGTTTACTTCAAATGCAATATACATAAACTACAAAACACCCAATTCATTTGAAGACAGAGATACAAGAACTGAGCAGCAGTATTAGCAAATAATACATATTTCTTACAACCTTTATTGTAATTAAAAAATTATAAAGCATTAATGTTTCTCACACAGTACCCATCTTCAGTTTTTCGTAACAGCAGTTCCAGTGACAGATCTCTCTTGGGGCTTGAAAAGATTTGTGTTGTATGTCTTTAAAAAAAATAATTAAGGAAGTTTCCTTGGATATCCATCTAATTTGTGAATGAACAGGAATCACCCAGTTATCTCGAATTCCCTTTTCCTCTTGTTTCCGACTGCATAACTTAACTCTTGATCCAGATATTAAAACATGCAGAGTCTTGTTGGAACACATAAAAAAAGATCCTGATCCAGTAATGAAGCAACAGAGGAAACAGTGGCAGGAAATTCACAGTATCTAACAGGAGACATTTAAGACTTAAATAAATACACCATACATTCCTTGGGAATCTTCAACACCTGCTGTTAAGATCCTATACAATCTTCGCAGTGTATGCAACTGTATCTTAGTGCAGCAGGAGCACTAAAATTGCTGATACTTCAAAACTGGCAAGGAGGTCTTTGGAGCAGCCTCAGAGACACAGGAACAAGCTCAACTCACAGAGCACCCATCACTGTGCTGCCAGTGGCTCTCCTCCAAATGAGGCAGACAGCCAGGAGAGAAGAGTCTCTGAAATGTACAATGCATCAGATGACGTGCTGTTTACAGCCATTTCTACCAAGCTCTGTGATAAATCACAGCCACTTCATGGAAGTGGGTAAGAACACACACAGAGGCAGTAATCAGACTTCCTAATTACAGTAAGTTTTATTTTATTAAAACTTACCCCAACTAGTAGTAACTTCTTTGCAAGCTTCTTCTGAATCTTACAGTTAGAAGAATGTTGTCTGGACTACATTAAATAATTAAACCTAATCTCTTCCAAGCTGAGTAAGTGAATAAATACATAGGTCAATAGAAATAATCACAAGAAATATAACAATTTGGAAATTGCAGTAAACAGAAAAATAAATTCCTATTTCTTACCTTGTTTTCTGGAAAAGTGGACTGTGTTTTCATCTATAAAAAACCAGAACAAACTGTAAGTTTTATTTTCAGCAAAAACAGTATGCAAAAGCACAGCCTCTTAAAACCTAAACTCCTTTGAAATCATTAATTACATTTATTCTTACTTAGGTATGAAGAAGTTGAGTGTAAGGAGTATTTTCAGATCAGTTGATCTAAAGACTGTTTAAGAAAGGCAGAACAAAATCCACCACCCAAAACCCACAACAAGGACAGGCTCTCCCAGAGCACAGCTGTAAGGAACAGCTTGCAGGAAATACTCCATCCACTCCCCAAGTCTCCTTTATTATTTCACATTCCAGCCTGTATTAACTCACTGACACTCTGCAGCCTAACTGATTGCCTAGAAAATACAACAGTGCACTAACAGGTAGCTCAACCAGCAGCTATTTTGCACAGCACTGTCCAGAGCCTAACCTGTATCGTAAAATAAGTACTTCCTTTAGATATATTAAGGAACTATCCATATTCTTTTATTCTGCAAACAGGGAAGAGTGGCTGAGCACCTATGTAATTTCAGCATTCCTCATTCTTGCAGAACATATCAGAAGTTGGTTAAAAAAACTTGTATCAAAGAGCTGCAATGTACTTTTCAAAAGGGGTGTCTCAGTTTTATGCAAGATGGTGGAATGGAAACCAGTGTTAAATGAAAAACCTGCAAATCAGACTACAGTCACAAAGCAGAGGAAATGTAACTTGAAACTCGCTCTCTCCTAGTAAAATAATTTAAAAGCTGACCCCTAAATTGGGCTTATGTAGGCTTTTTATGCTATTACTTTTTATGCTATATTAAGTTTTATTAATTTTGAAAGTTTTGGTGGTGTTTTCACGTGAACAAGGATTTACACAAATGACACTGAATTCTCTAGTTGACAATGGTAAAGTTTCTACTATTACAGTTCATCATTAACCAGGTGAGTATTGAATGCTTCTAGTAAGAGCAAAGTCATCGGAAATGCAAAATACTTGAGGTGGAAAAGATGAAGTTGATTATAATCTTGCCAATTCTGTTATTACTATTGTAACAGTAATACCTACTGTAAGAAAAACTGAAAGGACATAAATAAGTAGCTTAAGAGTTCTACTTGCCAAGTAAAAATAAGTATGTCATATTCTTGTGGTCATTCACGCTAGCACTTAATTTGCTGAAAGCACAGTCTGCAAATAAATGCTAGATGGCTTTGAGCATAACCCTACTGAGCAGCTGAACAGGCACATTAATTTCTTCCTTTGTTTAGAAAATACACACCAGGAAGTAAATATGACAAAGAGAACAGAGCCAGCTCCTTACCGAAGTGAATTTAAATAAATAAATAATCAAAAAGTCCAAGAATTTTGATCAGACATCTTAAAAACACCTTTTGTTTCGTGTACTTAAATATCATTAAGACTGGTGAAAGTCCACCCTCAAAGGCTATAGATTGGCTGCTGAGAAGACATCTGATAGAACTTCATCTACAGTATGGAAAAATCTTACAACTGCTCCTCCTCATTCCATACTCAGTAGACACAAAATGGTAATTACTGTCTTACCTCCCGTTCCATTAATTCCCTGTGCCTCCTAGCTCCTTCATGCCTCCATAGTTTTAGAGAAACCACCGCGCTAATTAGATAGATGATCACCGTGACAAACAAGAAGATGATTGCTGCTGTCTGACCTCCCTCTACACGGCAAAAAGATGCATTTAACGGCGTCTTAAACAAGTTGTAATAGCAGAGTCCCCCTCGGTTGGTATCGTTCACGTACACTATGGCAGCCGACATGTACAGAAAGAACAAGGCCACGTTAATTCCGAACTCGGTCAGAGGCCACCAGTTAGAATCAAGGAGGATGGTCCGGTAGTACATCGACATGCCCAGCACCAGCAGCACGATGGTGACTACCCACGCCATCCCTGCCACCACCAAGATGAAAGGCGTTTTGGGTCCGCTGTAGGAGTAGCCTCCGTAGGCGCTGCCAGCCCCATAACCGTAGGGCTGCGAGTACCCGAACATGTTGTACCACTCGTTATCCTTGTGCACGTAGGCCGTGACGCAGGCGAAGACGGCAGCGCCCAGAAGCAGCTCGGCCACGCCGAGGATGCGGAGCAGGCCGGCCCAGGACTTCATGTAGGCGTAGCGCTGGTGGTAGGCCTCCACCCGCTCGCTGTAAGTCTGGCCGGTGGCAGCCTGGTTCCCCAGCGACCCGAAGGGGTCCGTGGGGAGCATGGCTTCGGCCTCCTTCCGCGAGTTGTAGCTCCCGCCCGATCCTCCGTAAGGGTCCTTGTAGGAGCCGGGCACCGACTTGGGCTGCAGCTGTAGAGGGCCCGGGGAGGCCGGTGGCGAGCATTCGACGCCGTCCGAAATGTACCTGATGTCGGAGGCCGTGCTGTCCCAGCTCGAGCCGTTGTTGCGTCTCCCTTTGAAGAAGTTCTTCCACGAGTCCGGGATGAACCGCCGGACAGGCTTGAGCTCGGCCGGCCTGCTCAGGCCGGGGCTGCCCTCCGCGGGGCCGAAGGGCGGCTGCAGGGGGAGCGGGGGCGGCGACAGGGAGGCGGTGGCCGCCGGCTCCGGGTCCCGAGAGAGTGAGGAGCCCGGGCCGGCACCTCGGGGCAGCAGGCACCTGCCGGGCCGCCCGCCCTCCGAGGCGGCGCTCCTCGACATGGCTGGCGCTGGGCTCGGCCTCAGGCGCTCCCCGGCGTCGCTCGGCCGCCGCTCATGCACCCGGCCGGAGGAAACTGCCGCGGAGCCCAAGGGACGGCCGGCACCCAGCGGAGGGAAAGGCACGATCCCGCCGCAGGCTGCTTGAGAAACCCAGCCCGAGAGCACCCAGCCCTGCGCTCCGCGCCCTATCCCGCTCCCCGCCCGGCCGCCCTACGGCACCTGCGCCGCCCCACCCAGGCGGCCTCACCTGGAGGCGGCCGAGCGGCCTTCTCCCGGGGGGGTGAGAGCTTCCGGCCGGCGAGGCTTGGCGGAGAGCGGCGGGCTGATCCAGGCGGGGGCAGCAGGCGCCTTGCTGCCCGCTGCAGTGCTGCTGCGGGTCAGCAGAGGAGCGAGGGCGCGGCCCGGCCCTGGGGAGCGGCGCGGCCGGCGGTATCGGGAAGGAAGGTGATTGACGAGAGGAGCTGGCCTGGAGCCAGCGGTTCCAGCGGAAGTCCGAACTGTCGGACCACCGCTGTCGTGTCAGCGGTTGGACACGGGATTATTCTTTCCCAGGCACCACCACAGGTTAAGGAGAAAGGCAGCAAGCCACAGCACTAACGTCTATAGACTGCAAAGGACAAGAGGACCTCCGCTTGACTGTTAAATTTTTCCCCGAAGTGAAGCATCTTCAAAAATTGAGTCCATAATAATATATCATACAATATGTATTCAATTTATATTTTTCATATTTTTAATTTACATTTATATTTTGTGTTCACATAAAAATATCCGTGGCAAAGAACAAAACAGCATTAATACAGGAGGAGTTGAATTTACATCATCAGCATGGGATATCAAACTTAAAACATATGCACTGCGGTCTCTTCTTTCAGGAGGTTCAAACTTATGAAGGGCAATTTTTTTAAACGTATAAATTTTAATAAAATCTTCAAATGCTGACAGCTCACCAAATATGGATTCCGGAAACATGCTGTACAAATGTAAAGTTAATAAAAAAGTGTTAAAAATTAAAAGTGACATTGCCTACGTACTGTCTCTTCTTAACTCTTCTAGTCTTAATTTGTTACCTTTTTTTAAAACTTGGCGGACCTTTACGGCTCAGAACAGGCAGGGAGTGGCTCACAATTTAGTATTCAGCTCAGGTCTGCTGCTGCAAAGTTAAGGGGAGGAAGCTGAAGAAATTTGTCTTGATGCTGACTTGGCCTAGCCTACCTGTGTAGCTAGAGCAGTACTGTTGTGCAGACTATGGTCTCTTTAGCAAAGACCATTATAGCATATACATTTTTTCTGATGAGTTGGTGGTTGGCATTTTGTTATATTCACTCACTATTCTATTCCTCCATTTTAAATTCCTCTGTGACTGCTTGAGCTGCAGCAGGGTGAAGCTGACTGCAAGGCAGTTAATTTTCACTGCATTGACTGGAAGTAAGAGGCAATCCATACCATTCATTCACCTTCATTTTGCTTTTCTCCATCTGTACAGCCATCTCCATGGCATTCACATCAGCAGGGTTCCCCTTGTAACTAACAAGTTTGGCACACGAGGATCTTTATCCGTGATTGTTGCAAACTTCAATTATCATAGCAAAAGTAAGTTACCATGGAAAAAAAATGCTCTCTCTGCAGAGAAACTGCAGTAGACAAGACTGTCTACACGCCACGCAAGTCTCCCCCCCTTCACTGGTTCTCAACAGTTTTCACATGTTCTGCCAGTAATAACCTCTGTTCACCACCATTAATTCAAACCATACACATTCTTTTCTTACATCACTACCCTCAGTATTTTGTTATATGACTCTGTGCACATCTTCCCACTATATAGGCATTTGTGCCCTGAACTCTACAAATCTACCAGAGAACCCACAGACTGTATGGAAGTTCCTCTCAGATAAAGCTACCTGAAATGGTAGACACCCAACTTACTAATGCAGCTACAAAAGGTTTAACAGTATTTAAATGTATGCTGAGGACAAAATTAATGACATAAGGAAGTCTATGATAAATTTGTAAAAATACAAACATTTTGACTTAGACTAGTGTGGCAAGTTTTATTCTCACTTAAATCTTTCTGTTTGCAAAACTGAAGATTTCATTCAGCTCGTGCACTGGACAAACACACCTATGTCTAGTTGATACAATGGAAGAGAAAGCTAAACAAAGGTTAAAAACAAGGTCGTAGTTAAAATGTTGCTACTAACATTGTAATTTAAATAGATTTGAACTAAAAATATTTTTAAGAGCCAAAATACAAAATTATAAGTTGCAAGTGAGGGAATATGTTACATTACAGATGTACACTAAAGATGTTTCTGTATGAAAGGATTCTTTCCTATTTATTAAGAAACAAAATGTTCTTAAAGAATTTACATGTAAAGTTTATCTCAAGGTGTCTTTCCAGTGGTAGCTTCCCAACATCTTGGATAAATGCAATCTGAGCTGGGAAAAATAATCACTGGTATTGTATTGAGTAGATCACAATGCACATTAATTAAAGACACTGGAAAATAAATAATTCTTATGTTAAGTGTTCTGGTATATATTTGCATTATTTTGGATACCAAAATAGTTTATGTATATTTGAAGTGTTTATCATGTTATCATGATTGCCTCCACAGAATAATAAATTCCTACTGTCCATCAACTGTATATTTATTATGTCGAGTTATTATTACATAGCCTGAAAAATTAATTAATCCAGATGGTAAAGCCTTAGTTAAGACATAAAGCCTTTTATTAGAAGTAATTAACATAGCATAGGTGGCCCAGCTGTCTGAACAGAAATTTTTAGATTCCATACCTTACACAGCAATCACTTGCAACTGGATTGCCTCATGTTACACAAACTTTTTAAACGCACTGCAAAATTTGGTCTTGTTTACTTTATCTTGGAATGGCTTTTTAAAGCCTTTTGAGTCTGATGATATTATTTTCAACGGATCAATAAGCAATGAAGATGCAGTTTTCAAAAGGATTCTCACCATGTACCCTAATGGCTTTTAAAAGAAACCGCAAGCCTTAAAAGAAGCCTTAAGCCTAAAATAAAAACCTACTAGTAAAGTCTGATACATAATTAGCAGATGGGAAATGGGTGAGGGGAGTCTGAGATAACAGCTCCTGCAATGGAGGGAAATTGCCAACACAGTTCTGCAGAGATCAGTGCTGGGATCTGCGCCATCCAGTGTATTCCTAAATGTGACCCTGTGAAATAAGGGGGTGAAGAGTGAGATGAGCAGCTTTGTTGATGATGCTAAGTTAGACAGGCTAGTAGAAATGTGGGCTGTCAGAAGAGCTGTGCCAGGACTTTATGAGACTGAATGACAGGGAAATAACATGACAAAATGCAATGCACACAGATTAACTGAAATCCATGTGGTAAAAAAAGGGAAGAAGCATTCAAAATACTGCAACTTGAGGACCCTGACTTATGTATTTATACAACATCACATTTATTTCTGGCAATACAGATACTAGTGTCATTCTTCGAGTTAAATAAGTTTTAAAGATGTTTTTGATGTTGTTTCAAACCTAACAGGAGAGCTTGAATCTTGGCTATGTGACTAGAAGCATATTTATGTACCAGCTATACGCATAAACCATGTGTTTTGGCCTCCTGACAGTACTTATCAAAAGGATAAGTACTGACATAGTGGGATACAAAAATGTGTCATTATGCTTATTGGCAGAAAAAAAAAATTATCTAAGTGCTAGAGTTAAACTGATGTTACTTTGGTTTTTCATTTGCTAAGACAGCAAGATGAGGCAGTATTTCTGCCTGAAGACACTCTGGTGGTGAACAGAAGCTTGAAAAGATACTTTGCAGCAAGACATTTTTCTTGATACCGTAAGAGGTTGGGGGGGGGGGAACAAAAACATGAGTAAAAAAATTGCTAAACCATATTTAATGTATGTATTCTGTACCACAAAGAGCAGCATAATGACTTCAATGACAATGACACACAAACTGTTGTAGAATTAGTCCAGAAAAGAGATAAACTGCCAGTAAGGAGTTAATATTTACAGGTAATAAAAATGGTGAACTCCTTCATTTATGCCTTCACTTGATATTAAAAGTTCCTGACAATTTTTATCCCTTGATTATAGATTTCACCACGAATGCAGGCCAACAGTAATTTTTTTTTTTTTGCTGGACTCTGCAAGAGTCTCGATTCAAATTTAAAATTTGCCAAGAGCTTTGGTATCTCATGAACAAGCTATTTCTCATAAACACATATAACACAACAGCAGTAATTTGTTAATTTGACAGTTTAAAGTAGTTTAGGAATACTTTGCAGTATTTTCGACACAAATTTTGTGTCCATGAGCGTGGGATTAAGAGTCTCCCAGAAATATGGAGACTTACTTGAACACAGACAGCAGGCTTTGTCAGAGGCCCCCAGTTTGTTTTTCCATTAAAGGTACTATATAAAAGTACCTCTTCAAGAAAGTATTTTTTCTTAAGTAGCTTACATCAAACATTCAGCTTTTTATTGATGTGGAAACCCTGGGGCTCACATAAAGGCCAGAACCTCATTCCTCCTTGGTAGTGGGCAAAGGTTGTATGTGTGTTCGCATGTATTGCTCCTGAGATAGCCACAGATGCATGGTGTTTTTCTGTGCCAAGTTGTGACTAAGATAGAAACCAGGCATTGTATGAACTTAAAAAGTCTCTGTATAGTATGTCTCTTTTGAAGTAAACTTCAACTGCAGTGACACAATGTGCCCAGATGCTATTCAGGTTCCTGTAGAAAGCAACTGAATGAAAAAGATAGCTCAAGTGCTTTAGGGAAAAGGTATATGGCTTCTGATATATTTTTAGCATAGATTTGTTCTACTTAAAAATACTTTGTAGAATGTTGTACGAACACTATGACCCCCTATAATAAAATGCTGACAGAAGTTGGACAAAAGCTGTACACAAATGGCCTGCATCTCTCCTACTTTTGATGTAGTTTAGCATTCATTAACAATTCCCTGTGACTTATACTAGAATAGTAATTTGAAGCAACACAGCTTGCAAGAAAGCAATTCATAAGCACTTAGAAATTTCAGAACATAAAAAAGAATATATCCATTAAAAAAATGACATTTACATGTAATTCCTACGAAGGACACCAGCAGTACTCAGGAGTATTCATTGGCTCTCACAACATCATCTACATCAGCAAAATAATGTACATAGTTCTGGTGAAAGTATAGATGTCAGCAAGTGAGGGACTGTGACTTCACATGCCTCGCTGCTTATATTCGGGTGCAGGAAGAGCCTGGCTCAGTCTGCCTCGTGCCTGGACTCTGACCGAGCATGCTTGTGAGGTCTGGAGGGTCAATCGAAGCTTTACCTGGTGCTGGGTGGTGCTTTGGGAGCTGCCATCAGCAGCTCTGAGTGCCCATTCTGGAGCCAAACCCTGCGTTTCCCCAGAACTGACTGGTTTAGGACGCCAGGCACTGCGGGGCACGCTTGCAGCAGCAGAGGTGAGCTGTGGGGCAAACGTCCCCCTGTGGTGGCCATGGATCTTGGGGAGCTGGGAGGCTGTCAGTCCTGAGGGGCCTGGGCTTTTTCTTCCTCCTCTCCCTTCCCTGGTACAGCGAGTTACTGAGGCCTCTCCCTTTTGCAGCACACAACACCCCGCCACTGTGGTGCCAGAAATACAGAGCACCTCCTCATCCTCAGTGTTCCCAAGGTCACTGCAGGGCCACAGAGAGCATGGCTGCTGAGAGCAAATGGAGCTGCCCCATCTGCTGTAACTCTCAAAACAGCTCTGCCTAGTTGATACCTTGCCTCCACCAATTTTGCCTTGGATGTACAATGCACTCTGCAGTGCAGAAGCGCAACTGTCCCCTGTGCACGAAGTTGACATGGTCCATCTTGTTTGCCATGGGGTTGAACAACAGTTTGGTTGGGTTTAACCTCCCAGGCCTTGCAGAGGCAGCAGCCGAAGACCAGCAGGACGAGGAAGAAGAGGTTGCAGAGCCAGCAGCTGAAGACAAGTGGGACAAGGAGGAGGAGGCTGTGGAGCCGGAACCCAGGGCTCAGGTGGGTGGCTTCTCTGCTGAGGTCTGGGCAGACTTCTTCAAGAGCCACCCAGATAACATCAGGCTGCTGCAGCTGTGGCTGTGACAACAGCTCGAGGTGTTCTTTGGGGCACAGTGGTGGAAGGTGACTGCATGGGAGGGCAGCCTTGTGGGCCTTCTGTGCCACTACGGGCTGGACGTGGCAGTGTTGGAGGAGGAGCTGCAGTCTGACCTGAAAGAAGACACGCAGCCATGCATCCTGCAGCTCATCTCTGCTGCCGTGTGCCTGTGCGGCACGGAGATCCGCCAGCACCTGGGCCACCATGACAGCTCTGCAGCCAGCCCTGCAGCCAGCCCCGCATGGGTAACGCACGACTCCAGCCTGGCCTCCTCCAGCAGCCTTGCAGACTTCAACATGGAGAAAGCCGGCACGTCCGGAGGCCGCCTTCCGCGAGGGTTCTGGCCGTTCCTCAGCCACGCCCGTCACAGAAGAGCAGCAGTAGGATCAGGAAAAGCCGGGGCAGGCGGCAGCAGCAGCAGGTCCCTCCTCTGGCTGCGGCAAGGAGCGTTTGCCTGGGGGGCCCCGGTGCCCCCCGAAGAGCAAGACCCCCGGCACCACGGACAGCCCTTGATACCGCACCCTAGAGTTAGAGCCAGCCGCAGCCATAGCACCTCCTGGGGGTAACTCCTGCCCCCCATCTGGCCTCCTCCAACAGAGCTGCAGGCTCCCAGGTGGCAGTGGCAACAGGTGCCTCCTCCGGCTGCGCTTGCCTGCAGAGCCTCGGCGCTCCCCAAAGAGCAGGGCCCCCGATCCCACAGCAAAAATTACTTTACAGCTGCTAGCAAGCAGAGACTAACTCACAGAGCTCTTTCCAAAGTTCCCTTAAAGTATGTGTTGGTTGTCGATCTCATCTCAATCTCGGTATTTAGCCTTAGATAGAGCTATTCACCCAGAATGGGTCTGCATTCCCAAGCAACTCGACTTCTGGAAGCCCTGAACCTGTGCTTAACTATCGATGGGTGCTGATAATATTAACATCTTTGTCTTTGATTTGCTGTCTGGCAGGACATGAAAATCTCACAATGGTACAGTCTGGAGTTTTGCTGGGAAGGACAGATCATGGGAAGACTTAGGGGTGATGTGGCCTGATAAGAGCACAATTAAACAGAAAAAGAAGAAACGGAGAATTTAAAAATTATTATGCATTTTAATTATAGTAACAAAATGGTCCCCTCCCCCTTGTCTTGATTCACAATCTTTTAGTTGGATTTCCTCCTCCTCATCCCAGAGCAGGCGAGGAGCAAGTGAGTGGATGCGTGGCTCTTACCTGCAACCTAAAGAGCTGCAGCAGGTCCCAAATACTTCTTGGCATCTGCAGTCAAATACTTAGAATTCCACTCCAATAGGAACAGATTCATCAATGTTACTGCCTGCACTGCTGAAGTGCTGAGCAAAGGGCCAGTGACCACACTTCCTTGCTGACACTTGAGTCTTCCCAGTGACCCAGAAGCATAGCTAATTATGAATGGCAGTGAACATTTCCCTTCTTGATGCACAGCAATAGAAATAATCATTAGGTGCCAAGGGGTAGATGAACTGCCATGTGTTAAACACAAGTTGACTACTCAAATCATTATTCAAGGCTTTTTTGAAGAATGATGCTCTTCCCTCCTACATGCAAACAACACAATCAGACCACATTTATATATTAATTTTTATTTTCCCATACAATATTCACAGGCTCTGCTTTCTGTCTTACTCAAACTGAACTTTTTTTTTTTCTCCTCGAACTTAAACAAGAACTGACATTTCAGGACATGAAAAGAAATTCTGTAAACATGAAACATCCAAAGAACAACTGAAGCCCAGGGCTTTTAGCAATTAAAAACACAGTTATATCCCCTTTAACGCAGGGTGTTTACTTGTGTATCTCACCATTAACCAAACTGCTCTTTTTGTATATTAAAAAAGATGCAGTTTTCACCGAAAGTCACAAGGCATTTCTTCACCCACTGCGTGTTAGCATGTGTTTTATTATATCCTCTTCAGTCACTTATTTTAAAAACTATGTACAGCTATGTTTAAACATGTGTATTTGTGCCACACTTTTAATAACACAAAAATAAAGGCATTTTTAAGCTATTGCTGCATGTTATGCAGCAGGGTACCAGAGGATTGGTTTGGATACCTAACTTCAATGCAAAAGCCAAGCCCACTAAACCTCTGCAGCGGGAGTAATATTGAGCTGAACAGTCCCACTTCACACATACAAACATTATGGAAGAACAAAGAGACATGCATGTGATGACCACCCATTAATCTGTTTTATCCCATCGTTTACCAATTTTGATAGCATACAGAACTTTGGAAAAAATGTGTTTTAAACTTCAAAACAAATACTTCTGTTGTGATTAAAGCTACACAAGTGATATTCAAACACCAGAAGATAACAGTGGACACTACCAAAATTTAATCATGTTTGCATCCGACACTTGCACCCAGAGTGTACCACTTGCTTCATTATTGTTTGCAATGCAACACAAAAAGTACTGAGCATCAGTTGCTGACACAAAAGAATAAAGTATATAGGTACAATCAAGCATGTTGTGTGCAGATCCAGATTTGCATTATAAGAAGAAAGCACTAGTTCTTTTGTTTTCTGATCTTTATGCATCCAACTATTTCTGAGAAGCTTGCATACCAAAAAGGGACTGCAATATTTAAAATTCAGTAAAGGACAGAAAAACATTACATATTATTCTGAATTTTTGCATACGGTTTTAAAATACCTGTTACCTTTCAAATAATTTGAGCTGCGTGAGGCTTTTCTTCCATTTCCAAAAGAGCAGTCATTCAGTTCACAACAGCCAGTAGGTGTACTTTTGTTTGTGTTTTTCACTCATCACAAGACTTTAAAATCAAGTAATCTTAGATCAGTTTTTCAGACTGCTCCACTGTCACCCATACATGCATATCAACTTTTTGCTAGAAATAATACAAGCAATTAATAAGGGTTTAGCATCCTTTCTCTGCTTGCTGAGAACTTGTTTAAGAAGCATCATTTGAATTAGCCAGTAATAAGTGACAAATCTTCTCACCTTAGTTTAGCCTGTGTGCACTTCAAAATTGGTCAGTGTACTTATTCCTCCAGAGCCATTTGAAGGAGTTTGGCCTTACTATGACCAGCTCAATTCAAGCCACTCGTAGGTACATACATTTACTCCCTTCCACATCCAAATAAAACAGGATAGGACAGTACATAAGCTACTGAAGACATGAGCACTGGAAACAATGGAACTATAACTCTACCTGTAGGATAATCAGAAGTATTTCAAACACTTCCTGACTGAAAAAAAAAAAAAGAGGGGCAGTTAGGTGCACTAGGCCATCCAGAATTAGTGCACTGCACACAGGAAAGGAAAATTTACACCACTCGTGCAATGCAGTGTCAGTATCAAATTGACCTCTTCACAGGAAAACAATTTAGTAGCTCTGGATGTGCCTGACACAATACAACCTTGTTCAGTGCTGGCACTGTGCTGCTGAACAAACCAGGCTACTTCCCATCTTAAATCCAAGAGGCGGCAGCAGCAGCATATATGAGTATGGGAACTGTACAGTTCCAGTGACAAAGCTGCACGATTCCCTAGTTTATTGCATGCTCTTTAAAATAATCTTGGGGATTTAGGTTTCTGAATACAGGAAGTGGATTTCCTAAGTAGTCTCAGCCTACCATCTGTTCAGTAAACTAAACTTTGTAAGAGACAACATGCATTTATTTTAACATAGAAGAATGTATGTTTAAGCAAGCATACTCAAGTATAAAGTTTAGCAGGTTTTTAAGGCAGAGACTTGCCAGGCTGACAGAGAATTTGCACCATGATGTGGTGCCAGGCTTCCAACAATTTTACAAATAAGGAAGTGGTATCAATGGGGTATAATTTTTCAACAGCAAATCAAAACAGTGCTCTACAGTTCATCACATTTGCCTTTTTATAATATAATACAATCACCCTGAAAGTTAAAATAAAATCAAATTTTCATATATATTGGCTCTCACATCAGACACTAGACTGTTGGGTTATTTTAAAGCGTTACACTGTAGATGGCCAATCTTACTGATAACAAAAATCAAACTCAATTTGGATTAGCCTAAGTAGAAATAAAGAGAGGCTGGTCTCTGCCAGATATTCAATACAGGAATCAGAAAAAAATTAAGTTGCAAAGTATTTTTAAAATATGTCAGATAATGTGTCTCTTTCACCACATTTTGCATCTACTTTGTGATTTTTAAGGGATGAGGGATAGACACATTTGAACGTTGCATGTCTTCAGATCCTTTGTACCTGCCATTAATTGGAGAACAGTAATTTTTACAGATGAATAGCACAGAATGACCTGAAGCACTACCACTACCAGTTATGACCCAACACGGTTTGTAGTGGTTCTTTTATCCGAGAAGAAGCTTTTGAGGAGAAATACCTGCCCAACGCTAACCACAAGAAGAATGATTGCTTCCCCTATTGACCAGTAGGCCACCCTTGTGTTTAAATCCTCTGCTCTGCTGCGGCCCTGAGCTTCCCTCAAGCGGAAGTGAGTCTGGTAATCGATGACAGACTTCAAAGCTTCATGGATTGAAACACACGCAGACTCCATCTACAGAAGCAAACACACACACACCACTGAATTAAGAACCCTTCTAGTGCTTTTTCTCTGAAGCTTTGTTGTTTAATACTTAAAATTAGGCTGCATGTAACTTCGCAAGCTAAGGATTAACTCAGTCCATTGTCAGACTGAAACAGCGTAAATGCCGTAAAATTTAACTTAATTGATGAAACTCTATACACGGGAATGTGACAGAATATTAAATACAGAAGTGTGCAATACTGCAGATTTAATAAAAAGCAACAAGCTCTAAAAACTAAACAAATCTTAAATTCATTTATACTCTGGTTCAAAATGAACATGAGAAACACGTCCGAAATGCCAGTGGTCTCCCAGTTGTTAAGTCCATACATACCAGGGAAACAAACAGTTGCTTGTAACCTTAAGATACACACAGCATGTAATAAATGCTTCTGTTTCACAAGTATGACATGCTTCATTGAATAATTCTCACTCAAGTTGTACAACATCCTAAAAATGCTGCAAGAATACTAGTGGGAATTTATGAAGCAAGTGCTCCGAGGGAAGTTTCGGTGACTTTAGATTGGGTAGAAGTGGTACAAAACTGTCAAATCCTTAGAATATGATCATAAAACACTGACGCCTCATAATGAACAAGAAGAACAAATATCTAGAAGCCAGCTAAATATGGCTGATCTTGTTTATTTTGCTAGAATTTTCTTAGCCCTTTTAGAAATGGCAGCTACATGAGAGGCCAACTTAAGTCCTTCCTCAAAAAAGGCTAAAATTTTAAATATAAAAACAATTTTTAAAGTTTGGAAATTTTGAAAACTCTGATCCACCGGTATTTACAATTTTTGAAATCCACACTTCAAGAGGCACAGAACCATGGCATTAAAAGGAAGTTCCCTTAACAAAAAAAAACCCCACAAAACAAAAAAACCCACAAGAAAAAAAACACGAGAAAAAAATAAGATTAAGCACTTTGTGATTCATTCTCAGCTCTACTATGTATAAGCCCTATCTTCAAAAAGACAATTTGTAGTAATTCTGATTATTTTAAAAGGCCCAAGCCATTCATTTTCAAAAGTTACAGATATATCATGCAGCTAAACTTGAAAAAAAACATTGCCTCCACCTACCAGTTGCTGTTAAGCACAAAAGCATGTTACCTGGGTGAGTGCAGTTACTCTGTTCTCACTAGGAAAAAGCGGTGGATCTTCCCCAACCTGGAAATCAAAGTAAACAGTTTTGTGTGTGAAAGTAGAGAATTCGTTGCTGAAGCAGAATTTGTATGTTCCATTTCTGGATGCAGTAAAGGTAAAGCTATCATATTGTTTCTTCATCTCTTTGTACAGCACAATGCCATCAGGATCTTCCAACCGACAGTCAACATCATAATGACCTCCAGTGATCACCTGAAAACAAAAAACAAGAAATTGTCTTCTTAACAAAACAGACATTTTTATACATTTATTCTAAGAAGTATGATTTATCAAGTGGCACTACAAAATGTTTTGCTTAAATAAAGGTTTTAAAATATAATTAATTCGGAAATCTTTCAAAGCAGGTCTGCAAAAATTATTTCTTACGGAAGACATTAAAAATACTTCTAGGTTCAGGATGTGTCACGTCAGCTATACTTTCAAACCGTTTGTGTTTAGTTGCTTTGTTATAAATAACTGGAGAGCAGAAAAGGCTACAGTAGATTATACCTGATGGGCTGGCAAAGACATTACCGTAACAAATCAACCGTTTTCTGCATCCACAAGTCCTCCATGGAATTGATTTGGCCGGCTGTGATCGCTAGCATGCACTAAGCTCCTTTCTGTACGGCCGGAAGATTGTAACTACCTTATTGGCTCAAGCTGCTTTAGGCTGCAGGAATGGCGTCCGACCAGTAGAACCGGTAATTCAGCCTGGCTCCTTCTCCTGCGCTTGCGAACAGGGAAGTGTTTGGGGGCGGGGAGGCAATGTCGTGAGGTGGGGAAAGTGTCTGCTGCCTCCCTCCCGCACAGTTAGCCCCAGCATTTCTTCCCAAAACCAGCATATCCGGATAATGCCTAAACGCTATTCACAACTTGAGTGTTCTCACGACTCTTAAGCTAGTAATTTTGCACTTAATCCTTGCTCCAAACTTCTTGCTTTTAAGGTAAAGCACTCTGAAAGAGGAAGAGACTTGTATCTAAAGGCATGTCCCTTTTATACGTGTGCAGAAATCACTGAAATATTTGAGTATCTAAGTGTCTGCACTTCAGTTCACATAGTACTATTTAATGTCACATCCATTTATTTAGGTATCAAGTTACTAAAATTATACCATTAATGATGCAACTAAAACAACAGGAGATCTGAGGAGTTTTTAAAACATTAAGTTGGCAAGCAGTATCTTCTCAGCTTTTTCCAAAAATGTGACGCCAGGATACAAAGAGCAAAAACATTTTTGGAAGTCTGGATCTCTGGATGTCTCTTCCTGGATGTCTGCATCTACTAGGACAGAGTAACAAGGGCCAGTATTTGGCAGCAACATTCCCCAAAATATGAAAGGTGGGACAGCAGCTGGGAAAAAAAAAGCACAGGACTTCACCAAGAAAAGCCAGACCACAGAAATGGTCCCCTTCAGAAGAAGCCCCTTCAGAAGCTCTCAAAGGTAAATGTGATTCCCATTGTCAAGGATGATTTCTCTCCCACGTTTCTGCAGTAGTGTCAGTGACTTCACCCGCTGCAGTTACAGACTGAAAGGTTTGAACTCTGCCAATACACTCAAAAACACCAAAACTGTCAGGGCTGTTTGCTCCATACATCCTCAAATTTGGCTGTGGAGCATGCACTGCCGTGATGGCTTCACGTTCAAACTGTTAGAAACTGGTAAAAACAAGACAAACTGTACAGCCTCACTTAATATGTTCATGTAAACCACAGTCACAGAATCACAGAATGGTGGGGGTTGGAAGAGACCTCTGGAGATCATCGAGTCCAACCCCCCCTGCCAGTGCAGGACCACCACAGAAATCTAGGGAAGGTCACTCAGAAATGCATCTAGATGGGTCTTGAAAGTCTAGAGAAAAGGAGACTCCACAACATCTCTGGGCAGCCTGTTCCAGTGCTCTGTAACCCTCACAGTACAGAAGTTCTTCCTCATACTGAAGCGGAACTTCCTGTATTCTAGTTTGCATGCACTGCCCCTCATCCTATCACAGGGCATGACTGAGACTGGCCCTTCCTTCTTGACATGCACCCTTCAGATATTTATAGACATTAATAAGATCCCCTCTCAGCATTCTGAGACCAGACTAACCAGGCCCAGGTCTCTCAGCCTTTCCTCTTAAGACAGGTGTTCCACTCCCTTAATCATCCTCATAGCCCTCTGTTGGACTCTCAAGTAAATCCCTGTCCCTCTTGAACTGGGGAGCTCAGAACTGGGCACAATACTGCCGGTGGGGTCTCACCAGGGCAGAGTAGAGAGGGAGGAGAACCTCCCTCCACTTCCTAAACACACTCTTTTTGTTGCTCCCCAGGATACTATTGTCCTTCCTGGCCACAAGGGCACACTGCTGCCCCATGGATAACAGCCCTCAATATCAGCTGCCTGCCCGTTTCTATTTTTGCAGAACTCCTGTCTTGATTTATGCCTGGGAGATGCTGCTAGTGCTGCATATCTATTCCCTCACTTTCTTACTGTTTGCCGTGTGACACCCATTTGAACTATACTCTGATATAAGCAGCATTAGCTCCTTGTATCATGTGCTTATCATGCAGATGCTCCACAAACTACAAGGAAAATACTTTTGCGACATCTTGTGGGGGTACGGGTGCTTCAGATAATTCTCCATCCCGTTCAGAGAGGACAGTAAGCGGCAGTGATCAGTGTAAAAGGCCCTGCCAGTTTTCAAGGCCGACTTTACAAGTCTTAATTAGCTCTGAGCTAAGCTCCTGCCTTGGCGAGGCCCCCGCGGAGCACACGCCCGCACGCAAGACTTCCCTTGCCGAGCTGGAAGCTCTGCACCGGCTTCCACTGCTACTCCGGGCGCTTCTCCCACCTCCACAGAGCAGCTAGCAGCACATGAACGAAGTCAAGAGGCTCCGCGGCCAGCGCAAACCCCACGGCCACTATCGCCAGGCAGCAAGCCGGGCTCCGGGCCGGGGCCCAGCTCCGTTAGCGCGGCGCGCCCCGCCCAGGCCCGCGGCGGCGCTTCCCCGCCGGGCCGTCCCCCGCCCGCCCGGCTACCTGGAACTCGAGAGTGCACTTGGTGCCCTGGGCGATCTCCTCGTAGAAGCACTGCTTGGCGTTATCGGGCAGCTCGAAGGTGATCTCGGAGGCCCGCGCGGCGCAGGCCGCCAGCGCCACCAGAAGCAAAGGCAGGAACCGCCCCCGCGGCCCCGCGGCCTGGGAGCCCCGCAGCGGCATCGCCCGGCGAGGGAAGAGAGGAGGGAAGAGAGGAGCGGGGACGCGGAAGGGGGACGCGGGACGCGGAAGGGGGACGCGGGACGCGGGGCTCGCGGCGTGGGCAGGCGGCCCAGCGGTGGCGTGGCGGAGGTGCCGAGCGGTAAGCGCGTTGACACGCGGAAGCACTCTCTCTGGGCGCTGGCAACTCCCGGAGGCGCTTCCGGGTCAGCGCGCTGCTCCGTCGGGTGGTTTTGCAGACGTGGAAAGGGTCGGAAAGGGGGCGCGGCCGCCTCGGAGGGGGTGGCAAAAGGGGCGCGATCTATGATGAAGGAGGCGTGGTGACAGCGGCGTGGCTGGGGGTGGGGCCGAGGCTGGGGGTTGGTCCCCGCAGGGCGGGGGGGTTGGCGGCCCCGTAGGGCACCGCTCAGGCTGCCCGGACCGGCCAGGCTTTGGGCGCCGTGTCCATCGAGTGCAGTCGCCCGGCGATCGAATCGTCTTCGAGGCCCCACCCAAGGGGCATGCCCTAGAGATGACGGAGCGGGCTCTTGTCGCCGTACGCAGTTGAAACGCACCCTCAGTGCTCTCCATCTTCAATAAATGGAACACAGGGGAATTAATCGGGAGAGTACTGCTTCACAGGTCGTTAAACATATATTGCTCCAAAGAGAAAAAATACTGGCTACAGCACAGGAATGTCGGGTTTAAATTCTACTCCAGTAAATACTCAGTTATTTCTCCAAAGTAAAACAGATTCAAAAGAAATAAAATATAACCTCCATCGTTATATTTTAAATTATGTGGTAAATCAGACAGAGTAGGAAAAAGAAAACCCAGCTTCGGTCTCCCAGACAGACAATGAGCTTGTAATGGGGTCGGTCTGGCCTCCCATTTTGCTCCTCTGGAAAAGGGGCTAACCTGTATGGAGTGTGCAGTGCCAGAAGAAGCAGCACACTGGCATGCTGCTCCGGAATCCCCTAGCCTCAACGAGGTGACTCTCGAGTCAGCTTGTGAAGCCTGTGAATTTCATTGTCTGCACTGTTTGAGAAGCCTGGGTACCTGTTTGAGCCCTGTGGATTTCACAGAGGTACCCAAAATTCGTGAGTTGAAGGTGCTGAGGTGTGTATTAAAGTGAGATGGCAGATGCTTTTACTAATTATCCAACCCCCCTCTGAGGCAGACATTGCCCACCTACAATTAATCCTTACATCTGTGCTGCTTTCATTTTAAGACACTGGGTTTATTTCAAATTGCATTTAAGTGTTGGCCTGGTTGAGGTAGCTCAAAACTAGATTATATGTCTGTGCCATGGGAGACAGCTTCAGCCATTTTACTTAAATCAGTGACTAGAGGCTTGTAGGAGCTGTATGCCTGTACATAGAATTCCCAATCACCTTCTCCTTCATGTGTCGAGAATTACATTGCACAAAGACCCACCCTGTGATTTTTCACAGGAACTTAAGTGATTCTGTACAACTGTACAGTTTGCTCTTTCCAGCTCTTTTCTTAAAGCCTCACTGAATAGGCAAAATCAAGCTTACCTAATAAATGGCAATTAGAAACCTGTCACCAAACAACAAAACAGAATGGGAAAGATGCCTAGTAAAACCAAGATAATCCTGCATGACAGGCAAGGAAGATGTCTGGTGGGACCTGCAGAATAAGCAAAGCCCAGAACGTGTCCTGATCCCCAAAATAAGTCACGAAAGGCAGATAAGATCACTTCATTTTCTTTTTGATCAGGGACAGACAGTACAAAACATCAGCTGAGTAAAGGAGAAATAAGGCAAACTGCCTGCCAAGGACCTCTCAAGCCTCATCACCTTGTCACTAGTGGCTAAAGACCACCAAGGAACACAGCCATCAGCACTAACTACTTAGCACCAGCTCCATTGTGTGGTGTGCATGTGGCTCATCTAGGATAGATTTGTTAAAGACTAATTATTTTTTTTGTATATGCAGTGATGATAGAGATGATGATTAAGAACTATTAGCAACATGAACTGCTCATCATCATCAGTACTTCCTTTGAAGTTTGAAACTGACTTATCTGTCAATTTCCTAAACATCCCAGTCAATTCCCAAAATGATGTATCAAACTATACATTAATTTGTAACACTAAGGATCTGAGATTTCCTCTTTTAGAAGAACATTACATATGCCTTTGATTTAATTATAATTTTTCTTGAATTAACCAGTTAATAATTGATAAACCTTACAAGGAACTGAAAGATTTATCAGGTTACTGGTTTTCCAGGATGCTGGTGCTGTGGTTACTGTTACCAGATTCTTCCCAGTTCCCCAGTCATTCTATCTCCATGTGTCACCATTCTCTTTGTGAAATAATGAAATTTCACTTTGTCTTTATTATCTTACTGCACAAATAATATTTGAATGTTAAACCCAAAATAACCAATAAATATATTTTATGGTAAGTCATATGAAGAATTTTTCTTTCCTACTGGACAATCTGTTTAATTAGGATGAGGCTTGGTTTCAGATGCTCTTCAGCATAGTTCTTGCTCAGGAAAAATCTTTATTATTTTTTCTCTGTTAGAATATTTGTGAGCAGAATTCTGAATTACAACCTTTCCCAAACATACATGCATAACTAGGTAATGTTATTAATGTTGTTTTTTGCCTTATGTGTAAACTTAGAACATAGTTCTTGGTCAAAGACTAGAAAATTAATTAAAATTAATTAAAATTCTTCAGCTCTCCTGAAAAATGCTACTGAGCCATTGTGGTACAAGCAGTTAATTTCTTCAGAAACATGCTTGGAAGCAGGTGCAAAAAGACTGAAGAAGCCTGCAAAGTAGAGAAAACTCAGATGTCTGTATTTCTGCTTTTCTGCTTGATAGCTGAGACAAGTTTCAGATCTTTCATCCTAATGTAGTCAGGGACCTTTTGCCTGTATTAGAAGCTGCAGATATGGATGTAATTTCAGGCAGACAAAATGAGATCTTATGACTGAAAAAAATTTTCCTGTTATTTGAGTAATAAACCAGAAAAAGCTGTTCTTCACCTTTGTAAGTCCTTCAATATGCAGTCCTCCTACCTGCAGGTTTGGAAAGGTGTTTCTGTAAAATTCCTTAGTCTGCGTGGCCATCGTACCCTTCCAGAAACCTAGTTGCATATAACAGTTTTAAAAGTCCACTTTACCATTGTCGTTTAATTATCACTTAGAGTACAGTCCACTGGATGCTTTCTCTTGCTACTCAAACTCACATAACATGGTAAAGATTCACTGTTTTAAGTACCTCAGCTTTAAGTGTCTTTGCTTTGGGCTTGGTTTGACAGATTTGACATAAATTATAGACCTTGAAATCCAGATACTAATTTCTGCTTACTTGCCAGTACAGTGGTCATTTTTTTTGGTAGATTAACATTACTAACAGAAGCTGGTCTGGTGATAATACAAATTAATCTTTCTTTTCACTGTCCTTCATACTTGAAAAAACAGGCCTGAACAACCTTGGCACCCGCAAAACATTCAAAGCGCAGTCAAGTATACTAACAGTGTGATTTGTGCAAAGTCATGCTGTGGAGGAAAAAATCACCAGACCTTAAAGCTGCTTGAATTTATCCTTTCTTTTAAGGTTCAGTACATTTTCTAACCTCTGTTCTCATGTTTTCAAAACTGCACTGAACAAGAAATGAGCTTGTTTGTGCCTAAACAGTCATTGCATAGTACTCTCTATGCTCGTTATAGCTGATTACATAAAAGCCAAAACATATCCCAAGAAAATAACACATTAAAATAAACTCTGTAGATGAAGAACAAATTTAGGTGCACCCAAAATTAAGCATTTGCTGTATTTCCACACGTACAGCTTCACAGAAGAAGAGGTTGAGAGCTGCTGCAGTACAAGGAGTTAGCCATTATGGTATCAGAAGGGAGATTATTGGGAAAGTTATGACCCTTGTTACCTTCTGAAATACCCCACAGGCACTCTTGCAGAGTCTCAGGTCTTACTGGAAAGAAAAATTTGTGAACCTGTGTAATGAAAACACTGTTGGTTTTTTTTGTTGTTTAAAAAATATATTTGTAAGCAAGAAGTTCAAATGAATGCAAATTTGTTTCAAAATATCAGTTCTGTGGGCTTCTCCTTCTCCTTCTCCTTCTCCTTCTCCTTCTCCTTCTCCTTCTCCTTCTCCTTCTCCTTCTCCTTCTCCTTCTCCTTCTCCTTCTCCTTCTCCTTCTCCTTCTCCTTCTCCTTCTTCTCCTCAAATAAACACGATTGCAATGTTGGACAACGTTTTTAAGGTACAGAACTGTACTTCCACCCTGCCACGACGAAGCCCAGGAAATACCTGGCGCAGAGCTAAGCCCTGAGGGAAGGCAGCCGCGGACGGGGACTCCGCTCGGAGACCCCCGCTGCATGGCGCCCCGGCTTCGCCGGTTCTGCCCACACTGCAGGGCCCCGAGCTGCGACCTGTGCAGAGACCTGCTGCCCTTTCTGCAATACACGAGAGGGAGCTCTTGGTCGTAACAACTTTCCCTCGCTCTTCCAATTTTTGCTGAAAAGTGTATTTCGTGCCTAAGCTTTTCTTACTTTCAAACTGGAGCTTTCCAATTCAGTGATAAATTAATATTGAAAAGCTGAAAAAAATAGTGACAATCTCGGACTCATAATGTAGGCACAGCTCTATACATAATGCAGGCATATTTCTAAGGAATGGGTTACAACACGTCTGTCAGTCTTCCAGTTCAGAAGCAAAAGCCACATGTCACTTTAGGCACCAGGTCTCCCTAGATGTAACATACAGACGTCTGCAGCAGTGAGGCTCACCGGCACCCCCATCCTGAGCAGGCAGCTGCAAAAGCTGTTTCATGGGAAACAAATGTTGTCCCATGGAACACATCAATGTGGTCTGACATCCATGGCAAACTCTCAGCAACAGGCAGAAATTGCTCGCCGTTTAACTTTCACAGCTCCCACTCATCTCCAGGGTCCTGTTACACAGCATGTAGCATTGAGGTGAAGCAGTAGGGACCACCACTATTAATTCCATTTCTTAAGGACTTGGAAGGCTCCATAGGTGCGGGAGGCTGGTTCCTGTCCTCTGGCTGAACCTGGGCTTCAGTGGACTGTGTGAACTGCAGAGATCTGGGGAAGGGCTGGAAGACCTCAGAAAGAGCCAGACAAGGAAAGGCTGGCTGCACTGAAGTAAACAGGAAACCCAAACGAAACCCTGGCCAGGTTGTAAGCAAAGAATCTGAAGAATCCAAGCAGTCTTCCCACAGCACTCCTCCCAGTGGCTCACCTTTTGTTTTGTTTTGCTTTTTCTAACTGTCATGGCTGAATTTTGATAATGCTGTTTCACTTACCTGTTTCACTTGTCCTATCATATGTGCACTCACATCCACTCAGATTTAAAGTACTTACAATATGCTATAAAACACAATGAAAATAGTCCCTTTTTACAACCATATGTCTAATAAAATATATCATTCTCTCTGCAGAAACTGTTTCATAAAAAGCATTTAAAAAAAATATTGTGGCTCCATAATTAATGAACAGGTTTTGAAAGACTAAGAACACCTTTACACAAAAATAGTTCTGTGTATGTTCCTTTTTTGTTATATCCCAAAACAGTTCTTCCCTATTAATTGTAATCCCAGCTATTCATGCTCAGGCTGTAGCTATGCACTGAAAAATTAATACTTTGGTCTGTTACCTTCTGTTGTACTGTAATTATTGCTTATAAGCAGAAGTCAATTGAACAAATAAGACCCTTTAGCATGACAGGCTCTCTAATAAATATGCTACTCTTAATATTTCTTGAGGGAAACAATACTGAATGTCATGTAAGTGAATAAGGATACCCATCTGGTACACTCTCTGGCTACCCAACTGTAGTCTGTTGATTCAAAAAACATCTATATTAATCTTGGGTAAAAGAACACAAGATATTGAATATTTCAAAGATACAAGGTAAGCATTACTATCTTAAGAATCAGCAGTATTCTAAGCCAAGTGGATTTCCCACATTTCATCTTAGACATAGCCAATGCACCATAGACACAGTGTTGTTAATATATTGGAAAGTAAAACAATCAGGTATGCTGTGGATTAGCTGGCATTTTGTTTTGCAGCTTTTCTCATTTTTTCTGTATGCTTTGTTGTTTTTAAGATGTTTGACGTATTGGTACATTCAGGTATTTCTTCAGAAAATAGAAACAGCAAGGTGTTTAAAAATAGGAGTCCAAGCCTGAATGTGGCCCTTTCTAACAGGTGAACTCTACACAAGTATCATCCATTAAATAAATCCAGGAAAAAAACCAAACAAACATGTAACAGTGTTACGTGTAGATAACAAAGAAGAGAGGATCAAATGTGTTACTTGAAGTGGAAGAATAGGGAAAACAAGATTAAGGGGGAAAGAAAGCATCTTAGGTAGAACTGAGAAGAAGAGCAACAAAGCTGATACCCAGGAGCTCATAACTGTTATAAAATACCTTGCCATTCTGCAAAACAGGGTACAGACATGTGAAAGTGCATTTTGGGACCCAGAATTAGGTGAAGAAACACAGAAACTCTTTTTGGATCTCATTCTTCCCTTTTTAGCTGCAAAAGAAGTGAAGGGTCTATAAAGTGCATATGTCAGCAAAAGTCACATAATTTTTATATGATTCACCAAAGCAATAAACAAAAATAGCTGGCAGCTGAAGACTGGCTAGAAATGGTCAGAACTTGGGTGACAGGTGATGACAGCTTCTAACTGACACAGAAAGGGTTGTCTACCA
This sequence comes from Hemiprocne comata, assembly GCA_020745705.1. NCBI lineage: Eukaryota > Metazoa > Chordata > Aves > Apodiformes > Apodidae > Hemiprocne > Hemiprocne comata. The sequence continues at coordinate 66,700,148 of CM036616.1, read as the reverse complement.
TTGCCACTAAGAAAGCAGATAGGGATGCTCTTTGATCAGCTACATAAGGTGCTTTGCAAACATGCTGACACAAGTGTGTAAAAAAATCTTGGTTCTAAAAAGTGCTTCCATTTTTAGACTTGTGCAAAAAACATTATAGACACTGTCTTCTGGAATTGGTAACAAGGGAATTGGAAAAGGAGCAGGAAAACTCACAAAATAATTTAGCCTTTTGCATGTCTACAAAAAGATGAGTAATGTTCTGACTATTTTAGAGCACGAAGCAACGTTGGATTTCATGTGATGAGATCGTGGTTGTGACAGAAAATAAGCTGTTGAATCATGTGCTTCTTTTTCAGAAAGAAAAATTTATGTGTACAATATTTCTTTCACTCATTTATATAGCAAAACCAAATTATTAATCAATAGGAAAGACGTATGAGAATACAGTGTCTCTCTCTGATTTGTTCTGTAACTCACCTACATGAAGAAATACAGACATAGAAAAGTAAAAGTTTTCATACCTTCATCTAAATATGAAGTCTAATTTTATGGAAATCTCAGCCAATATGCTAGTACAAGACTGATAATGAAGATCCTCTGTCCACAGTACAATCTTTCAGAAAATGGTTCTCTTTACTACAAATTGGCTCAAACTATAAGCCTGTAAAAAAACCCTTACCACAGATGCACAGTGTCCTCAGTGTAGATTGCTCAAGAATTTGGGCTGGGAGCCTGGAATTAAAACTGAACAAAAGCCTGTCTGCTTAAGACAAACTTATTTCCAGCAACCTCTGTTCCACAATGGCAAAGCTGTGCCAGCCACATGAGGCACAGCAGGAGGAAGAAGAGAATCCAAGAAGAAACTTGGCTTTGTACCTACAGTCTTAGTCATCCTTTTTTTTTTTTTTTCTTTTTTTTTTTTTTTTTGTAACAGATTTCAGCTGTCAGCCATGTGGAAGACAAACACCTGCAAGGAGTATAGAAACAGCAACCATTAGAGGTGATACTGCAAACCAGCATCTGCTGTGCTCTTTACCAAGTCGTGCTGTTCTGCTCAATAAGAACAGTGATGCAAGACCTATCATAAAAATCAATGGACTGGGATGAAGAGGAACATCCAACAGACAAGGGAGTGGGGGCAATTTTCTTTGAAAGAAAGCAAGAACAAGGAGGATGCCATGTTTTTTATGAGTAGGTCATTGCTGTTGCAGTTCTTTATTGTATGTTGGGCACAGGGAAATAGTAACATTGATGGACATTAAAACCTCTTCCTCTTAAGATGTCTGTTCCGTACTCATAGTTTCTGTTTGGGCATCCTGTAATTTCTCTGACAACTGTCTCATCTGGCCCTTGAAAATATATTTTCGAAGTATTTGCTTACATAATCCACCTCAACTTGAGTTGTCTGTTGTATGTCTTTATAAGGGATCCTATAAAGTGCATGAGACCTATCACAATTATTTAAAACAGGCAGCTATCAATGTTAATAGATAACCAGGGTTTATACCAGTACTGGCTATGAAACCAGAGAGATCTCCATGCTTGTGTTTAGAATTACATTTCAAAAGCTTGGATAGTATCTGGTACTTAATCACAGACTCGGAGAGATGACATGCTTGTGCCAATCTGCAAAATTAAATATATATCCCTGGCCATCTTAAAAAGATCCTTCCAGTGGCTTCTGCTGGCACGTTTTTTTTTTTTTGGCAACATGCTCTCTCCCAGGAACTGGCAGGTTCTTTCAGTGTGAACAGTTAATCTGTTTTGTTAAAGAAAGTGGCAAAGAGAGCATCTGACAAACCTTGTCTGGAGTGATACAGGTGTTTGAAAGCACATAGGGGAGAACTTTAAAGTGGCTGTGAGAGGGACCAAACCCAAGAACATCGGGGGTTTGATTCAACAGGTAGGTTTGCTCATGGGAAGAAGAAGAAAGGTTAAGACACTACTGAAGATGATTAAGAGGCTGCAGCCAGAGGTCAGTCTGCTAGGAAAGGCAGACTTCTTTTTACAACTTATAAAACTGTTAGACATTTTCAGGACAAAAATAAGATAGAGAGAAAGCTGACTATGGTATAAAAGTATGTAATAATTGAGGTTGTATAGAGAAATAAAACCCAAGATTCTGACTTAATATTATATTATGTTTTTAGTTTGCTTAATAACTTACCAAGGTAGGGACAGAATTTTGTCAAGGCCTTTTTCTACATGAGGTGAAACAGAAAGCTAACAAGAAGAAAAAAATGTAGAGAAAATGAAGTATTTAAAGGGATTTAGGGGATTAGTCTAGAATGCTGATTCTATTTTCAAAAGTCACATGAGCCTATATTTTTATTCCAGAGGACTTAAAAAATTGTACCAGTTATTATATTGCAAAATATTGATGTTGGTATTAACAAACTTTGTAGAATGAGCCTTTGTGGAGGTTGCAATGAGTTAATGGTTTGCTTTTAGGAATTTAGATGCTCAGAGTATACAATCCGCTAATTTGTCTAAGTTGGAATTTATGTCTCTGGGTTGCCACTATTACCAGCTAGTTAGGACTTTAAATTTTAGGGCTGCATCTGCAAAATTATAGTAAACATCATTATTGCAGTCTGAAAATCTGGACACTAATACAAGTGGCTCTGGTGATAAAGAGAAAAGGTAGTTTCTTTGATTCACAGTACCCTTCACATTCGTACATTTTTAACATACTAGAGGCTGCAAAAAGTGGGAGAACATGAGAATATAAAAATACTCTGTTTCCTTCCTGGAATAGTAGGCACATATTTGCATTCTTGAAGCAACTTTAGGCTTGGACAAGTAATAAAAATAAAACTGAGAGTATGAGTAATACTTCTCGTAACAGTAAATTTACAAATTGGAGAGGCAACCTTTATAAAATTACTGATTTTTTTCCCCCCAATATATATGTCCCTTTCCTATTTAAACATGTTGCTGTGTCTCTGAAGATTGTAACTAGTTGTTGATCATTCTTAACTTTCTCTGTGTCTGGAAGGACATCCATGCATTTCTTCCTTGTGTTCATTTATTCAGAATATTAGCCATATCTTAAGGGGAAGAGGAACCCAGCATGGCTGTCTCCAACAAAACCAACAAAACTTTTCTATTTTCCCAGTGTTACACATGAGTAGAGGAAACTCTTTAATCCTGAAATAATCTATCCAATAAAATAAAGGAATACAAGCAGGGAAAATAAACATACTATTTTTTATTTCTCTACAATAGCTAATTCTTTCACTGTGAGGTCACTTCTTCCCAAAGGGAAGTCCAAAGGGATCACTTACTCAAGTGCGGAGATATCCAAAGTTTACCATGGATTAATACATTATATCAATACCTCTAATGCAGCCCTCTGATCATCTGTGTACCTGCACCTACAGGTCACCAAGCTGAGGGCATCACATTCTGTCCTCTGATACCTCTACGGTAGGACACAAATGTCATAAGTCAGCACATTTCTTAGAGTGTAAAAAGGTGAATCAGCTAACTGGGTAGAGTGTCATTACAAACAAGAATTATAGCACTGAACATGGTATGTTCAGCTGGAGGGTAAAGGCATCTCAAAAATGAAGGTGTTCTCTATCTTATTTTCATATTAGTAGGTTTTTAAGTTGCTCATTTATACAATTAAGCATTTCCCACACTGATCAAAATTGGAAGTATATGCAGTAATATAATGGGACATACACGGTTGTAAATGATAGATCATTTGCACCTGTGCAAAGCGAATGCAAAATGGATCAGCTCTGTGTTTGCTGTGTATAGTGGAAATACAAATGAAATATTGGGAAATAGATGTAATCACTAGCAGTGAGTTTGGGCAAAGGAGGATCCTGCATTGCTCTTTTCTGATAAAACTAAGTGGTGGCTGGGAGCAGTGATTTTTAAGACTGGTGTGCCAAAAGAATGTTTGGCTCTTAATCAGTGTGATAACATACTAATATATGTGCTTCCTAATGTTAAGAAAATATTTCTCTCTGCCTTCCCCCCACAAAGAGAGACAAAGAACCACTGCCTTTTTGGACAGCAGAAACCTTCAGTACAGCCAGAAAAAAGGATGATTATTTCTTCAGTGGTAAAACATAGAAAGTCACTTGCTCCAAGACTCACTTAAGCACCTCAGTTTCCCCTGTGAAGAGAAGTATTTAAAGGAAGGTAGGTTTAAATATGTACATTTAACATTTACCTTCCCGAAATTCCTCTATAGTTTAGTTACATTCTTCAGGTACTCTTCCAGCATATCAAGTCTAAGGTTAAAAACCTTGTTCTCTTCCTATTTTTTAGAACCGTTTAGGCAGATCAATGGAGAAGTTTGATTCAGAAAAATCAGTAGTGCTGGGAGTAGACTGTGAAGGTTATCTAGTACCATACAGTTTGGAAAACTAGGTAAAAAAATCCCAGTGTTTCAACAAGCTGTGGGCGAAATCCAGGCTGTAAATTAAGTCAGTGGCAAAACTCCCATTGACACCCTTAGGCCAGAGTTTCTCCCTAAATACCCAGGAGGTAACTTGAGACATAATACCTCTAAGTATTCCCTGCCGTAACAAAGCAGTAGTTACAGGATTGCAGGGACGGATCGGAGCACAGCACCGAGACTCAGATTAGTTAAGAGCTTTAACTCAAAGTTTCATTTCATCTGCTTGTCAAACAAAGGATCACCTGTACTATAGCTGCGCCTCTGCCAGCCAATTAAGGCCAAAGAAAAGGGTTTTGTAGTGCTTTAGATTATATTGCTTATCTTCAATTTAAGGAGATACCCAAGTAATACAGACGTAAAATTAAAGAGTTTTTCATTTCTTCTCATTCCTGCTCCTCAATCCTGTAAGTGAAGAATGCCAGTCCTTGTGTCCTAGAGCACCCAGGCTTCAGAGAAGCCACAAAATTTGTTGGTAAATGAGCCTAACGTGTGCATTATTTCACTTAGGAAATTAAGATCCTATTTAGTCTGGGGGTCCTGAGCATGAAGCACAAAGGAAACAGTAACTCCACAAAGGAGAACAGCAAAAATTTATTTAGGAAGAGAAAAATAATCTTTGTTAGGTTATTTAAAATGTTGTGGGTTTTTTGTTCTTGTTGCGGTAATTTTTTTTTGTTTGGTTGGTTGTTTTTTTGGGGTTTTTTGTTTAGTTTTTTACTAATTGCTATTTATCCTCAATAATGAATTATCCTAATGAAAATTTCAAGGGGGAGGGGATTTATCAACATTTTGTCTGTACTTACAAACTCATGGTGATACCCTTTCTCTTCCAAGTAATTGTTGAGTAAGCTGCCAAGTGCAGTGTTTATATCTTAGACTTTTCAGGGTGGAATAACAAACATCCTTCCATTTCCATTTAAAACCCCTCTCTGGCAATTAATTTTCTCACTCCCTGTGAAGCCATGCGTATGCAATACCATCCAACAGTCATTGCCTTCCAGTGCTCCATGTGTACCTAATGTGTCCACACAAAAACAGCCTTCCAAAACGCTGGCAAGCAGGACAAGAGTATTTTTCCCCAGCTAAAACTCTACAATCTGTCTCCAACCAAACACATGCAAACCATGCATTTAGGCTGATTAAGCAGAATTTTTATCAGCAAGGTATGCACAATCGAGTGTATTTGACTCAAATAGAGAAGCATAGATTGGTTTACTTAGTTAAAAGCCTTAATCTGACAACTACAGATATTAGGTAGAGCTAAAGAATTCCACAGTGCTTTTGGATCCTGATTTACTTTTGGCCTTTAAAATAGAATGCTAAGGGCAGGCAGGAATTTCTTCACTGGCACCAACAGAGGATTGAGCTCCAGGGAGAATTGGAAATAACTGAAGTACTCTGTTGTGTCCAAAGAACTGCTGCAAAGGTAATATGAAATTTTTATAACCATTAGCTTGAAACCTGTGCAATGATTTCACTCTAATCCTCAAAATTACTGATCAACCTTTTTCACCTAGTCAGCTATTTGCTGTGATGTAAAATGAGGAAACAGTTGCTTGGATGAGATAAACAAGCAACGTCTTATCATTGCAAAATTGAATTGGGCAAATGCAAGAGCAAAATAGCTTTTCACATTCTATTTTCAGCCATTACCACTTTTTGTCTTACTGTTAAACTCTGTATTCCTGCTTTGTGTTACCTTAAAAAAACAATACAATTATTCTTCCTACACAAGTTATTTTTGGTTTTTTTTTAAACATTTGCCACATTCCTGGCTGTTACAAGAAATTTAAGCATGCAGATAGGTTTGCTCAGGTGTTTTGGCTAACAAAGGTCAAGAAGATTGGGTTATAAATATGTAAATCATTAATTGTAGTATGTGTTCCTTTTACTGTGTTGCTGAGAATTGTACAGAACAGAGATTAAATACTTCCCTATAGGCTGCAGCTGTTTTCCCTCCATGCCAGGGTTAACTCTGCCCTAGTGCAAGACAATGTCTGTTCAGCTGTATTGATTCCTTGTGCCAGCCACTTGAACATCCACAAGGAAATAACATTACATGGAGTTTTCCATGATGGGAGTCCTTGCTTTTCCCAGAGACCAGAGCCTTGGTTTAAGGTGCTATAAGTATCAAATATTGTAAGGGTGTCAATCTGCCACTTTGATGCCCATACATGTTTGTAAGAGCAAAGGACTTGAAGCAGATCAGAGAGTTCATAGCCTCAGGTGTCTGATCCCAGAGCATTTAACACATGAATACTCCCACTGAGTTCAGTGGCAACATTTCTGAGCTTAAAGAGAAATTCGTGACTAGTTGTATATTGGTGTCCACCTGAACAAATGGTAAATAAAAGCCTTTGTGCCAAAAGTATGCTTGCAAGTTATGGGTCAAACCTACTGCTGTTGCAGCATGGTACCCTCTGAGGGTAGACATTAGTTGTGCGGTAAAGACCAGGGATCTACAGCAGATCCCAGCTGGTACAGCCAGTGACTTTTCAAATGGTGGTGGTTAGTCACTGAGAGCATTTATACAGTCTTAACAAGGGTCAGGCTTGGGATATCACTGGCAGGGCAGTATTGCAGGCAAACTAAACATGCCACCTTTCTGCGTGGAAGTTTGGATAGGCTCTCCCTCTTCAAACATATCTGTGGATCTCGGGTGGGGGCAGTCTTAGTGGGGCACTGGGGATTGTGGTGTGGCTGACTGGCAAAACTGGACCAAAGAGCAGGCTTGAGCTGCACTGAACTGATACTGCAGACATATCCAGGGCATGCAGCCCTTGATGCATGTGCTTCTCATTGCAGAAGAGGGACTGCCATCAACAGCTACCACTGAAGGAAAACTTTTAGTATGCAAGATGCTTTCTTAGCAGCAGCAAGATTAAGTGCTCAAGGAAAACTTGTAAAAGCAAGGAATTAAAGCTTACAGAAGAAGCAAAAAATTGCAAAGTAGCTAGCTTTGAAAAAGCGTGTGTAAGAGCCAGTAGTGAGAGCCATGCTAATGCTTTGGCATCCAAATGCAACTAGCAACCTTTGACTTTATGAGTGTTCAGCACTGGGTGTGAAACTCTTGGCAGTTTGCCTCAGCTTCACAGCATTTTTAGATCTGGAGTGAGAAAGCAGAGAGTGAGAGAGAAGAGACCTGAGTATTCAGCAGATTTTATAGGTCTTGCTTCTGTTTCTCTTTTCTATTTACAAGAAACTAGTCATGCCTTAGGACTATGGAAGATCTAAATCAAAAGGATCAGGTTAGGGAAATAAACCACATCCCTTGATTTTATAAAACTGGTATTTGGAAGTATTAAACTGTATTTTGTGCTACCTTCACACACAAAAATATTTTTTGTCAGGGAAATACAGTATCAGATGTGGTTTTTGGGAAGTGAGCTATCTTTCCAGTTTGAAACACCAAACTTCCTTGTCAGGAGACATGATTTATTTTTTTTTTTAATGCCTTCCCCCCTTCCAGAAATATCAGAACTGTTTAGAGCATCTGGAAACAGATGGTCACAGGTCCTAAGAAAATTACAAAAAGTAAAAATATAAGAATGTTTAATTAATTATTTAACTTGTGTTTGTGCAACTCACTACAGTATGATGTTTAACCTGATGCTTCAACCAAAGTCATTTTAGATTCAAGGGGTGCTTTTCCAAGAGAGTGGAAAAATTTTCCTTGTACTTGCAGGTGCAAGTTTACCCAAGTCAGATGAAAATATTGTCTGTGTATATCTAATATATGATATAAAATCTGAAGTCCTCTCACTAATCAATTAACTGTTTTTCTAAAGAAGCAAGAGTATCTTTGAGATTCTGATAATTACAAATTTTGCTCAGAGGTCTTTTGCTTGTCTTTCCCTGTTTAAAGAAGCAGCCCTCCTCTCATTCAGAACTGTGAGTGGAAGGAGTGGGAGGGCAAGTTGTGTTTCCCAGCATCACTGCTGCAGAAAGCCCTGTCAGGCAGAGGAGGTGATCTAGAAGCAGCAGGGTTAGCAGAGGTAAAGCCCACTAACCTTGGGTCACTGGCATGTGAAAGGATTTCCCCCGCCCTTTCCTTCTTTGCTTGTTCTACCAGGCAGTCATGTACACTGATCTCAGTGCCTGTAGTACCAGCTTTTATTGCCATCATCTTCCCCTATGGGCTTCACTTGGGGAACCTCAGTGCCAGGCATGACAGTGCTACTTCAAAGCAGTGATCTTGCAGGAAGATATTGTGGCAATTCTTAAGCATAACTGAAAGCAGTAGTCTGTCCCACAGCCTGCCAATACACATGCCTGTTTTTCCCTGTGCTGGCTTAGAGGAGGAGGCAGAGACATTCTGTTCTCCACATTGGCAAATCCTATATAACCTGTGTACTATTCACTTTACTTTGTTCCAGTGCATGTCTAGAATAGGATTAAAAAAATAGAGTTTTTCCTTTAAGCTCCAGTGAACTTTACTAAGATACTCAGAAACTCCGTCAGAAGTTTTAAACAGTCCTTCTCAGTGGTGGTCTCTTGGCACCATAATTTCTAGTTTAACAGAGGCACTGACACTTTGTCAGTGACAGTTCTGGTTCTATAGCATCACCAGAGTGGGTGACATATTAACTTTAAGCAACCTAGATATTTTATTTGCTGTCACAGATCTCTTTAAATATTGACCTCTTTAAACATTAAACATTACAGACAAACACCCCAGAACTGATGATGCAGAGATTGCAAAATACATTACTGTTTAAACCATGGAATGTGCAACATGACAATTCAGAGCAGCTGTCAGGGCCTCCTCCAGTTGCCTTCTGGAAAGTGCTCTTACCAGCTGTGATATTGGTGCTAACAGTGGTTTTAGACTTATTTCAGGAAGCATTCTTGTCAAATAAGCATTCTGATGAATTGCTTTAATGACTCCAAATCAGTCTTTTACTGTCTGTCCTCTGATCTGTGGAGTTATTAGTTTATGAAAAATAAAGTGTCATTAATCATTTGGACACACCAGAAATGAAAGTTTATGGCTCAAGAGATTTAAAACTTCAGTAGTGAGGCTTATATCTTGGTAATTTTCTCTCCTGGTAAAACCTTATTGGTCAGATCTTGGTTACTGAAATCACTTTGGCGTTTGTGTCTGTATTGCCTCAGGGAGCTCCCCCAGGTCCAGTTTCAAGTTCTGTGAGTCAAACACCTTGCTCGAAGAAGGAAGAGCAAATTCTAAGCCATTACCACCCCCTGTCTGAGTTTTCCTGCCAGATCTGTCTCCTTTTCACTACGCTTGACAAAAAAGAAATAGCTGCTCTCTGGCAAGCCTCAGAAGAGTGTAAACGATGCCATAGTTACATGCCGTACACCAGATACTTTTTACTTCAGCTGAGAAATAATTTTTTTGCAAGCAAGTTTACCTCTAATCCAGTAGGAAGACTTCTAGCAAGGGAAGAACTCCCAAGACCATATCCAGACTTGACACTTATTGCAGGATGTACAACTGGTGATACATCTTCAGGACAGAGTGAAAAACCATGCTTCTATGTTGCTTTTTAGGTGAGACCAAGAGCACAGCTTCAGGGCAAACCTGTTTCCCCCCCCACCACATTGCAGAGAGGTCTTAAATAATATTATCTGGATTATCTGTAGCTAAAACTAACCTAAATGTATCCATGGAGTGCTCCAACCACTAATGAGTTTTCCATTCGCAGGTCAGACCAGAACCAACCTGAAGTAAAACCTACTAGTATCAATATAATGTGGAATATCCAGTCCTCAGTACCAAGTGCTTTACCCTATAGTTCCACTCTTACTGTGTTACCCTACTTGTCAATAAATGCATAGGCCAAATGATCTTTTGATGCTCAGTTACCATCCTTTACTTTTTCAACAGGATTATCACCTTCAGTAAGTGTTGACTAATTCATAAATAAACAAGCAAATAAATAAATTTTTAAAACCACAAAGCAAAGCAAAAGAAATGGTCTCTGGTTCAAAACAGACATGTCGCTTCTCTCTCATACTTTTTCTTCTACCACTGCAAAACATTCGAGGGAAAGAGCAAGAGTTAGGGCTTCCAGCCCCAGGCAGGGTTAAGGCTCAAATAATTTAGATCACTTACTTCATTGACTTTGGTGGATGAAAAAACTGTACACATCCGAGATGAAGGTCTAGACAAAAAGCATTTTGCTATAAGCGCTAACTACATATTCAAAACTCAAGGATAGATGTTAATGACTGCAATAAGGGTACTACATGAGGACAAATAACAAGATCCACCCAGATGTTTTCTGCTCTCCATTCCAAGCCACCATCTTAACTACATTAGTGAGGACCAGCTGGAAGGATCCCTGGTGCCAAGGTGAGACCCATGGGAAACAACAGCTCCATCCCATAATGCTCCCCAGACCTTGAGTCAAAATCCTACTCCTTAGGCTTCCTGTTGGGTGTTAAGTGTCTCTGTATGGGTCCCTCCACCTATTCACATGCATATATTCTCAGCTCAGGCAGTATTAAGAAATTACTTCTGCCTCAGATGTTCACATTTGTTTCCTCCAGTTTGAGCAATCTTGTGTTGATCTATTTTAAATTAAGAACGTGGGTTATACCTCATAATTTTAAAGAGGTTTATCCCAGTCTGTGTTCTAGCTCTCCTCACCAGAATTTGCAGGCTAGTTCTGCACCTGAAGCTTCACATTGATATCTTAAATTTCCAGATCCTATTTCTAAATGAAGATTGGTATGCTGAAAAAGAATCTACTTGAAAAAATCTCTTTCTATTTGGGAAAGATATTCCTCCTTTGCACCTGAAGTTACTTCAATGCCTTCCCCATACACCATTTTTCAAAGGTACTGGAGTTTGTCAATCTCCTGCATTTCCAGTGCTGCTAGGTCCTGACATTACAGGGAATTTCTTCATTTTCTTAGTGACCAGAGAATTTCAGAGCTTCCCACCAAGTGCATCTGGAGGCAGGCAAAATGACTGTTATAAAGGGAATGTTCTTGAGTGTACATCAACTGGAGTTTTACTGAGGCTCATTGAATTTTAAAATCTAAGTGGAAGGTTATAGTCAGCTGAACCAACCTGTGAGACCCTACAGATAAAAGGCACAGGTTAATTCAGCTGTAAATTTGTGCAGAGTGGCAAAACTACGTGATAACTGTCCAAAGGGGAACTGTTCTTCTAACTTTAGGTAACCGCCGAAAGCTAGTTTCCTGAAAACATAACAAATGTAGAATAAACTTATGTCATCCAAAGGGCATTAACTCGTATGCAAAAGATGCCAGATGACTAAACACCAAAACCCCAAAATTGTTGTATGTGAGCATGAAGTAGCTGATCCTGTAAAAAAACCAACAACTTTCCCACAAACCCAAGGCCTAGGACGCAAAGTTTAATTTTCATGAGAGAATCTGGACTCCTAGACACCTCTGAGCAGACTGACAGCAGTGGTGCTGCTCTTGAGTCTGCTAGATATTGGATGAAGTACTAAGAATTCTCCTGACTTCTCTGGTGGAAATTAAAATCCAAGACAAGTTACAATAAAAGCAGCAGATAAACTGGCAGCTTTAGCCAATGTGCCTTTTAAGCCAAACAAGTCTGAATATTCAATTTTGCAAGTGTGACTGAGCAACTCAAGATAACTTCTGCACTTCTGTCCCACTGCTCTTTAGCTACTCACCAGGTGTGCAGTGTTTTCTGCAATGCACGTCATTGAGACTATCCTGTAGAGATTATTATGAACTTACATGCATTAAAATTGTTTTCTTTGTGTATGTGAGGCTCTTCTTTTCCTACTGCCTCTTAAAAATCCTGCTTCTCCTTCTTTTCCTCCATTGCTGCTATCTGCACATTCAGAAAGACTTTACTGCAGGAATAACAACCTTGGTGGAGCCACTCTAGGGGGACATGCATAACATCTCAGAAGCTGGCCAAGAGTTCAGCAATTTTTCTCTCTTTAAATATAAGAATAGTTCCAATCATCCATGTATTTGAAGTCAGAGATACATTTAAATTACTTAATTGGATTTGGACATTACACAGAAAAAGCCTGTTATCTAAGCCTGACTTACCTACGGTTTTCTGCTGGTGCTACCAGAGTCAGGCTGAGCCTGTGGTATCAAGTGCTACCAGCATATAAAAAAGGAAACAGCACAAACTCCTGATTCTTTCACGTAAGGAAATCACTCCACTTGGGGATTTATTTGGCAGAACTTACAATATATCAGATGTGACTGAAGACCTGGAAGTTGCTCAGTGACTTGCTTCAGTGCAAAAAAGAAACTGCTTCAATGCCTTGAAAAGGGAAAGTTACCCAAGATGAGTACCATTAAGACTGCAAATACTTCATGAATGTGAATAAAAATGCAACCAATCAGCTCACACAGCTAAAAAATGTGTTTCTAAGGCACACAGCTGCACTGTTGGGCTGCCTGATGGTCAAATCTCATAACACAAGCTTTCCTCCTCCTGATAAAGAGATTCAATTTTGAAGAGCTTATATGGCCAACTTTCTAGTTGTGAAAGGTTGTTGAAGCATTTCAGTTTTGTTTTTCACACACTGTAAAAAGATTTTTTGTTTCAGCTTGTGTTCTTCCAAAGGCACAAGAGAAATATTCACAAAGGCACTATTCACGTCAGTATTTAACTGTTGATGGAGATCTCTTCTTCTGCTTGCTGGTGAAAGCTTGCCGAACTGTGGCTTCGACTGGAAGCAGCTAGCAGTGAAACTGAACACCTCTCCTTCAATCCCAAATATCTGCAAATCTAAAAAGCCTTTTGTTGAAAGAGCATTGAGTTTCAAAAAGCCAGGCACCAAGCAAAAATATATATATATTTTTTTCCCAGTTCTTCCCTTGTGCTTGTTGCTACAGAGACCAGCTCTGACCCCTGAACTTAGGGTAGATATTTCTACTGTCCTCTTGTCCTGACAAGAGGTTGTTAGCTGCTGTCAGGTGTTTTGTTTCCTCCCACATCAGTTCGATGAAAGCCGAACAAAGTTAAAACGTTGGGTGTGTTTATGTTTAAAATAACTATTGTAGAAAAAAGAGAAGCTGATGAAATAGACCTTGTTAAGTAATGAAACCTTGTTTTCTGTACATGTCACTGGAAATTTTGCCTTTTCAAGGCATGAGCTAAAAACTGAAGAAGTAGGTGTGTCATTTTGGTTTCACCTTTTAACAAAAAGTGATTTCCATGTTTTAAGAAATATTTGCACACAATTACCTGCTAAAGGAAATTCAGTGAAGTTTCTGTAAAATAGCTGTCACTTTTATATTTTTCTAATATTTTGAGCTTTTCTTTTTAAATCTCCCTTATAAAACACTAATCTGAATATGGCAAGACAAACATTGTGGACTTTGTCTTTCAAATACATGGAAACAACCTGGCATTTGCATGGTCCAAGACACTTAGAAGGGTTTCCATATCAGTGGTGGACTTTTTGAATGCTCATACAACTAGTGAGAAAGAATCAGCCCCGATATTCTACAATATAAGAATATAACAGGAACAAGGGGTCTTCATCTACATTAGCATTTGAATTGTCTTGCTGGTATGAGAAAGATCTCTGTAATTGAATGTTTCAGAAAGTTCTTACACATCAATCAAGTGTGAAATAATTGAACCAGCAGAAATACAAAGAAGGTTATTTTTAAAAAGAGGGAAAGTCTAAAAACAGGAGAAAAGCAGCAAAAAGAGAACAGCAAGCTATTCGTAAATGCACATTTCCTATCCAGCATTTTGACAAAAAGTTTACGTGAGATTTTATTCTCTGGGTGCCCAGTTTTTTTTGCCATACTCCTAAGTGTGTAAACTCTGAAAGAGAGTGACCTTTATCTCAATATTCAGGTGAAAATTCTGTGTTATTTGACACAGCATAGGGTGTCTTGTGCTTCACATTCTTTTAAACTTCAAAGCATACTAGAGAGAAGATGACTGTGGCAGTCAGGCAGAGGAGCCTTACATCAGCTTTTCACACAGTGTATCCTAGTAAAGGAGCTGTCTTCCCACATTACTTTAGTAAAGTTGCTTGTGTCATCAGCCTTTCAACAGTCAGCATGTCTATGGATCTCTTTGCAACCTTACTGTCAAGCTTTCATTTGAAACTGCTGTTTCTCCTATCCACCTTTTATTATGACCTTAAAAACTCTATTTCTCCAATTACTGATTTCACTCTTGAAAAAAAAAAATCAATGACCATTTGAGGCCATATTATGGACAAGATATTGGGAGCACAATGATAGAAGAAGAGATCTTTGAGTAGAACGAATAGTTTTAGATAGCAGTTTTGCTTTCCACTTTTCAGCTTTTTCTTACATAACTTAAACCAGCAAATCCTATTAAGGAGAACTACTTTAAATGGTTTTAGAGGAAAATCAGGAAAATGATCCTGCCACAGTAAAATGAGAAATTTGCCTGAAACTATGCAGACACCACTTTGGTAGGGCCTGGGTACATGAAGTGCCCCAAGACTAAAACAAAAAAAAACCCCACAAAACACCACCACAACAACAAAAAAACCCACAAAATTTCCTAAGAATTCAGAAGGAAAATTCTTTCCCTGTATATAAAAGGAAGCCTCCTCCAGCCCTACCTCCTCAAATTAATTTTGACTTACAATCCTTTCTTTCTACTTTATATGCATCTAAATCTTGCATGTAGACATCTAAATGTTTAGATGTGAGCATAGGCATCAACATTCTTTCAAATTCAGTTTTCCCTAAAGTTTTTTAAAATTCAGCCTATTCCAAAACTTGACTCCCAGGTTGCTGCAGGGAAGGACTGACTGTTCTAACATCAGAAGCATACAGCCAAATTCAGTAAAAGAGCCTTAAAAGTTCACAGTAAACTGCACAAAATGGCTTCTGAAATGCATCCCTGGTTTATCAGCATAACGTGAGCTCTGCCACAAGCATTAGGTTATTTTAAATAGACTTACTCTGTGGTGCTTTTACTCCAGCAGTAGCTGTGATCAGGTGAGCAAGGCAGTCTTAGAACTTCCTCTAAACTCTCATAGTCCCTTTTTACCAGTAAAATGGATTCCTCTTCTCCCAGTGTGTATCTCAGTTCTGCTTCTAAAACCATCTAAAACTTTTATCTATGTTACTGCTCTGGACAGTTTTTTTCACTAGCATTATGGGAGATTTAGACACACTATCTGTAGATATAAACCACCAGCTCATCTGAACTACTTTGATTTGTCACTATGTGTATTTTTATTTTGCCATGCACAAAGTTAGGTATTACCCAAAGAGCAAAACAGACTGGAAAAATACTCCGGTGCTTCATCCAGGAGCAGTGAGGAAACTTCCTCAGAGCACCACAACCTCTGTTAGCTTTTAGCCAACACTAGTCTTCTTTGCCTGAGATTTTTGTCCCAGAAACTGTGTAGTAATACTTCCTCTCCCCCAGAACTTCTCCTATTTTTATCCTCAGACACTGTAAACACCTGGTGCAGAAACTCCTTGCTGTGTCTTTAACTGGAACCAGAACGAGAAAACTCTGTCTCACCTTCAACTTTTTGTGCACTCTGTTGGAATGACGCTAAAATAAATGCTAAAAAATTTTGGCCAGTTCTGTTGAGGCCATTCACACAAACATTACTTTGAGTTGTTTTCAGCTTTTTCTCATTGTGCAATATAGTACTTTTAAATGTGTTATTGCTAAATTAGTTTTATCAGTTCCTGTATAAACACAACTAGTTACCATCTGAACAGGTGAAACATCGTTTTTCACAAGTTGTCTGGCTAGGGGGAATTTCCAATAAAAACTGATGTAATGCTTCCTCTTGTGAAACAGACAGGTTCACCTGTGTCATCCCAGAGCTGCACTGCAAAGGCATATCTTTGTGCCAACAGGGCGATGTGACCTGTCCACATCACTTATGCAAAAGTACTGACAGGTTTGGGGAACTACAGTTGGCAAAGTTAGGAGTTATCTTTGTGACTTTCACTGGGGGTTGAGTGACAGGAACAGGCACTGCACTTTAGACAAGCAAAAGAAAAGAAAAACAAGTTTAAAATGGAAAATATTTTTTATATATCCCCTACATCTAGAGAAAAGCAAAACCTAATGCATATTCTGGCCAAAGGCCAAACACTGAGCTTGGCTGCATATGCTTGACTCTCGTTGTAATCAGCAGGAACTCTGAGTATACTGAAGGTCAGAACTGAACCCTTATTTAAGCTCAGATCAATATAGCCATGTGATTTCACCAGCTTCATCTAAGTGTAATAAAGTAGAACTTAAGCCATCATGTCACTGATTAATATATTTCATGTTCAAGTAAAGATACAGAACTCAATTTAAATAAATGGCAGTTCAAAGAAACAAAAGCTGTTATAAACTGAATGAATGCCTTGCTGTACAAAATGTAAAAAAACCCCAGCCATTTATCAGAATGTAGCTGAATTATTTTGAAAGCAAGACCATAACTCTGAAATAATAAGAAACCTGCTGAGAAAAGAGACATTAAAGCTGCAGAGGAGAAGCAACTGATGGGTGGGTTTGAGTCAAACACATCACCTTGAAGACAGTGCAGAAGTTTAAAGTACAGCAAGCAATCTTTATCCTTAAGTGCTGATGACAACTGAACACTTCCAGTTGGATCCAAGCAAAAAATACACGTGCTGTTCTCCAGTCCTTCTGTGACTGAAGGGAGTGGTATTTTCCATTTGGGGTCTTCTACTGCCTTGCATTAGCTTTGCATTTTCTGTTACATCTGTGCCCATGATGGTGTCAGACTACAATGCCTCTTCCAGAAGATCACTGTTTTCATTCCATCCTCTGCCTTGGCTGTCCCTTGGAAATATGATTGTATGAACCTCAGGATCTGATGTACACCATGAGTTAAACTCCTAGGCTGTCTGCACTTAGCAATGCAGGATTTGAAGTACAGGGCAGTTATAAATCCGTTCTAGCAGAAGCCATGCAGAACACCTGCTGTAAGCTCTGGTCACACTTCTCTGCATCCTATGAAAGGAGCCAGGCAGGAACTGCTATCTGAATTCAGTTCCTGAATAAATAATTAATATTTTCTTTTTATATAAACAGTAATATTTTTTTATAAGCAATCCATACATACAGATCTAGGAACAGCTGGTTAGAGTTGGTTGTTTATATACACATAGATACAGTTGGTTGTGTATAAAAACCTGTCCTAAACTGGCATATCTCTCCTTGTAATTATTTTTCTTAAAAAGCCCCCACTTTTGGAAAAAAATCTTCCTTGTCCATTAGGAATGTATTATCCAATTTAGATTCTTAGAACAGGAAAAATTACCCACCAGAACCCTCCCACTTTGCTTTCCTGTGAATATTCAGTTTTGCTGAGTGTATATATTTAGAAAGTAGGTTATATTTTAAAAGCAGAAAATTAGTAAAGCCAAGGAGAGTATAAAATGTGAAATAAATCTGAAATGGTTGTGGATTATGAAACAGTTTTGAAGTTTTGGTCTTCCCATGTGAAAGTGGTGATTGTGTAATATGGTGTGACATAATATGGGCTCTATTTTAAACTGTATTATGATTTGAAATATTATACCACTAAAGGAGAAGCACTTAGATCTTAAAAAAGCCATGCTTAAAGTAAGAGCCAGAATTAATAGAAATGTCTTCCAGCTGCTACTGTGCAACACACCAGCAGAGCCTTTCCTGTTGGCTGCTAAGGTTTATGTTACATTTAATGTTGAGCTGTTCTGGTAATGTGGAGCTCTTTCTACTTCCTTACTCCATCATGGTCGCATTAGTGTAATGATATACCATCAAAAAGGCATAGCAAGGCATAGCCCCCAAAAGATACTGAGCATTTTGTTTGCACAGCCAGCAGATCTGGCTCTTAAATTCTCTCTTCTTGCTTCCCTTAGACAGACACAACCTTTGTGAGTTTGGTCTCAAGCATTGAAAAGACTCCCAAGGAAAGGTCTTGCAGATTATGACAGCTCTTCATTCTGAAATGATAATTTCTTTGTTATTTTAATACCCTCCCCCTTCAACACCCCAGTTGTAACCGCAGCATCTTATCTATTTTACTTAAAGGAGGAAGCCTTAAGGGTAGCCAGTATGAGATTCCTAAGGAAAGAGATACCTCTTACGTGCAGGGGCTTGTTAGCCTTGATATAACCACCACAGACTAGAAAGGAGGGAGGCAAGACAGAGAGTCCTCTCCATTTGGCACATTTATCCTGCCCTGAAATAAGATGTAGTTTGAAGGTGTTTTAAAATAATATATTAGAAGAGTGGAAGAAAAATCTATACATCTTCCACACTAGATGTGGGGCTTTGCCTGTCTATTTAAACCATCCACTCTGTTTTGTCAGAGCTTCTCCACTTAATCAAATTTCCTATCCTGACTGTAGCCCATGATGCATCTGAAGTAAGACGAAGTTGTGTGTGGTGTGGGGGGAGAAACTAAGATAGAAAGTTAGGAGGAAAAAAGGAGATAAAGCAAGATGGAAAGAGGAAAAAAAGAGGAAATAAAAAGATTGTGAGCTAATACTATATTCTGACAGAGCCAAGATAATTAAAAATAAGGTTCAAACCACTTCAAGACTGCACTTTGAAATGTGTGTCTTATTTTCACTGAGAAATTACTGGTCAGCAAAGAAGACATCCTCTTAACTTGAGAAAACCTTCCTCCATATTGAGAAATACAGCTGCAGATCAACTGCTGTTCTCCAGTGACTAGAAATGCTACTTACCAGAGTAAGGCAAAAAGTGGAAAAAAGTATCTAATCAGAACTGCAGAGGGAAAAAATGTGTCTGTGTGGAAAAAGGTAATTTCCAATTCAAAAACTAATCAGGAAAGAGGCTTGAAATAGTGGAAAACAGTAAACAAATTCCTGTGAGATTAACTAACATAGTGCCCTGCAATGAGAAGTAGTTGGAAAGTAAAGAAAACAAGCGGTTGAGTGCCAGAATATGACAAAAACCATCACAGAGTCTCAGATTCCAGCTAGCCGAAGCACTTCTGGTATGAGGCACCTCTTGGAAGAACAGTCTGTCTCCTGTTTGACCCAGGAGAGTTGACAGGAATTTGTAAATCCTAGCTGCCTCTGCTGGAGGGAATCTAACAGGTATAAAGAGAATTACTGCATTGGTGCTGCCCTTTCCAACCCGACAAGGGCAAAAATTCACTATTACATCATTAGGATAGAGAACAACACCACTGAATTCAATTCTGCTTCCTTGGGAGTGAATGGTAACATTCACAATTTACTTGTCTGAGAAACTTTTTTTAACTTAGCCATTGAGCCATTGTATAATTTTGCAAATCACATTATTACAGGGTTTTGTTGCATCTGTGCTTGAGAGAAATGCCAACAGAGCTGCAGCATCCCAAAAGCATTTAAGAGCACAGAGGGTAACCCAGAACAGTGGCCCAGTGAGTGTGCTGCAGCAGATTTCTCTCAATCAGCAGAAACACAGAAGTCCAGACATACCCATGATTCATGCAAATGAGATGGTGATACTGGCTCCTATGACCCTTCATGTCCCCACCCTTACAGACAAGGCCATGTACTTTGGTTCCTAATAGGAACTTCATGTGCTTACTGAACAAAATCCTCTTCTCAGCACTCTTAATGTTTGTTATAAGCTATTTGCATCACAATAACATGGGCAGCAATAACATTGAGAAACCAGCACTGCTTTTAGCTGCTCAGTCATTGCCCTTTCACCAATCAATAATTCCAGATCTTTTCTAAGGGAACGCTTTCCCCAGAGTCCTCAAGGGAGTCTTACATGGGGAGATCATATCTGATTATAGGAAGCAAAGACTGCAAGTTGATTGAAGACTTACATAAAAATTTCATTTGAGGTCTGATTTATGCAGGCAATTCTGGTCTTAGAATGTCATGATTAGTGCCAGTAGGACTGCTTGGTCCAAAGTCAACATCTTTCCTGCTTTGCTGCATGGTTCCTCATGCATGGTTATTTAAATTCTGTTTATTTGAACATGGCATCATTTCCATGAACACAGACTGTGGGTTAATACGTAGGTGTATCTGTGTGCAAACTTAATGTGCTATTACTTTTCATTAGTGCCATGAGAAAGAGCAAGCTGAAGCCACTTCAGGCCACTGTATATTTTTAACAATGAGGTCAGAGCTCCTATGTAGAGTTAAAGCAACAGATATTTCCATGTTGTTACACTAGTGAGTAGATCTGATACAATATCAAAATGTTTTCTTTCTTCTCATTCTAAATCTGAAGGAGGTAGCTGACAGCTGAAGTGATTGCTCCTTCACTGTTTATAAAAAGTGACCAGTGACACACCTTCCTTTCCACCTTGCATCAAGGACAGCCAAAAGTATGTGTAGCTCCTCACAAACTCTGGTGGTTTGCCACTCCACATGTAACAAATCTGGCACCAACTTCAATATGCAAAGCTGCAGGCTGAGGTGGCTTAGAAGCAGCATCATCCTCCAATGAGGCTCCAGCCTTTGGAAAACAGACAGACAGATAAATAGGTGGAGATAACAACTGCTTGGCCTGTCCATGACACCAAGTTGGAGGGGAGTGTCAATCTGCTGGAGGGTAGGAAGAAGCTGCAGGGGGACCTGGACAGCTGGGTCGATGGGCTGAGGCCAGCGGCATGAAATTCAACAAGACCAAGTGCAGGGTCCTGCACTTTGGCCACAATAACCCCAGGCAGCACTACAGGCTGGGGGAAGAGTGGCTGGAGAGCAGCCTGGCAGAGAGGGACCTGGGAGTGCTGGTGGACAGCCGGTTGAACATGAGCCAGCAGTGTGCCCAGGTGGCCCAGAAGGCCAATGGCATCCTGGCTTGTATCAGGAATAGTGTGGCCAGTAGGAGTAGGGATGTCATTCTCCCCCTGTACACAGCACTGGTGAGGCCTCACCTTGAGTACTGTGTGCAGCTCTGGGCCCCTCACTTCAAGAAGGACGTTGAGGTGCTGGAGCTGGTCCAAAGGAGAGCAATGAGGCTGGTGAAAGGACTAGAGGGAAAGGCTTATAGGGAGAGGTTGAGGATGTTGAGGTTGTTTAGCCTGGAGAAGAGGAGACTCGGGGGGGCCCTTATCACTCTCTATAACTACCTGAAGGGAGGTTGTAGTCAGGTGGGGGCTGGGCTCTTCTCCCAGGCAACTGGTGACAAGACAAGAGGGCACAGCCTGAAGCTGCACCAGGGGAGGTTTAGGCTGGCTATTAGGAAGCACTTCCTTACAGAGAGGGTGATTAGACATCGGAATGGACTGCGCAAGGAAGTGGTGGAGGCACCCTCCCTGGATGTGTTCAAGAAAAGGCTGGGTGTGGCACTTAGTGCCATGGTCTAGCTGATGTGGTGGTGTTAGGTCATAGGCTGGACTTGATGATCTTAAAGGTCTTTTCCAGCCTTGGTGATTTGGTGATTCTGTGATTTTAGATCACTGAGGAATCTTGATCCTGAGTGTTGCTCACTGAACTGTGCAAATGTCTTCATATGGTTAATCCCCAGGGCCTGTGGCAAAGCCTGAGTTTTGGAGTCTCTCTGTCATACATTATAGATGTATCTCAACAGGGATTGCAAACCCAAGCTAGTGGTGCTGTGAACATGCAGTCATTTGCAGGTGTTTCTTGTTTTTTTTTCAAGTGACTGTGAGATAGCCCTTTTCATATCATAGAGGGAAGTAAGTGTTTCAAAGATATGACTTGTAATTACGGTAGACATTTAATGTTGCAGTGATGCCATGACTCTGATTTACTTGGAATCCTCTTACCATCTGCTCCACAGGTGCAAATAAGGGAATTCCAAAGGCAAGTCAATATTTGGGTCTTGTTTTGTTTAGAACTAACTGGTTTCCAGAACCCCACCTTTATTTTAGTATGAGTCTATGGAAATAATTTTTCACTTGTTTTGAATAATATTCAGCTCTATGGAAAAGACCTGCACAAGTGTTTGGGACTTTTTGATTACAAAAGATGTTTTTATTGAATGTTATGATGGTGACTTCACAAAATATCCAGTGTTATTTCTATTGGAAGTGGGCTTTCCCTCTAAAGGAGCATTTGATATTTCTACATCTTAGTTCAACATTTTAGTCTTACAACAAAAGTGTAAGGTAAACTGAATTATAGATGCTTTGTAAGTACATTCACTTATATTTTGCTCTGCATGGAAGATTAGATTTTTTCAGGCAGCAACAGAAATACAGACTAGTTAAATGGATCCAGCATGGGGTCTGCAGCACTTTCACAGACCTATCTGCCTTGTCTGACAGAAGGTCACCAATTGCACTTTGCCTCAGTTCCCGTATTGTTAAAGAACTTAATATTACTTACCAGTCACGATCTTGATACAGAAGGAATAAATATTTTCAGGAGCTCAAATGCTGCAGCAGCTAAGGTTGTACCAGCTACTTAGACATAATTTAGCTCATTTGGTGTATCACAGTCTAATTTTCTAATACCTATAACATACTTCTGAAATCCATTGAGGAATGGCACTATTTATATCACATTGCATGTAAGAAGGCAACAATAATGGACATTCTTGTACCTTATGCATTTCATTTTCATTGAGAAGCTTGAGTACTTTTTCTGCCTGGTTTAAGAAAGTTTACAATTGGAATATTGCACTGTTCTGCAAAATGCCTGAACCACTGTGTTAACAAATAGTCTAAGCCTGGAGAGTCTTTGTGACTTATGCTGTTTTTTAAGTACTTTGTGTCAACAGAGCAGCAGCCAGAATTCACACCACAAACCTTAACCCAAGGATTGTATTTTCCCAAGATATCAGAACCCCAAAGCAGGTACTACAAATGAAAGGACCTCCTTAATCTGAGTTTATGTTGCAATGAAGCAATGAAGTGAAGTGCAAAAGCAGAGAGGTTTGCCATTTGTTTTAACTGCTACAGTGATACGGGAAGAGGCTTTTCCTCTCACACTTGCCTTTTGTCCAAAGACTCTAGTTCTGAATACTCATGGCAAACATGAAACCCTGGATGTTAAAGCCTTTCTCAAGCAATGAGGGGGTACCTTTTCACTCAAGAGTAACCAAGTTCAGGGAGGGCCACAGTTTGAAGTCTCAGGCAATAAATATAGTCAGAATTAAACACTCAGTCCCAGTAAAGGCTTAAAATAAGAACCATTGTTTCAATCAATGTGAAACGTTGTAAACTGGTTGATAATGGCATTGCTATTCCCAAAATATATTGAATAAAGATCCAGCCCAAAAAGGTGATAAGGCTTCCTTCAGCCTCTCAGTGTAAATGTGGCTATTTTGCACATTTATTTTGAAGCAAGCTTTTACAAATGCTGTTGTCTTCCCTGTTAATATGCTCAGTAAATATCCTCACATCAACAATTGCAGACCTATTCAGAGCCCTAGCTACACCAAAGTAATAGCTATATGCCACAGGTCCAAGTGCCTCCAGCAGGTTTTTCAATATTTTAGTGTAAGGTTCAAACCAGAGCTTCTGTAACCATATGCAACCAGACCTCAAGTGAACTTGGTCTTTGCAGTAGCAACGGACACTTACTGTTTACAGAGTAGTTCTCTAATCTCCAGAGGTACTCCTGCTCATCAGGATTTCTCATTCTTATGCTTAGGACATGCACTTTCCAGGCCAACTTTTAAGTGAGTGATTGACAGGAGGTCTCTGCACCCAGTGCCAAGCACTCACACAGCTGTTTTGCATTCTCTTATGGGCAAAGCTTTGTGTCTGCCTGCAGATAGGAACAATGGAAGCAAGGTTTTTCAGCATGTTTATTTGATCAGTGTGCTGGTTGCAAACAGGTGATAAGTTGCAGAGAGTCTTTTCCACCTAGGGAGAGAAGAGGAGGTTCATGCTTCTGGCTGCTGCTTTTAGAGCTTCCTGAGACAATGACTTACAAAAAAAATCAAACACTTTGCATTCACAATGTGATTTAAGAAACGCAAAACTGAAAAACAGAGATACTGATGTTCTGACTGTGAATGCTGAGTGGGAGCAGAGAACAGGATGTAGAGGTCTTTTGGAGCAGAAGTTTTGCTTTCTGGTCAGGCAATCTGTTTTGCTCATGGTAGCTTTGTGACTTGTGTGGATCTCAGGGATGCTGGCCAGATCACAGTAGCATGTGCCACACAATCATGTAATTTCTCTCATTATTATGAATTAAGGAAGTGAGCTAGTTAAGTTTCATCCCTGAGGAAATACATTAATTCACATTCAATCATCATATTTTAAAATATTCACCACCACTGTTGGCCATAGATAGATCTGGCAGTTAGTTAACCTTATCCTGGGAGCCCACAGGGCCCTGAAAGAATATACATCTAAAACCAAGAGCAGGATGAGCATAAAAAAAACCCCCCACAGCAGGGGCCTATGGACAGTATATGCACTTTGTGGTTCAGAAAGGGGTATTTTTCCTACTGGAAAATGAAATGCAAATACAGTTGATATTGACATTACATGTTCCGCTAAACCTACAATGAGACAGGGAGAAGGCATACCTTGGATGTCAGTAAGTTAAGCTTTAAGAGAAAATAATGTACTCATCTGTCTGTACCAAAGGTTTTTATTGAATTAGAGCATAAAAACAAAGAGGAAACAGGTCTGGCAAATCTAGAAGATGTTTCATCATTTGTTAAGGAAAAACCCCAAACATCCCTTGTGTAACATGCAGGAATGATTAATCAGGTTAGAAGAATTTGTCAGTGCCTATTTGGGGGTCATTAATCCCTGGAGAAATACAATGTAGCATGAAGTACCCACGGGATTCAAAGATCTGAGATTTAATTATTGAATAAAGTCTCATAAGAGCTTCAAGGGTCAGACATAGTCTTGAAGGCCTACACAATTAGTCCACATCCATGGTGGTTTTGCTTCCTTGACCAGCCAGAGGTGCTGGAACTACTGTCCATGCCTGGAACATAAGACTTGCTGACATTTGAGGACAGACAAGTCTTTCATGAGCTAAACCAGCAGGAGCAGAATATATTATATGGTTGAAAAGTACTGAACTTCACGTTGTTCTGCTTGTCTCTACAAACAGAGTCACTGTAGGCAGGTCACCTTTTTTAACCTTGGGAAGGCTATAATCTTGCAACATAGCTTTCTCTTGGCCATGAGAGGCATGTGAAAAAAATAACTGTAAGGATTAGCTAGTGAGTAGCACATCCTGTATCTTTGTGGTTCAGGGAAAAAGTTTGAAATGGAAACAAGGTTATATATGGGGTGGATTTTGATTCTGCTGTGTTCCTCTATACATTAGCAATGGAAGAAGATGAATCATGTTCAGACATCAAGAAACTCAATTAAGTGTCACCCACGACTAAATAACAAATTGAAGTAATTCATATATGCTAAGATTTTGAAGTGAGTTAGAAAGTAACTCGAGGCTCAATAATGAACACTAAGAAATTGTGTCTATGCAGCAAGAGACCCTCTCAGCAGCAATTCCTGTTAGAGGTTGCAGGGCTCTCCCACCTCAGCATGGGAAGAAAAGAGCTGGTCACCTGCTCGTTATACATATGTGGAAACCCCGAGAACACAAGTCCTGGGCTTTCCTGAATCTAGTCCTCATCAGCCACAGCCACACAGGCAGCAATAGCATTCCTGTTCCTGGAAGAGTCCCTGTAGTCTGTTTCTTCCTTGCAGGTGGCATGAGTCTTCTCAGACACTCTTTGCTACAGAACCTTTCCCTGTAAAACGTGTTTGTTGAACAACTTATTTTGCTTGCAAAATTTCTAATAATGACTCTCCAAAAGAACAGTAAAACCACCAAACCCTTGCAATTTGCTTAATTCATCTAAATATTACACTTCATGTCACTCTTGGCATTACTTGTCCCTGTGTCTTTCTGTTGAAATTGGAAATTGGAAATTTCCTTTGTGGAAATCTTAGTCAATGTACCAAACCACAGTTAGACTGGGTTCCTTCTGCTGTTGCCAGCCAGAATAATTTAGTAGTAATAATGGTTTAGGGACGTATCTCTTAGTACTGAAGGATTTTAGCTGTAACCCTGGTAAAGTTCAGGCTCTCTTAAATTTACGGTGACACTGCTCAATAGCACCTTCACAAGATGAAAGCATATGAAATGCTGAACATCTGTTCATTGCCCAGTGAAAGCTAAATTTCAACCTGCAGCATATTACTACCTCATCAACTAGCCAGCTAGCCCTACTCCAAAGCTCAAGTACTTTCATATGATAGAAGGTTTAATCCCTGGGCCATTCAGCCCTAATAATGTGCAAGTACTGTTTTGTTGTTACTGGTTTCTGCATTCTAAGCCAGCACAGGTTATGTGAATGTATTTGTGTGAATGAAAAAGTGACTCTATTTCTCATTATATTGCTTGATATTTATTATTTAAATATGGCTTTTGGTAGGTATTAGCTTTGTGCTTGTTCCATACAGAGCACAAAATGCATAGCTAGTGCTTAGGAAGTAGCAAAAGTGGTAACTGCAGTATGTGTTCTAAGGACTCTCGATCAAATGAATCATTCTCTTGAGGTTTGTGGTATTAGTGTCCTTTATGTTGGATAGGCTACCCCCTTATGTTTCCAGAATGGAGGGCTTAAGTGCCTGGGAAGTACCCTATTTTTGAAACACTAAAATTCTTTATTTTTCTGTGAAATGTATGGTACCCTAGCTACCATGGCTAAACAGTGTTTGGACAACTTGAGTAGCCAGTTGTTATCTTTTCTGCATATGGTCCCTCTGCCTCACTTGCCAGGCATATGTGTGGCTAGCTGGAGTGCTGCCTAAGCTTCTGTACCAAGGGAGCTTGGTACAGCTAGCTGCTGTCACAGCTGCTGTGGTTCTTGGCTGTCTCTCTGACTTTTCCAGTTCCTCTGCCCTGGGTTAACCTGTGATCTATAAGCTGTTGGTTTTGTCCTTCAATTTTACCTTGTAAGCAAAAGCATGGTGAATGTGCTATATTTGAAGTTAGTTAAGTAGGACTGCTCACGCCCTGTGAGAAGGGGGAGGAAGTCAAGAGGCAGTAGGTGCAAGCTGAAATACAAGATATTTTGTCTAAACTTACGGTTTTTTTACTGTGAGGGTGGCCAAGCACTGGAAGAGTTTTCCCAGAGAGGCTGTGGTGCCTTCATCCTTGGAGATACTCAAAACCTAACTGGACATAGCCCTGAGCTACCTGCATTAGCAGGACATCTGGGCTGCCAGACATAGCTCATCTCTGGTACTGTGACAATCACAACAGCTTGAGTCATGCCAAATTAAGGTGCTCAAGCCAAACACCTGGCTTAAGAACATTTTTCAGGAGTTGGATCACAGTGAATGAGAAAGAAACATGCTGAATTCTGGGGTATGCTGGAGTCCAGGCAAAGCACAGGGAATTCTTTATGCCTGTTGCATTGCTCCTAATGCTTTTTCCACTATCGGGATGCACATTCCCTTGACCCCTCTTTGGCCCAACCTCCAGGTACACCTCATGCAGTCCGCACTTACTACTGATGCTTATCCCTGTTCTTTTGCCTTCAGGCTTGCTTTATGTTGTGGGGTTTTTTGTTGTTTTTTTGGGTTTTTTTCTTCCATGCCCCCTTTCTTCCTCCTTCCCACCCTTCCCGAAAAAACAGTAATTTAAAAAAAATTTAAAAATTGCAAAGCACCTATTGCTTTCCCACTGGCCCTCAAGGAGTGATTGCAGCCCAAGGGCATAGGTTCATTTAAAAACTGTTGCACTGCTGAAACATTCTTTGAAAATTTGACACAGCCTTCCCTGGAAACAGGGTCTCGCGAAGTAAATATTTTCTGGTCTTGTCAATATGGAGGGAAATATGTGAGTCATCTGAAAAGGACACTGTTTAACCAGTGCCTGAGTAACTAGCTGCTACCTACCAGACGAAGAGTCTTGCTGCACATTCTTTATTTGTCTTAAATACTAACTGCATTAATGAATGGAACAGTCTCAGCATGGGCAGCTTTCCTGATTTTGATGTATTTAATTGGAGTTAACTTTTTTCCAGATGGTTCTTTCCTTGTAACTAAATCTGAAGGATAAAACTAAGCACCAGTGAACTCAATGGCAGAAATCCCACCAACTTAATTGGGATCAAGATTCTTTGCATATTTGAAATACTTTCAACTTTTTAAAGCCTTTTCTAATAGTGTATTGCTTGGAAAAGACTTAGATGTTCATGAGGAATGTGGATTTTGCTAAACTGTGATGAATATTTTAGTTACCAGGAGAAAAAGGCTAAAAACTTTGAAATCTGTGCACAAATCCAGTTTTATTTTGGTTACCTTCTTCAATTATACAGAATACTTTGGAAACTGGACATTAGCTGAATTAAGTATGATTAGTCTTATTACAACCCCAAATCTCTGCCCAATCAGTTTTGAAAATCGTTGTGCATGAAGCATTTCACTGCTCCTACTTAAAACTAGATCTGGCAAATGAAATTGTAAAAAACAAAAAGTAAAAAATGCACAAAACTATCAAAATGGCCTACAGCACTAAAATCCAAAGATTTAATTAAAAAAAAAATAAAAAAAAGAAACAAGCTGCTGTTAGTTGTATCTAGTGTACTACCATAGGTACAAGTGACTGGAAGCTTAGAAGTTTATATAGTTATTAATTACATTGAGAGCTTACACACATCGGCCTATTAAGTAGTGTCAGATGATGTTTTAAAACCCTATTTCTGATATTCTCAGCTTGGTATCAGAAGTGGAATTAAAAGGAGGCTAGAATTAGAAAACAAACTATTTTATTCTGACAGAAGCCTAAGAAAAGGCATGTAACCTCTGAAGTAGTTTATGGCTTTAGTTAGCTTAGTGCCCCATAACTGGTGTTTGCTCAGGGGAACTGGGGGTGGTCTGGAAGCTGCCCTAGTGTACTTCTATGTACAAGGTATAGAAATATAGCTGGCTGTCGGCCTTAGCCATTCAGGTCTTCTGTCCCTGGTTAAACATTCAGCAGGTCTTATGCACATGCTTGCTGGTACTTCTCAGTTGTTCTCCTGTGGCACTGCTGTTGCCTAAAGGGAAAGAGGAGATGGTTGCTGTTTCAAGGGAAAGAGACAGTCATCACCTACTTCATGTTCTCAGCATGGGGCTTTACTCCTGCAGTAGTTCAGTACCTTAAAATACTTAGTGTATTTATTTTCAGTACTCCTTGCCTGAGTTTTATAGAGGGCACGGAGCACCTGACAAAATCACCGTGTCCATTGGCTCTGTGTGACCATGGGCAAGCCCACAGCAGAAAGAACAGTTGAGGGCTGTTTTCTCCTTCAGGCGATATTTTCTCTCTAATACTCTGCTCTACTTTGTTTTGACAGAAGCTGCTTGAAAATCCAGCTTGGAAGACAGGCTGCAAGGAGAAACCACCTCCCCCAGCAAAATTCCTGGCAGCAGGAACTGATGCACTGTGATACCCAAGATAAAATCAGTTTTCCCACAGTGAACTTTTGCATTGCGGTTACCATGGTTTGTGCCTGAACTGTGTAAACAGTTACTTTCACAGGCAAGTCCTTGGACATACTAAATGCAATTTTAATTACTAGAC
Organism: Hemiprocne comata; assembly: GCA_020745705.1. Lineage (NCBI taxonomy): Eukaryota > Metazoa > Chordata > Aves > Apodiformes > Apodidae > Hemiprocne > Hemiprocne comata. Next base: position 66,670,339 of record CM036616.1, on the reverse strand, counting down.
CTATATAACTTATGCATTTACTGGAGATTTAGTTCATTAAGACTTCATCCTGGCCAGAAGGCACTAGGGACTTACCTGTTTGTTTTACCTACAGAAAAATTTAAGACTAGAAGGAAACACTGACTGTGCTATAGCTAGGCAGGTCTACTCACTCATAAAAGATACACAAGGATACTTTACATTATTCTCTTGGTGTTTTTAACCTACAGCACTCTGTCTTCCTACTTCCTTTTGAGATATGGTAACAAGAAGAAAGTTTGATTTTCCAGCCAGTTTTCCAGAAACACGCACAGAGACCAGAAGGTTTTTGTAGTGAGAAGTCATTTCAGACCCCTGGGTGGCCCAAACTTGCTACTGCTTTCCCCCCTACTGGAATTCCATTTACAGGAATTCATGAAAGAGACCCAATGATTAAGATTTACCACTCTCCTGTAAGCCAGATCCAGTTTCCCACAAAAGGTACAAAGACTGCCAGATGGTTACAGATCAAGGACAGGAAAATAGTCCATGTCAAAACATCTACTCTTGCTTGTTATCTTACATACTTCATAATCAATAAACACTTAAAACAAAAACAAATCAAGCAAACACTGAGTTATTGTATGAATGTTGTTCAAAATTTTCCTGTGTTTATTTCCCTTTAAAACAGTAATTATAAATTTGAGTTTACTCTTTGAAGGACCTTTGATACTGGGGAAGGTCAGTTTGTGTGTCAGCTGTTTGGAAAAGTTGTAATCACGTAATGTGACAAGCTTCAAAGAAATAATTTACATGGTACTTGTTGATTAAATAAAACTTTAACTGGATCTTACTAAGGGCTCGCTCCAGGAAACTCCTGAGCACTGAATTTCTGGCTTCAGTGAAAGATGAGTGTTCTGTATCTAACAACACCGAACAGTCTTTAAACCTCTGTGGCTGAACTTCAAGAATCTGTCTTTTCTACCCATATAAGTAGTTATGTTTCCCAATACATGGAAGAGTGCTAAAAGGAACCCTGTTAAACACTCCCAGATGTCTTAGTTTAGTCACCCAAAATTGATCTTAAGATTTTCTATCCAAATAAAAATCTCATGGCATTGCTCAAGAATGCAGACAACAGCCAGCCAGTCTACTCTCACTGTCAGAACAAATCTGTCTAAAAATTTTTATTTTAAAGAATTAAATTAACTTTATTAAAAAGTTATTTATTTTACAGTAAGCTACAAAGTTTAAAACAACTGACTTGAAGTGTGATGCTTTTTGGCAGAACAGTTTAGGCAGGAAATGTTACACATGACTTAAGTTGGCCAAAACAATGTAGCTGCTTCACAGACTTCCATTGACTAGGCTGAATTTACCATCATTTGCTGCCTAAAGACACTTAGCTAGCAGCAAAATTGTCATTAATTGTCCCCTCTGCTTGGAATTGCTCTCCTGCTGATGAAGGGGGGGGAAGTTACAAAGCAGGGAACTGCACACAAGGGAAATGTGAATTGGCAAATTGCATGGTATTTGGAAACAGGCTTTATGCCAGTCCTAGATGGGGATGCCCTGGGAAAGGCAGGGTGCTGGACCTCCTGCCTGTCCTGGAGCACTGGCATCCTGCCCAGGCAGGAGGCTGCTCCCTGCTCCCATTCCTGCAGGGACTGAGGGGTCAGATCCTAGGGCTGGGTGGGGAAGTGTGTTATCTCATACTTACGCAATGAGTCCTTTCTCCAAACTGGCTGTAGAAGGTCATCTTGACTTTGTGCTTGTGTCCAGTCCTCTGATCGAAGGTGTTGCAGCTGTCGAAGGGTGGGCTGTACAAATGCAGGCTGACGGCAGACTCTGTGTGGCTTATGTTCTCCACACGGTGCAGGCCAATAGAGTCTACACCACCAAGGGCATGAAATGAGAGGTTGTGTTAGAGGGATGATTTAAAAAAATCTCAGATGCCTGGAAAAATTATTTCCAAACCAAAACTAAGGAGCAAGCTAGTTAGGCATGCCCACACATTTACAGGCAACAAGTAAGTCAGTACAGGGAATTTGACTGCTGTTCTCTATCACAGGTTCCTAAATACAGTGGTAATTCAAAATACATTATTGCCTTCCACACTTCATGTAAATTCTGGATTATCTGCTACAGGATAAAAGCCAATAGAAATTCAGAGAAACTTAAGGAAGGCCATGCTATCAGTAATTTTCCAGCTATCAATCTCAAAGGGCTTCTAAGTTACTTACTTTCTTAGATCATGCTGTTTTAGATGCTCCAGAAGCAGGAAGCTTTGTATTTCTAAAAATCAGTGAGACATTTTACAGGGAAAAAGTTTTTGTACTGCTAATTCTCAGCCCAGTAACAAGGATATTAGTCACATTAAAGGTCAGCTAGGTTTTACTTGGGGTGTGGACTTATGGACAAAGATAGAACTGTCTTCTACTGCAGGCATCTCTTTCATAATTAGTCCTTCCAATTTATTAGTTTGGATAACAGGTTCTTCGTTTATCTGCTCTTTTGACTAAGGTGACAAATTAGTAGTGACTGGCATAATTGAACACATCTGTTGTGTGGTTGCTTATGGAGTAATGGCACTTTCTGCAATGATGGAGTTGAAATCAAGCTATCATGCAAAAAGGTAAGGTATGAAGAATCACATCCATGAAACAAACAGTTTCCGTTCTATGCCAAAGTGGAGAAGTGGAGTTTTTGAGTTACTTAAAAGAGACCTCAAATTTAAATTTATGACCCTGCTGTAAGAACAACTCAGGTCTTTGTACTTGAATTAAGATGTTATATAATACCTAGGCCCGTGTTGTGCAACACAGGCATGATACCCTAAGAAGCATGAGTGCACTCTAAACTCTGATATATTTGAAGTGTAAGCCCTAAGTGTCAGCAGCACAATTTACCTAAATAGAGGACGTAGGGGAAAAAAGTCCTAACTGTGCTCATCTAAGGGGAGACTCAAATAAACTCTGTTTGGTGGGTTCTAACCTTAAAAAAAAAGTACAAGAGAAACTAAAGTACAAGAGAGACCAAGAAGCACGCAAAAGAAACGTGAAGGTCACTTACTACTGAAGTAGTCAGAGTAATCAATACACTGTCAGCATTTTCCTTCTATTTGTTTTACCTGTTTCTTTTAAACCAAGATATCTGTTATGAAACATGGCAGAGATCCAAACTGCCTCAGAGAATTGGATACCAAATTTGTTTAATCAGATGCACGCAGAACGCAATTACTTCCATAGGAAAGAACCAAATAGGTTTGAAAACCTGACTGAGTTTGAGAACCCATGTCTTATGTTTTCACTCTATCTGGCATATCTTCAAGAGAGGGCTGCAGAGCACTAACTTTTCCTCCCCATAGTTGGGGTAATTTAGCCTTCCCATTATGGAGTAGACTAAGCCTCACCTTGGCTTAGTCCTTAATGCAACATGAGGCTCCCTCCAACTGGGGAGTTCCCAAGCTCAGCCTCACAAGGCATGTGCTCTGTTTTTTGACTTATCACATACAGGGCAGACAGCCTCCTTCTCTGACACTTCACTTGTATTCTGCTGAACTCATTGCTGTTCCACATGATGTGTGATGTCTTTCATAGCGTCAGAATTTGTAACACCCTGCTGGCCACTCCAGGGTGGCCTCTCACATAGTACAAGATGGTGATAGTTACAGATAGGTCTAATGGCATGAATTTAGGTACCTAGGGAGCATTACTGGTGGAGATGTGGTTGTCTCTGAGCATCTGTACAGTCAGGACTTATTTCTGTAGACTGGGTAGACTTGAGCATTTCAATTCTGCTGGTGCTACACTTTAGCACTACAGTTTTGGTTGATTTGGATAAGAAGCAGCACTGAGAATCAGGGCTTCTGCTCCTCGCTGGTCAATTTATTCTATACATAGCCTTTATGTTTTTGACTTAGGATTTCCATGACTGACCAAAAGGATTATTTATTTGGAAAAAAACAAGGTGATGAAGCTACATAATCTTTGGTTCCCTTATTTCTCACAAAATACTATTTAAAGTGTATGTTTACAAGCAATTTCAGATAGTCATAGGTAGACACAGTGCTGAAGGTTGTTTGGTGTAGAGGAGATACCTGGCAAACGTAAGTATCAAGCAGTTGCTGCAATGTCTTAAGAGCGAGTTAAAAGGACGTTTTTTCTGTTGTTTGTTTTACTGAATACAAATACAGGTTTGTGCAGAATCTAGAGAGGCATGTGCTTAAACTGTGCACAAAGCCATTAGTATTACACTGTTTAATGTAGGAGACCAGAGAGCAGATCAACTTTTTCATTGGGAATAGTACTCATGGATGGATAGTTGTCAAAATTAATAGCTTACCATTAATGTAGGCACACTGATTTTCCCTCAAAACTCGTTCTGATTTCTTAGTCATTTCACCATTCCCTTTTTTCTCAGGCCATTCAAACAACGTTTCCTTTAGATTTCCCTGGAGGATCTTCATAAAGCAGTGTGAGTCAGTGTGATCATGGATGCTGCTATATAAGTAAAAAGAATAACCAAACTCAGTGTGATATTCATATTTAATCTTAGTACAGCAAATAGTGCACATGGTATGGCATAGCATTATTGCGTCTGGACAGAGCCCTAGAATGAAATGCCATTGCTCAAAAATCTTAGGGAAAAAATATTAGCAATGACTATTTAACTACTTAAAACTGTTACTTTAAAACTGTATTTGGATAAGGTCACATACAGCAGGACTTGGAGAAGAATCAGATATTGATCAGTCTATGACTTTGCCACAGAGAAATACAAAGGAAGTCTGGAGGAGCGAGAAGGACAGAAACATTATTCAGAACACAAAAATTCTTGTGGGCCAAGAAACAAAATCATACTTTTCAAAGTAACCCTAGGCAGAGGCTGGTATAAACTTGCAAGTATACGTGGTATTTGCAGATTCACCATGCTTGCTCCCAAAACATGTGAAAAATCAGCTCATTCTGCTTATTTTCTATGGTCTCTTTACTGCTGGAGTGCACAGGCATTTGTTGAAGAAAAAATCCTGTACCTCTCACTCTGTTAGTACAACCAGCTTCAGTAAGCTGTTAATTTCACTAGTTTGGAAGACATGAACAAAGCCAATAGGATCTGGTATGATTTGTCGGCTTGCTAGATCTTGCTCTGAAGTATGTTTTAATTGCTACATTTGGAAACATATGGGCTAGATATGTAGTTTAGTTGGGGGTTTTTTGTTAGCTTTGTTTTGGTTTGTTTTATTTGTTTGTTTTCTAAATAGAGGACTAACTGTTACAGAAATCAATGGTATTAGGACAAAGGGAGAGCTCTCCACTCACAAGGCATGAGGCAAAAGGGGAAACTTGACCCTCCCAGAAGTACAGTACTAATGAGTTTCAACCAAAAACTTGGTACTCGTACATTACTGTTCTCAGTAAACAAATGTCAGTGTTTCTTACTAACTGAGATGCCAATAGAGCAGAACTTGCTTCAGGCACATAACGGTTCACAAATGCCACGTTGTCGCACTTCTTCTGCTAGCCATGAGAACAATCTGATCCTTCTTATGTAGGAAGCAAAAACAACTTGTGGTCTCAGTCTAGCTCTAGCAAATACTTATCCAAATCAAACAGATTTTGACATAAATTACAGGCTTTGTGGGAATAGACTGGAAGGAGTAGAGGTGGTAGGCTTGGTTCCTGTATCCGTTTGAGTATAACATCATGGCAGTCTCTAGAGAACACTGTAAATGTTCAATTGCACTCTCAATTAAAACACACAAAAAACCAGCTCTGATATCTCCTTTTCTATTTATATGTGAGAATAAGCAGTCAAAATCTGCAAGTTCTGTTATTCAACATTTTGTTTTAGCCAACATTTTGTGAAAGACCCTCCAAGGGACAGATTTTGCCCTCTGCAGGCCACACCAGCAGTGGGGTCTGTTTTGAGGGAGGGGATGGGGTGCATGAACCAAAACACAGCCAAGTACTTCTGGAAAGGGGCTACCTTCTCACAGTCTGCAGTCCTAACCCAAACCTATTTTTCTCATCTTGTTGAGATTTAAACACCATGAGAGAACAAAGACTATCCAAACTGCGCCAAGTCTTACTTCTGCAACCAAGTTTTGTATGGGTCTGTTGTATGGGACAGGTTGAATAGGGTCTGTTTGACCTGTCCTGCCCACAGGACCTGCTGTATCTCTGGGACAAAACTTCCTCTGACAGAACAGATGCTTAGATTTGGTACAAAAACAGGGTGATTTTAAAAGACCGCCCTAAAAATGTCCATGAGGTACAAAATTGCAAAAGATATGGCAAATATTCAGGCCTGCTATACAAATAGGAGCTCTGCAGTGCTTTGCTTCCGGACATTTTCTGATAGCTCATATAAGGGCTGATTATTTCTGTCTTTTTTTATGATAGGGAAAGATAGAGTGGCTTTACATTTGTTTGCTAAAACCATAGTCTTTGGATACGAACCTGCCATGCCCTTCACCCCAGCACAAGATCATCAAGTTGAACTTTCCATTTCCACTGTCCACAAGATTTCTTGTATACCTGAAATACAAAATGTTTGCTTTTTACTCCACTGATACGTCTATAATAAACAAGATTATACAAAGATATTTGTGATGTATTGCATAAAAATATTTTTTTTTTCTTCTTTTTCTTGAAAGCCAAGCTTTGCTTTGAAAAAAATGAAATTTTATCTTTAGGCTTCTTTTCTTTTTTTTTTTTTTTTTGAGAGAGTTCTTTTTCTGGGGCAAAAGAAATAGACATATTTAATATGTTATAATCATATGCTTTTGAATTACATAGATGATTGGAGTTTGGGAACTGTGAGTCTGAGACTAGAGTGGCAGACAGGATCAAATCAAAATAGTTATTGAATGAAGTCACTTTGGCAGCTGGCTTATAATTAGAAACAGAGGACTGCAATGAAACAAGAAAAATACACGGTTACATTCTTCTGTGGTTCCTTTTCAGATATTCTTGGCTTCTGTTACGAAGCACTCATTTGTGCAAAGCCAAAAAAACAAAGAAATAAGATGTCAAGCTTTCCGTACGTGGTCCTCCTACTCTGTTCCTGCAAGTTCTACATCTTGTAGTGCAGCAGTTGTGTGTTTATGAATCACCTGTGAAGTCACGCCTGCCACCACGTACTTCCAAACAAGTTTTATCACAGCAGAATTCCTTAAAAAAATTGTGGTTTTTTTTCAAGCTAACTTATAGGTAGCATAGAACAAGCTTGCTTCTAAAGGCTTTTTATCGATAGGTGTGTTCTAGACCATGACTTGGTCTCAGGGCTTGAAAACAGCTTAAATAGCAACATCTTGTGTTTGTTCCCTTGTACTTTCTTGCAAGTCTGTTCCGTCCCGCTGCCCCAGCCTGCCACTCATCTTGTCCTATTGAAAAGTTCACTAGAGAAGTGGCTGGGATTTTGGTCTAGATGTCATTTTCCATACTGGATCCTCTGACCCAGAGCTGGTGCTTCTAGCTTTTATGGTGCAAATAACCCAGTGGGACCTCCTGGTTTAATTTGAGCTTTAGTCATGAATATTCACATTCTGTCAAGTAAAGCAAATATTTATGCCAATGACAGGACACCTTATGCTCACCTAAAAGATGCGAGCAGGGTACACAGAAAGTGCACTGATGCAAACCCAGTGTTAACTCTTCCCCATAAGACCACTATAATCAAGACAGAATCATCATAACGAATTACTTTCAAAGCCTAACATGTCTATGCTGACTTTCACTGCATCCACAACTCATGTGTGTATTAAGAAGATGTATTTTTCCTATGATATCAGAACACAAACAATTAATGCTGGTGTTTGACTGAAATTTTCAAGTGCTGTTATTTCTGTACAGTAGATTTGGCTGGCCAGAAATGAAAAAAACCAAACAACCCACAACACCCCCACACCCAAAAAAAACCCCAAACAAACCAACAAAAAATTGCAACCAACCATCAACAAACCAACCAACCAAAAAAACCCAAACCAAACAAAAAAACCAAACAAACAAAAAAACCCACACAAAAAAACCCATAAAAACGCCAAACCAAACAAAAACCCCAGCCACCCAAACAACCCAGGGCTGCCATGCATACTTGTAATATTAGCACACTTTGTTTTTCAGATTCTTAGTTTTCCTACGTCCTGTTACAAATTTAGTCATTTGTTCTGAATGGAGGAGACTCAACGCGAGGTGAAGGGAGGCTAAAACAAAATTAAAAAGTAATAAAGGCAAAGTGATCCTTTCATTATTTCTTTTAACTTTAAAAGAAAAAAAAAAATATTTTGGTTGCTTCAGTACGGGAGCTCAAAGAAATACCGGCGTCTCACGGCTGGGGGCCCGCGGGTCGGCCCTGACAGTGGGTTCTCCCCCGTCGGGGCAGATCCGCGGGCCCGCAGCCGTAAGACCGCCGGTACTAGCTGGGGTGCAGCGGCTCTCTCATGCCCGCCGGTGCCGCCATTGGCCGCCGCCGCCCCGCCCGCTCCCCGCCCCCGCCCGGCCCCGCCGCCGGGTACTGCAGAGCGGCGGGGTGTATGTGTCCCCCGCCCCCCCAACCACAGCTGCCCCGCACCCTCTCAGGGGTCCTTTGCCCGTCCACCCGCTCGAAAAAAGCTGGGGGTCCCCGTCCGCGGTGAGGGGCGCGGCGGCAGCGGCGGAGGGTTTGGGTGCTGCGGCTGTTTTGTACCTGTACTGGTCGAATTTGGCGTACTGCAGCCACTCCTCGGGATTGCTCTCGTACGACTCCATCAGCGCCTGCACTTCCTCCACGCTGACTTTGTCCTCGGCGAATATCCGATGGAGGATGCGGATCAGCTCCTCCAGGCTCTGCGCCTTCCACGTCTCCGTCTGCACCGGCTGCTCTGTCACCGCCGGTTGCTCCATCGTCGCCAGCCGCTGCCCCTGGACCGGCCCCTCCGCCTCCCTTTATGCGCCGGGAGGCACGGCGGGAGCCTACCACCGCCCCGGCGGGCGGAGGGGCCGGGCAGCGGCGGGCGGGCCCGCGGCCAGCCGTGCCCATCCCCGTCCCCGGGCGCGGGGCCACCGACCCCGGCGGGCGGGGGTAGCCGGAGCTGGCTGCCAGGGCGCGCCTCGCACCACCCGCTTGGCCTCCCCTCCGTCCGTCCGTCCAACCGGCCAGCCCGGGGTGACGAGGGCAGCTCCGGGTTTAACCCCTCGGCGGGGCAAGCGGGCGTTCAGCTCTCCGATGTCCCTGGTGGAGTGAATACGAAGAGAAGAAGTGGCGGTCGCAGCCGGGCGGGATGCATCGCTGCCGGCAAGCAGGCTCCACAAACCTCTCCCCTCTCCTTGCCAAGCCTCTTTGTGTGAGCATCTTCATCCCTTGGACGAGGTCTGCGGCTGACAAAGCGTGGCCCGCCGCTGTCCCCATTACTTATGTCCCAGCTGCAGCAAAGCAGTGTTCATTTGAGGCTGGCCTTAAAAAATTAAATCTATAAGCTTTATTTAAAAGCAAAACAAAACACACTGGTATCTGATTCACTAAGAAAATTGCTGCTGGAGGTTACATGAACACAGCCTGCTTGTTGAAAGTGCTGTTCCTTGAAAACCGTGCACTCTGCAGGCACGTTTAGGGCTGCTGTCACCACTAGAACCCAGCGTGAACATAGAAGTGTAATGGATGGGACAAAGGAGACCAGGCTAAGACGACAAATCATCCTCACACCCCTCAGTCTTTCAAACCTATGTAACTGGCTGGAGAACAAGCAGATACCATTCCAGCTGTCATAATTTCTAGTAAATAGCATGTTTATTAGTCATGACTTCTGGCAATGGAATTCACGAATGTCACAAAATTGTGCTTTTAAAAATCCATCTTTCCTTTCTAAAAAGAGTTTGGCTATTCACATCTGACTGATCATTGTGGGGTGAAAGTAAACACAGTGGTGGTGTGGTCTGCTGTAGCTCTGAGGCATAAAGGTCCTCAAAATACTGACAGCTTGTGATTTTCCTTAGAGGTACATTGAGGTATTCCTAGCATGTCTGCTTTCTCTTCCCTCTTCCTGACTAGTACATCAAGCAAGTACGAGAAAAAGAAGCACCATTAATACAGTAACTACAGCTTGAGAGGCTGGGTGAATTTCTGTGTCCACTGCAGTTGGGAATGCATTCCCATAGATTGAAGTGGGACTGGGATCTACTGCATTAGAGTGAAACATGAACAGATGTAATACATACCTTGTCCAGAACCTCTCCTGGCACCCAGAAACCAGACCTAATCTTATAGCTACTTTTTTAACCAGTGGTGTTTGTGCGTATGTATAAGAGAGTACTGTGATGATTTCAAGCAGACTTTTTAAGATCCAAAAGAACTGAAAACCATACAAAATCTCTGACACTAAACCAGCATACCCTGGCACTCGTATCAACAGCCTAAATGTGTGGCTAAGGAAAAAAAAATCCGGTCTTCCTTGGGAACTGCAGGTAATGAAAAACACATCAGCTCCTTTGGTAATTTGTTCAAACTCACAGTACAGAACAAGTGCCTTATTTCTTAATGAAATTTGCCTCAGGTCCATTTTAGCTATTGGTTGGTGTCAAAAGATTGTATGGGAAAATACTTCCTTTCAGTACTTGCTTGAGTATTCCTGTATGGGCACCATTGAAACTGCTGTAGGTGGAAAAGAGATAGAATTAGGGTGAAATGCCCTGTGACAATTACTTCAAGGTCAGAATTCACTCCATTTTAGAGGCTGTAAAAAACACTACCCAAAGAACTAAAATATCTTACAATAATAAGTTGTAAGGATGACCAAAATGTGTTGTGAAATGAACAGTGAGATATGCTTTCAAACCTTTTTTTTTAAAATCTGATATTCCCAGGATCTGATTTAAATTATTTCCCACCAGTTATAATATCGCTCTGCTTACTTGTACAAATATATGTCTGGTGATATTCTGGTATCTAAACCCAGAAAAAAAAAAAAAAAAGCTTCTACTATAAATCCCAGAAACCTCAGAACTTTGCCACAATGTTGATGAGATGTGATGCCTTTAAACACTGCCAGTAAAAGCAAATGGACATTTTATACCTTCCTCTGTTACAACTGAGGGATCTAAATATTGCAGTTTCAAACTGCTGTTGTTGTTATTAGCTCATCTGTATCGCTGTACCGATTTGTCAGTTTTTTCCTTGATGACCAAAACCTGAAATTTCTCAAGTGGTAATAGGAAATCTTATGCTTCTATTTACTCCTATTCAGAAGTGTGTACACAGTTTTAAATTCTTTACTCTTTCAACATAACTTGATCCTGAAAACTTCTATAGGAGTTAACTACTTGATTGCATTAATATCACTAAGAACAATACTTATACCTGTCCTGCTTGTGTTTTTGCTAATACTCTATAGATAGAAATGGTGCAAGGATCTGACACACAGAGCAGTTAAAAGATTCTAGCCTCAGTCACCAAAGTTATCTGTCACTGAAAATTTAAAAAATGAAAAGAGGACATTGTAATCCACATAGCATGGAAATTGTCTTCATGTTCTCAGTTGTGTTTCATATAAAGGAGTGTATGGCATTTTGCCCATTTATTTTTATTTTGGTAAACCATATATTTATACCCCTGTAGAAATAAATGATTGCATGCATTTCCCAGCTATTCTGTTATTCTGGAATAATACTCAGTCTCTGGGAGGCTTTGTTCCAAGAAGCGTAGGGCATGTTTATTTATAGCAAAAAGCTTAGGTCCCTTTAAATTCCAATTACTTAATGCTTAGTTAAGTAGAAAAAATAGGTCCAAAGTTGAGGCAAATGGCACCGTGATTTACATCTAGGTATCTTACAATGAGGTATGCAACACTGCAGCTGGTGCTCAGTTCCTTAGGAGCTGGATTGCACACCAGTAAAGGTACAATGGATAGTAACACATCAATGAAGGTTAAAAATCTACAGAAACAATCACTTTTGATCGGAACTCGGCTGTACCAAGATGCCTTACAAATTAGCTCTTTGGATAGCACCAGTTCTCTCAGTCCTTGGCTTTTCAAGATTAGCAGATACTTAGTACTATATTCCCATTAAATAATTAATTCTGCTAGAATTACATTTGCTGGCTCCTGTAATCAAGGTCTCTTATCTTGTTCCTCTGATAAATGAGCTATTGAGCTTTACTTAATGATGGCACACCTTGGTGTTTCTTGGAGGAGATATGTGATCACATTTAGTTCTCCTAATGTGTATGATGCTATGACATCCATAGGATGACAAATGGCTACTTTGTACTTCCTGTATACAAAAACCACAGTCCCTTAAGAAGATAATTTTGTGGCTACAGAGAAAGAACGAGCATGTAGCTTTGGGGAAGAAGCATAAAGATCTAAGGTCTTTTCCTGTACATCCTGTTATACAGCCCCTGTGAAAACCACAGAACCATGGAGGGTTCACACAGAAAGTCAGTCAATTCTTCTGTTCTTCATGACATAACTTCATTGAGAGGCAGAGAGGAAACCAAGAAACCACTCTTTCTGATACCCTGACAGTTAAAACCTTGTCTTGGAAAATGGGAGCTCGGGCTTTAGGTGCAGAAACTCTGCTTTACAGACTGATGCCCAACCACTCAACTATTATCCAAAAAACAGGTATAAGCACTTCAAGCACTCATGGGACAGACATCTTACTCCAAGAGAGACTTACCAGCTGAAATGCCCAAGCATGTATTAGCACCTCATCTCCTGTACAGCTCACTGGCTTTTTCTCCAGACTTAGGAGGGAAATCTTCAATTAGGATTGATGGAACTAATGAACTCCAGTATTAGACACTTTGCACCATACATTGGGCATGAATGTGTAGCTTGGAATTGAAGACTTCATGATGCATCTTGTCATTTGAAATAAAAATTGTGGGCAAGTCAGAAGTGGGATGCAAGATATCTGAATCCTCAGACTGTTACAGGAAACAACTATACTCTGTCTCTTTGGTCTGTTAGCCTGGAGAGATAATATTACTTCCACCCCATAGTGAGCATTCACATCTCCTCCTCTAGACACTATGACTTTCACCTTCTTTAGGTTTGCAGAGAGGAATTTTGTAAGAGAAAATCTGTATCTGCAGCTGTAGTGCAAGTTTTGGGGCTACATGACTCAGTAGCGATATTCCTCTGAGGACACTTAAGAGAACATTTAGTCACAGAAATCATAATATGGATGAAAGGTTAATAACTGCACCAAGGACACTCACGCTACTGAAATACAACACTGTTGTGTAGTTTCACAGCATTTCAAAAGGGTTACTGACTTTTCCTTCAGGCTTTTTATGATTTAAGGACTGCAACCTGCATCTGAAAACTTGAAGTGCTTCAGAATATAGAGACTAGAGTTCTGTCACTTTTATTTCACCTGAAGGTCTTTGAACTCTTGGAAGGATACCAATTGCACAGAAGTGACCTTTCAGTTCATAATCAGGAGGAAACGCAAGTAAATGTTTGTTGCAGACGTCACTCGGATTGCTATTTGGAAGCAATGAACCATCTAAAGCAGCACTTCCCAAACTCTGTTCTGGAATCTAAATCTAAATTATTATGGAGCCCTACATCCAAGTGGGATGACTCCTTCTGGTGCTGTGGAACAGCATTGCAGCTGTTCCTCAGTCATGTAACCAGCAAAGTGAGGTTGATCCCTCAGTACACAACGTATTTTTGCATGAGAACCTGCTGCTTCCACAGTGATTCGCAGGAAAAAAAAGCCTGAGAACAATTGTATCAAGCATAGATCATCCAGTGAAACATCTTCAGACTGTAAAATGCAGTAATGACTGAGTGCAATGGGGCACCACAAACCAAGTCATGCCATACAGTCAAAATGCTAAGCATTTAGCAGCATGTGTACTGCTGAAGAAAAACAATAAACCCCACTGAAGAGCTGTGAGGCATTAAACCACACAGCACAGAAAGAACCATTGGAAGAAGTCAGCTTGATCCTCTTTCGGTGGGAGGTTAGTACCTGATGCATGTGATCTTAATAAAATAAAAATATTGACATTTCTGAGAAAAACACTTAAAAATCAGTTTCTGTTTATTTCAATTTGTGGTATTTATATGAGAAAGCTAAAGTGCTGGCTAGCCTTCTCTGCACTGACAATATTTACTGTTCAGTTTTCTGTTGGAGCCCTTTTCTTCTTTGAGGTTTCCTGTTTCAGACCTAAAGAGCTCTTAATGCATTTTAGTTCCCAAGAGTTGCTTGGGTTTTTAGTTCTGTTACCAAACTCGGTTTGAGGGAAAGACATTTTTGTCTGCCTTAACGTCATATACTGATTTTTGCAATTGAAACATGTAACTCAACACCCTCTCCCTCCCCCCCCTTTTCTTTTAACGCTTAAACCCTCCATGCAATTGTATTAACTCATTCCAATTGATATATATTTATTATTTATTAAAAGTAACTTTCACGTGGAAACATTCCATGAAGACACAGAGCAAGGACACTGAGACTCCTGCAGTTTTTCCTAAATCTTACTAGTGTTTGTAATCTACTTCTAATAAGAAAGTGAATTGAGATGTGTAAGTAGTACTTCCTCACCATCTGTAATCTGCATCCTTAACAAAAAATGTTGCAGCATCTAGCTATTGGCATGCATTTAGAGCAAGCATGTATGTGATGATTATATGGAGGGAAAGCAGGAGGACCATTTAAAAAAACAGTTCTGAGAATTCTCCTGAAGTTCAAAGAGGGACAATGTTTTTCTCCCCAAGGTTTAATTCCCCTCAATGTGCAAACAAGGGACTGAAACTCACCTGAAATTGAGACTGTATGTGCTAACAAATATCCCAAGGACCGCCCTCTGGCACAGAGGCCCACTTGCAAAGAGCAGTTGGCATCCACATCACCTTTCAGCCTCCAGAACAGGCTGGTCATTTCCAAAGTGCCCACCAGGAACGGTACTTTGCTAACTCCTGAATTGTGCACTCCAAAATCTGTGCCAGCAACTGTTATACCAACTAAGTGCACACATGATTGAGCTACACTGCCCCAGAAAATTTTCTGGCACTACTGAGTCTACAAACATAGTTGAAGTGTGACTGGCTTGAAGTTAAGCCTCTAAGGGACTTATTTGGTCTCTTCTTAGCCAATAGTATGATTTATTCAACATTTCTTAACCACCCATTTTAGGATGAAACAAACTCTATGGGAGTTTTTGTCCCTCTAGGTACCTTGGTATGAATGAAAAAGTTTTCTCACAAAAAAAAAAAAAAAATGGATGCCCCCTCTCTAGAATTGTTTAAGGTCAGGTTCGATGGAGCTTTGAGCAACCTGTCTAGTGAGCAGTGTCTCTATCTATGAAGGGGCATTGAAACTATATGATCTTTAAGGTCCCTTCCAACCCAAATAATTCTTTGGTTCTATAAAAATACAGTGAAATGCATCTGACATCTCATGACATTAAGGCTATTGATGCAAGTGCAAATCAAAGACAAGAAGAATACAAAGAATTTTATGAAGAATGAATATGTGAATTTCATCCCCCTCACTCTTATTTTACTGTAATTAGTACATTCAAATTATGCTGTGGGGATAATTAGGGCAGACGAATCTTCTGTTAATGTCTTAGCAGTAATTATTCAGGACATAAAAGCAAATATGACATTTGCTCAATATGCACATAGGTGACATGACATCATTTAACTCTCAAGGTAACTTTGGTTTCACTTAGTTCCTTCATCTTTTCAAAGTGCTTTTAAGACTAGTTCAAGCCACAGATCAGAAATATATAATTAATGCTAGTCTCTAAACTATTAACTCAGTAATAACTGGTATAAATAATGCCTCCCAGCTCAGAGACTTAGAACTTAGTGACAGTTACCTTGGGAACAGGATACATGAATCTTGTATAACATTATTTTTTAGTATTCAGATATCGTGAAGTACTAAGTCTTTCATAACACCAGTACAATAACTTTCCAATACTTTATTTATGATTCTTTAAAAATTAGTTTATTTACTGAATTCTTCCAATTTACCAATTCTTTAATTCAATTACATAAACCCAAGTGAATTAAATTATATTACAAATATTGGTAGTTCAGTTCTCTAGCATCTTTGGATGGAACACAATGCTTTTCTAACTAAATTCACTATTTTTGAGGGGTTTTTTTTAGCACTCTCACAGACTTGCACGAAATGTCAACCCTTACTTTCATACCCTTTTTCCTCCCATTGTGGCAATTGGAGTCACTTTAACTATACAGTCAACACGTTTGCTCAAGGCAAACTGAACAGAGAGAACTTACTTCATGTTGTACTTAAGATTCTGATGTTTCCAATTTACCGGAATTAATCTTTTTAAAGATGTACGTATATATATATTTTAAAGCAGGGTTATCTGTGATTTTAGATGCTAAAAATGTCACTTCTTAAAATAGACGCACTAAGATGTCTTTTGCAAGCTTTGTCTTTTCCAAATTCTACAAGCAATGTGCTGCTAATAATTTAAGTGTTCACGCAATATATCCTATACCTGATATGTTTTGCGGTCTAGCCTGTTATTCAAGAATATGCACAAGGAAAGAGTCACACTCTGACCCCAGACAGAGAGAGCCCATGGTCCTTAAGGAGTTACCAGAGATAAACAAGCATGGATTACCTCCCTGGTGTGTGAAGGTAGAAAACTATAGGGAAAACTGGCAAAAAGGACGACTGGCTCTGTAAAGAAGGTACAGAAACTACAGAGACAAATTAGTGGAATTGGAACTGGCAGACGTTAAAAGGAAAGGAACAGAATAAAGGCAGCCACTTAGAACATTCAGGAAGCAGAAAGCAAGAGCAGGATCAGGTGAGTAGTCACATAGTACTGGTAAACTAGAGCCAAGAAGTAGTTAGTTAGGGTTGGAGAAAAATTAAGAGCAGAAAAATGCTGGAGTAAACAGTAATAAATAAATACTGTTCAAGGAACAAGCTGAATCTTAAATAAATGAATACCTCAAGTCTGCCTGGTGAATAAAAGAAATGCAAAGCATTACTCTCTTTTACATTACTGGACTATCACCTTTGAAGGGATCAAGGTAAAGAGTTGGGGTTTTTTCAACTCCAAAGGGTAAGAATTATCTATGGATTCAACATGAAAGACAACCTTCTACCGTTAGCTAGCAAGATACCATGATCTACAGTTCTCCTTCTCCTCAAGATCCTAGTAGATCATGGATCCACACTGCATCAAACACAAACCCCCAAAAACCACACACATACAAACCAACCTTCTTGAATCACTTCTGAAGAGCACATTTGCATTCTATCAGTAATCTCATGAGAAGATCAAATGAGGTGAACGTTACCAAAAGAACATTCTTAAAAGAGAGCCAGACTCTCCCAGTAGCTTATCTTAAGCAAACACACTGCCACACTGGAGAACAAACTACTTGTATTTGTAAGGCCAGCAGGTACACATACATATTACGAAAAAGACTGGGGAAGCGGGGACAGGAATCTAGGAAAAACTACGCAAATACCTTAGTCCTTGCGTACCCTCTAGTGGCCGTGCAAGGTGACGCTGGACTTACCGTAAACCGCCAGCATTTCCGTAAGACAGAACCAGAGCGCTTACCTCTGCAATAGTTCTCTTCAATAGACAAGGGTTTAATGAGATCAGGGTTCTAAGCAGGCAAAAGTATGGATTATTTTAAATATTTACGTTTACAACCAATTCTGCCTTCTTAGCTTCATGCAATTAATCCAGGTTTTCCGCTCTAAAAGTGGTAAAATAAATCAAGCTATTCCCATAGCAAACATTCAGGGCATCTGCCTGTGTTACTGTGATGTGCAAACTGCAGCATCATCAGTAAGTTAACCCGAGTATCAATTCTCCAGAAGTTCTTTAAGGGTGGAAACAATCTGCCTCAGAGGTTGCAGAAACCACTTGAAGCAGCAACAAACAGATCCAGACCACCATCCAAGCATGCTTTGAACTAGAGCTGGGCTATTTTGCCTGTACGTGCTGAGGAAGTAGATTACACCAGGGACCAGAACTGTAATCCAGCATAACAACACTCGGCAAGCAAACAGCTAACATTTAATTTAGTTCAGTTTAGACAAACACAAAAGATTGTACAACAGACGTTGAAAATAATCCCACAAAAAAAAATCAAACCATCAGATAAATAAAAGCAAAGGTCAGTACCCTACTCACAGTAGCAAGTCCTCTCCAGGATGAAAAAAAGAAAAATCATGATGTTATGACTGAGCAAAAGAATATAAAGTGCATTGTATTTTGTTAATGGAACATGCAGCTGGTGAAACAGGAAAACAGCAGTCAAAATGAGAATACAGAATATATAAAGTAGGTTTTTAGCACCTGATGTCTGTTTCTTCATTAACCGAAAGACGCGACAGCCAGTCGCATCATTCGCCTAACAACACTAGCCATGAAGCACTGCCAGAAAAAACATCTTGGCAACCACCAAAGTGCTGAGCCTTCAACAAATCACTTCACAACTGGGGTGGGAGGAAACCATTTCTGAAGCCTACCATTACACTGTGCCATATAGATGAGGTACTTACACTACCAACACAATGAAGTTACAGGGTGAAGTAATTATGTTATATACCAACACCTGCATATTAATGATGAGAAAAAAAAACAAAATACTGCCCTGAAATTACATAAGGCATGCTCAAGATTTGAGACTTCACATAGAACAGAACACACATAACAGACGTACAACATCTCAGAAATAAACTGAATCCCAGGCAACACATACAATAAACATCCCTTTTAATAAAAAAGGAACTTTTATCTTCAGTATAGCACACAGAATGACAGCGCTGCCCAGTCCTCCAGACAACAGTGAAATAGTTTCCCTTCAGATACAGCAACTAAGAGCTCAGCAGCAAGAGATCTGGCTGTACTTGACAGATGGCAGATGCAGGGTTTTTTTCTGTACCCTAGATGTACATCAGCAAAAAGCTCCAAGCTACATGATCAGATAGCCTACGTATCTAGGCTAGGTAGCATTCTCTTTATGCTATTCATCTGCATCGTTTTTGTAAGTGTACAGGCCCAAGCAGAAACAAAAAATTCCTTCTTTCCATGTGTTTGCAAGTTGAGTTTAAGAAAGTTAGTCCCTTTTCCATTTCTGAAGACCCTTTAACCACTGTGTTGCGTGACATTCATCCCCATGCCTGAGTTTTGCAATAATGCAGTACCAGCTTGCCATCACTCCCAAAACACTGCAAGAAAAAACAAACAAACACGAAGAAAACAAGAGCTGTTATTCATGGGCTAGTACATACACGAAACAAAACCAAAAAAAACCCCACCTCCCACCAGATAACTGTGTCATGGAATGCTGTTACTGATAACAAATCTCTCCATCATAACAGGAGGCATGCTGACATACTGCATGAGAAGGAATCCATTTCCAGAAATTGTATGATGTTGTGTCTCCTTAAATCATATTCATACACATCTGTGAATACCAACTACACTATGGTAAATGCCAGGTATTACCAGCATAGCTAGGGGCAGTAACAGATGTCAAGTGCCAGAAGTATACTAACAAATTCTGCTAAGCACATTTGGAAAGGATATTTAAGATGCAATTCACCTCATAGAGGGTGCCAACTTCTTGGTCTGGAGATGGAGCAAAAGACTGGTTTACATAGATGAACTGCAAGAAAAGAAAACAGAAGATGGTGATCTCCCTGTGGATCTCATAGATCACATAAAAGAAACACGATGCAGCCAGAGGTGGGTTAATCTGTCCTCTGTTCACTATTTCTTCTACAGTCTTTACAGTGCACACCTCAATACCATGAATTAGCATTTTCATTACAATGTGGAGGGGCAACATGACTTCCAGGAGTCATCTCTGACTAGCCAAAAGGACCAAGCACATGTGCTGACTGCCTTCTCCTGCAAGCTGACCCATCAGTCTCCCATGCAGCAGCTCAAAGTGAACTCACTAGCTTTGTTCTTGCTCTTATTTCAGGGTATCCAAACCATTCCTGCTATTCTAAAGTTGCTCAATTAGGAAAGCAGTCACAGAAATCAAAATTATTTTGTTCTTTTTTAAAGTAATCCTCACTTCCTGCCCCAAATGTACATACACAGAAGCTAGTTCATAATGTCAAAGAGGGCCTTGGAGTCTGCAGTGTGAGATGGCAATGTGTAGTAGGGTATCATGTGCTGTTTCCAAGCAAGAGTCATAACACTCCTAGGGCTTCGCTCCTGAGGTATAGCCTTAAGCTCAAACCACACAGGAAGACTCCATGCTTCTTTATTTTTTTCCTGAGACAATGAGATGGCAGTTAATGAATTATACTGTTGAGAACATCCATGAACAGTAAATACCTCAACGATTACTATTCTTTGAGACATTAAGCCTTGTGAAAAAGAAACATGTAATGATTTCTAGGTGAAAGAGATATCTAGTAAAACCATTTGCATCTACATGCCTAAATGCCTCCAGATCAAGAGCAGAGTTATTTCATCTAAACTTTTGCTACACATTTGACTATTTTAATGAGTCGAGCTTTCACTGTATATCTTAAATTAAAACTTTGAAGTGTATGGATCTCATGTGTTTACTGCTCATGGCAAAATTAGTACAATCACAGTTCTGAATCTGCTCCAGCTCTTCCAGCATGATCAGAAAGCCACCTGGGCTTCACAGGAACCAACACATGAACAGTTCTGGTACAAACACTTCTAAGCCACTCATTTGAAAAAGAGAAATCTGTCCTATGACAGTAATTAAACTGTTTGAGAACTAAGTTATGAAGGAAACAAACAGACTTTAATATTTAGAAAATCAACCTCAGGCACTCTAGGCTTTTCCTCAAATACTCCTTCTGCATACCTGACTTATGTGGTTACACAGTGCATGTGAACCTTACTGAAATGCACTACTGCACAACAGGCACACAGCTCTGCACATCAGCATCAGACAAGAAGAAACAACCCAAGGGTTGGAGCTAAGCATATCGAAACCTCACCAGTAAAGCTCATCTAATCATGTGTACTTGGAATAACTTTACTGGTGCCCTTACGCCAAGCTCCCTGGTAAAAGCCGTAGCCTAGATTCAAACAGTCTCCCTGCAAGATGTGACAGCTTGGAGCCAGGCTGACCAGAGCTCCCTGCAGATAGCTGCAGATATGCAGGGTGGCTCGGGCTGGCAGGTGCCTGCCCCTACCAGCTGCTCGGAGGCCATCAGCTTGAGGAACTTCTTGATGAAGTCAACGAGGCCCTGGATGGTCCGGGTCCGCTCCACGGCCCACTTCTTGGTCTTCATGATGGGGGTATCGCCCACGGCCTTCAACAGGATGTCAACTGTGGGAGAGGAGGGCGCGTTAACGCCACCGCCCGTGGGCCCGCCCCCTGCCCTCTCATTGGCCCGGACGACCCGCCCCCACCGCCGATTGGCCAGGGGACCTGCTCGTCACCGCACCAGCCCGCCCGCCCGCCCCGACGGTGACTGCTCGCCCCATTACTTTTCTTTTTCGTGTCGCCGGCGGGCTCCTCGGTGCCCGGCGAGCCGACCGGAGGGGGGGCCGGGTCGGCAGCCCCCACTGCAGCTCCGCCTTCTGGGGCTTCCTCCGCGCCCTCGCCTCGGCCCTCGCTCTGAGGCGAGGCAGCAGGAGGCTGCTCCTCCGCTTCCGCCATGCTGCTCCCCGGGTGGCGGAAGTGACGCTGCCGCGGCCACTCCGGGAGGTGTTTTGTTTCTCGCGGGACACCGCCCCGTCCTTCCGTCAGGTGACGAGGAGCTGTGGGTCACGTGCGGTAGCAGCCGTTCCGCCGCATACGGCTGCCTATCGCCGCGGGCCTGTCGCGCGCGACCCGCCGCCGCCGCCGACCGGAGAGCGGGGGGGGAAGGGCGGGGAGGGGCAGGAGGCGCGCAGCCAGTCCGGCGGCCGTCGCCGCCCCCCCACCCCACCATGATCAAAGCCATCCTTATCTTCAACAACCACGGCAAGCCGCGGCTCTCCAAGTTCTACCAGCGCTATGTATGGACGAGTCGCGGCCGGGGCGGGTGGGGGCCGGGTGGCGGGGGAGGGTGGCCGCCCTCCTGACGTGGCGGGTGATTCCGCCCTGGGGCCCCCCGAGTTTCCTCATGAGTGGCGGGTCCGGGGTGCGGCTGTGGGGCCCCGTAGGCGGGGATTGCCGTCCCGGCCTGCGGCCCGTAGGCGGGGATCGCCGTCCCTGTGCCCCGTGTGCAGTATTCCTAGAAGCGGGGTGAGCCGTGCTTGGGCCGACCTTAGGCATTAAATGCACAAGAAAACAACTGATGCTTCCCGGAATGGTGAAGGCAAAATAGTATTTTTCAGTAGTGCTGTTACTTACTTGGATTTGTGACCGCTTGCAATTCTGGCTATTAGAAAAGCTAGATTTAACTTTGCTGGAAGTGATGTGTTTTACTTCTGCATCTCAGAGTAGAAGTGATGGCTATGACGCTCCAGTTTGTGCTTCTCAGGAGACAGGCTGGGAGAGCTGGGGGTGTTGAGCCTGGAGAAGAGAAGGCTCCAGGGAGACCTTAGAGCACCTTTCAGTGCCTGAAGGGGCTCCAGGAAAGCTATGGAGGGACTTTGGACAAGGGCAGGGAGGGATGGGATGAGGGGAACAGTTTCAGGCTGAAAGAAGGGAGATGGACTCCCACCACCCCGAGGGGTGCAATCCTGCCCCAATAGGTGCTTGGACACTTCCCGCAACGCGGGTCTCTGGCCCCCGCAATGTGCCCTGCCATGCCAGGGTGGCCAAGAGCAGAGGGTGCTGGCAGCAGGATGCTCCTCCAGCTCTGGGCTGGGCTTTGCTCTCCCCACGGATGACTTTGCCATCAGACGAGTGTCCCGTCTACATTAATCTTTCTTCTTTACCTTTTCACACACAAGCATCAGTGGGCTTGCAGGTCAGGCTTTTAGTTAAAGGAGTGTAATTGATACACGTCTTTGCTATGGATGACTGAATTTGATCCCTTCTCCTTATAAATACAGTATTGGGAAGTTCTAATATATGGTTTTGGACTCATTTTCTTGCTCATCACTTCTGGGTTACCAAGCCAATGTCTTTCGTTTGCCATTTTGAATTTAAACATTAAAATGGAAGATTCTTACCTATACATATTGATAACCATTCGCCTTGTGTGCATCCCCACTGTCCTGGTAACTTCCATTGCAGAGCTACAGTAAATTACTAAAGAAGTTTCTTTCTGTTTATTTTATTTTTTTACTGGCAGTATGGGGGATAAATACATAGGTAGATGAAAGACTTTGGGAAAGTATGCAAAACTTGCAGTAATGTCAAACAGTTAACTTTTATTATCATTTTCCATTCAAATGTAACTTATTTTTTTGTGTCTTCTATTACTGTTGTGTGATCAAAGTTATGAGATGGAGAGCAGGAGAAGGACAGGAGTGAATGGCAGGAGGATACAAGATTGTTCTTGTCAAGTCCGCTTTGTTCTGCCTACTTTTATAACTGGAATTCGAACAAATCCTCAATGCTTAAAGTAGGGTAACATGTCTGTATAAACAGGACACCTTGAAACTTTGAAAATGTGAACAGGAAATGAAACTAAGAATTTATGTCATTGAGTGATTTCCCTAAACCTTTGTGGTGCACAGAAACAGTTGTGTCTTGATTATCTTTTTGTGTGTGACTTCAACAAGACACGTTTATTTACGACTTTTTGACACTTATGCATGCTTTAACCTCGATTGAACCAGTAATGGAGGCAAATCTCAGGGTTGTTTTTTTCTTTTTCTACAAATGGGAGCATCTTCTGCTTTCTGGAGAGATTAATTTGCTCAGATATGTGAAGGAGGTATTTGTGTGCATCACAATACCAAAACTTATAAAATGTGTGTACCATTTTTCCCTGATATATATGAGAATAAAAAGAGTTTCTACTACATAAGATGAAGTTAATTATCTTTTGCAATTAGGTAGCAAAATAGCATTTCATTACAATTACATAGGAAGATGTGTGCCATGGTTTTATGTTACAGAATGTAGAACTGTGGCCGTAATTACAACGTTAAAAATAATTTTCTGAACAACTTTTTGAATCAGGGTGGATTCAGTATCTCATTTTCTTAAGGAAAAAAGGCACACTGTCTCTTTCCTGCTGCCATAGAAAATACAGGGAGAGTAACTGAGCTGACTGTGGTAGAGAACGGCAGGGAATGTTTAAGGAACACAAACACAGAAGCAGAGGAGCCTGCAGTTTCTTGTTCTCATTTAAGAAGCAATTTACTTCTGCTGGAGCTTTTTGTTGGTGTCTTTGTGGATTCTAGAGGTTTGTAAAATAACACATGGATTAAGATGACAAATGCTTATCACACCAATGCCAGGTTTTGTTTGCTTAGCAGATATGCAGGGTACTGCTCTGTGCCAGCTGAAATAATTTTTAAGATAAATGCACCAGTTTTGATTAGACTGTTCATATAATGGTTTAAAATGTTCATTTACATGCTCAGGCAGAGTTGGAGTCTATCTGTCCTTGCTAACTTCAGGGTTCTCTGTTATAAAACAAATGTAGGATTTTAGGAACTTCATCTGGATTTCTTCTACTACGCAAGAGGAAACTTAAAAATGAGTCCACTCTTACAGAGGAGTAGCAAAGCAAGTGTGTAGGAGTGATGGGGTTGCAGTGGGCACTCTAGAGGAGTCAGGTGAATTCAGACTCAGAAGTGACGTTTCTGATCTGCTAGCTATTGCTCATGATGCTGTTATATTTTTAGCTATTTCTGAAAGTTATGTATTGTAGGATTTTTAGCTTCCCCACCCCTTCAAGTTTTTGAGACAATGTTTTCATAGGTGAAAGTAGTTTCAAAATATTTTTCTAGCTGTTTAAGGCTATGATGGAGATACAAAAAATCCAGAATGCTTGAGAAGACTTCCTGTTTACTTGAAGAAAATATTTTTAGAAGGGCTTTTTTTAGAAGTTTCTTAAAAACAATCACTTTTTTCATGGCTGCTTCTAAGTAATGTATGCATGTAATGGAACTTGTAAAAGTATCTGTAGCTTGTAAATTGGCAGATTCAAGGCTTCAGAAGTAGATAGTTTGAGGGTGCTAATAAACTTTGTGTTCTCTTTTATTATCTGTGTGCTGTGCATTGTTGAATAATCCATTTTAGCTTGATAGCAAAGTATGTTTTCTTTCATAGAGTGAAGATACGCAGCAACAAATTATCAGAGAAACTTTCCATTTAGTGTCAAAACGTGATGAGAATGTCTGTAATTTCCTAGAAGGAGGACTGTAAGTACCAAGTTTGAAATAAATACCCAGTACTTATTGGCTAGCAAGTATTATTACTGCAGATTTTAGTATAACTGTTTTTATACTTGTAATGTAAATGCCATGTCACTTGAGTTATTTTAATACACAAAGAATAATACCATGTTGCACCAGGTATACATATTCTTTACTAACTGAAACATAGATATACATTTTGTGTGTGTGTGTATATATATATATAAATGTATCAAAATGATCAATACAACAATTTTTTTTTATAGTGCTGTAACTGACACAGTGCCATATCTAGTGCTATAATTGTTTCAGACACAAAATGGGGAATAAACAGGCAGCTGATACCTGACTAGTTTCCCTATAATCAAGCCAAACATTTCTGGTTTCATTTGGAGTGACACTGATATTTGCCATTACCCACTGAGAAAATTAAATTATTTTGTGGCTGCTATGTTGGGTTGAACTCCTAAAATTAGAGTGGACAGCCCCTGATAGTGGGATTCCTCAGCCTTTATATCTGAGCTCAGGCTTGCTGTGTAAACTGGGAAGAAAAAAAGTAGGCTTTAAATCTGTTAACTAAAGCAGTTTCACCAGTATTTTTTTGTTAATATAGGTATACCAAGGTAGGAGGAAAACCAGACTTGCATCTTCTGTCTTCTACAGACATTCCAAAAGTATTCTTTCTGGAATCATCCTGCTTGATTTTTCATGTGGTCTTGCTTTAGTTGAAGAGAAGAAATTCTGAAATGGAGTAGCGTCTTATTCTGAGATACTAGTCATCAAGAGTAAATGGTTACAAAGCCACCTTCTAGGAAAAGGGGTCATAATTGAGGGAGTAAGCTCATGATCTCCAGACTAAATATAGAGATGGTCATAGCCTGTACAGTATTGTGATAGTAGAAATTTATGATCACTGAAAGTTAGCATGTTACTGCCTACATTTTCTGTGTGCAGAGTCAGTTAAATGCGTAGCTGTAGCATGTCAACTATGATGTCTTTTTTTCTAAACAAGATGATTCCTGATTTTTTTTAATTTATTTTTTTTTAAAACTAAATTATTTTCAAACCATTCAACTGGTGATTTTATCATTAGATTCTTGGAGATGATTTCAAGCTGGAAACATGTGCTGGCTTGAATTCTGTAAGTTAAAGACAGAAGCCATTTGAGGCCTTTAAAAAAAATAACAGCTGTGGGTTCTTCCTCCCCCCACCCAAGCATTAATGCAAAACAATGTGCTTAAGCAAAGATGACCTGAAAGATTTATTGTTCTTTTTATTTATTGACGTATTATTTCCCTATGATAAAGGCAGGAAATAAAGGGATGAGTTATGGTACACCAAACAGGTGGTTCAGTTCTGGTACAGGATTAAGGGAGAGTTGTGTTTCATAGCCATGTAGCTTCAGGCTACAAAATACTTTATTTTTTATTTGAGCAGGCATCCTACTGCTCAGAGTAAATGTTGATGAACTGAAGAATATATCTTCTTACGATTTATGTATGTTCTTTGGGAAGGCTATAGCAGAAGGGTGGAAGGAAACAACTGTTAAGACCTCTTACCTTCTTGTTCAGTAACCTTATGATTAGTGAGTCTGTAAAAATTTAATTGCTTCTGTGACTTTAACATTGCATCACAAACTATTGGTTGTGGTACAGTCTTATTTCTCAAGATATCAGTTTATAACACAGAGTGCTACATGTTCTTGGTTATTAAAGGGACCATAAACCCAATATAAGGCTTTTTCTGTAATCCAAATGGCTATCTGCATTATAGTTTTATTTTTCTGTTGGTGCTTCTCTGAGAAGAGCAAGGAGGGATTCATAGGCACGTGCCCTGTTAAGCTGTAAAGCAGATTAATCCCTGCACAGTGCCCACTAGTGTGTGATGAAAGTACATTTAATACTCATTTTCTTGATGAAACTGAATTCTCTGTTTGAATTTATTATAATAATAAAGGTGCATATGTTGATGTAATTGTTATCCATATGGATAACATAACTGCTTGTGTGGTAAACGCAGCTTGGGCTTTCTTTGTGCTTAGTTTTCTTCCATTAAAAGCTGTGATATAGTTGCATTTGGGAAGGCTCCAGTCAGCCATTAACAAAAGGCCTCCTATTAACTGCAGTAACTGTGGGGATTTGCCCAGCTTATTCTGAGATGCTAACTAAGCTTTCTTCTTTTCTTTCCTGTTTAGGTTAATAGGTGGATCTGATAACAAACTAATTTACCGACACTATGCCACCTTGTATTTTGTCTTCTGTGTGGATTCCTCAGAAAGTGAGCTTGGCATTTTAGACCTCATACAAGTAAGTTGTTTTTTTTGTTTGTTTTTTTTTGCTGCTTGGTTGTTTGGTTGTTTTTGTTTTTAATATGTGGAATTCTACTTTTAGGAATTAGAACTTGAATATTTAGCTGTGTCTTTTTCTGTTAATATTTGGAAGTGAAGGTGGCTTTCATTCTGTGAACACAGCCACAGTCCTGAGTATTACTTTTAGATTGTTTGCAGGTTTCTGGACTATCTTTTTGAATACGTCATATCCAAAATTGATGAGGAAGCAAGGAAACTGACTGGAACTTACTGAACAATCAGCAGCTGTTTTTTATTGTAGCTTTTCAAGGCCTTCTTTTTGCTGCAGATAAAAATGCTGCAGTTCCAATACTTGCTAGATAAGTTAAGATTATGAGCACTTTGACACATAAAGCTGTGTGTATACACACACACAGATACATGTCTATGTATTCACTGCAAGTATGTAATAGATTAACACATACAACATATCAGCCACTTTGGATTAAATTTATCTTGTGGCTGTCTATTCCCAGAGGATCTTCTGATGAGAAACTCTTGCTGCACTTTGAGGTACAGGCAAGGTCATGCAGGTGACATCATCACCGGTAGCGAGTGGGAGCTGCTTTTAGGCTCGCTTCTCTGTTACAGTGTTTATCCTGTACTCAAGGAATTTACGCAGGAGAGCACAGGCCTGTGCTTACTCAGGTTAAGTGTTATGTGGATCACCCGCTCCTAAATGATGATCTCTTGGTCAGGATCAATACATTCCACTCCTTGATGCATCTGCAGTTTACCTTTCCCAAGGCATTATAAGTTATAGATTACATTAATAAGATACCAGTTTCTCAGGCCCAATAGAGCAGGCACAGCCTGTACAAGATCACTAACTTGCTGAATACAGTAACTTCTGCTAGGCTCCCAGTACATCATATGTGATTTAAACTGTTAAATATGTCTCTATCAACTCAGCAACAAAAAAAATGTTTGGTAATATGAACACACTTCTGTTAAGAGTACTCTTGACTACACCAGTGATTTGTCAACATAAACTTGCACATAAACAGTTTCACTTATGATCGTTAGTGTAGTCAGATGTAGCAAAAAATAGTTTAACACCATGAAGTGATGTATGTAATTACATAAAACCGATCTTGGAGATAAATATATATACACACACACATACACACGCGCACGCACACACACACACATTATACATATGGTTCACTTACCGTTAAACCTTTTGAAAGCTTATAAAAATATTGATTTACTACATAAATAAAATCTATGGTTTCCTGACACATGGGCCTGTATCTATTGATAATTTCACTGCAGAAAGCAGTGGGAGCCTTAAGGGCCTCACAATTCCCTGCAGACCTGTCTTGGTGCTGAGTATCTTCTTGTAGTCACCTGCTTGTGTTCAGTGTTTAATGCTTTTCTGAACAGTAGATCCAAATCAGCTTTCCAAGTGGCTGTGTGGGTAGCAGGGAATGAAACTTTTTCTACATTCTTACATAATATTTGGGTATAGAACCATTCTGCAGGATCTGAACAGTGCAAGTTACTGATTGTTACAGTGGACTTACCTGTTCGTAGCAGTTAATTGTACGGAGTTGCTTTGTTGCTTAGTGTGTCTTCTTACTTGGAAGTGCTAAAATACTTGTGAACTAGAGAAAGATGCATGTTAATATTTAATTTGACTGCAGGATGTTTTTCAGGTGAAGTGGATAAGTATCTTACGTTTAATCAGATAAGAAGGATATGATTTAGGTCAATTGATCTGGCCATTACGCATGTTCAACTAAGATTTTATTCATTATGGTATATTAAAAATGTCACATCAGTGGCTTCCAGTTATTTTCTGTGTCACTGTGTAACCTAAACATTAAGGTGTTGAAGCAAATTGTTTGAGCCTACTGCTACCTATATTTGTATAGTTCTCAAACTCTCTGAATTAGGAAGATCTTCACTTTTCTCTAAATAGTTTTCCCTCTTATGTCAGAAGTATTTTGAAGGGTTTCGGTCTCTCAGTCTTTGTATTTCACATCTTTTCCATTATGTCTTGGTGTTAAATTACATGCCAGTGTAATTACTTGCAGGAAGCAGAAATAATGTTTATAGAAATACTTCACTCTTTTCCTGACCTTTATAATTTTGTTTATGAATACAGTCTTACCACAGTATCTGCAGCTGTTCAGTATTTCCATTTCTCTAGTTCATTGTAATTCAACCATATGATTATAGTAGAAAATATACAGAGATTAATTAAACATTTTTAAATTTCAGTCTGGCTAACAAGAAGGATCTGGTTAATCCTCTTAGCAGTAGCACTCAGAATTAAATGGAAAGTCACCCTCAGAAAGTTTATTATTACATCTCAACCCCACCTGCAAGGCAAACTGGCAGTATGTACACATACACACCTACTCAAGCAAATAAGCTTTGTCTGTTTTTTATTCAGAAGTGTTGAACAGTTTTCAGACATCTTTGCTTACTATAGTTCAGAGGCAACACAGGTGTGGTGGAGATGCGGCTGACACACCATGATGGTCACAAGCATCAGTATCAGCCCTTTATTCAGGGTTACACAGCATTCTTGTACTTTTCTCTCCTGTCTGTGCGCCTTGTGCCTCCTTCCCATTGGTGAACAGCTTCTGTTCATGTGTTCTATCTTATTTTATGATAGGCTGCAAGTTTCTTACATTTTCTTTCAAGAATGTCAACACACATGCGTATCTCTCATCCCTTCTTTTCCCACAAACTTGTTTATCTCTAACCATCAAGGGTACAGCTGTAGTTTGTTGAGACCAAGGCCGCCCATGGCCCATAGCTGATCTCCCACAATTCCCCCTTTTTGTTTTTCAACAACAAAGGCTGTGTTTACCATCCTCTGCAGGGCCCTTTGCAGAGAAGACAGCAAACACAGCACTACCAACAAAATGACAGGGATTTCACACAATATTGACAATCCTGTTTACAACAAGCTCTTAACCCATCCCGATATGTCCCAACCTTCCAACCATTTATTCAGCCCAAAAAATCCATTATATTCTGTGATCTTCTTGGAGATGTCCATCAGTTCTTGGATGTGTCTGTGGATTGGTTTTGAGTTGTCTTTCAAGTCCACACAACACATTCTGTCAAAGTCTTCACATCCGTGTCCATAAGCTAACAGTAGAAAATCGACAGCACCATGCTTCTGCAAAATAACATGGTGAACACTATCCACATCAGTTGCTAAGACAGTAGTTCAGAAGTCTCATTGGCTCTTTTTGCTACAAAGCACGCTAATTTTTTCAATTCTATCAAAGCTTTTGCGGCTGCAAACTGAAGCAAAAAATAAACTAACAGCTATAAAAAATAAACTAAATGCTAGTGCTCCCTAGCATTCCACAAATCTACTGTGTCAATACAATTTGACGTCATCTGTTGATCTGTTGCAATCCTCTTTTTTTTTTTTTTTTTTTTTTTTGCCTGAGGTGATGGGTATGGTTTGATGTCGTTTTCGTGCTGGGGGTTAACATACTTTATTGTTTATGGGCCTACATAATGACATAATGCAGAGCTGATCTGATATATTGGGATACCGGGAGTAATATTTTGAACTCCAGTGCCATTCCTGTCCCATTGATCATGGCCTGGTCTATAGCTCAAACAGACACATCCTTCCACTGACAAAGTTCCCAAAATATCCAATTCTTGTGGTTTCAGTGCCTGAACAGGTAGCCAATTGTCCCACATATCTGAAGAATCAAAGCAGCTTCTTGCAGTTTTACAGTTTACCTGGGAGCTAAGTTCTCTTCTAATTACATTCTGGATTATCAGAGCACTTTCTGTGCCATTCAGAGGCACCCCTACGAAACATGTATGAAAAGGATACTCAGTCTGGACCATTGAAGCACAAAATTCTGTTTGATTCATGGCATGTAACAATGATGCCCATATATTTTACTGTTCCATGGCATCAGGCGAGGTGCCGTTAGTTCTGTCATCCTGAGGGTTAGGACAGCGTGTACACACCGAGCAGGTACCCAGTGAATCCTAGTATCTGTGGAAACACAAGCATAACCTCACCCCCAAGTGACAAGGTCCCAGGGGCCTTCCCAAACTCAAGTCTGAAGGTTGTGAACCCAAACGGGCATGTGATTGCACTAGGTCCCTGTTAGAATGCACAGAAGAAAAATGAGTTATAAGAATAGGTACTGTGCTAGAAGGAGGAATAGTGAAATGATTCATTGTATATACTGCCTTCCACACTCGTGCTTGTGGACTTTCACCCATCATTCCCCCTTTTTGTTTTTCAAGCAACGCCTTGAGGGACTGATGTGTGCACTCCACAATAGCTTGGCCTGTGGGAGAATGAGCAATGCCTGTAATATGCTGAACACCCCATAATTGCAAAACCTGTTTGGTCCGGTTAGCAGTGTAGCCGGGGCCATTGTCTGTTTTATGGTGGCCGGGATGCCTAGGGCAGCAAAAGCGCCACAACATCCCTGGCTCTTTCTCCAGTATGGGCAGAAGCCCACCAGGCTTTAGAAAATGTATCTACAGAAACATGGACATACTTTAAGTGACCAAACTCAGCAAGATGAGTCACGTCTGATTGCCAGATTTGCAAAGCTTGTAAACCACGGGGATTAACACCTTCAGTTGGGAGTGTGATATGCTGCTGACAGTCTGAACAGGAGGCCACAATATCTCGTGCCACTGTGGAATAAATATTAAACTGATGTTGAAGGGCACGTTCACCTTGGTGAAAAAAGCTGTGCAATTGTACGGCTTGTTTCACGGTATCTGGTACAGGAGCTGCCCACGCTGGAGCAGTTAACCTATCTGCTCAGGCGTTTCCTTCCGCAATGAATCCTGGCAAGTTAGTGTGGCTGAGAACATGGAAAATATAAAAGGGTGCAGTTCTGCACTGTAAAGCATACCATACACTGTAAAGCCTTTAAAAGATGAAACAATGCTTTGTTATTTACTTTCTTCAGGATGGCACGGTCAAGCCGTTGGGACAGTTTTGCACACATACTGAGAATCTAATACCACACTGAGATTTTCATGTAGCCAGGCTTCAAATGCCATAATAACCTCATGCAATTCCACTAGATGTGGGGATCCATCTTGATGCCCTGAAATGCCATGCCATTGGCTATCCTCTTTCCAAGTAACAACTGCTTTCCCTGCTTTCCCTGATCTGTCTGTAAATACAGTGTGCCCTTTGAGGGATGTTGGAGAATATAAGGATGGTTCTGCTAAGGTGCATCTGGAGAAATTTATGTGCAGGATAGTGCAACAAAACCCAATGAGGAAAATTTAACATGGCCATTTGCAACACAGCACTATTGGCTAAACACCAGTCCAGATATTCAGAAGTGAGAGGCAACATGAGAATTGCAGGGTCTCGTCCAGGCAGTTGGACGCAGCATTGCCTGGCCTTACAAATTACCTGTGCAATTAATTAATTCAGTCTGAATGGTTACAATTTTCTTTTTCTGATATGATAAAAAAAACACTCCAAAAAGTGTAATGGATCTACCCACTCTTCATATCATTGGGCAATAAGCCCAACTGGATGATCATGAGACAACAATACATACAAACTAAGAGGAATAGCAGTAATGACTCTCCATGCCTTCTTTTCTGAAATGGCAATTTCCACCTGTTTAAGTGCTGTTACAGCTTCTGCTGTGAGGCTCCGAGGAGATAGTAGGTCAGTGTCTCCTTTTAACCGTTCAAATAATGGAGCTAGCAAGGTGTTAGATAGCCCTAACAAAGGCCTTAGCTAATTGATAGTTCCCAACAATTTCTGTAAGTCATTCGCGGTTCGTATTGACTGCTGGATGGCTACAGTTTGTGGCTGCACAGTTTGATCTAATATTTTCAAGCTGAGATATTTCCATGGGGCCTGTTGCTGCACCTTTTCTGGTGTGATTTGCAATCCATATTTCCTTAGAGCCTCAATTACACCAGACATTACAGTTGTCAACTTGTCAACAGTGGGTGTAGCAATCAAAATATCATCCATGTAATGGTAACAATATATGTTCTGAAATCGGTCTCGCACACCAGACAATCAATGCCTGCACCACATACCATGGACAAATAGTGGGACTATTTTTCATGCCCTGAGGTAGAACAGTCCAGTGATATCTCTTCCCTGGCTCCCTGTTATTAACAGCTGGCACTGTAAAGGCAAATTTTGGAGCATCATCAGGGTGCAATGGAATAGTAAAAAAACAATCTTTAAGATCTATTATACAAATATCCCATTCTGCTGGAATCATGGTGGGAGAAGGCATTCCTGGCTGTAAAGACCCCATGCTTTCTGTAACATCATTGACTCGTCTTAAATCTTGTAAAAGTCGCCATTTTCCAGATTTCTTTTTAGCTGCAAATATAGGAGTATTCCAGGGGCTCTGTGAGGGTTCAATATGGCCTTGGGACAACTGTTCTGCATCTAAGTCTTTAAGAGCGTTTCATTTTTCTTGCATCAAGGGCCACTGGTCAACCCACACAGGCTTGGATGCCAGCCGTCTCAATGGGATGGTTGGCCTGCATTGGCCACTCTGTTCAGTGGCCCTTAAGAAAAACCCTGATGATCTGTTCCAATAGTAACACCCCACTGACTTAAACAATCCCGACCCCACAAATTGAGGGGGACCATAACCACATAAGGGCGAATGGTTGCTGTTTGACCTTCTGGATTAACAATCTGGATCGGAAGTAGACTCTGTTGACTAATAGTTGCTTCTCCCACTCCTGCTACTGCAGTGGAGGAGACCATGGGCCAACTTGATTGCCATTGTTTTTTAGATATTATAGTAACATCAGCTCCAGTATCAATCATTCCAATAATAGTAATTGCACGAGGAGGCCCATGTGATGACAGGACAGTACACTTCATGTTAGGCCTGGAGTCTGTAACAGCTTGTGTCCAAAAAACCTGGGCTTCACCTGTGGAGCCAAAACCTCCTGTCCCTCTTTACACTTGATCTGTGTTGGGCACTTCGGCTACAAAAGGCACCAATTGAGCAATGCGGCTTTGGGCAGGTATGGTAACCAGTGGAGATGGAGTCCATACCATGGCAGCAATTTGTCCTGTAAATCTGCATCAATAACTCCAGGCAATACAAACAACCCCTGTAAAGTGACACTGGACTGCCCTAACAATAATGCACTCAATCCATGTCCCAAAGGCCCAAACACCTCTAATGGTACCTTATGTACTTATTGTCCTTTATGGTGACTGAGGCGGCTGTGGTGACATCCACTCCAGCGCTCCCCTTTGTCTGGGCTCGCAGTTGACCACATAGGCTTGGAAGGGACTGCGTGGATGTACTTGTGTCTGCGCGTGCATCGCCAGCATGCTCTGCTTCCCATTTCCCAGAGGTCCTCTAGGCAGAAGAGCTTGGCCCTACTTGTTAAACTTAGATCGACATAATTTAGTAAAATGCCCTACTTTCCCACACTGTGCACAAGGACCATTGGACATCAATTTATCATTTCCTCCAGCTGTAAATGGGCATTGCTTTTTAAAGTGACCTGGTTGCCCACAGTGGAAACAGTTTTTCGGTACTCTTACTGCAGCAACAATTGTTTTTACCAATTCTGACATTTGATGTACCGTGGTACCAACTTTGCTACAAGCTTCTTGTATCAGTCTGGCACCGAGTTGGCAGTCTCTTGATTCACACCTCCCCCCCTCCTCCCCCAAGGTAGGGAGAGAGGGAGAAAAATGATAAAGAGAGGCTCTCTGGGTTGAAAAGTGAAACGGATTTATTTTAGTTATTGGTGATAAGGGAATATATATTTGCAAAGGGATGTGCAATACCCGACCCCCTCCCTCCTCCCCTGACCACTGTCACAGTCTCCCAGCTGAAGGGGGGAGTGTCTGGGTGCACGGACAGGGTCCTTGGGTGTCGGCTGTAAAGAAAAATGAAATATAACAAAGAGAGAGATCCGAAGAGAGGGCGATAGGAGCAACAGTAAGCAGAAAAGTGAGAAAAAAGGAAAACGAGAGACCAAAACACTTCTATCATGTCTACCAAAGTTGGATTCCACAATGGTAGCAGTACTTGTTTGCAATCTGCATTAGCATTGTCTTTAGCCAGCTGCAGCAACAAGGCCTCTTGAGTTGGAACATTGTTCACCTGCTTTTCAGTTGCATCTCTGAGCCTGTCAATAAAGCTTACATAAGATTCATCTGGCCTCTGTTTTATAGAGGTCCATGGCTGTTGAGGGGTGCCTGTCATCAGGGATGCGTTGCATAGCCAAAAAAGCCAACTCTTTTGCTTGTTGTGAAATAGATGAATGCAGGCAGGCTTGCAGCTACGGGGTATTTAAAGGAGGATCTCCCATCAGCTGTGCTGGCCCGGCCCCAAGGTGTAGATCATCTTGAGGACGATTCAAATTGGCCAAAGCTGTTCCATTTGTTAGTTGGTGCCATTGCGCTTCAAATAAAAGTAGCTGCATTGGTGTGAAACAAATATGTGCTGTGTTATGACAGTAAAAGGGAGTTAGGTCATGAGAAAAAATCACTCGTAATAAAGATTGAGCATACGGCGAGGTGAATCCATGCTGCGTAATTGTAGTTCTCAGATCATGTATAACACTTCAGTGAAATGGATCCCACTCATTTGGATCCTCCTCATTACCACGAATAACAGGGCAACCCAAAATATCACCAGCCAGTTGTACTTCTCCTGCCTCTTTAGCTTGCTCATAGAATTTCCTCCAAAATTTGCCTGGGTCTGCTCCTTTAATTGCTACAGAAACAGGCTGTATAGTCAGTAAATCCTGAAGAGGGGGGGCAGAGGGCACACACATCACTCCGTCATTCACTCTGGGGGCTGGGGTCACAGGCTGTATAGCTAATGAGTTCTGCGGGGGGGTGCAGGGGGCTGACAATTCACTCTGTCACTTGCCCCCCCCCAGACCAAAATCACAGGCTGCATAGTCAAAAAATTCTGAAGAGGGGGGCACGGGGCTGACAATTCACTCCGTCATTTCCCTCCGGGACCGAAGGACCCGAACTCATAGGTTCCCTTGTTGCCGCTTCCTGAAACTCACCGTCTGTTTCAGGCAGTGATTCAGGAGGTGGAAGGGGTGGGAATGGCACGTCCATGCACACACGGGCCGTGGGAGCTGATTTAGAGTTCACTTGCACCGGGGCTGGCAATGCCAGCGCCACTGGTGCCATGGCTGCGGCAGCTGCAGCCTCCTGATCCGCCTTAAGCTGTTTTAAGAATTCTAGCACAATCCGCCAAGTTGCTAATGACTTTGTGGCCATTTCATCCCTTTGTAGCGGCATCCCAAAGCACACACCGAGCCTCCTCCCATGTCTCTATAAAAAAGGCTATTCGTGCATCAGCCTGCACACCATTCTTCTTGCACCAGACAAGCAAAGTACGTAGTGCATGCTCATCATATGTTATGCCCCTCTTTTCCAGTATTATTAACAAAATGGTTAATAGAGACCTCTCTTCTGCTGACATCTTCCCCCCATATTTATGTTCCCAGCTGCTCACCTTTGCCTCCAAAAGGTGTGTACTTCTTCTGTGTCCGGACTAGGCTCTTGATCTGCCTTTTCTTTGTGCTTAGCTGGGTTCCGCCGCCGACTGCTCTTAGGTCCACAGTTGCTGATCCCATGTTGGGGTCACCATTTGCAGCGGAGATGCGGCTGACACACCATGATGGTCACAAGCATCAGTGACCTTTATTCAGGGTTACACAGCATTCTTACACTTTTCTCTCCTGTCCGTGCACCTTGTGCCTCCTTCCCATTGGTGAACAGCTTCTGTTCATGTGTTCTATCTTATTTTATGATAGGCTGCAAGTTTCTTACATTTTCTTTCAAGAATGTCAACACACATGCGTATCTCTCATCCCTTCTTTTCCCACAAACTTGTTTATCTGCAACCATCAAGGGTACAGCTGTAGTTTGTCGAGACCAAGGCTGCCCACGGCCCATAGCTGATCTCCCACACACAGGTAAGATTAAGCCATCTGGAGTTTTTTTATGAATCATACATACACTGAATTGTTTAAAGAAGTAGTTACGTAGAGGGGCAGTTTATGGTCTCATGAAAATAAACTGATAAAATTGAGGAGAGCTACAAAGCTGGTGAAGGGTCTAGAGAACAAGTCGTATGAGGAGTGGCTGAGGGAACTGGGGATGTTTAGTTTAAACAAGAGGAGGCAGAGGGGAGACCTCATTGCTCTCTGCAACTCCCTGAAAGGAGGTTGTAGAGAGGTGGGTGTTGGCCTCTTCTCCCAAATAAATAATGACAGAACTGAAGGAAATGGCCTGAAGCTGTGGCAGGGGAGGTTTAGAGTGGATATTAGGAAATACCTTTATACTGAAAGAGTGGTCAGGCACTGGAACAGGCTGCCCAGGGAAATGGTTGAATCACGTTCTTGGAGGTATTCACGAAACGTGTACATGTGGCACTTCAGGGCATGCTCCAGTGGCTGAGGTTGGGGGTTTTTGTGGGTTTTTTTTGGTGGAATGTGTGTGCTGTTCTTTGTGTTTGTGTTTTGGGGGTTTTTTGGGGCTTTTTTTGTGCTGATGGTTGGACTCTGTGATCTCAGAGGTCCTTTCCAACCATGACGATTCTGTGATTCTGTGAAAATGAACGTAGAACTCACTCTAGCACTTATAAGTTCACAGTCTTGTAAACTGAATCAAGCTTTAGTAGATTAGGTTACATATGGCAGTCTTAAGCTCTTTCCAGTACTTAATATACTCAGTGAAGGCCACTTACGTCACCGTAATGTCCAAGCTGTTTCACAGGTAAGTCTTCTTGGTTCAGGCGTAACAAATGGACTGTATATGTTACAAATCATAGGCTGCCTCAGATTTTTTACACAAACTAGATGTGTTGGAACACCTCAGGCGAATGCATACTGTTAATTTTTGTCCATTTTCTTTCTTTTTTTGTAACATAAACACAAGATTAAGTTTATCGATTTTGATTAATTGGGTGGGAAATAGGTCAGCTACTTGGTAGGTTTTGCAGTCTTTCTTTTGAATGCAGTGTAAATTGTGCCCTGAGTTGCAGCTGTTTCACGCTCCATTGATTAGCCTGTGATGTGTAAGGTTATAGCACATTGAAATAAGGTACATAAGAAAATATAATTAGCTGTAGACTGCTGTGAGGGAAAATTGAGTGATATTTACATTGGTACCTAACTATCTTATGGACCTAAAAGCCAAGTCTAAGCATTTTTGAGGATTTTTGCCCATTGCTAAACTTCCAAGACATGTTGACTGAGTAAGCAGCTGAACCTGTGAGATCAGTCTTCCATGAAGAGTTATATATAGCCTTGTAAGATAATGTTGTTCAGTGAAATGCTTAAGGGAAATGCAGTGCAGTTCATGAAAGATGTTTTCCTCAGTTCTTAAAAGACAAGTCATCCTGACCAGAGATGCTTTTATGCTAATTAAGTAAAAAAGGGAAAGGCATATGACAGGGATATCTATTTTGGCAGGAAAATCCCTAACTAGTTCTCAGTTAATGCCATTAGCTTAATTTAGAGTTGGGTGGAATGTAAAGGGCAGGAATTAAGAACAAAAACAAAAAAAAGTTTTGACCTAAAAAGCCTTATTGTAATAAGACTTAAGTCCATTGGTAGGTCTGCTTGAAAATCCTAACACTGATCAGCAAGACTTGTACAGTCTTTCCCTTATGCTGCAGTCTTGGCAATCTCTGTATGATGTATGAGTAGTTAAAAAATAAATAAATATATATATATAGGAAGAAAACTGGGATGTCAGCGTAAGTGTGGGAGAACGCAGTGGCTGCTCCAAGGATTGCCCAGTTAGAAAGGCAGCGCAAGCACTGTAGTTGATTCCATATTCTTGGAATGATATGTGAGTGATGACTTATTAAAGCAGAAGATAAACCAGACTTACGTATGGAGAACACGCTATATGATCAGGCTATTATGCTCTAAATTAGTTGGAGTCTCAAGTAGCATTTGAACAGTCAAAAACAGTGAAGGAGAGGACTCTCCATTGGCAGATTTAATTAATTCTGTATTAAGGTTTACCATTGCTGTTTAGCCTAGGAAGAAGAGTAGAATATTCTTAATATGAGTTATTTGTGTTGTTTTAGCTTAATCTTTTTGACCTGCTTTTGTTAGTGTTTGACATTGTCTAGCATCAGATGCATTTAATTGATTAGGTGTTCTGATTTTTCTGATAGCCTTGTTATCTTCTCAATATTAATATATATTTTATTTCTTTGTCATCTTACTTGCCTAATTAAAAAAATGAGCCCTTTGTGGTAAAGGTCGTGTTTTATGTTTTGATACATTGCTGAGCATAGGGAGCTCCTGGCTTGTATAAATCCGGTAGCAATTTGGTATTTTGATTCATGTACTTTACTCTCTGGTTGTGTACCTGGCTTTATTAAAGAATATTTACTACAAAAGAAAGGGGGGGGGCGTTCCTTTTTTTTTTTTTTTTTTTTTTTTCCCGTTTACTTGCATGGAGATGTGCGTGGGTTTTTCTTTGAACTGTCAAAGATTATTACTTCAAAAATGAAACACAAGGGGGAGCTAGCAATTCAATATGCATTCATACTTTTTCTGCTATTTGGCTCATTTGTTTGTGTTTCATTTCCATTAACATCACAAGGTGCATTTGAACTGATTTGTATGGGTGTGTGTCTCCACCAAAAAACTGGTGTGTTATTTTGATCTACAAGTCTGCAGCATCTGAAGTAATTACTGAAGTACTGAAATTCTTGCCATAGTATGCGATTCATGACCGTCTACTAAAGTGATGATGAAAGTGTCTCTGATTTTATTTTCCATATTATTATTATTTGATGTTGTCTTAAAATAGATCAAGGAATGTTAATGTAAAAAGATCTACATTACCTTGTAGACTAATGCTTTTAAAGACCACTTATTCATCATAGATACATACCTTGTCAGAGCTGGATTTACTCTTAGTACTCTCCATCATGAGTGGGAAATTGAGTAAGTTTCCATGAAAAATTCTTAGCCAGTGAAAAATCCCTCTGAACAATATTCAGTGCCAGCTGATTTCCCTTAGATTAAGAAATGTTTAGCGTGCATTACTGATCATGCATTACTGATCATACATTGGAAGCAGAGATCTCTGAGTTCATTCAGTGTGTGGTTGTGTCACTAAATAGTGGGTAAAGGTTTAAAAGTAACCATTGTAACTATGAATCAAGTGTTTGTTACAGGAGAAGCCCTAGTTCCTGGAAGAAGGTAACAAAAATAAAACTTCTGTGTTAATGTGTAGGCATACATACTGCTACTAAATGCATGTATCCACGGGAGCCCTTTTGGAGGATTTTTGGCTGTTTTTTTTTTCCTTTTTAATGTATTCCTTTGTTTTCCAAAGAACTAGATGGATGTAAAAGTCAGAGTGTGTAAATCCATGTGGAAACCTGATGATGTATTTCAAAAATAGTGTAAAACTGTTAGCTCTGTCAACTAAAACCTTTTGATAAAGGTTACATTTACACTCTATTTCCAATCTTCTTCCTGCAGCTAATATCAAACAGCACTGTCCTTGTAACCACATTCTGCTAAGGTACAAGGAAAGTAAGAGAACATCTCTGGTCATTTGTCTTGCTGCACATAGCTGCGAACTGTGTAGTTTGTTCTGCCTTAACATCCACATTCTTTTTGGTTGCTCACCTCCCTTCTTTGTAGACTTATTATCACAACAAATTAACAACTGCTTAAAGACAAAAAAAATCTGCTTTGCTTAGCTTCAGTATAGTTTAACTAATAATAATAATAATAATTTAAGGTTAATTTAATAATGAACCATATTAATTTCCTTAGTTAGCTGTTGTCAGTGAACCTTATTGTCTTGAGTCTGCCTCTAAAAATGGTCCATGTTCCTAGTTTAAATTATAGATTGGTATTTTGGTATTAAAGAATAATTCTTGTTCTAAATGCATGGAACTTTAGTTAGATGTAGTTTAACTTTAAAATGGAGATTTGTAATAGTTGTCGTAGCATCAGCACTGTGTGATCCTCTTTTATGGTGTAAGCAGGATCTGAGACGGGTTCAGAAATGAAAGACATCTATCTTGATATGCAAGGTAGACAATTGGAAATGCCTATCAAGTAGACATGTTTCTCTGGGTCTGTAGGCATAAATACGTATCTATAGAAGCAGGCCTTTTATCAACTTTATTTTTTGTCAGCAGAACATGGCTTCTTATTCCTGTTTTTCTAGGCAGTTTGAAATCTCATTCATTTCAAAGACTAAGATGGGGTTAATAAACCATGTTGAAAAGAGAATCAAACCCAGATGTTTAAGTTCTTCCATGTTGCTGTTTTAGGGTTTGTGTTTAGAGTTTAAAAAACACAAAATCTCAACAGTGACAACTTAATAAAGAGCACTAAATGCATATTGCGACACAACAGCCTTGAAACTAAGATTAAAATTTCCCACAGGTTGCAGTTTATTTAGTAGTCATTAATAAATTCTTACAGAAATTATTTTTAGTTTTAAGGACGCTAAGTTCTCAGACTTAACTGTATGTTTAACTTAGAGGTCTTGACACATCTCATCTAAGTCAGTAGGAGTTATCCCTTGCATGAAGGGAGCTGAGCTTATATATATCTAAGGCTAAAGTCTTTTGTCAGCGCTTACCACAAGCACATGGTGATTGGAATTCAGGAGCTTGAGAAGTGCAAGTAATCTTTTCATTATCTGGCCTAACTGGGGACTGGGATGCTCTTAGTGTACCAAAACTGGCTGACATG
The DNA here is from genome assembly GCA_020745705.1 of Hemiprocne comata. Lineage (NCBI taxonomy): Eukaryota > Metazoa > Chordata > Aves > Apodiformes > Apodidae > Hemiprocne > Hemiprocne comata. Next base: position 66,628,131 of record CM036616.1, on the reverse strand, counting down.
AATACCAAGGAATCTGTTACAGAAGTACCCAGAATAGAGCAACAAACAGTCCATGTCTGTCAGAGATAATCAGTGGCTGGACTTCAGCTGCTGCTTGGATTTTTCTGCTTTGTGCACTTACATTCTAGATTCAGGGAGGGGGTTACTTGCCTGCGTACAAACTGCTGGACTTTTCTAAGTTTATGTGGTGATATCCCTGAGAGGATCAGCTGACAGCTACCTTTTTTCTTGTTCCACCCTGAATTCACCAGGTCTAAATCAGGTGAAAGCTGCTGTACTGTTGCTGGAAGCTGTAATGCTGACAAACTTGCATGATGCTGGCACTTTGCATTGCACATGTATCTCTGTGTGGCAAAGTTAACAATAGTCTGGTTAACCAGAAGATGCCTGCAATCTAGTAATTGTTAAAAATGATAATTATAATTATGAAAAAAACCTAGCTGATTTTTTGCTTGATAGTTGGGTTCCAATGAAGTGGGAAGGAACATTTTGAATCACAGCTGAGAAAATCGTAGCATGGATGATGTGACTGTTTTTTCAAGATGCAACTTTTGTTTAAACCTGTGACTTTTAGCAGACTTACAAGATGAACTGACTTGTGCATACAGTTTTGCCCTCTACAAATAACATGCTGATGACATAATAAGTTAACCACTTAATTTCTATAGATGCTTTTAATGCCTTAAAATCTGCCCAGTGTTTATTCTCTGTTTATTTGCTTTTGATAAACCTCACACCTGATGGAACTATTGAGTTTCTGTTAAAGCTTGACCTCTGGCTTTTTTTTCCTCTTTGCAGGTATTTGTGGAAACGCTAGACAAATGTTTTGAAAACGTCTGTGAACTGGATTTAATTTTCCATGTAGACAAGGTACTGTGATGAGCTCCTGTAGTATTTCTTGTTGGGTAAAATGTTTGGTTCAACTGATACTTGGTACTAAACTCTGTAGTGATTCTACTTCTGTTGTCAGTGAAATTGAGACACACTATTTTTAAGACTTGAAAGCTGTGATGAAACATGTCTTTCTGAGGAAAAATAATGTGGGAGATTTGCAGAGTGTTATTGCACATCTCGTCAAATTGCAGACATCTGAATATCCTCAGAGTAGGACTTAGTGTCAAGAAATAATTTGTTCTGTTTTGTTTATGGTTAGGTTTTACAGTACTCAGAACTGAAATTGCTAGAGGGTTTTCCACTTAGGGCTGGCAGTTGCCTTTCACATGCTATGATTATGTAATTTAAATGCTGTGTGGATCTTTTAAGTCTCAAACAGACAGTATGTCTTTTTTCAAACATGTCGAAACAATCTTCTTTGAATATTCTCAGTTATCAGGAACAAGTGTTCTATTATTAATCTCGTTTTGAGAAATCCGAGTACTGTAGTAATCTTTCATTTAAAAGGACGTTGGCACCTTTTGGTGTAAGACCTAGGATGCTGAGAATGGGATATGCAGAATCTAATCCTTCAGTTGCATTTTGTGCCTACTATTGCTTTCTGTGCAGTCGCCTTTCCTCATCTGTGAACATTTTTTTGCATCAGTAGCAAAAGATGCAAAAGGAAAATAAGACCAAAAAAATAATTAAAAGTGGACTAAAAGTGGTAACAAATTAAGTATTGGAAATAACCATTTGGGATTGCCTTTTTTGTTTCAAAAGGAGGAAGTTTTTCTGGGTGAAACACTTACAGCTTGACCAGACAGTGACATTCAAATGACCTTGAGTAGGCAATTGATCTGATACCATGCTCATGACAAGTCATGAGCTGGTCTAGCCTGGCTGGAACACCCTGCCTGTTTCCAAAATGGCAGACTAAAGTACAAAAGAATTTATAAGTGGTTTATATGTTGGCTTCAAGCTTAAAGAACCGTAACACTGTAATAATACTGTGGCAACGAGTTTGATCTTTAGATGCTGTTGGAAAAAATGTCTCAGAAAGCTATCATAAGCATCTTTTACAACTAAAATACTAGAATACATTCAGTTAGGGATGTAGGGAAATACTTTCATTTTTCCACAAGTTTTTCTAGCCTAGTGAAATATTCCTGGGAGCATAATGATCTTTTCTTCCAAGAGTTTATTATCTGATCAGAACAGTGAACCCTCCAGAATCAGATTGGAGCTTGAAGACAAGAAAATGTGTTTGCACAATTTTCCTGGGAGAGTGTTTTCTTGATGCATTCCTTCACCACATTTGTTGAAGCATGTGTTCTTGCTTTTAGACAAGAAGTAGGAAGCACTTTTTATTTTTGTAATAACACCTCAAAATTATGACTACTTCTTCACTGCATCTGTCATAATAGAGATAATGGCAATAACTACCAAAGGCTGGATATTGGCAGCAGTCATACAAGAATGTTGCTATCCGTATAATATTCAAGTATACTGCCGTTCTGTGGGGCATCAGTGCTATAATGGCTCAGAAACCTGAAGTTTGTCTTACGCCCTTTTTTATCTGCAGGCAGTGCTCCCTTGTCAATTACTTCTTAATCTGTAGCTTGCTTGCATGTTGCAGGCTTCTTTCAGAAATTTCACCAAGGGGAATTCATGCCTTGGTCAGATGCATTCTTTGAACCTGTAAATCTAATTATTTCTCTTGTTATTATGCAGTGGTTGCATTGTTTTATTGTTGCACTTGGGCTACAATCTTACTTTTATAATCAGTGGTCCATGTACTCAAGAAGCATTTTTTTTTTCTTTCTGAGTTATAAAATGGTAAAACAGTTCAGCTTCTTTGTTCTTAGCACAGAATAATTTATACTCAAAGGGACCTCTGGAGGCCATGTAGTGTAATGCCACTGCTCAAGCTTGGCCAGTTCTTGATTTTGTTTGTCTTCATATTATACAAAATACATCGGATGGGTCATAGTTGTTCCCTGGACTGTCATACATAATGTGCAGTTACTGTAGAGACCTTGCACTTTTTTAAGGTGATTTTACCAGCTGGCTTTCTCAATGTCATCTCTTGAGCAATATCTCTGCATCTTCTACCAGGCTAGAAAAAAAACAACAAAGAACAAACCAAACCAAACTCACCCAAACCAAATCCAATCCACAGGAATTTGTTAAAAACCGTATGCAAAGGTGCTACTGCTCCTGTGAATTCATAGTTGAAGATGTGTCATTAAGTAATATGCTCAGTGAGGTCTAGTATCTCCTTCAATCCAAGTGATGATAGAGAACATTGATATTAATGATACTGTTTTCATAAACCCTTGGAGATTTGTTTGGACACCTGTGTAACTGTCTGTGATGCTGCCACAGTGATTTTTAAAAATATTTACGACACTTGAGAAGTAGTTTATTCCTGAGCAATTTAATAATCTGGCTGTTATAGAATCATAGAATGCCAGGTTGGAAGGGACTTCAAGGGTCATCTGGTCCAACCTTTCTAGGTACTACTATAGCTTACATTGTCATGGCTCAGCACCCTGTCAAGCTGAGAATTAAAACTGTCCAATGTGGGGGAATCTACCACTTCCCAGGGAGACTGTTTGAATGTTTGACTGTCCTCATGGTAAAAAATTTACCTCTTGTGTCCAGTCGGGATCTCCCAAGGATCAACTTGAGCCCATTACCCCTTGTCTTTTCTACGGGACTCCTTGTCAATGGGAAGTCTCCATCTTCTTTGTAGCCACCCTTTTAGTACTGGAACATGGCAGTGAAGTCTCCCCAAAGCCTTCTTCTCTCAAGGCTGAACAAACACAGTTTTCTCAGCCTCATATGGCAGGACCTCCAGTCCTCTGATCATCCTTGTGGCCCTTGTTTTTTATGAGGTTGGCTGATGTAAAACCATTGTATTTAGAAATGCAGTGAATCGGTCTTTTCTAATTTCATATATATGTATATGTGATTTTTTTTTCTTTCCTGATCATACATAATTGTATATATACAGACACTTTTGATGCAATTGATATTGCTGACATATGCATTACACTTAATCTGTCCCTGTCCCTAATTAGAATCATAGAATCATAGGGGTTGGAAGGGACCTCTGAAGATCGAGTCCAACCCCCCCTGCTGCAGCAGCAACACCTAGGGCAGATCACACAGGACCACACCCAGATGGATCTTGAAAGTCTCCAGAGAAGGAGACTCCACAGCCTCCCTGGGCAGCCTGTTCCAGTGCTCCATCACCCTCACAGTAAAGAAGGTTTTCCTCATGTTGAGGTGGAACTTCCTGTGTTGTAACTTGGTGCCGTTTCCCCTCGTCCTATCGCAGGGCACCACTGAAAAGAGACTGGCCCATTCTTGATATCCACCCTTCAGGTATTTATAGACATTAATAAGGTCCCCTCTTAGTCTTCTCAAGACTGAACAGCCCCAGGTCTCTTAGCCTTTCCTTGTATGTTCCAGTCCCTTAATCATCCTCGTAGCCTCTGTTGGACTCTTCCCAGTTGTCACGGTTTGGCTCTAGGTTGGTAGTCAAACCAATAACAATAATGCTCTCAGTCCCACCCCCCTGCCCCAAGGCAGGGAAAGAGGGAGATAAATGAGAAAGAGAGGCTTTCTGGGTTGAAAAGTGAAACAGACTGGTTTTAATTATTAGTGATAAGGGAATATATATATATATATATTTATAAAGGGATGTGCAACACCCGATCCCCTCCCTCCTCCCCCAGCGACTCTCACAGCAACTCTTCTCCCTGGTGACTCCAGCTGAAGGGGGGAGTGTCCGGGCGCACGGACGGGGCCTCGGGTGTCGGCTGGGAAGGAAAATGGGAAAACAGAGCCAAAGAGAGGGAGATAGAAGTGACAGTAAGCAGAAAAGTGAGAGAAAAAGGAAACTAAAGGCTTGACTTCTGTGATGTCTTAACCTATACTGAAAGCCAAATAGAGAAAATATTATGAGAAGGGAATATTCTGATTTGCTGATCCTGCCTTTGGTCTAATCTGCTCCCCCATAGGTGGGGAGGCTGCAGACAGTCAGAAGTGACCTTGGTTATTATCAGTCCACTGATGCTACTAAAAAAAGTTCACTGGAAGACAAAAAGAATCAGCAAAGAGAAAGTTCGCTTCACCCTGGCTCCAACCAGGACACCAGTATATCCCTGTCCCTCTTGAACTGGGGAGCCCAGAACTGGACACAATACTCCAGAAGTGGAGTATTACGAGGGCAGAGCAGAGGGGGAGGAGAACATCCCTTGACCTACTGGCCACACTGTTCTTAATACATCCCAAGATACTATTGGCGTTCTTGACCACAAGGGCACATTGCTGTCTCATGGATAACTTGTCCACCAGGAACCCAAGGTCCTTCTCCATGGGGCTGCTTTCTAGCAGGTCAACCTCTAATCTGTATTGGTGCATGGTGTTTTTTCTCCCCAGGTCCAGGACTCTACACTTGTTCTTGTTGAATCTCATTAGGTTCGTCTTTGCCCAGCTCTCCAGTCTGTCTAGATCAATCCTCTGCATTCATAATTCTCTGCATCTAGCTTTTTAAAAACATTTAGATTTGCTACCTGTAATGGATAGACCAAGTTTCTGGCTCCGAAGCATTTGTTTTTACCAGTGAAACTCTCTGCATCATGAAGTAGCATGTTTTTACCATAAAATCATAAGGTAATTCACTTACGGACTTGAGGGTGCCTGATGCAAGGTGCTGCTCACAGCAGGATCAGCCATAAGGTCAGACCAGGCTGCTCAAGGAGGGAGGGAGCTTGCACAGCCCCCAAGCAGCCCATGCCACTGCTCGCCTCTCCTCCTGGGGAAAGGTTTCCTTACAGCTGTTCCCAGCCCCTCCTGTCCCCTGCCTTCCTGCCATTCTCTGCTGAGAAGAGCCAAGCTCCCTGGCAGCCCCTTGTAGGTGCTGTGGTTGCTGTTAGGTGCCCCCAAGACCCCCTTGTCCAGGCTGAACCAGCCCTGGTTCTCCAGTCTCTCTGCACAGGATGGATGCACTTGCCCCAACCATTTTGGTGGCCCTCTGAACTCCAATTGTCTCTCTTGCCGTTGTAGACCTCAAACTAGACACAGTGTTCTAGGTGTAATCCAACACATTATATATTTACCATGTCAGTAGCACTTTAGAGGAAAAAAATATCTTTGTTGTGAGTGGTGTTTACAGGACTGGAATTGCTTATCCTTGCCTGTTAGGGGGGAAAAATAGCTACCAAAACTGGCATGATTTAATTACATTTCTTTTAAAATGCACTTTGTAGTCTGTATCAGAGAAACCAGAACGCTTGTGAAAACCTAATCAAATGCACAATCTCTTCAGTCATTTTGGTGTAGGTTTCATATGAAGTTCAGCCTGTTATCTTAGAAATTCAGCATCTCAGTATTTCTTATCAGTAAGCTGTTAGAGATACCTGAGAAGAGGTTTGGTGGGGTTTTTTTTTGTTTGTTTGTTCTGGGTTTTTTTTGTTTGTTTTGTTTTGTAAAAACATCACTCATTATTTTTTGTTTTATTTTAAAACAGAAATGAATAATCTGTAAAGATCAAGGACTGTCCTTTTACCTTCTTTTTTTCTGTCCTGCTAGACTTCCACAGCTTCTGCTGTGAAGTTCTCTGCTGAAAAAGAGCAAAGAAGGAACTTACTGCTATGTCATTTCTTGCCTCTTCAGTCAGACACGTATATGTGAACTACCCCCCCCTGTGCTTTGAAAGAAAGGACAAGTTCTAGAACTTACCAGAGATTTCAAGAATGTTAAGAGGAAATAGAATTAAATTCCTTTTCTTCTCCAGGATTTAGGCGGGAATTCAGTCTCTCATGTACTTATCAATGCAGTTTCAGATATCCTCCACAAATTAAAATGTATTCTTCAACAGCAGAAATATTATTTTTACTTTAAAGTTAGTAGTTTCTGAATTTTGGGGCTATTAGTTAATACTAAAGTTACAGCTGGAATTTCTTTTTTTGTCATAACCAGCTCTGTCAAAAAGAGCAAAATGATAAATCATAGAATTGTTAAGGTTGGAAGGGACCTCAAAGATCATGTAGTTCCAACCACCCTGCTATGAGTAGGGATCCCTACCACTAGACCAGGTTGCACAAAACCTCATCCAACCTGGCCTTAAAAACCTCCAGGGATGGTGCATCAACAACCTCCCTGGGGAACCTATTCCAGTACCTCACCACCTTTATACTGAAGAATTTCTTCCTAATATCTAACCTAAATCTCCCCTCTTTCAGTTTAAAACCATCACCCCTTATCCTATCACTATCTTCTCTGATGAAAAGCTCTCCACAGCTTTCCTGTAGCCCCTTCAAGTACTGGAAGGCTGCTCTGAGGTCTCCCCGGAGCCTTCTTTTCTCCAGGCTGAACAGCCCCAACTCTCTCAGCCTGTCTTCATAGCAGAGGTGCTCCAGCCCCTTGATCATCTTTGTGGCCCTTCTCTGGACCCTTTCCAACAGCTCCATGTCTTTCCTGTGCTGAGTGCTCCAGAGCTGTACACAGCTGTACTCCAGGTGGGGTCTCACCAGAGCAGAGTAGAGGGGCAGAATCCCTTCCCTGGCCCTGCTGGCCACACTACTTTTGATGCAGCCCAGGACACAATTGGCCCTCTGGGCTCCAGCGCACACTGGCAGCTCACGTTGAGCTTCTCATCTACTACCACCCCCAAGTCCTCCTCCTCAGGACTGTTGGACTCCATTCTCCCCCAGCCTGTATTTGTGCGTGGGGTTGTGCTGACCCAGGTGCAGGACCTTGCACTTGGCCTTGTTGAACTCCATGAGGTTGGCATTGGCCCACCTCTCCAGCCTGTCATGGTCCCTCTGGATGGCATCCCTTCCCTCTAGGGCGTCAGCAACTCCACACAGCTTGGTATCATCAGCAGACTTGCTGAGGATACACTCAATCCCACCATCCATGTTTCCAACAAAGATGTTAAACAGCACTGGTCCACATACTGACCCCTGAGGAACACCACTCATCACTTGCCTCTGCTGGGGCACTGGATCATTGACCACAACTCTCTGGGTGTGGCCATCCAGCCAATTACTTATCCACCAAGTGGTCCATCTGTCAAATCCATGGCTTGTCAGATTGGACACCAGGATGTCATGTGGGACAGTGTCAAATGCCTTGCACAAATCCAGGTAGATGACATCAGTTGCTCTGCCACTATCCACCATCTCTGTAGCCTTGTTGTAGAAGGCCACCAAACTGGTCAGGCATGATTTGCCCTTAGTGAAGCCATGTTGGCATAAATACTCCCCTTAAATCTGGAGGTGATGACTGCAGTTTCTATTATGGAGCCAGATGCATTTATAAGAAGAAAATAAAATCAAATTTTATAATCTGCAGAAGCAAATTATGGTATTTGCACTATTAACTGTATTTTTATTGGCATGGAAAAGAAGCAATTCATAGTAAACTCTCAGACTAGATAAGATGAGCCAGAAAATGTTCCACTTTTGAAAGGAGACATGAATTACTTATTAGTCTTTCCGTAAGTCTGGATAATGCCCTAGAAAACAAAAAAAACCCCTAGATTTCATAGCCTGTAAAAAATACTTGCTTAGTAAATTATTGATAAAATAGAACAAAAATTGCCAGATTAAACTGTATTATGAAGACCTTTATAGATTTTATGTTTTGTTTTTGGTGGCTATGCATATTGTAAAAGCTAGTTTTTCTATATTCTGAGGAGAATCCCCTTTGGCTTAAAAGTTGTGGAGTAGTCAAGAGGGCTGGATAAACCTGTGCAGAAGCTTAAAAACACCACTGATCTTGGAATGCAGTGTAATTGTGATTGAAGCTGCAAATTTGTCTACTTCTAAAACACATCTCTTGTACCATCTCTTCCCTAAGAAATTACAAAACCTAATAACTGTAATTTATCAGGGAAAAGACTCTTTGATTTTATTTCTGAGGTATGGCACAAAAACACAAAGTGTTGGCGGTGTGATGTACTACTTAGAGTTAATCTTTAGAATTGGTTGATTCAGAGATTTACTTTTATCCTTGATCCATGGGGAAATTGCATGAATATCCAAAATAATAGCAGAATTATGCTTTGAAGTACCAGGTTGCACAATGTGTTTATTTCAGAAAAGTAATAAAATATTCCTTGTCTTCAGAATTACAATGGGATTAAAACATTATACATTACATAGTAACTGTTTTTTTAACTAGGAAGTATGAGGAAGTCTGCTTTTTTAAAATAAAAAAAAAATCCTTTAGATAAACTACAAATATGGACTCTGAAGCAGAGAATCATGAACCAGGGGTCACATCCCCAAATCAGGGTTGCAGGGAAGAGGAGTTTACATGAACCCTTTTCATTAATATCGCCAGTTGGCTTGTGTGGTCCTTCAGTTTGAGCCCTACCTGTCAGTCTGAGTCCTAGATGCTGAAGGCTCCCTGTTTATGGCATAACTCAGGTGTATTAATTGTACTCTAAGCCTAGTTGGGGTACCTATGGTGGCTGGGCATCACTATGTCTCTCCTCCTTCAAAGGAAGTTCTTACACATCTATTTGTGAGCAGTTTGTTTAACCTTGTAGAGCCTGTTGCTTAGCCGTGTTACTGCTGTTGTTGCTAATTGGAACTCTTGTCTGTGGCCCTTGAATAGAAAACATGTACTGAAATAAAGATGAATGTGAAAGTTTCTTCTAGCTTTGATAAGCAAAGTGGTATAGATAAAAAGTTTTAACACAATTATGAGCAAAGAAAATACTGGAGAAATGAACATAAGGTTATGAGCTTTGTTCCCAAATGGTTTTAAACAAATTGCTAACACTAACTGAGTTACAGAATATATGTGTTTGTGTATTGATGAATTTAGGTAACATCTGTCCAGATACTTGTATGACTTGTTACATTTTAAAATTTTATTTTGGTCTTTTTTAGGTCCATAATATATTGGCTGAAATGGTCATGGGTGGAATGGTTCTGGAGACCAACATGAATGAAATTGTCACTCAGATTGATGCTCAAAATAAACTGGAGAAGTCTGAGGTAAGAGTGACACACTGTAGTTTCTGAACAAAAAACATGGTTGTAGGAAATGCTTGCTACATAATGCTGTTTGTCCTTCACTTGCAAACTATATACAGCTGCTTGCTTATAATGCTAAGAACTGACAATGTGTTGTTAGGTTAGGATGTGGTACCCTTTCATCATGAGTAATGGTTGCTTACAGTCACTGCTGATTAGTTTTGCTATTTGTATCTGATAGCATTGTGTGGCATTGCTATTGAGATACTTCTGTAGTTGTCTAGGTTTCTCTTGCAGAAAACATTTTATTTACAGTGTATTTATTATACGGGACTAGTGACTATAACGCTTAAATGACATAAAGAACCAAAGTGCATATACAAAGACTACCTATTCCTGTATGCTAGTATATTTCTAGCATCTGAAATAAATAGGCTATTTAGTGTCACAATAGTACTGCAATGCAAAGTAGTAAATAGGACTGAAATGGGCTAGATAGATTTTAAAGCCCAGTTTTAGACCCTATAAAGAAAATATAAATTCTGCCATTTTAGGAATCCAAACGTGGTTTTCAGTAGACTAGATTTGAGTGAGAAAACGATATTCTGTATATGCCCATAACAATCTAAGTGAGGGATACTCACAGAAGTTATGGGAAAGCCTTTTCAATTCAACAATTGCTGAATTTGTGTTTAGGAAAAAAAAACCCACTTAAGACTAAAAAAAGGATTTTAGAAATATTTCAGCTATGACACAGAATAATACTGTTCCTTTAATGTGGCCAGAAATGCCTTGTGAGCCAAAATACTACTAGTACATCTCAGTAGTTTCACAGCAACACATCATCTGATTTTTGAAGCGTAATATTTGAACTTTTAAAATGTGGAGACTTCTAAAGTTGAAGTCAGCTGAGTAGATTAAAATATTGCAGGTGGCATGAATATGAACTAAATGACATTTCAGGAGAAGTCTCAGAAAACTTCCTAGTTTTAACTTAAGTGCAACAAAGACAGAAATGAATTCTTCAGCTTTTTTTGTGGTACAATGTGTTCTGTTCTCCTAATTCTGCAGTCTCACAGTGCACTATCTCAAGTCTTTTAATACCTTTAATTGTCTGTTTTACACAACTTCCAAACTTTATCCAAGAACAGCACAACATTGTAGGAAAAATAGGAAAAAGCTAGGTATGGTATGATACAGTGCATAGCATTATACATCTAGAAAGATTGTATTGTATATTGTATATTATGAAGATGTCCAACGTTCCTTTAAACACTTTTCTCAAACTCAGAATGAGCCATTGATCATAGATATAAATATTTGGGATTATTCTCCTAAATTTTTACTGTATTTTAATAACTTATGTATACATGTATTTTTCTTTATCTGTTTAAAAGGTAACATAGTGTCCCAAAAGCTGAACTTACTGAGCAGCTATGTTCTACCTGGTATTATGCACATATAAGTTTTACCTAAAAGTATTTAATTAGGGTATTTATTCTTAATTACGTAAATTCTGTTACAAAATCAACTGTAGACAAGTCTCTGAATAGTTGTCTGAAACAGTTCACTTCAGTGGAGCCAGCTCAAATACTTGCTGTTTTCCATCATTCATCAGTAAGTAATTATTTCTTTTAAGATGCTTTTAGTATAAAAATAGGTCATACAAGGTATAAAAATAGGTCATGTAAGATATAAAGAACCATGTAGAGCTCAGAACATATGCAAGGCAAGTAGGAAGTTGTTCCTTTACATTCAGCAATGAATTATAGAAGGTGAAGAAGTAGCAGTGATAAAATAAAACATGTGGTGACCGGAATGGAGTACAGCATTTCACAATCTGCTCACCACAAATGCTTTTTTTTTTCTTTTTAAAATTTTTTTTGTATTTCAGTGACTGTTTTTTTCAAATATAACAGTTACTGTAATGCTGGCATACTTCACAATACCTGGTAACTATTTCCTCAGATCATTAACCATTTGTTTCATGTATACCCACAGAAATTTCCTGATTGGTATCTTTTGTCTTTTTGATCAAGATTGTAAATCTTTCAACCTGTTTTTCCTGAACGTGTATTTTCTAGATACAAGCAAATCCTCTTCATGTGAATAAAAATCAGTAATAACTTCCTGATGTTTTTGAATGCTGCTCACTAAGAAATCAAAACTAGTGGATCTTCTTAGTTTTTCTTTAATATTTGAAAAAATATATTATTTTTAACATTTATAAATTATTACTGATATAGTCTGTAGTTCATAGGACTGCCACCGATGCCACAGCACTCTTGCTTTAGTCTGTTTGGCTTATTAGACCTCCATCATAGTTCTTGCATCCATAAAATAGCTGCTTTAAGGTTAAATTGCCTTTTCTTTTATAGCTGAAATGATGAAGCTAATAAAATTGCAACTGAGCTACATTTTCAGAAATATTTTAATTTTTTTATTGTGTCCATCTGCCTTCCCTTCATATACAGAATTCAGCCATTTGATGTAAGTTGTGTATTAGGTTTCTAAACAGTCTTTCAGTTAGGATTTAGTGAAGAAGATCAAACATGTAAATTAAATTCACAAGTATTTCAGCAAAGTTATGAACTCAAAGAATTTGTTAATGTTTTCATCAGAGATTAATTATTTAAACCACTATGAGGTAGTCGCTAGCCTTTGATTTCTGATTCAGCTCTTGTATTGCTTGGGTGGGCAACAAAGGAAATTCTGTTTCTGTCCTTAGAAATGTTGTTTTTATTGCATTTCCCTACCATTCAGTTTAGTGTTTATCTGTGAATGATTTCTGATCAATTCTCCTAAAGCCAAAGGATCATTATGATTAAGGGAGGGAATTTTTGGGAGAGGGGTCATTGGGATCTTATCCAGAGCATTTGAAAGTATTGTAGGTAAACCTGGGATACCTCTTTTCTATTTGGAGTGTTCAACTGCGTGTGATTTAGACTTTTTAAGTTGGGCCTCATTTTTTTTGAACCTCCTGATCTTTTCTAGCTCTTTCCATTCTTCTCTCTTACAGACCTTTATCTTTCAGTCTCCCAGACAGGACAGGTAGACAAAGGTATTGCTGACTTTTAGAAAAAATGTACTTTTAACAAAAAGGGAAAGCAAAATGATGTCAAAGGCAATAAATTATGTAGGCCAGACTCAAAAATCTATGTGTAAAAATACCCATACTAGTCCTTGTAGCCTACTTTTTGTGATAGTTTCTTCTTGTAGTTCCCTCATCTTTTTATTGGCTATAGTGTATTTTACTAGCTTTCCATTGACATCATATTTTTTATTTTATTTATCTTCCTGCATTTTAGAATTTACCTTTTCTTTGTATTATTGTTTAAGAAACAAAGGAATATGAACTCTTATGAATATTAACAAAACTCCTGCAAAACTAATTGAATAAAAATTGAACATACATAAATTATGATATTACGATGTAATAGAAATAGCTTCCTTATTGGGAGAGTCTTGTACCTGCTAGTCTAAAGTAGGTTGTATGAACACTTGGTTCACCATTAAGTATTTCCAGATTAAAACAAAGAACTTTTACCTGCTTGCAGAGAGAAGTTTCAGAACTAGTTTCAAGTGAAAAAATTTAAAAAAGAAAACACCCCAAACCCAACAACCCACAAAACCCAACAAATTAAAATAATTTTATACATACAGAGCAAAATTATCAGTACAATTTGTAAAGAGGATGTAGAAATTTCAAAGTTGATCTTTCAACCTGAAGTATATTAAACATAGGATGAGAAGGGCTGTCAGCATGTACTCAACTTCAGTTGAACGTTTGCTGCCCTTGCGATCTGAATCACTGGGTTTTGCTTTCAGATATCTTGTTAACCGCAGTCACTGAACATCAACAACTAAAATAATAACTGAAAAAGGAGGAGGCAAATGTATGTTTGAAGTTCAGTTTATGGCCATTGTCCTCCATCATTTGCTGTTTGAAACATTTAGTTCAGCTCAACAGTTTGAATGTCAGTCGATGTCAATTGCAATACCTTAGAATTCATTTCCACTCATTTTAAGTATCTGTGTATTCAAGCTGCAGGTATTTTAAATAGCTGAAATTTTAAGCCAATGAAGTTTGTTTAATTTATTAATAGCTTTGCTCTTTACTTTTTACATGATCTTCCTAGGATAAATTAACGTAATACATTTAAGATCTAACAAATATATTCTGTAATTGGATTTAGTAGCACTAAGTTGTAAAGCATTAGCTAAAAATATGTTGGGATAGTGTGTAAAAGTTTTACCTAAATTTGAAGTGTGCTATAGCACATGAAAAAATTAAGCAAATTACCTTCCTTTGCCTAATATGTCAACACCTTGTAATAGATAATCTGTATTTCCTTGTAACAGTAAGGAGATTTATTTCAGGGTTGTTTTTTTTTTTCTTTTGTTTGGTTTTTGTTTGGTTTTTTATTAATTCATTAAAAGCTGCTTTTCTTTTTCTCTGTTCTGCTCACACATGTTCTGTTTTTATTTTTGGGTCTGGCAATGAAAGACAAACAAACAAATAATTAATCATTCCCATCCATTACTCTCTTTGTGATTCAAGTGCTTAAAATTTCTAAGAGTATGTCTTAAGTCTTCTTATCTGTTTGGCCTCATTTTGATATACTTGCAGACTTCATTTTGTTTTTTCTCTAATTATGTTCATTTATTTAACTTCATAAGCAGAGAACATGATCATTCCTTTATATTATGTATTGCACCCTTTCATGATTTCATAACCCTGCTGCTTTGAAGTCATACTTGTGCTGGAAAGAAGCACTGATATGAAACAGCAGCAGCAGAGAGGTCCTAGTACCTCCGAAATACCTGGAAAAGGGTGGCTTATTTTGCAAAGCATTAGCCTTCATTATTTTGTTTTCCAGTGGGCTGTGCGTTTTTGTATGTTTATTTCATTGATAGCTAGCTCTGTGTAGAGTTGTTTGGGATGGTGATTTGAACATTTAAAAATATATTTGTATATGCATATTAACTATATTTGTGATGTGCGGTGCTTTTTCCAAATGATTTCCTGAATTTAAAGAGTAAAACAGTGTTTCTGGGATCACTTTCTTATGAAGTTATCAGTGGCATATTATGAGAAAGGATGATTATAAGAATGAAGCAAATTGGTTCTTATAGTGATAAATAATGACCTAAGTAAGCTAACAACAGTTGATATTTCTCACTTGACAGACTAGGACCAATAAAATAAAAGCTTGGTTTTTAAATGTGTCTGTTTCAATCTCTTAAAATAGCATTATTGTTTTGTATCTGTTGCATTGCTCTTCCACTCTAAAAGTGTATGAAAAAGTTTACTTGCATTTTTTCGCAGTAACTGAACCTAAAATTTTAATGCAGTGTTTCAACATTAAAGTACAACCCTTAATCACAAATGACATTGAGAATACAAAGCAGCTGTGGCAAAAATATGGTGTATTGGCTTATTGTAATACCAGCTGTATGCAATTCATACTGTATTTCTGAAATTCCATTAGTATGTCTTAAGAAGTTTCATTTTCATTTGCTCAAGCCATTTGCTTGCTGTGACAGGCAGTCCACCTTTCACTGCATGTTTAAGCTTGCTATGTGTTTTGTTTTGTTTTGTTTTTCCCAAGTGAAACAGTTTTTTCTTTGCACCTCACCAACTTAACCTGCTGAATTATTTGATAAAAAAGGCAGTTGAAACTTGGCCAGTTCAGTCTTAACAGTGATGGCTCTTTTTACCAGGTACCTCTATAAAACTGCTTAAATGCACAGTGGGCTGGAAATATTACTTGTAGTATCTTTGTGTTTGCAACTACAGTTCACTTTCTGTAAAAGAAACAATAAAAAAATAGAAGGGCTGCATACTGTTTCACATGCTAAAAAGGAATACTAAGGCACTTGGATATAATAGCATTTGAAGTAATGTGTTACCCAGTTTGGAAGTTTTAAGTACTTTTCTGTTGGTTTATCCACATTAGGCATTTTAATGAACTGTTTGGGCTCTCTTAGAAATACTGTATGACTATATTGTGTTTGATGGGGTTGACATTAATTGTGATAAATAGCATTTTGCTATGCATATTATAATACATTGAATTACAAACCTTCTTTAATACAGACAATTACAGGAAAAGATAATGTAATAGTTTGAAAATCTTTACTCCAGCATATCATAGTGAAATACAATCTCAATGGGGAAAAAAAAAAAAAGGTAATTTGAAATTCATAGTATGTGTGTCAGGGATCTTTGCTGATCCTGACCCAGAATGGTCATCATGGAATGTGACTGTTGGAAGTCGTGACTGTATAAGGGGGTGGAAGGGCAATGGTCATGTCAACTGTGGTATTTTAAATAATTCTCAATTGTGTCTCCATTGTATCCTATGCCTTTGGGGCGGGAGGCAGGGACTGTAAGTCTGTGTAAAGAGGATAGCTGCAGGTAGGTAAAAATAATGACCAGTTATACTAAAACTTTTATTTGTCCATTAAGAGTGATTAACTTTCATTAAATTAGGGTAAGGAATCTCCATCCTAGTCACCTAGAAGGCATCTCTCTTTCGAATTGCCAGCCATGCCTGTTTGTGTGGACCATGTCCCTCACTTAAAATATTTTTCTGGTTTCCCATTGTTTCAGTTACAAATTGTATAATTCATTGCTTTTGTTACTCTTTTATTAGTATTTTCATCCTCTCTATGGAAAACAGTTTACATTGCCCCACTTCTGGTTTTGCTTAAAGAATATTTCTCCAGTAACTGAACATAGAATTTAAAGGATAGAACCAAATAAAAAGCAATTGTGTTTATTGTTTCATCTGGTAAAACTTCACTGGTAGTTAGTTACCTCTTGATTTCCAATTAGTATTTCTGAGTTCTCAGATATAAAAGGACAGTGTTGAACAGCTTCATATCTTCTGCACTGTTTTTTAATAAACAGCAAGAAATGGGAGTGTCTAATACTACTCCTTTAAGATCCTGCAGAATCAGGGATGCAGATTCTGGATACTTGCATTTCTTAACACAGCTTGTGTTAGGTCCAGATTTTCCCCTTCATGAAGGTATCGGAATTGAAGCAGCCTCTGAAGTGAACGACCCAGTAGGCTTGATGAAGTTAAGGGAAAAAATGGAAAAAGAGGCTTTGAAAATACTTTTTTTGCACCTTTTTAGTTTTACTTAGTGAGTACTTCTGAGAACCGATAATTTGCATTTATCATAGAATCATAGAATGGTTTGAGTTGGAAGGGACCTTAAAGATTATCTAGTTCCAACATGTCAGGGCCAAAGTAAGAGCAAAATTATTTGGTTGTGTTAGATTTAAGATTTCATTAGCTTTCTTCTCTACCCCCACATGCCTTTCCCAACTTTGGCATCTCTTATATATGAGTGTTTGGCAGAAGAGATGTTAAAACAGATGATTCAAGGCTTTCTGGTCTCTGTTCCTGGTACTGGGAATCCTCCTGTGACTAAAATCTAGGGATTTATGATGCTTTAGCCTTTCCATGTGATATAAAAGGGTGAGTTCAAAATCAGAAAGTTTAATTGGTTTTATTTTAACTGTGGGTTATGTTTTTGAAGGGAGAAGGAGAAGAGTAGGTAGGATTTTAAGTGGAAATCTTACGTTAATTTGACTTTTCATTTATTTCTTTTAAAAGGATACTAAAAGGGGGAAAATATTTTTTAAATAGCCTAAAAAGTAGAGTCGTTATCTGAGAAATATATGGGGTGTCTGTCCCCTCCTGTGCAGTAGTATAGATGGACACGATGGAAGCTGGGTGCACTCTTCAGTCTAATTGTGGCCTGTAATTGTAATGAATTTCAGAGAAAATCCAGAATCTGAAAAGGTTATACTTAAAGCAGTAGTGAGCTACCAACACTATTTAATAACCAAATATGACACAAACTGTTCCGGAAGTTTTTCTTCCTTTTTGTTTTGCCCAGAATTTTTTTATCTGCAAATGCACCGGTTTCTTCAGTCTTTGATACTCTTAAAATGAAAGACCTTCCATTTCTACAGATTTAGACTTTTGTTTAATCAGTTCTTGGCATGTTGCTTGGTTTCTTGTGAATTGCTCTTTTTTACTAGGCCTGAAAGATGCTACACTTTAAAACTGCAGTAGTTCTAAAAATCACTTTGTAGCTTTTATTCTTTTTGAATAATTTTAATACTACTTTAAAAACATCAAAATAAAAGGTGGGTTTTTTTTTTCACATGTTCACAGCATTTGGATGTGACATCTTTTTCTGCAAGTAAGAACGCTGTTTTCAGAATCTTCCAGGCTTTTTGTTTGTTTGTTTGTTTTCAAGAAAGAAAAATATTTTTACACTTTCATGGTGAGCCTGAAGTAAAACGACACAGCTAATTATAAATACACATAGAGAATTTGAACTTTAAGGAGAAACATTTCCATTCTTAAAATTAGTAGTACCTTTTCAACACAACATGAAATACAGTAACAACTTAATTACTGGCCTTTTCAATAGACTTTAAAATAAGATTTTGAAGAGCTGTTCTTCAGAAGCAATAAGAAAAGATCATGTTTGGTATGTCTTCAGACCTCTGAGTTGTAAATCATCTTTGTTAGCATTTCAGTAATATACCCTAGAGTATAAACTTGGCACTTACTTTATCTAAAAGGCAGAACTGAATGGAACTTGGTAATGATCTGACCTCTATATTGTAAAACTTGCGTATTTATACAGAAAGGCTGTGACTTTAAATGAAGAGAGACAATGTACAGTACAGGACTTCAATACAAAATAAGTACTTCAGTGTTTTAATTTATTATAACAAGGTTATTATGTAATGCTGAGGTGTGCCTGCAGGTTGCAGATAAGTTAGCATATAATTAGATTCTGAGGGATAACAGATTTCTCCATTTGGTCTATAGAAATGATCTCTGCATGGTATTAATCACCCATAATGGAAGGTGTTTATCCTTTTCATTTAGGCTAAGCCACCTTGAAATAACACATACACGTGTATATATATGTATAGACACACGCACATATATATATATGTATATATTAATTTAGATAAACAATAAGGTTCAACTGATATGCAGTAACTTGTTACTTGGAGGTTACGCATTCTGAACCTGTAACCAGTGTTAGTCAACTGTGAACCATGTGAACTTTTAGACTAGGTAAGGGACAAAGGCAGCACATTGAGCTTTAAATACCTCCAGATTGTCTGTTCTATAACCTACGCATTACACATGCTTGGGTAAGCCTCCTGTTCCTTCCTGCATACTTTTCCATCAAGTTGGCATTACATGTTTTACCATATAAAAAGGAATGTGTGAACTGTTTTCTCTTTCTGGTTTAATATTTCCAAATAACCCATTTCATTCCAAACACAATTACCATCTGGTCTTTCTAATTGTGTAACCATGGAAATACTTGAAAAGTTAGTTGTCTGTGTATATTGCTAGTGAATCTTCTTGTGACCAACTTTGCCTTACTTGTATTTTTCCTCACTTTATACACAGGCTGGTTTAGCAGGAGCTCCAGCCCGGGCTGTTTCAGCTGTAAAGAATATGAATCTGCCAGAGATCCCAAGAAATATTAATATTGGTGACATCAGTATAAAAGTGCCAAACCTGCCCTCTTTTAAATAACATGGCTACTCCAGGTAAAACCAAGGAAGAAATGTAATAGAGATTTACTGCATTACTGTTTACTAAATAAACAACCTGTCTAACTTCTACTATTTGGATAAAACTCAAGGTACTGTATAGACATAAGTTGAAAAATCAGTGTGTGGAGTTGAATGTTGCATTTGTCTTTACTTGTGAAACTAAAGGAAATGGGTAGTTTCCCTGTGATTTCTAAATTACATTCCTATGCCCTTGTAAGGCATACATCACTGTGTCTCGGCTGCTGCAGTATTTTGGGAAAGTATTTAAGATGTTCATTACTTTGTATAACCTATAATGCTGAGTTTTTTGTATTTTCACTAAGGTCTATAATTAGTGCATTCTTTAACTAGTTCTGCTGTTTGTCATGATTATTTAAGACTGAAGTGCATATGTTGCATGAAAACATTAAATTCTTGTTTTAAGTAAAATCATAACAAACTGGAGTTCTAAATACCTGTTTGTCTGAAGTCTACTCTTTGCAATAAATCAAGTAATTTCCTGTTCATGGAGCCAGTTGACTACATATAAATACTGTTGGAGCAAGCACTGGTGTTGCAGTTTAATTTCTGGAGATTTTACATGGGGATATCTTATTGAGCATACTGGCTCTTTACATTCTTCACGAAAGCTGTTCATTATTATTCTGAAGGAAAAACTGCCTTTACTAAAGATCCAATGACTTCTGTTTACATATAGATGTTGAGAAGATACTTACGCAATCTGATAGACTTTCCCTGATGGTCTGACTTTGTTTTGAGAAAAAGGGTCTCTGCATTTGCTCTGTTGTTTTGTGAGAAGTACAGGCTGGGCTGAGGAGATTGGGCAACTCAAAACTGTAAATGTGAGTGTATCCAGTAACATTATAAAGAAAGGCACGCAGAAGAGATAAATGAGGATACTTTAAGAGGACCTCTGTGCCTGGTGACGTTTGTTTAGTTAGAGAATTAGATTTGTGAGGTATCTAGTATTGACAAGACCTCAGAAAATCTAAGTGCTATCACTTCTGTGTAAGTTGCTCAACTCTTAAACTCTTCCATGACTGAAAAAATAATAAAGGGGGGTAATGATTGGTTTTTATAATCATGCTCTTAAGCTCTGTGTGATGTACAAGTCTGTTTAAATGAATAATAAAAACATCATTTGGATATTTAAGAATTGCTGTAAAGTTGTGGTTTTTTTCTCCAAAAAAGTATGCAGTTAATACTATATATGAAAATACAATACCACTCTTTCAGCGACAGCACATTTGAGAGGCCCTGTGTTACTTCAGAAATCTGGATTTGATGTAAGGCAAGCATTCTTTTCCTTTGAGTTGAATGTTAAGACATACCCCATAGGATAAACTTGAAATCACATCACATTCTCTGTTTGATCCATCATAACTATCATTGTTGCCTTTGAGAGCATTTGAAAGAGAAAAAGAGAGTGAAAAATTACTTTTGACACAGAAGATCTGATACAATCCAAGGAATTTTAATGTGTGTCTTAAGGATTCCCTCCTTAGAAAAAAAGACAGAAGAAACTTCATCTGTATTGTTCATATTACATTTAATAAGCATGAAGTAATAGTATTTTATAAATGCTTTTGAAAACAGAATTGCCATCTCCATACCCCTTGATAAGAATACGTATTTTTCCAAATTAACTTCTGTAGTATGAGGCTTCTTGAAATTTCATGTGAGATTTAAGTAGAAAACTGCCCCTTTCTCATTTCCACTGAAGAAACTGAGACAACGAAACATGCAGTATTTTTTTTCCCCTGTGAAGTAGAGTATTCTTTAGTATTTCCAAGTTAGCCTAGTTAGTACAAACCTGGAGCTTTTATAATTTCAACTTTTGCCAGCTTTTGTTTTCCTGCTTAGTTCATAGACCATGTGACATTCAAAGTAAAGATGTTGAAAATTTTCCACATTGTTCCCCCTGTGAGGATTTAGTTGGTCTTGCTGCTGGAGGATGAATAGGAAATGTTGAAACATTTGGTATTCTGACCTATAGAGAGTTTTTCTGGGTACTTGTGACAGGAGCTCGCAAGTTCAGAAATTATTCCAAGTCCTCTTATTTTTGGTTTCACTTTTTTTCCCTCTGGTTCATTTTCAGACTTGTAAGCTTATGTAGTTAAAGCGTTTTTCATTCCTTGCAGATAAATCTTTTCTGGGTTTATTTGGATCAAATGTTTTGCCAAATCTTTCGAAAAAATGCATCTGAGATACATCTTGACGTGAAGCTATTTCAGATTAATTTCTCACCTCTTATCTTTCAGTAGCCAGGCTTTCATTCACTTTAGTCAACCTTACCTCTTTAAAGTTTGTTTGGTTTTTTTTAGATTTGTTTTTTGAACTGTTGTTGTTTATACTACCTTTCTCTTTGCTGACAACATGGCTTTTGCCAGAAAGGGTTCTTCTCTGGACAGCTTTTCCATAGACACCAGACTTTTCAAGAAGCTTCTCTGTTGGTGACTGGCCCACAAATATTTAATGTAAGGCTGTAACTAACAACTGGAGTTTCCTTACACAGAAAATCCTTGGGTGGAAAGAAATTCTTTATCAGATTTTTGCAGTAAAATCTCACTCCCTTCTTTCAAGGAGAAAGGTACTGTACAGAAAGCCTTAATGGTAATATTTTGTTTTCTTAAATAAAAACAAATGGTATGATAATGTCAGCTTACTCAGGGTAGCTGAATCTGTTTAATTGCCACTGTTTTTCCAGATGAGTGTCTTTAGTTTGCCAGGGGAGATCCCCTTATTCTCCTGCCATGTAATTTGACACTGTTAGGCCCTAAACTAGAACAAGTCAGAGGAAGATGGGATAGTTGATTGATAGAACTGATGAAAATCGTGTTCTTACCCTTGACCTTTGTGGTAGGTTGACCCTGGCTGGATGCCAGGTGCCCACTGAAGCTGTTCTGTCACTCCCCTCCTCAGCTGGACAGGGGTGAGAAAACACAATCAAAGGCTGATGGGTTGAATAAGGACAGGGAGGTCACTCACCTGTTACTGTCACAGGCAAAACAGACTCAACTTTGGGAAATGAGTTTAATTTATTACCTATCAAATCAGAGTAGGAAATGGGAATTAAAAACAAATCTTAAATCTTCTTCACTCCTGATTTCTCTCCCTTTTCCCCCACAGTGGTGCAGGGGGACAGGGAATGGGGCTTGGGTTCAGCTCATCACACCTTGTCTCTGTTGCTCCTTCCTCCTCAGGGGGAGGACTCCTCACACTCTTCCCTTGCTTCAGTGTGGGGTCCCTGTCATAGAAGACAGTTCTCCACAAACTTCTCTGATGTGAGTCCTTCTCACGGGCTGCAGTTCTTCACAAACTGCTCCAGCATGGGTCCCCCATGGGGTCATGGGTCCTGCCAGAAACCTGTTCCAGGATGGGCTTCTTTCTCTACCAGGCCACAGGTACTACCAGGAGCCTGCTCTAGCACACGCTTCCCACAGGGTCATGGCCTCCTTCAGGTGGCTCCTTCACCACAGGCTGCAGAGGAATCTCTGCTCTGGAGCCTGGAACACCTCTTCCCTCTCCTTCTTCACTGACCTTGTTGTCTGCATAGTTTTTTCCTCACATATTCTCACTCTTCTCATCTGGCTGATTTTCTGCAGCAGGTTTTCTTCCCCCTTCTTAAATACATTATACCAGGGGCACTACCACCATTGCTGGTGGGTTTGGCCTTGGCCAGTGGCAGGCCCATCTGGGAGCCAGCTGCCATTGGCTCCATCATACATAGGGGAATCTTCCAGCAGCAATAATTAATAAACATTAATAATACAGATTGTTAATTAAGCTTTCAGGATATCTTAACTAATTATTTTTCCTGCATTTCCCCACAAACTTACTCTACTGTCAGGAAGTCTCTGTATTACAGGTGGTTACTCGTCTTAGTATTCCACAGGATAAGTATTTCCACGTTTGTTTGTATTCTGGGAATGCAGGCTGATGTGCCCTCAGGAAGCAAGCTTGAGGCTTGAGTGTAGTGGCTGTTCAGATTGCTTGTCTCCAAGCTGTGGCTGTCTCTCTCATTATGAATTATGCCTTTCAAACTCAGACATACTTATTGTGAAACTGAGTAATGGGGAGAAGAAGATGTCTGATTAGCCTGTGAGGGCATCTGCTAGCTCTGGCAAGTAAATTTTTTGTCTTTGAGAAGAAAAAATACTTTCTAGGGTCCAGACTCCCTCTCAAGTGTTGAGGGGAAAGGTGCTGGAAGCATTTTCCTTTCAGAATCTGAAGGCTTTCTCCAAAGGTCTGTGTGGAGCAGACAGATGATTTTCTTCCTTCTTGCAAGATGAAGCCTTCTAAACAAATTGAGAAAGGGCAGAAAGGTTAAAAGTTCCACAAAGTGAGTGGTCATTCCCAGCTGCCTTCATCAACTTGAAACACCTAGTTTTCCCACTGGCACAGGGGTGAGTGAGTACTGCTGAAAAATCTTGTGTCTCTTTAGCTAAAAGAGAAGTGTCTCATGTTAGAATGAGGTGAGAATGCTGTCTGCAGTATTGACAGCACAGACAGTACAGGTACTGTGCCAATGCACTCCCCTCTCCTCCCTGAATAGTGGAGCACTGTTTTGAATGTATTTTGGGAAGAAGGAATACAATACTGCAAGTGTATACAAAATTCCTACTCTGAAACAGATATTGCTGGTCTGATTTACTCTGCTTGACAAGAATGGGTGGAAGAAAATATCACTTGTTGCAAGGGAGAAACAGGTTCAAGCCAGAAACTCAGATTGGTGCTGCCTGCATGTGAGCACGTTTGACATTTTCTTTATAGTAGCACATTCTAATAAATGCTAAAATTAGTCCTGAATTTTACTTAGGCCTATGCTGACAGCCAAATGGGAGCTTGTTGATGTTCTAAGGGTTACCTCATAAAGCTCCTTGATTCTGAATTATAGTGTATATGGGGCAGAAAACACTGAAGGAACTGGAAATCAAAATGTCACAAATCAGATAATTGCCTGTTTATAAAGAAAAACAGAGCCTAAGTCTTGCACCAAATACATTTCTCAACTTCTGCACAGAGGATTCATAATTTTACGAGGTGCAACGAAGGCAGCCAAGTACTGCCAAAACTGACTAAAGGTGAACTTTTAATTTCGCAAAAAAAGAATCCTTTTTATTTCATAGAATCAAAGAATGGTTTGGTTTGGAAGGGTCCATCTAAAGTTCCAACCCCCCTGCCATGTGCAGGGACACTTACTAGACCAGGTTGATCTTTAATGAGCAGATTTCTTACTTTAATGATTATCATATCAAATTGTAAATCTCTTTTCCTCTCTTCGTGTAAGGAAGAAGTAACCTTGGTTATTATCAGTCCACTGGAGCTGCTAAAAAAAATGTTCACTGAAAGACAAAAAAAATCAGCAAAGAGAAAGTTCACTTCACCCTGGCTCAAACCACGACAGTGTTGTTCACTCATGCAATATGTGATTGCACGGACAATTTATAGAATATGTTGCTATATAGAAATACATTAATACAGGCATCTGCATCCTGGCTCAGGTTTCCCCTGACCACTTGAAAACAAAGACAGATAAATGTTGGTAATGGACAAGCTCTTACATAGACCTGCATGCTGGAGTTATGGTGCAGGCAAAGGAGGGAGAAAGTTAATAGGAGAGCCTTTTGCCAGAGCCTAGCAACATGTGAGTTTGCAGTATAGGACTGGCTGGCTGAGGAAGCTGCATGAGGCGTTAGAGATGGCCTGAATTGCAGCTCTCTAGCAAGAGGTGCTATAGCTGAGATGATCTTCAGGAAAAAAAAACAACAAGAGCAGGTAGGAACAGCCAGAGTGTTTTACAATTTAGAGTCACCAAGAAATCTGTAGGAAGGTAAGAAATAGTTAGTACTAATTAGTTAGTGCTAACCCCAAGTTAATTATTACACCTGCTGTTTCCTTTACTTTAACAAAATTGTTCTCTTCTGCCCTTCCTAGAGTTTCTGGGGATTAGTATTAAAAAACTCTAGCCCCTTGTTCAGAGTTTTCATCAGATCTTATTCTTTGTAACATTCAGTGGGTGAGGGTTTTGGGGAGGCAGTTGAAGCAGAGCATTGGTTTATAGGTGGTCTGATGGACAGCTAGGACTCACAGCTTCATGTGTGGGCAGATGCTCTAATTGTCTGACAGCTCACACAGAGAGCTGCAGGCCCCCTGGTTTAGCTGGAGAGGCAACTGTAACTCCAGTTTCTCTGAAATTTCTGAAGGAAAAACAGAAAGATGACTCATGAACTTAGGATGGGAGACCAAGAATCAAGATGCTACTGGGAGGCTCTGCTGCATGGGGTGAAGTTTGCTGAAGGACTGCCAGATGCGAAAAATCAGGAAGGGCTGCAGAGCCATTTGACTGGGTAAACAATATGGATCCTATCAAGCCACTTGGGGAGGACTGAGGGGGAAATTTTCTCTTCAGACTGCTCTGGAATGTCTTCTGCAGGTGGACAGGCCTTTCCACCATAAATTAAATCTTAATACCAAACCCACATTTATTCTGTTTCATGAACACAGCGATTCCACCAGAATAAAATAAATTTTATTTACGCTAGAGAATTTGCTTGAGTTAAGATAGGCTACTTGCCAAAGTATACAAGTCCAAATGAGAGCTCTAAAACTTCTTGGCCTTGAAGTGACTACATTGGAGCTGTGTTGTTTTTATTAGTGCATTGTTTTATGTGCATTTCTAGTTATGGAATTATCTGTGTGGAGGAACTAGTAGAGGAATGTGAATCAAGGAAGGGATCTAGGGGTTATTGTTGATGTTTATGATGGAAAATGGGATCCGAGTTGTAGCAGAAATTTGTCAACTTGGGAAATTTCTAAGCTAATGTGCAGGAGTGGCCTCAGGAAGGAGAGGGAGAGAGAGAGAGAGAGGGAGAGAGACAGACAGACAGACAGGCAGGCAGACAGGCAGGTAAAAGTACCTAACTAACTTTCCTACTACTTCTCTAAACTCTTTTTCTAACCGTGAAGGTACTTTGTCCACGCTGAATAAAACAACCTTACCTACATTGCAGTTTTTCCAAGATGACTGTGCATTATACACATGGTCTACCATTATGTGGAGATTGAGGAAAAATCCCAAATACCATGATTAAACTTAATTTCCCATAGTGCCTTTGCAGTTTAAAACAACAACTTCCCCCCTAAAACAGATATCCACAACGTCCAATTTAGGTAACCTCTATTCTCTTTCCTGTGTTTTCTTAATGAATAGAATCTTACACTCGTTAAGCAATCAGGAAGTTACAGTTGTAGCTGTCTAAAGTGCACTTCTAATCTGAAAAATCATATGCCCATAATGAAGAAGTAATAGCCTGCCAAATGTGGATCTGTAAGTGGCTGTGAAGACCATCATGTGTGAATCCTTGTTTTGAAGTTTGAGTTTGTTTAAATATGGTCTTTTTTCTGTCCATTTTTATTATGATGAGAGCCTGGAAAAGTAGATTTTTAAATGTTTTTGAGGTTGAGTTGGTCTGAGTAGGTGTGACTGAGGTGTTTTCAGATCTACTAATGCAGTAGTACAGTTCTTAAGCTGACCACACACAGCACTGATCACTTGGCACAACTAGCAAAGAGGCTGTATTACTTCCCTGTGTAGCACTTATATAGTGACAGTATAAATGTCCCCATGTAAAGGATACCAAGGATTGTGACCTAAACAGTCCTGGCTGTGATGAATGCTCCTTAGTGATCCAGCTGTGCTTGGGGAAAGGAAGAGGGACAGGCACACTGTTTTTGAAGAGGCTGACAGACTACGGGCACACAAGTATCCTATTAATTCACACTCTATTGTGACTCACCGATTTAATTAGAAACACATTGTGTTTATTTGTAGCCCTAAAACTAATGAGCTGTACTCCTTCTTTAGAAATATTGAGATCCATCTTGTATTTCAGTGGATCATAAACAGGCTAACTTTTTCATGCTCAACATCATTGTTTATTTAGAAATGTCATAATTCCCTACCACATAGTAATTCCCAAATGCAACCACTCATAAATCAATACAGAGCAGCTTGTTTATTTTGGGAGAGAGGCATCAATTCAGCAGGTTGGGAATTTTGCAACATAAGGGTTTTGGAAAATGGTGATTAGTTGCAACCACAGCTGTTAATGAGTGAATCAGAGCTGACAGGAATTTTTGCAGAGGGTGTTCACTGCACGCAATTTCTGCTTAAAAACAAAAGAACTCCCAAAGCAGCACCTGTGCATGCATTGATTATGGCCTGCAGTCAAATAGTAGTTCCCATAACAAAATGTTGTTCTCTACTCTGAGTTTCTCATTCTCCGTTTCTTTGCAGGAAACCTTGCAGGAACAAGATTTTTCTCCCTGAATGGAACAGGAACAATTTTCAAAGCTTGAAAAGTTTCCAGACATTCCTTCTAAACATTTCTGAAATGTAATTGTCTTAAGATACCATATTTTTAAATTTTACTAGTAAAGCTTACAAAATACTTGCCAAGTCTTATACAATGAACAAGATGAGCAATGTTTGTTTTTATCATACATTTTTTTAGTGAAACACGAGTATGGGAATTAAGGGGCAATTAAGGTAAAATGGGTGGGGTTTGGCAAGGCAGGGTGTTTCAGATGTAGCCATTGTGAATGACCAGTCTGATTAGACTCATGTAAGAAAATCATGTATGATAAACAGATTTTCACTATTAGATCCTAGTGATACATGAGCATTCTGTGCAGGTTGTTTTCCTCCTTTGTATATTATTATTTAGAAGATAAAGGTGCATTTTTTTAAGTTTTCATTTTTCAGAATTATTTGCCCTTTTTGTGATTGAGACCGATCATGTTGGATGTAAATATTTTCTCTATTTTATAAATATGTGATTGTGAAATGAAATACAATACAGTGCTTGCCTTAGTGTAATATGACTACTTCACCATAAACGCCAGTTCGTTCTCCCAAGATCCAAACAAACAAAATATGTTCTGTATTTACTTCATGGGTTCAACCACAAGAAATTTGACCTTCACTTAATTTGCATGGTTTTTCTCTGGAAAACATACAACAGCTGGCATATTAATCTATCTTTTATTCTTGTTTCAGTATGTAACACCTCAAACTAAGAGGAGTGGAGCATTTTTGTTTTCTCTATCATGCAACAGCAAAAATCTAATATTTTCAAGTGACAGAGAAGGTTTGTAATTTCAGGTGGCAGTTAATTTTATACAGGAAGAAAGGTGCCTGTGTTTATGGTTACCAGTATTTGTTTAAATAAAACATGTCTTTATATCATTCTTCATATCCCTCCAACTTAATTTGGGTTATGAAGGTTGAGGGAGAGGTTACAAACCAGACGCTTTATTGATTTTGCTTGTTTATGCCATTTGTAGGTTTTTCTTTCTTAGTCTTTGGTACCAGGAGATTGTGGGATCAGGAAATCCAGAGCACTGAGCATAGAGAATGTGGGTTTCAAAAATATCAGGCTACTTTTAACAAAATACAGAGATGAATTTGGCAGCAGTGCCAACCATTCAGGATTCCATGCAGAATCAGTGGGAGCCGTCAGTCTGTATAGCTGCACATTGGGAAGGAATCCAATAAACCTCCAATTTATTTTTCTGAGACTGAGCAGTTCTGATCAAACAAGCTTTCTTGACATCTCTGCACATCAGTGCATAGGACTGTGATACAACAGTGGAAACCGAAAGCTAGATTGTGCTGTGAAGCTAGAGATGCTTTATTTAACTGAGTATTTACTAAGGGGTAATCAAATTTCATAAAGGGTCTTGAAAGTAGGATGGAAGGCTGAATCTGGTGACCAGATTTGCCAATATTGCTCCATGCATTTCTGTACTCATTCATTTGGGACCTCTGTAATTCTGGAAGCCTCTTAGATGTTACAGTTTGCACAAACTGCTCTAAAGAGTGCAAAGATTACCAAGGCTGGCAAAGAATGGTCTAAACAAATCTGTCTGTCTCTCCAGGGTAACCTCAATGACAAGCTCAGCATTATTTTGAAGCCACAGGCCGTATCAAACCACAAATCATAACATTCCTAGGTGGTTCGAAATATGGCTGTGTGTGCAAAGACAAGAAGGTTCACAGGCCATGTTTAAAAGGCATTTGAACACCTAACTACTATTGCCATAAGCCTAGGTTAATACGGTGGCTTTCAGCCTCTGCTTTTGGTGTTCTTTTTAATAGGTAGCAGTTTCTGGTTCCAGACGATGAAGTCCACAGAGAAGCAGTATAAATTAAAGTTCTCTCTCCACACAGAAAAAAATCCCTGCCTGTAATCTGCCCAGCTCTAGATGAATGTACCAACAAGAGGTTCTGCCTAAATAGAAGGAACTGGAGGTCTTCATCTACCTACTAATGTGAATTGGCTTCCAGAGCTCCAAAAAAGCAAAATGTGGAACAAGATTTAAAACAAGAAAAAAGGATTGAAATGCATTCCTGCCATCTAGATTTTACAGCCCAGCTTCTTCTCCAGTGGATTTGGAGATCTAGGCTTCTGAGAGTCTATCCTCTATAGCAGGGTAATGCATGGGAAGATAGTCACCAGAGCTGCTGAAGAAAGAAACAACGTTTAAGTGTTACAAAGAGCCCAACAACTGGTGTATGGGTGGCTGTGTCTTCCTGAGCACATAGTGTGGTCAAGTATACCCTTGCTAACCAGTCAATGACAAGATGCCAACATCCATGACACCAAACAGGTGATTCTGGAAGGCACTGCGTACCACTCCCACTGACCTGGTGTTTTTCAGGGTTCACTAAGCACCAGACCATCCTGACCTGGGATTTGGTCCATTATCAAGCCAATTGGCAGCTGTGAAGGTGAACAAAACATAGGTTGGCTGGAGTATCAAACAAGTACATCAGATCTTGAGAAGGGTAAAGGTATACTAATATTTCTAGTCCTAAATTAATCTGATTATATCTAAAACAATGTACTCCAGCTGCAAGGGGAATGCAGACAGCTGCACGATGTTCTCAGATTTCCTGTTAAATAGAGGTAAACGGATGACTGCAAAAGGGAGAAGTCATCTGTCTGGGGGTTTTAAAGGGTGCGGTTGCAACAAGAACATTCTTCAAGTTTAAGCCTTGTTTGTTTGTAATTTGTAAATGTATTTGCCTGCTCCTTTCCACACAGCTGGGCACATGTGTTGTCTCCTGGAATTGGAATGATCACCCATTCTTATCTGGACCCCTTTAGCTGAGCATTACTTTTGATCAGCAGAGTCCCATAATACCTTTATCTAAGGCACAACTAAAAAAGAGTCAGAGAGTCATCAGGGTTGGAAGGGACCTCTGAAGATCATCCCGCTAGAGCAGGCTCACCTACAACAGATCACATAGGAGCACATTCAGACGGGTTTTGAACATCTCCAGAGGAGGAGACTCCACAACCTCTCTGGGCAGCGTGTTCCAGTGCTGTGTTGCCCCCACAATAAAGAAGTTGTTCCTCATGTTTAGCTTGAACGAACCCATTAGAACGCAGTGCTTAAATATTTGCCTAGCTCAGAAGGTGCTATTACAATAATTATGTTCCATATGCTTGCTGAAACATGATATGTAAACCAGAAGGGAGGACAAGTTATTCCACAAGCAGCAGAACTAATGAAGCCTGACTTCCTCCAAATCTGTATGCTCTGTCACCCAACACCTCTCCCCACAATAAGCCAGTTTCCCTTCCAGTATCCCATGAGATCTGCATCTCAGCAATGTGAGAGCTTCCTGTGCTGGCAGTGTTTCTAGTTTAGCACTTGCTTCTGTGTCTTTGTCTTTTTTTTTTCCCACCTATATTTCTGAGGTGAGGGGAGAAACACAGGCTAGAGTTAGGAATGAACTAATGAGACAGGAAGTGCCACGTCCTGGGGAATAACCTGATGCACATGGGATGAATGGTCCACCACCCCATGCCAAAGGGAATGGGGAATAGCTGTTTCCATGCTTTGCCCTCATTAAGCATTTTAGTTTCTCTCTCTGTAGCTATTTAACATTTGGGTATGGCTGAAAATGGGTTTAAAAGTGAGAAGGAGAGACTGAAAAAGCTTTTTTTTTTTGAACGGCCTTACTGATGATACCGGTAAGAATCTCTGCCATTTTCCATTGATAGGCATGGTATAAGCTATTTGGGACAGCTGGATGGCATTTAATGAGTGTAGTATAAAAAGAAAGATAAATAAAATTAAAAAAAGAAAAAAAAGAGTAATCTACTAGAGTTAGGTAACTAATTGGGTATGAAGTTTAGCATAAAAGCTAACAGGCTGTCCTCCTGTGCCATTGAGATGGAGGGTTCATTTGCAAATTAATAAATGGACTCTGTGGCTGCTCTTAGTTCCTTAGTCTTACATGAAGTATAAAGAACAAAATTCAAGCTTTACAGATCCTTTTCTTGAAGTTTTTGCCCTCTTTAATAGAGTAACCCAAACTACCTCTGACTTCCCAAATTAGTTATTATTTAGGATTGGATAAATGTATTTAGGGTTTGGAAAGTTTTGCATTCCATCACCCAGCCATGCTAATTGTATTCTGATAAATAAGCATTGACACATGCAGTCATTTAAAAAGCATTCTAATAGATTGTATTTATGGGATCTGATGTCATAACCACATTGCATGTTATTATCATAAGATCTTCATCTACAGAGGAAAAAGAGAAGAGTGCTTCCATGAATACTAATCTTGATTCTTCTTGCATTCATTTATTTCCTCCCATTCTCAGTGATTTTTTTTGTCACTATGAATTTTCACATTTGAAAAATGATTTATTTGAAGTCCTTTGTACTATTCCTTGCTAGGTATTAAAATTTTACTCCCATGTTTTATATGATTCACATCACTGTAAGTTATGTAACTTGACTATTCCCAAGAGGTCTTTTCATGTTGATCACATTGGGAGAACTTTCTCCATGTGGCTAGGGCAATTATATTCAAGTCTCAAGAAACAAGACTGTCTGCTTAAAAAAGGGGCTATTTTAACTGGATCTAAAAGTATAAGCTAATCTGTACAAGTAATTACCATGTCATGGAAACATAAAAATAACTAACTTGAAAAATTCAAAATTACATATGCATTTCTTACAGCTCCCAAAATAACTTTTAATAATTGCTGTTGCAGCAATTACAGATAAAATACATTTCTGATTCAGTCACTTGTTTATGACAAAGTTACTTAATAGACATTCTTTTTGCCATCACAGAAATTCAAAAGTAGGGAAAATTAAATATCTATCTATCATTTATTTATCGTGGAGAGAATTAAGTATCTCTCTCCACTAAGATACTAAATTTGTTGTCTAAATCAGACTAAAGCAAAATCTACTACTCTGAGCAGGTGAAAAATTTCGATGGCCTTTTCTACCAGACAACCCCCCTATTTTTTGCCCTTCTTATTCCTTTTGTACCAAATATTTTCTGTTTGGCAAATGGATGGACCATCCGTGTCCATTATGCCATTTTAGTAGCATCTACTCATTACTACCTTGACTTCCCTGCCTGGAGAGGGGCAGCTGCTTGCTGTGTCCACCTTGTACGATGCTCTTAAGAACCAGACAGATTTTACCATAGCACATGACATTATTCCCTTACAAAGTCTCTTAGGTTTTGTCGTTTGTGCATGACAGATTGCCAGATTGCTCATCAGTCTGAGGATGTGTGCTGTGTGGTTGTGCCAGGGTGTCTCCTGACTCTTTTCTGCAGTCCTGGGAGGATTCAGCTTTAGCAATCCATTAAAAAGGGTAAGGGTAAGGCAGATAAGCTGCAAGAAAAAGTGGAAATTAAATGGGGCTCCTGAGAGGAGGTGCAGAGACAGGTGCAGTATAGAAAGTATGAAAGGGTAATTCAAGACAACAGCCTTACACTGCTTCTCAGTTGTTTACAGGACCTGGAACAGGTTAATACACCCTCAAAAAGGATCTCTGCTTTTCCATGGCCCCAGAGCACACAAAAGAGTTGCTGGCTTGTGAAATATAGCGTGCCCTACAACTGTATAGCTTAGCCATGTTTCGAGGGGTTTGTCTTGATTGGTTCCTGAACAGCAATAACAGAACATAAATCTTAGACTAAGCTTTCTCCACAAGACTCTTAATTCCCATAATTTCCTGTCTGCTAAACCCCCTGCTACCTCTGATCACAGTCTTCCTCTCACCTATCAAACCCACGCGAACTAAATCACAGTAGCATCACTGAACCCAAAGGGACCTCGTCTTTCCCAGTTGTACAACCAAATGAATCCAATGATTACATCAGCCTGGAGCAATTTTTAAGTGTTTTTCTGAATCTTCACATCTGTTCTGTGCATCCATTTTAAGCAACATCAAGTTGTAGAGACTCAAATGGTGGGCCTTCTTCAGATGCTCCTACAGCAGTATCTGCTGTATATGTAATTTTTCTGATAAGTTCGGGTGTGCAGCTGATTTATTTAAATATATCTAAGACAAGGGTAAAGCTCCCTCTGTTAAACAATCTATGATGATAAATGAGAAAGTAGTAAAACACTAAAATGAATAGTTCTGCGACCAAGTGTCTCCAAACACATGGTAAAGTCAGAATTGTATCTCCACTGACTGCTGTGTTTTTCTTACCATGTGCTGGCAAAGAGTTTGTGGCTGTTTCAACATATCCTGTGTCTTGAGCAAAACCAAAAGCTTCTTATGGCCTATACATTATGCAAAAGTCCTCCCAACCATTCCATAAATCCTTTACATTTTTTCACAGGCAGATGGTTTACATTTTCCATTCTCTGTTATATCTACATTGGGATAAAGTCTTTTCTCTTACAGCAGCTTCAGTTGAAAAATAAACACCCATCCATTACACCATGTTTCTTCAGTTAAGAAAGATTCTGCAAAATTGTCTTTAAGCTTATTACCTTTTCCTTAGAAATCTTAGGACTATATAAACCTCTTTGACATGAAGCATTCATTGTAGGCTCTATAACAGCATACAATAAGTTAAGAATCAATGATCATTTGTGTGGGATTTCTACAGTGCTTCCCAGCCAAAGACCTCAAAGGTGGAGGATAGTATTTTTTCTGGACTTTTTTGGGCTCAGAAGAAATAGCAGTATTGGTATGGCTGGAAAAAAAGGTGATTTTGTTCCTTTCTCATCTGCTTTTCTGAGAATGCTTTCTTTGTTTTAATGTTATTATAACTGACAAATATTTTCTTCAGCCAATGCTACCTAGAAGAAGTGGTTGTAACCCTCATACAAGTAATTTATTTATTGATTCCACAGAATCTAAACACAAAGTTTAGGAGGCAAAGCCATGTCACTTGCACTAACTTGCCTTTATCTTGATGTTGTTATTAACTTGGGGTCCCCTCTGGCTTGTCAACCCTAGATTTTGAATGGAAGAGTACCATGGCCTATGGTCAATCATTGTCATAGTGTACAGGCATTGACAGTATTTTTGTGGACTATGAAAAAGCAAATAATTCATTAAATAGGAGTAGAAAGGGCACAATTACCACTTCACATTGCTTCCCTTTTTCCTCTTTCTCTAGTTCCTCTTTAAGATGATGGGGTGGTTTCATATCCTTTCCTGTTGCCCTCACAGGCCATGCACAGGGGGGGCCAAACAGCTGCATGGGAGCAGGAATAAATAGTCAAGACTGAAGGAAGATGGGAAACTTGAAAACCGGTGTTGCCACTAACAATGAGCAAGATGAAATTACACCCTCTTGGATACCACAGAGCCAAAGATTTGCTAAAGTAATGCAGTATAGTTCTTGCCTCTATGTATCACATCCCCAGAAAGCACAGAGCTGGATGCAGCAACAAATAAAATTGGTGAAAAATTCCAGCATTCCTACATATTTTTTTTCATGTCACTTTAGTTAAAAGATTTTTTTCTGAACTTTAAATGCTTCACTTTGAATTTAGAGCTTTGTGTATTTCTTTTATTCCTTATTTTTATAGTATACATTTTAAAGTTACCATTTTATTATATTTATGTTCATAATTACTTTTTGTTATTAGAACTACAGTAGGTATTTTGGTAACAAAAAATAAATTTTACTCAGTACAGTAATTATGGAGGTTAGGAAATTACATTCATGGATTTCATTGTTCACTGTTTCATAACTGATATTTAAAAAGATAATGCATAGAAAATAACTGTATAAAATTAAAATGTGAGTAATTTAAAATATTATTTTCAATGAAAATAATTTTGAAATTGCACAGTCCACTACTTTTGAAATGTTTTACTTCATATTAACTCTGAGTGTAATTTGCATATTTTTCAGCAAAATTAACAGTTCCTATTTGCTGCTGAAGATAGATACATATTCCACCACCACCATGCAGCAAGATTTGCCTTGATAGGTATACTAACTGCTGTACTTAGGAATTTCTGTCTACAGCTAGCAAGAGAAAAGCTGAGGATTCAACTTTGAGCATGCCATCTCAATTTTGAGAGGCTCTTGAAGCACAGGCTAGTTAAAAATAGAATAAAAAGAAATAAATACGAAATAGAAGAAAAAAGCTGCAATACCAGCATGTGAGCTGCAAACCCCTAGTATTATTTTGTTACTTACAGCCTCTATCTCTGAGCTATCTTGTAGTTAGCTGTTTTGCTGGACCCTAGCAAGCTCTCCACTTGCACAGCTTTTCTTCATTGCGCCAGATGGCCCCAGTGGATTGCATGGTCGAGATCTGATTTCTGAGGCTATTGGGAGGGGTGGTGCTTTCTATATGACAGGACGCTTTGTTAGCTCTGTGTGTGCCTTTTGCTGTTATTTTGTTGTGGTAACCAATTTTACACAGAAGAGAAAAGGCAAGATACTTTTGGAAGCAAGCACAAAGACTTTATTGGTTAAATAGAAAGGAGTGTGTTTGCATAAAGTTTTTAGCATAAAAGATGTAACATTAGACTTTACTAATGTCTCTTTTGGTTTTGAGGCAACAATCCTTCTACACATACTAAAACATGTAGTGTAAATAAGTGAGCAGATGTTCAGAATTTCCTCTCTCTTTCTTTTTTTAACCCCTCCTGTTAGAAATCTATTGTTCCAGTTCTCTGATTGTTTGGATCATTCCTGCAATTCTTGTTTTCAATTTAAAAAATTCCTGAAATGTTGCCTTGCTGCTTGTCTGCCTCTTTATTTTGCAATTGTAAACAAAATTGCTTTGCTGACAGTACTTCCAATGCAGAATAAGAGAACCTTTATATGCCTGTAACCAGCTGTCTATGTTTAAATTCAGTGTTTTTCTTTTGAATCATCAAGTGCGTGCAGAAGATGTGGTAAAGGTATACTGAGATCTATTTCAGGATCAGCCAGCAGAAGAGTCATAAGAGAGGTATATACTTAGAGCAGTGCCATGCTAAACTTTTCAAAAGGGGTTCTCCGAAATTTATGCTGTCTCAGCAATATCTATGATATTCCTCAATTAGAGATAGATGGACACCTTCTTTATACCTATAAAACTCATACTTCACAGTGCCTTCATCCCATACTTCTTTCCAGTTCCAAATTTGTCACCCAATTCCCTCCACAGTACCTCTCTCCCCTCCTGTTAATTTCAGGGTCATGGCAATGGCAAGTGTTGGGGTGGCAAACCACTATACCAGCCACACCATGTACCCTCAGATTTCTGCATGCGAGGCAATTGCATGTGATTAGGTATGTTTCTCTGGAAGGTTTGATGGTAGATGGGGCAATAGGCTCATTTTGATTCTTGAGTCCTGCTCGCTGCTTTGGATGCTGGTGACTATAATTATTTTACAACTGCTGGATAGATGTTTGGAAAATAAAGATTTTTAGAAGCTTTTCAGTGTGTAAACAATACTGATGAGAGTGCAGGCAAGGAAAACTGATGGCAGTGCAAGTGGAAGATAGCTCCAAGATGAGCTGCTAGCTTGGCCCTGTCTTCCCTCTGCTGTAGTAACAACTGGGCCATTGAGCTGTGAGGTGCTGGGGTAGTGAGGAACCTATCTGATACAAACCTCTCTGATTTTTGTAAGAGATACAGCATGGCAACAGAGAGGACAATAACAATAAACACAGTTGTTGGGCTATCGTCAGTTTGGTTCCAGTTTCAGAAGGACAGCCATAATGTTAAAATGAAGTCATCATTCCCCATGGTGAAGTCTTTAGTTCTTGCAAAATCATGAGTTTTGGGGATAGGACTGAGGTAATTCTTGGGACGCACTCGAAGCTTCATTATTTCTGCTACATGCTGCCCACAACATGGAACCATTAAGATACTTTAAATGATCCCAGATTGTGATTTTATGATACAATAAAATATGTTTATGCAACTGAAGTGTCTATTACATGAGAGAAGGGGAAGAATGATGAAATAGTATAACAAAAGTGGCATGCTGGCAGGGATTTGGCTCACTTGCTTTTTTTAAAGATACAATTGCGTTGATTAAACATTGAAAATATTCCCAGTTTGAGAAATAAAACCCATCAAAGCAAATATATGCAGTAGTTCTATTCAGAGGAGTCCTGTAGAGTTGCACTTGGTCCAACAAGTTTGTTTGGGATATTTCTCCTAATATTCTTTTGAAAAAAATACTCATTGTCTGAGAAGACTACCCAGCAAGAGGATTGACCCCATAGTGTACAGAATGTGAACAGAGGGAAGAAAAGAAACTGAGAATGGAGTAAAACATTGTAGCTGGGTTTGCATTACCATTCAAACAGAATTAGTTAAGGGAAAATTAATTAACAAGAGGAAAGAAAGTGATGTATCCAGAGAGGTGGCTCCTGAAAGGCTAATGGGAGGGGGTAAAATGAGGGCAGATCTTTCCTTGGAAGGTGTATTGTTCACTGTGCTCTATGCTGCTTCTTCCATTCGAGAGTATTTTTCTGGCCCAGAGAAGCAGTAGTTAACTACTGTACACCCATTCAATATTAATTGCACTGTTGTCTATTCCTGTTTCCTGACTACTCTGCACCCTCTCTGTGTCCTAGGCTGGCATTGGCCAGGGAATACAATCCAGAAGCTTGCAGAAGGAACTCAGTTGATGTGAGGTCTGTGTTTTGCCCACTGTGCTTCCCAAATCCAAATGGAGACAAGTTGTTAGGGCTCAACATTTGATGTTCTCATGTCTTTTGAAATGAGATTGGAAAGATTATTGTAGAAGGCTGGGTTCTGATGTACTCCTACTTGTATCCAATTTTAAGAAAGACAATACTTATAGCCCTAACAACAAAATATGAAACGTGGAATAAGGATGAAGGAGAATAGAGCCAGGTTTGGCAGAAGGGCAAAGGTTATATATGGGGTTGTTAATGTTTTGCAAAGTCAGCCATCCTACAAGTTGAAGAAACATCTGTAATGGCTAGTCCACATCAAATGAGTATGATGCCAGTAAACAAATTCAGAGAAATGAAACTGGAGTTTTTCAGATCATGGCTCACGGATCATGTTATCCCGATTCTTGAGCTCCGCCTACGAGTTTGTGAATCCCAAGGATCTCCTCACACAAACATGGAGTAAGTGGTGACTTTGAGGAGTTAGGCCTAACAAAGTTCTCGGGGCCTGACCCCTGCATTAGCAACACACTGAAGTGAGCAGATGGAAAAGAGTCGTGGACAAAAGGGACAAATAAAACAAAAAGTGATTATTTTTTATGAGTGCTTTTTCATCCTTTACAAAATCTATATTGTTCTTGCATAGCACTACAGAGCAGAGTTATTCTGATGGAGTAAATGTGATATATATGTCTAAATTAATATAGGACAAGAAAGGTAATACTCTGTTCAGTGTAGGTCAGACGTCAGCCTTTGCCTGCACAATGTTTGGGGGAAAAGTTTGCAGAATATGCTTTTATGTAATCCATGAAAAAATAGCGGTGTCTGAACTACATGCTGTGGACCATCTTTATTTTGAAATATATAAACTCTGTTTTCATCAAGATGCAGAGAAAGCAATGGGAGTATCAGCAAAATATGAGTGATGTTATTCTACACAGTAGTCTCTAGAAACTTGCTGCAGAGAAGGCCAGTGCCGGTGTCACTTTCTGCCAGCAGTGGAACAACTTTCTTGCCTTCCACCATTCATGCCAAAATAATTCAGTGTTTTTACACTCTCACTGTCTTTATTACTCATTCCTCTGCCTTCTGAAATGTCTTGATTTACAGAAAAATATCCTACCAAGGCTCAACATAGCTATAAACTCAAGATGTTGCTGAGATGTGAAGCTCAGATTCAGCTTTGTGTACCAACTACTGTGGGAAAAAAAACTTTGCTGTGAAGCATCTGTTTAT
Organism: Hemiprocne comata; assembly: GCA_020745705.1. Taxonomy (NCBI): domain Eukaryota; kingdom Metazoa; phylum Chordata; class Aves; order Apodiformes; family Apodidae; genus Hemiprocne; species Hemiprocne comata. The sequence goes on along the minus strand of CM036616.1, from coordinate 66,588,449 downwards.
AACCCCTGAGCTACCATCCACTGAAGCAGAATATGGAACAGTAGCCAGCTGAAAGGGAAGGAGAACACTTTGTTATGGTATGGAAATAAACGCTTCAGCGTTCACATTTTATTGGTACAGGCACACTTTTGAGCATATTGTCAGGAAAGAAGTCATGCAATGAGGGACTGAGGGAATATTAAATTGGTAGATAGATTGAGGTTGTGCTTGAAAGGGGTAATCAAAACCAGGAGGGTTTTATACTTTAGAAAAGGAAACACTACAAGGCATAGACGGCTCATCCTGGACATCACTTGGAGTGTTCATAAAATGCGTGTGGCATCAGTAATAAAAGCTGAGATTGCTTGAAAAGCATCCAGTAGCTTCCTGTGAGGTCCCCTGAACATAAGTTATTTTAAAATTCCTTTTTCCAAGTGACCCCATTATTATCCTGGTGCAGTTATGTTGGAGATCTGCTTGGACTTCCTCAGGGTCAGCTTCAGGGTGGAGGACACGGGTCTTGTGGGTTGCAGGTTTTAAGTTCTGGTTGAAATTGCAGTTGTGATTGTAGGGTTACTTCATTCCCACCAGGAGTCACCCCAGGGAAGAAAGTAAGACCCACTCATTATGTCAGGGGCAGCAACTGAAAATTGCATCCATGTGTGCATCCATGTAATGGATTGTTGTCCATTATTGTTCTTATGCAAGAGCCCTTTCTTTTGCCACAGCACAAGGGCCTTCCCTGGACCTCTGTCCATTTTCCTCATTTTACCTTGTTTGTCTCTTGATCTGGGCATTACAGTGATGCTTCTGAGATGGGTTGTGAACCTCTGCTTTCCCCAAACCATAAGGAAACATATGATCTGACCATTGTTCCCTCTAGAACCAGGGGTGACTAATGTAAGGCCAAAAGTGGTATGTGATGCTAGCAATAAATCCTTGGAAAAGAGGAAGCTCTAGGTGCATGCTGGTATTAAAAGATGGATGTGACACTGAATCAGTATGACACCAGAGCAGTAAAGGAGGCATAGTGAATCAAAGAGGTCCTTCAAGATATGAACAAAACCGATTTAGGACATTGGTGGGAAAAGTTCCTCAATGAATAAAGTTGATAAAAAAATACACCAGATGTTTTTCTCTCCAAGTAACTGAGTAGATTATCCGATTTCCCAGAAGTCGCTAGCTGACAATTTCACAAATAATAGCAATATATGATGTGGAGAAGCCATAAGAGAAGAAAGGACAGGTGGCTAACCCAGTTTGTTTAACAGCTTCTCTTTGCTCATGCTGAGTTGAAAAACACAATTTTTTAAAACCTGATCACTGAATGAGGTTTAGTCACCACAGCAGATGATTCCAAAGGCTCGCCAGGCAGTGGGGTGGGACGAAGCCTGGGGCCACCCTTCTTCTGAGTGACTAGCAATACAAAACTGTGATCATTCCCAGTGTCAGCATCAAGCTCCACATAGCCTGAAGCTTTGAACGCTTTCCCAGAATGTACTTGTTTTTCCCTTGGTATTTGTATTAGTTTATCTGCCTGCTAGGCCTCCTGCTCTTCTTGCCTTGCAGCTTGATTTGCTAATTTCAAAGCAAAGAGTGTGGCTTTCTGTTTCAGAACAAGCTAATAACTTATATTGCATGCACCTAAACTGTCTAAGGTTAAACTTTCCTTAGTCTTTGCTCGTCCTTTTTTTTTTTTAATTTTTGTAATTTTTGGAGGGGCAAGGGGAGCCCTACTTCTGTCACCCCTGTAGCAGACTTGAAGGATTTGGGATCTTCCCTTTTATCTTCCTCACAGAGATTTGAAAATTTGATGCTGTAGATTGATTATAAAAAGCACAATTTCCTCATCCTGACTCTCCCTGACTATAGCATTCCTGCAGCTGGACTCTGATCAATTAGAAACTATGGCCTGGCTAAACTAGTGATGCAGGCTGCTGCCTTCAAAGCCCTGTGGCTTCCTACCATTTCTCGTCACCTTGCCATAAGCTAGGAGTTGTCTTCTCATTGATCTTCATATCACCATTTCCATTTTCCTCAGAAGTATGTCCTAACTCTGTTCTCCTAGCATCTGTCCAGGATCTTCTCAGAAGCCAACACAGCACACTTACGAGTCAGTGGCATGGACCAGCCTGCAGTCCCAGCTCTGCAAAAAAGAAAGATCAGAAATATTTACCCAAATCTATTCTTGTAATTGAGCTATCTGCAGAGCACCTACTGTATCACTAGTCCTGCAAGAAGCTCCAGCTTTTGTAACTATAGTTTTTAAAACACAAATGTACACAAGTGTTGCTTTTACTACTGGAAGGAAACATTCAGAGACTGATCCACATCCTTTATTCTATTACAACCTTTTCTACACCCAAGACACGTCTAACACCCAGCAGCATTATTGTTTTAGACACATTAATTTTAGGTGAAAACGTTATTCCTATGCTGTTGTGAGTAGGGATGTCCCCTTTCCATGTCCTGTTCTACATCACATTCTCTGTAAGGAAGTGATCTGTACGACAGCACAGGGTACATCCCGCCCCCCAGGTCTGCACATACAAAGGTTTTATGAATTATAATTCACAATTAATGCATTTTGGAACACTTACACTACTTATGTAATATACATATTTTCTTGTGCTAAGTTGCATGGCACCAAGTACAGAGATTTGCCAAAAATACTTAAATTACTTGCCAGTCAATCATATAGGCTTCAGCAGAGGTCTCCTTTTCTGTCCGAAGGGATCAGAAGTTTAGGGATCAGATGAGATCAGATTAAAGGTTTGCAAGGGAAAACCTGTCAAGTAAGAATGGAGAACTGCAATGGGATTGCAGGCTACACCAAGATGAAAATGCTAAACAAGCATGGAGCTCTGAGATGCAAGAACAGGATGCTAAAGAGTTAAACTGGAGACCTGCTTTATTCCATTTATAAACCAGTCTCAAGCCTTAGTATGTTTGCAACAAAAATCTGCCAGGAAGAGCCCCTGGAAAACAGACTCTAGAGTCTGTAGGGATACACAGAGCTCTGGCCAATTTGATCACAAGTTGACATATATCCACATTCTGTAGTGAAGCATGGGTTTTTTGGACCAAGAAAGATTTAGGGATTGTTTTGTGAACTTCTTCAAGCACTGTGCCTTGCAAAATATAATACCCAGATTCTGGGCATACAGACTACCTGTAAGCTTTAAAGATGTTGAAGTCTTGGGTATTCGGTTCTCTGCCAGCATGTTACATAGTTTGATTGGTTTAATGAAGACTTTAATAGGGAAAGTAATTGTCCTCATCTCTCAATAAGTTTGCAAAATTTGGCACATCACAAAATGTAGAAAACATCTTGGTTTATAAGCTAAGAGGACAGATTTAAAAACAGTCTTTTGATACCTGAAGTACAGATACTGGTGTATACAGATACAGGCACTGTGCTGGTTTGATAGGGGGGGAAGGGACCCAGGGGTGGCTCCGGTAAGAAGCTGAGAAGCTCCCCCTGCTCCAAAACCAGCCAAGGAGCCATTAGAGAGACAATAGATGCACCTCTATGATTGACATACGAAAGAACTGGGATAAGACCTGAGCAGAGTGAGCAGCTGAGAAAGAAGAGCTGAGCTGGACAGGTGAAAGGCAGTGCTTGGGTGAAGATCCTGGTGGTTTATGAGGAAGAAGGGGAAGAAGATGCCCAAGCAGAAGTTTCCCTGCAACCTATGGTGAGATGGCAGGCTGTCCCCCTGCATTCATGGAGGAACGTGGTGGAACATTCCCTGAAGGCGCCAGGAGGGGTGGACTTGGATTTGTTGCCAGTGGACTTGGATTACGCAGCTGGGGAAGACCCCGTGCCAGGGGAGGTGACTGTTCCCGAAGCAGCCCATGACTCTGTGGGAAGCCCACGCTGGAGCAGCTTGCTCCCGACCTCGTGGGAAGGACTCATGAAGGAGAGGTTCATGGAGGACTCTCTCCCATGGGAGGGGCCCCATGGGGAAGCAGGGGAGGACTGTAAGGAATCATTCTTCCTGAAGAGGAAGGAGCGGCAAGAACCACCAGACTGTGAACTGACTCTAAACCCCATCCCCTGTCCCCCTGTGCCGCTGGGGGGAAGGAGGGAGAGAAATGGGGAACAAAGTAATTTGGGCCTGGGAAGAAGGGAGGGGTGGGGGTAACATATGTAAGCACTGCTCTTTGTGTTGTCTGTGTCCTGTGTGCATCTGATTATTGTGAAATTAAATTATCTTTTTTCCCCAATTTGGGTCTGTTTTGCCAATGACCTTATTCAGTGAAGAATCCTCTTTGCCCTTTGTCTGGACGCATGAGCTTTGTTGTCTTGTTAGGCCCAAACCACAAAAGATATATACATCTGGATTTATATATAGGGCTTTTTATGATGATGAGCAAATGGTGCTTGCTGTAGATACGCAATAATATATAATCCTCTGTTGTAGAGCTAAGTCTCAGCACAGAGAATGCAGACAGCTTCCTAGGACAGTGGGACACAAAAAGTTAATTAGAGGTATACAGATAGGGTGGCCCAAAGGAATAGATCTGTAGAGTAAAGCAGTTGGTACAGAGGACCCAGTCCTCTAAGCATATGCATTTCCAGGGAGTTAACTTCAGATTAACTGTGGTGACCTGGACCTCTCTCTTCTGGCATCCTGGACTGAGTGCCCATCAGTGGTTGGAGTGCATGAGGTGCCCCAGGAGATTGGTTTTGAAACTCCTGACAAAGGTGGAGCATTGCCCACCATTCTGGAAACACAGGCTGGCTGGCATTGGCCAAGTGTGGACAAGGAAGTTACTTCCAGCAGGAACAGCGATTGCTCTTGCTTCTGCTATCCTCCTTGTAGTAACAGAAGAGAAAGCTGAATGCTCTAAGTTTCTGCTTATTTCCCTTCCAGCTCCCTGTGCAGCTCTAGGGATGAAATAAGCTTTGTGAAGCATTTCCTGTACTTGGCTGTTGCAATCGTAGGCTTGCACACCATCCAAGAGCCTACTTAACAACCAAATACAATTAAACAAGAGGAGACACATGTAATCTCAGTCCAACTCCATAGGTGAGAAATAGTTTACACTATCTCAATATGTCAATTCTTCAAACTTCAACTTGCTATTCCTCCTAGAGAGCTGATAAATCTTAGTACTATCTGGCACTCAGGGGACAAATACCACATTCCTGGTTCATTTAAGTGAAGCTGCCAGAAAAATAGCAGGCATCTGAAAGCTTGTAGAACACTTAATAAAAAGGGCCAACAACTTTGATTAAGCAATATCAATTTACTAACATTTAATGCCATTTAAAAAAACCCACTTGCAAGTTATTTGTGGCAAAATGTTTGTTCACGTTCATACAGTCTCACCAGGCACATGCCTGAAAAAGTTTGCATATTTGAAGAAAAGCTGGTACCTATTCAAGTTGTTTTTAAGTGCAGTATCAATCAGAAAACCTTAAACTTTACAAAAGAAAAAGTTAAATGTCATCTGGAACAAAAACCAACATGCTGCAAATGATTCACGCGTTCACTCTTCCTTTTTAATTAAATCCTTAACCTTTCTTTTTTTCAAAACTTAATTTCAATTAAAAGTGCATTTTACAGGTGTTTGTTTTTTTTTTTTCTTGCTAAGCAAACTGGTGGAAACGTGATACATTTCTTTCCCAAATATCCTCAGTTGCAAATTTTGGTGTATCAGTCCTACTGATGGCCTGCCACACCTTTAAAGCCAATGGATAGAGTTGCCAAGTGATAGAGTTGCCAACTAGAGAAAAAAATTATTTCTGAAACTGCAGCCTCCTTACTTCCAGCTAGGACAGCCTGCTGTAATTTTTATCTCCTGCTCACATTCTGGACAGTGTTTTTCACATCTGCTGTGGTTGTTTCTTGATTACTTTCCATATTGCTTTGTGGATCTCCTGTTCCCAGGAGATGCTTTTGCTGACCCTTCCCTTGAAGGGGATGTCTCTCTTAGAAATCATCCCTTCAAATAGGGCTTCGGGCTTCTCTTGCTCCTTTGAGCACTCTGAGCTGCTTGGAGGAAGTCTTCTCCAGCTCTGAGTGCAACTTCGCTCATTGGACGCATTGATCATTTTGTTAACTGCCAGTTTTATAGTTCATCACCTCATTTTACCCATATGATTTAGGGATTACTCCATTGTCCTCCACAAACAGAAGTACCCAAAGAAATTGCTTGGGTTTGCCCCAGTTGCTGTCTTTTCTACACTGGTGAGAAGTGTTGCTCCTACCCATTGTTTGCTGTATAGATCCAAACCATTGCACTGGTACATAGCTCCACAGAGGCAGTCAGCAAGGAAGGCCCTAGCAGAGAGCTCACAGCTGGTCCACTGAACAAGAATGGAATTTAGAAACTAATGTTTGCATTGTTTGGTAGACTGTGAGAGTATTACCAGTGGCCTTTTGGTCCAAAACACCAAGGAACACATTTTAATTAAAGTATGAATGAAATATAAGTTCAGTTACAGCATCAGACATCATTACCAATAATGGCAACATTTCAAGCATGTTTCCCTACAAACAATTTTTTAATTAGATGCATGACTATCAATGGTGAAAGCACTTTCCTTGCGCACATAGTGACCACCATCCAATGACACCTCATTCCAAACAATTAATCTGAGTTTTCAATATCACATTTTTTGACAATACTCCAATGCTTGGTCAAATTTGACCCTTTTAAATTGGAAGTTTTCTCCACATTGCCCTTCTGTACCGGCCTGTACTGGCCCGTTCAGACAATCCTGTCAATATGAATACAGATCCATGCTCAGTTGCTACTGTGCCAGCTTGTAAACCTTACGTATCTCAGAGCTATACAGGGAGCATATGAAATCTCTTTAGGACAGAAATATTGAAATAGAGGTTTTTATGGTGGGTTTTTTGTTTGTTTGTATGTTTGGTTCGTTGTTTTTTTAGGGAAAGGAGACCTCATTCTTTTAAGTCTAATTCAAATTATTTGGTAACTAGTATCACCTGTGTTGACTTTGATATTGAAGATACATACAGAATGAAGGAGGACGTAAGATACTGATCCTGAGCTTCCAGGAAAGCTGAGGACTTCTTCGACATGTCTGGTATGAAGTTATCGTGCTCAACTGCTCATGCTTGGCTCATGTGCTTGGCTGCACTTACTTGCAGCTATGCTACCTATGTATGTCCACCTGTAGTTCACACTTCTTAGTTTAGATGACTGGGAAACCTGAAATATCCGCTACATCAGACCTTCAGAGCAATAGTAGAAGTCTGCAACTTCAGTATCTCCCATTGAATAGCTGTTGCCACAGATATGTCCAGGCACGGTAACATTTTCAGCTCTGATACGTTATTGGCTCTGTTAAAAAAGGAGAATAAATTATGCAGACCAAACTACAGTGCATAAAATGAGCAGACCAAATTAAAAAAAACATATAGGGATTTCATGCACACAGGTGGTGCACATGGATTCCTCATGCCTAGAAAGGGCATTGGTCTGACTTCTGACTTCGTAAATACAGAAAAAATCAGACACCTTCCCAAAACCTGAAGAGGAAACAACATAAACATTTCTGGTAAAAACAATATTTCAGGAGTGCTGATCACACCCAACTCCTACTGTTGGAATTACCATACGTGGCATCACTGAACTTCCCAAATTAGGTTGAACAAATCACTAATAATGTGATTTAGAGAATCATCTTTCAGCCTAGCAATTATTTCACGTTACTTAAACATGTGATTATCCTTTTTACATGACTTATGATGGTACCACAGCATTTTTTATGAAAACAATACTATTAATATGAAAATCTTTATTAAGTTTAAGGATGGGTCATTGCAATATTTTGCAAATTGCAATTTGATGTAAAATTTCCTGACCAGCTACAACATGAAGTGTCATTTACCTTACTGCACCTTGGTGGATAGTAGATCATATGTGACCTTTTTCTGTTGTTTAAAATTCAGTGGACATTGATGGGACTTTGAACAGCTGCTGAATGTGGCACAGTCCCCTTTGTCTGGAACAAGATAGTGAAGTTTGTCAGATGCTTTTGTGTCCTTCAGAGCGACAGAGCTCCCTGACTCCTTTTAAAACAGGTGATTTGTTTCTACCTTCAGATGTGTACTAGAGGCTTTTGCTGACTTAAATAAAAGCCTCCTGTTTCCACGCAAGGTCAGGATTTGGGCTGAGCTATGGACTGAACAAAAGACATGCCGTGACTGCATGACATGCCGTGGCCCAGGACTTCATGCAGTTTCATCTTCAGAAACATGTAATTCAGACATATTAACTCTGCAAATAAGTTCAGCAGAATGGTGAAGAGCTATGAAGAGCTAAATGGTAGAAGAGCTACCAGGCTGGTGAAAGGCCTGGAGGACAAGTCCTACGAGGAGAGGCTGAGTGAACTGGGGTTGTTTAGTTTGAAGAAGAGGAGGCTGAGGGGAGACCTCATTGCTCTCTACAACTACCTGAAAGGAGGTTGTAGGGAGTTGGGAATTGGCCTCTTCTCTCCAGTGAATAATGACAGGACCAGTGGGAATGTCCTGAAGTTGCGCCAGGGGAAGTTTAGGCTGGATGTTAGAAAGAATTTCTTTACTGAAAGAGTCATTAGACAGTGGAACAGGCTGCCCAGGGAGGTGGTGGAGTCACCATCCTTGGAAATGTTTAAAAGAAATATAGATATGGTGCTCAGGGACATTATTTGAGCATTGAACGGGTAGATTTAGGATATGGTGGGTGGATTTAGGTTATGGTTGGACTTGACGATCTTCAAAGTCTTTTCCAACCTGGTTGATTCCATGATTCTGTGATTCTGTGAACTCTAATATTTGCAACAGAAGCTACTCACATGTTTTGCGCCACATGCTAAGTGTTTTCCTATTTCAAACACACAAGTTCCCACCAGGAGGGGAATCCACAGTTGTGGGCTGGTAAAAGCCTTCACCCATTAGTCTCTTTATAACTGTTATAAATTATTTGGGAGGAAAAGGTAGTTAAAGAACACTTCATAAAACATTTAATATAAATCGTAACTATTGTGTTTTTATTTTGTGTTAATTGAGGAAAGGAGTTGGTTTGAATACTCAACGGCAAACAAGAGAAAATAAAGCACATTTTATGGATATGAGCTGTAAACTTTAAAACATACCCTGTACCATTCAAAAGGCAATCTTCCCATGGGCTTATAACTTAAGAGTTCACAGGCTTATTACTGAGCAGCTCTGCTTCTTTTCACAGACATGGAATGAAATGCCTCACAGTTTTGCTTTTTGCCTGTGCCTTGTTTTGACAGGGTGAGTGTTTGAGCATGGCATTACTGAACAATTTGAGGGTGTATAAAAATATTTGGAAAAACAGGCCATTGAAATCCTTTAGAATTTACAACAATGTCTGGGCTCTTGCCTTAAAAATAGTGGTGCACTTCTGTGATTTCTTCTTCCTATCACCTCCTTCTTTGCAGCCCCGTCTTTTCTTTCATGATCTTTCAGGAAGCTCTTGATCATTCATCTTACCCAGTCCCCATAGTGCGTTAGCACTCCCATGGGATGGAGCAATTCTGTGGACTGGCACAACAAACTGCTGCTCAAACTTATGGTAATAATAAGAGGGATAAGATACTTTCCTAAACACCTGAAAACGTTTTCTGTGAAATGTTTGAAGTGATATGCATCAGGTCATACTTGTCTGAGGGCAATTTATTGAGGGTCGCTGTATGGCTGCAGGTCCAGTGACCTCCAAGAAGTGTGTGGAGATTGCTGTAAACTCTTAAAATGAGAGCAATATAATGGATGTTGCAAAACATGCCAGAATAGCAAGAAGCTGTGCAAGATGAAGAGTAAAGGTATGCAAGGCATGTGCAAGAACAGAAAGGTGAAAGGATGATGGGTTGAGTGGAAAGAGTACAGAGGGCTGAACAGCAGAAGTAGAAAACAGTCCTAGGGTGTGGGTGGGGAAGACTAGAGTAAACAAGTGGTAAATGAGAACAAAATTACAAAAGAAGCACAGAAAAAACCCCACACAAATCTAACTGTGTGAAAGAATACAGAAGATGGGCCAGTGCCAGAAGACAGCTTGTTGGGAAGCTAATGGGTAACAGCAGCAAAGGCATTGAGGCAGGCAGCAGATAAGATGAGAAGGGAGGGAGAGACAACAACCAGCAGGTCAGGCTAGCAGAGGGGATGCCCTCCATCCCTCAAGCAACAGGCAAACAGCAGAGTATGGTCTTCTGCTGGGACCAGAAACTTCTTTGTTCAGTGGCTCAGAGCTATTCCCTAGACCTGTAGCTGCTAGCCCTGTCTTGCCCACTGTGAGGGAAGCAATAGCTTTATTCTGTACCTCACCATGGAAAAGGTATCCCTCTCAATTAAGAATTAAATTAGCAGGTAACCTCTAGTGTTAGGTCGTTGAAGTGAATGGACTTTAGCCAGCTCGGCTGTAATTCTGGCAACAAAACAGACTGCAATACCAAATCCAATGCCTCAATTTCGCAAACAGAGCTCTTTGGTGTTGGGGGTGGCTGTTGTGTGTGACCTGAAAGCCCAAGGGAACTGACTTGGGTTCAAGACGAGGGGGAAAAAAACCCCAGAATTAAAAAAAAAAAAGGAGGGGAAAAAACTACTTGTAATCCAGATAAAAAAGTATTCAACGCATACAAGGGCCACCATTCCTGGCTATTGCTCCTGTTAATGCATGGCTCATAGGGATTTGAAAGGGGAGCTGCAACTGAGCAAAGCCAACAGGCAAGTTTTACGAAGTGACAAAGGTTTAATTTTGCAACCTCGCTGTCAATCTGGCCTCAATAGGGCAAACCCTTTAAGTATGTGTTTAACTGGGAACACGGGATTAATCCTATTGATTGTAATGGGGTTAACCACGTTTGTACAGCATGGTGATAGTCTCAACTGAACTATGCAGGGATTTGAGGCTCAAAACAAGGACGAAACCGCCCTTGGTGACGCTTTTTTTATGTACCAAAGATTTTTCACTTGATGTCTTTCACCCAAATGTTTTAACATGTGGATTTCCCTCATGACCGAATCTGCTCTAACCAGAACATTCTGCACACTTCAAGCCATGAAACCCTGTTTTTCTCATCCTTTCTCTTGCCACACCGTACGGTGGTGAAATACTTGTGGGTTCGGGTTTTTGTTCTGTTTTTCTGGCAGCTGCTCCTGCCGCGGCACGGGGTGCCCCGGCCCGACGGCCGCCCCGGGGTATCGGGTCTTTCGGCTGCCTTCGAGCCAGCCTCGGCCCCGGTGTGCATCGCCGTCTGCCCGGGCAGTGCCGTCGGTCCAGGCGGTGCCGTTACCGCTCATCCTCGGGCACCGACCCCATTCAGCATCATCGCCCACCCCCTGCGATCTAGGAGCCGCTGCTCAGCTGCCTCCCGTCGCGTCCCCCCCGCAGGCTGCTTGCTTAAGCAGGAGGGTAAGGGGCTGCCCCCGCCTAAAGCTGCCTCTGCCCGCCATGCCCCGCTCCCCTCCCCCCTCCACAAGTGTCCGGGGGTTCCCGGGCTGCCCATCCCGCCGGAGCAGCCCTCCCGGGCCCAACTTCCCTGGGAGGGGAGGACCCATCTCCCCTAGCCCGGCCCGACCCGGCCCGGCGCGTCCCGCCCTCAGACGCGCTCACTCCCCCGCGCCGCCACCCCGTAAGTACCGGTGGTCGCGGGCGGCGCAGAGAGGCAGGCATGGGTCCCCGCGGGCTGTACGTGGGGCGCAGAACCGCCGCCCTGCTGGCCGCCCTGCTGCTGGCTCTGCTGGCCGCGCTGCTGGCTCTCGCCGCCCTGTACGGGCGCTGCCGGCAGGAGGCGCCACCGCCGCCGACCCCCTCGTCCGCCGCCCCTAGCCCACCCGCCCCCCCAGGGTCGCCTCCCTCCGGCGGCTCCGGCCGCCGTCTGCCTCGCCACCTCTTGCCGCTCCACTACGACCTGGAGCTGTGGCCGCGGGTGCGGCCGGACCAGGCGGGGCCCTTCGCCTTCAGCGGGCAGGTGAACATCACGGTGCGCTGCCTACAGGACACGGATGCGGCGGTGCTGCACAGCTCCGGGCTGCGGAGCCGCGGGGCCGCCGCGGTGCGCGGGCCCTTGCCCGAGGCGGTCGCCGCCGTGGAGGTGGCGGGGCTGCGGCTGGAAGAGGCGGACGAGGTGGCGGTGCTGGAGCTGCGCGGCTGGCTGCGGGCAGGGCGCCGCTACGTGCTGGAGCTGGGCTTCCAGGGCCGGCTGGAGGAGGACCTCGACGGGCTCTTCCTCACCCGCTACACGGACCAGGGACGGAGCAGGTAGGCGGCGGCGGCTGCCCCGGGGACCCATTTCCCCTCCGCCGACGGCACCGCAGGTCCCGTGGCCCCGCAGCGGGGTCACCCGTGGCGTGGAGGCGTGGTACGCAGCTCCGTGAGCTGCTGCGTCTCCGCAGAGAGTGTTTAATGTACTTCCAGGGCTGGACGGACACTTACGGCAGCATCTGGTTGCCTTGGATGGTGAGAGATGGCTGCTCTGCACAGCGGGGCTGCCCGGGGCGGGGTCACCGCTTTGCGCAGCCTTTCCCCAGGTGTACATCACGGGCTGCAAAGATAACTTGTCAGGAGCTCAGGTTTGTGCTCCGTGATGGTGGCTCGCCTCTAGAGAGCACCACCTAGGTTGCCCTGCCTTTCCTTCAGCATCTGACTTGATCCAAACCACCAGCCCGTGGTGGCTTGCAAATGCTAGGATGTTTTGCAAAGACCTCCTCGTTCGCAGAGGCTGGTGAGGAGCTGCCTGCTCTCGAGTTAGTGAGAGACCTCCCTGAGAGTCTGTCAGGCGGGGGAGGGGGTCTGTCTTTGTCAGAGGAAAGAGTCTATCTCAAATGGTCAATCAGTGCTTTCGGGACAGTTTCAAGTCTCTCTTCTGTGCCCTTGCCTGGCAGCAGGAAGTCTGGCAATACCTACACGCAGTTCCTGGAAGCCACAGGCTGCCTCAGAGTCTTCATCCTGGCCTTGCACATGTCTGAGTGCACTGAGAACTCCTCCTTTCCTCTACCCATGACTCTACCCATGTGTGCTAGGGCATGAGTCGAGAGATTTTGACCACCTGCAGATTCAGAAGTACGATGGATTAGAATAGGTGATTGCTTTAGACAGTTGGGCTTTGTGCTATTTCACATGAAGTTGTTTGTCATCAGACAACGAATGATTTCCTTAGTGAGTGGTGTTGAGATGATTTCCTTTTTATATTCTTTTGAACTGCAGAGTCAGTATTGGGGCAGTGTGAGCTTAGCAAGTAGTCACTCATCTAAAACATTTTTTCACCCTCAAAATAATGCTTGCTCTTTTACTTTTTTATTGTGGATCTCAAGGTGAATTGAATGATAAACTTCTGGATATGAAAATTGCTAAAGAGAAGTGAAATTTAGGATTATGATTCAAATTGTCCCGGTGGAAGGCAGGTTTCTCAAATTAGGTGTTTAAGGGAGAGGTGGATGAATTGCTCATTTTAAAGTGATTTCATTTTTAATAATTAAAGATGTAGTGAATCGCTGAGGATAAGCAATCAGAAGGAGAACTAGAGTTAAAATTCAAGTGTTCTTGACTCCCATCGATGAGTCTAATAAAATAACTGTATCTCAGCAGTTCACAGACATCTTGTTTAAACAGGTGATACTCAGTTACCCTCAAGATCCATACATGCAAGTGCCTGTATCAGTAGCAAGAATAAGAAACCACAATATAAAGTTAATAGTTTTTATTGAAATGGGGAAGAACTGTGTGGTTTTTCTGCAACAATGAGTCAGCTTTTCAGCTGCCAGTTCTGGTGGAACTCTTTACTGATACCATTGTTTGACACATCTGGAAAATTTAACTTGTGCAAACTTTTTTTAACATTTTTTTTTAAGAGAAGGGAGGTAAGTTTGTTAGTCTTAGAGAAAAATGCAGTGTGGTAACAGGTATTTTTAGGAAATATATTCTGATTTACTTAATTTGCTATTTCTTCATTCACAGGATTATTTGTGCAACTTTTGTGATAAGGAATATCTAGAACACCTTGCTTAATTTACATAGTTAAAAAATATTCCAGTAAGTAAGAAAGGAACAAGCACCTAATTATTTAACATTGTATCAGTGCGCTTTCTCATGTGGTATTAATTCAGTTAAGTCCTATCTAAAAGACATTGAGTTAGACTGGCATTTTTTAATTCAAGCTGTGTAAAAGTCAGAGGATACAGAAAAAAAAAAGTGCTAATGTCAGCTGTGCTGCCACAGTAGAAAATAAGAAAGAAAAAAATTAAATCATTAGAATAATGTGTATAGTTCAATTTCCAATTGTTTAAAGCATTTATGACAATAGTTCCATTCTTAGCTCATCACGAAGCACTAATGAAATGTGAGACTGCAGTCCTGTTAAAGAGATGTTCAGACAGTAAAGGAAATCCACTGATAGCAGATGTAACATATTGTTTTGGTTACTTGTTCCTGCCTACATTCCTGATATTCTTGACTGGATTTTGCATATCTTTTCTGCTTTAAAAAGGCTTTCTCGGAATCGAGAGTATGCAACAGAATCTTGTTATTTTTCCCTTCACTAAGAATTAAGTCATCGCTTTACCAGCCTAATCTGGTGGGGTCCAGTTACATTGAAGGGGTTTTGCCTTGTTTTTTGTTTGGAAAAGGTCTGTTTTGAGGGATGTTGTCTGTAAGCTCTAGCGAGTTGTTCATGATGGAAAAAGTGGGATTCTAATGGATTATTGTAGATCAGAGTGATTTAAAACATTCAGTGCCCTTCAGCTGTCAGTACAAAGCCCATTACTGTTCTGTGAGGAAACCACTATCTCCAGCAGACTGTCCTGTAGCTTTCCTAAAGTGACTTGCACCTGGATCTGTCAGAGCTTTGGGGTCTGATTCCTGCATAAGCTTCTCACTTAAGCTCGTAACTTAAACCACCAGCTGTGACAGGCTGCATGCCGTTTATCTGCAATCACGCAGTTGCTTGTGTTTCTTGCACGTTCTACAAGTCTTAAGTGTTTTTTCTAATTTGTGCATGTGAAATCACTAAAACCCTCTAATTTCAGAAGAGTTTAAGCACAGAAGGGCCATCTTTCAGTAAACAGCTAGATCCTAAAGAGAAGGCAAGTCCCTGAGATATTAGTTTCATCTGGGCTTTGGCACTGGCTTTTTTCTTGGCCAGATACCCACACTGTTCTTGGCAGGTTGGCAGAATTAGATAGCTGACACAAAGTGTTCCCTGTCCTCTCTTCAAGTCAGAGCAGGAGCACAGTGGCAAGGTGGTGTGGGAAAGCTGTTCACAGAGGCAGCTATTTTCAGAAGTGCTAACCTCACCTCTGTGAAAAAGAGAATACACCAAAGCCCAGACTTCACTGAATTTCCAACACCAAATTGTTTGTTATTGGTTTGATCATTGACGACTGTGTATGTTTTTACTGTTGACAATGTGTACTACCCACCTGATCCAGTCTTACTTACAAAGGAAAACTGAAAAATGGGAGCTGTCTTTATGTGTGTTGCACCGCCCATGTCTACAGTGCATGGAGGAGCAAAGGAAGTAAAAGAGGAGGATGCTCCCATTTCAGCAACACTAAGTATTTGAAGGCATACCTGTTGAAATGGGGAATCTCTATGTTCCATGTAGCGGGGATATAGAAACCACCTTTGCCTTTCTTCTCTAGCAGCACTGGCTCAGATGCATACAATGCAGGAGGTTTGTTGTAGCATCGTTCTACATGCAGATCTTGCAGTGTTGTGAATGAGCACACATAAACTACTCTAGGGTTAGAGGATCCCTGGGGGGTGTACTGAAGTGCAGGCTGTATGTGACTGTTCATTCCCATCACTGTTTCCTTTGAGAATTTTGCTTGGAAGCCACTCCACACATGTCCTGTGCAACTTCCATAAAATACTTGGCTGGATAGGGCTGCTATTAACATGTATCCCAAAATGTAATTGAACACAATGTTTGCGCTGGTTTTTATCAATTGCTTTTGCACCAATCACTAGAATGAGGGCAAAGGGGATTAGAACAGCATTAGTACAGTTAAATGTGCCTCAGACCCAAGGATCTGAAGTCCTAAGCTCTGTTTTATATGAATCTGGATAAGACCACCAAAGACATGGGACAGAAATCAGAGCAAATAACAGATTTGGTGTTTTCTACATTTGCATGTTAGGATGGAGCTCTGTTCACCTGACGAAGGGACCTGGTGTTGGTGACAGGTGCCACACAGAATTGGATTCTGCTCTCTGTGAAAATCCCTTCCTTTGATTCACTTCAGGGTTTGTTTTACAGTTTAATTCTTAAATATATTTAAAGTGGAACAAGTCAGATATAAAAGATGTTAATACAAAACCCCATTATGTTATCAGTATTACAAATAACATTATTTTCATGAGAAAGCATTTTTAGAAGAATAACTTTTTTTCACACCAAAATGCAACATTTCTTCTATAATTATCCTAGTTTTTTATCAGGTGAAACAGCATCCACTAGGCATTAATGTACTATACAGGATGCATTCCTCATTTTCCTTCTCTTGTTTTTGAGACACTAACAAAACAAAACAACAACAACAAAAAAGAACCTGTATAGTATAAAT
This sequence comes from Hemiprocne comata, assembly GCA_020745705.1. Lineage (NCBI taxonomy): Eukaryota > Metazoa > Chordata > Aves > Apodiformes > Apodidae > Hemiprocne > Hemiprocne comata. Next base: position 66,571,923 of record CM036616.1, on the reverse strand, counting down.
TGTCAAAGGTTTAGTCTAAGAGATCCTGTTATGTGTTTGGTCTTCATTATTTAAAAGTATTGTGGATTGTATTTTGTTTTACTAGGGGAAGGAGGCATTATATGATCCTTAAGCAAAAAGGAAATTAAATCAATGCGCAAAATTGTAGGCTTAAGAGAGGAATTTATTTGTCTCCTTAGGAAACATAAGGTTTAAAAAAAATTTGCTTTTGGGTAATATGTTTTTTGATAATATTGCAGTGTGGCAAAAAAATACTAGTAATTCAGTTGATGCTAATACCTTCACCATAAAAATAAAAACCAATCACCAAACAAGAAAAAATCCCCAAAATAATTAATAATTCTGACAAATAGTATGAAGTAATGTGTGTTTGAAACACCAGTTATTTGTGTAACATGCATGAAAGATTCCCATTTTTCTTTTTTATTTTGAGTCCTGCTGAAAAATAAAATTTAATCCATCCTCATGTTTCTTTTTTTTATCACAATGCTTTTGCCCAATATGTGCTATCCTGTGTTCTTGAACAAGAATTTCTTGGGCGAAAATTTGCTACATGTCTGCGTCAGTTTCTGCTGGTACAGAGCCTCCCGAGGCAGTAATTGCACTGGTGCAGGGGAATTGGCAGCCGTGGGGTTGCTCAGTGTTTCCTAGAATCACACTGTAACTGACTGCACAACTGAAAGTGCAGAAGTATACTTTGCTGCATGAGAATAAGTAGTTATTTTCAGTGAATGATTCCCTCACTTTTTTGCTGCTCCTGCGCAACTGTGGCAGAAGTTTAAGTCGCTTTCTGTCATTGGACAGGATAAAGGAGGAGAGGAGGTGATACTTCTGTCATAGATGGAGCTCTAGCTGCCTTCAGCAAGGCAGCTGGTGGCTGGAACAGCGCATGCTTGACTCTGCAGGGAATCAGATCCGTAAAGAAAATCTTCCTTCACTGACACGCAAGAAGTCAAATACACTGTGCAGCTCTCTCTCTTTAGCCATTCCTTACTTCAGAGTTGTGGACAGTGGGATTGAGTGTATCCTTTAGCCTGGAGAAGAGGAGACTCAGGGGGGACCTTATCACTCTCTACAACTACCTGAAGGGAGGTTGTAGTCAGATGGGGATCTGGATCTTCTCCCAGGCAGCTAGTGACAGGACGAGAGGGCAGAGCCTGAAGCTGCGCCAGGGGAGGTTTAGGTTGGATATTAGGAAGCACTTCCTCACAGAGAGGGTGATCAGACATTGGAATGGAATTCCCAGGGAAGTGGTGGAGGCACCGTCCCTGGAGGTGTTCAAGGAAAGACTGGATGTGGCACTTAGTGCCATGGTCTAGCTAATGTGATGGTGTCAGGTCATAGGCTGGACTTGATCTCAGAGGTCTTTTCCAACCTCAATAATTCTGTGATTCTGTGATTGAGCAAGTTTGCTGATTATACCAATCTGTATGGAGTAGTTGACACCGTAGAGAGAAGGGATGCCATCCAGAGGGATGTTAATAGGCTGGAGGAATCAGCCAGTGCCAACCTCATGAGGTTCAACAAGGCCAAGTGCAAGGTCCTGCACCTGGGTCAGCACAACCCCAGGCACAAATACAGGCTGGGGGGAGAATGGCTAGAGAGCAGTCCTGAGGGAAAGGACTTGGGGGTGGTAGTAGATGAGAAGCTCAACATGAGCTGCCAGTGTGCACTGGAGCCCAGAGGGCCGATTGTGTCCTGGGCTGCAGCAAAAGAAGTATGGCCAGCAGGGCCAGGGAGGGGGTTCCGCCCCTCTACTCTGCTCTGGTGAGACCCCACCTGGAGTACAGCTGTGTACAGCTCTGGAGCACTCAGCACAAGAAAGATACAGACCTGTTGGAGGGGGTCCAGGGAAGGGCCACAAAGATGATAAAAGAGCTGGAGCACCTCTGAAGACAGGCTGAGAGAGTTGGGGCTGTTCAGCCTGGAGAAGAGAGGGCTCTGGGGAGACGTCAGAGCACCTTCCAGTGCCTGAAAGGGCTACAGGAAAGCTGAGGAAGGGCTTTTCACCAGGGAGGGCAGTTACAGGACAAGGGATAATGATTTTAAACTGAAATAGGGTAGCTTTACATTAGACATCAGGAAGAAATTCTTCACTATGAGGGTAGTAAGGTGCTGGAACAGGTTGCCCAGGGAGGTTGTGGAGGCCTCCTCTCTGGAGGTTTTCAAGGCCAGGTTGGATGAGACTTTGTGCAGCCTGGTCTGGTGTGGGGTGTCCCTGCTCATAGCAGGGAGCTTGGAACCTGATAATCTTTAAGTTCCCTTCCAAACTTAACCATTCTATGTTTCTATGATTCTAATTGTAACTGTGCATCAAAATGTGTTCAACATGGGTTCTTTTAAATGTCATAAATTTTGGTATGGTACAGCATCAAATGACTCTGTTAAGTGCAAAATATACCATGTTTTGACAGTACAGTGCTTTTACACAGTTATCCTGTTGATATTAGTCAGTTCCCCAACATCAGCAATGAGGATTACATAGTGTAGGTGAGCTGCTGATGTTTTCAGCAGTGTGTTTATTAGAATGGCTTTTAGCAGGGTTAGATAGCCCAGGTATTAAAATGGCAACATTCAAGTATCTTTCAAAAGAAGAGGGCTCTTGAAGGGGTGGCCTTGGCAACTGGTGACTTTTGTCAGTGGAAGCAGGAAGCTAATGACTATTCTTTGGCTCGAGTCACATGCAATCACAGTCACAATGTGTCTTCTGCAAGGTGATGCAAATATCAATAGAAAGATAATCCACTCATTTCAGATACCAAGAAAAGGCAATCTTAAAAGATGCAATGTTAGGGTTAAGGCATGTTTCCATGCTACTGATCATGATCAGGAGCAGTGATGTTGTGTTTGTAGGGTAGATCTGACTTTTTACTCCACTGTATGGTGCAGATTTGACTCATTATATGCTGTTACTTAGTGTGTAGATGCTGTCCTGATGTCTCCTGGCTCATCTGGGATGTCTCTGCTAAGCATAAGCCTTGGTGAACCTGATGTGAATGCACTGCTAGGAACACCTCAACCACAGCTGAGAAATATTAACCCTGGGATAGTACTGAGATTACTGAGAAAAACTCTATTGCTTGCATAGTTTTTCTAATTCCTGGTAAAGATGCCTTAACTTGAACAGCCCAGATGGTACAGCTCTTCTTTGAAACTTTGGTGACAGGACATGATTGATTTATCTTTTGATTCCAGCCAGTATGTGTTGCAGGAGAAGAGTAAGAGATTACTCAGACATATGTGATCTAGTAGTTAATTTATTGATGATCTTAAAGGTCTTTTCCAACCTGAACAATTCTATGATTCTCATCAGTAAATTTAGCTATGTAAAATATTCAATATATAGAAATGAATTGGTGGTCAATAATCTACTATTGACTACACTTAAAATTAGTATGGGACACAAAAAGTATTGTGTAAGCTTACTGTATGTATCTTAACTGTTAAATGCATGCAAAAAATGTCACTTACTGACCCACTGATGTCTGATGTCAGCTAAGGGATCTCTCAGCCTTGAGGGATAACAGTGGCAGGCAGCCCTACTCAAGGGGAGATCACCACCAGGCAGCCAGATGCTGTGGAGGAAGAGTTCAATGGATCCTGATGGCTGCAGATTTTTGTAGTGCAAAGGGGTTGATTTGTAAAAGGATTTTCCTCTGTCAGTGCAGTTGTAGCAACCTATCAGCCCAGTCTGCAGACAAACCCGTGTCTTGAGTTTGGTGCTGAGTTCTCACTGACAGCCTCACACAATAGGATTAACTTCGGTTAGGTTTAATTGCTGAGCAACTGCCTGGACCAAAGTTCAAGTTAGTTCGAACAGGAGGAGCGCCTCCTTCACAGTGTGTCACAGAGACCTGCCCCAAGAGAGGCAAGGCTCCATAGTGTAAGGTAGAAAAGGACCCTCTTGAGTATTTTCTTGGGCTTGCCAGTGCCCTGGCACACCACTGATCCTGCTTTTGCTGGGGTTCTTCTCTGTGTGATTTTACAGACATGTGCAAGTGCATGTGTACACAATTACCTAACATTTATTACAATTTTTTATTAAAATGTGCCATATAAAATAAGAGTGCATGCATTAAAGGGATGTGCAGGTGTACATAGAGATTCTAATTATAAAATTAAAGTTGGGCATTTTATCACTTTTGAGCACTGGTCTGCTGCATGCAAAACTTTAATTAACTCTGTCTTAATAAACGAACTGGAAATGTTCAAATATTTAAAATACCTGGAAAAGGCCTGTGAGAAAAAAAAAGAAAACGAAAAAAAAAAAAGGAAAAAAAAGGAATTAATTTAAAAAGACTGCTTTTCTCTAGAAGCATCCAAACTGAACTGTCTGTTTGGCACAGGGTTTTAATTATGGCTGTAGAAACAACCAAACCTCTTCCAAATCTGAATTATCTATGTGATTCACTTTTGGCTTTTCCTGATTTGGTGTTTTTATGCACTATATATTGATTTTGATCAGCTGTAGCATACTGGATTAATCTTACTTGTATTTTTAATACAGTATGCTGATTGCCTCCCAACTGGAACCAACGTATGCCAGGACAGTTTACCCATGCTTTGATGAACCTGCCATGAAGGCCACGTTTAATATCAGAATTGTCCATGACCCAAGCTATGTGGCTCTTTCCAACATGCCTGCTATTGGTAGGTAAACAATAAGTAGACATACGTTTTTTCCACCCCTAAATTACTTCTTAAAAGGGTGTAATTTATCTGAACAGCCTGTATAATCTGATACAACGGTGTTCTATTGTCCATGTGCTAATGCCTTGAAAATGCACAGAAAATCTCTGAACTTAAAATTTTTGAGAAAGTTATTAATAATTAATGTCTCTGAGAGCAACAATTCCATAGTTTTGTTAATTGCTCTCTGGTTGCTGGAAGCTGCTTAAGGTTTCATTCCTGGCATTTGCTGATTAGTCAGTGTGTCTGTCTTACTGCGTGACATCTGCTTAAAACAAAACAGCAGCCTCAGTGTGTAAAGCCTGTAATTGTGGTATTGAGGGATTCCTTTCATTCTAAGTAGATTTTAAGACATATTTTCAACATACAAAAAGTTGCTTTACCAGGCAGAGACACTATAGCCTCCTGTGTACTTACAAAATAAGAATGAGAGGACTGTAAGGCTCTAGAGATGCTCCTGCCAGGATCTCTTGTGGGTGTATGTGGGGTATAAGTTTCCAAATGTATTCTGTAAATGAGCGTTTGTACAGAAATCTGTTAGATCTCGTGCCTCCTTCTAACTGTTTTTGGTTTTTTTGCTGCAGTTCAGTGCCATGAATCTTTCTTTTTCACCTAAATAATTTTCAGCCATAAAAAGGAATTTCTACTAGATTTGCATGGAGGCTAAGTAAATAGGAATTATAATAGATGGGATCTCTGTGAGAATTGCTTGAAGCATTTCCTTTCTCTGACAGTCTTGTCCATGTCTCCCTTATTTAGAAGGAAAGTATCTGATTAAGTTTTTCATAACTCGTGGGCACACATGACCTATATTTGAGTTATAATAGATCCTTCATTTTAGAGATATGCAGCATGGTATAAATTGTCCACAGTTTGCCCACATCCTAAAGCTGATGCAGTTTGATATCCTTCCAAGACTTCAGTTAAGAAGCTCAAGAGTGGATTTTTGGTATTTGCATGGAAGGTCAGGACTCTGATACGTGGCAGTAGCAATGAGTCTGGTTGATTGCCTTCTACTAGAAACATATGAAGACAGTGCAGAAATGAAGCATATTGAAGAGAGGTGTAAAAAACATGCAGAAAACTCAAAATTCCTTTGTTTGTTATTTATTAAACAATGGTTTGAATATTTCTTTCATATTTTTTCTAGATGTGTCTGAAATGAAGGATGAAAATGGAAGCCTATGGACTGTTACTACATTTAATACTTCACTGAAAATGTCAACTTACTTGACTGCTTTTGTGGTTTGTGACTTTGATCATGTCACCAGAACTGAGCGAGGAAATGAGGTAAATATGAGGCTGCATAACACATTATAGCAGTTTACAAAAGCAGGTGGCACTGTGGTGCATCATGTGCTTTAGAAGATACCACAGACATAATTTGTGCGTTCCATTCCAAAACTATTTGCTTATGTGGCAAAACTGCTAGCATTTCTCCTGCAGATGTTTCTGCAGAAAGCTTTCCTTTAGGATGATCAGTTTATTGTCCTGTCTCAGTAATTTCATATAATTCCACAAATAGGTATGGGCTCTGTATGTTAAATCTTTAGAGGCAGCTACTCTGCAGAAAGTGCTGGTCATAATTCAGGGTCTTCTTATCTTCTTAGTTCTCTTAGTTGGAAAAAATACCCATTTCCAGTTTTGTGACAAACCACTGAAGTTCAGTGCTTGTTCTTCATGGCCCTTTGAGGAGCAGCATCATGCCATCAGTAGGAGCAATGCTCTGTTGTTTTTATTTCTCATTATCGTACTCTGATTTGATTGGTAATAAATTAAATTAATTTCCCGAAGTTGAGTCTGTTTTGCCTGTGATGTTAATGGGTGAGTGATCTCTCCCTGTCCTTATCTCCACTGGTGAACCTTTAATCATATTTTCTCTCCCCTGTCCAGCTGAGTGATAGAGCAGCTTTGGTGGGCACCTGGTGTCAACCCACCACAATGTCATACCTGCCATCCCCTGTACAGAACATACTGGATGCTTATGGCTCTGACTGTGGTGTCTTTTTCTTGGGTTGATATGTGCTGACAGGAGTCAGTAAAACAAAGCATTTGAAGTAGCATTTTTCAGAGGCAAGAGGCACCAGCCATGTTCTGTGAGATAGAGGGGAGAGGGTATTTTGCCCCTTGGTTTCAGACAGAGATGCTTAATTTCTGCCTCCACAGTATTTCTGTGAGCATGTTCATTGTATCTGTTTTGTCATTTCTGGTACGTAATTTACTACCTGAAACTCCAGTATTATAACTCAGAGTTCATACCAGGATTAGGATTTTAAGTCGGCCCATTGTGTTTAGGTTTTGCAAAATGAAGTCATATGATCTTTGAATCTCCTCTGAAATCTTGGCTGAAAAGAGGAACTCAGATGCTGAAGATACTCTGCTAACGAATTGTGCTTTACTTTTTCCCTTGTAAATTGAATCCTGGTGCTTCCCTACTGTGCTCTTAGCTTTTGGCTCTGCAGCTCCTTGGAGACTACATAATGCATTTAGTTGCTAGAAATGTGGGTTTTCAAGCTGTTAGGCACCTTGGGGGGTCTCGCATCCAGAGTTACGTGATGGAGATGTAAACCTTTTCTCAGTCTCTCCATCACCTTGGGCAAGCAGCTGCCCTCTCCAGCACCATGACAAAGCAAATGGACACAGGAGGGGAAAGTTTTGCTTGATGCTTCTCATTCTGTTGCTCAGAAGTACAGATGTCATGTGCTCAAATGTCATCTGCTGTCCCAGCAGCGAAAGGAAGCCAGTGGTTTGTTTCAGGCTGTGAGAATGTTCAAGAGGAGAGAAGTTTTAAGTTTGGACAGCAAATGAATGCTCTCTGAACATCCATTTCTCCCTCTTCAGGGAAAGAGTGAAGGGGTGAAGGAAAGTTTGTCACCCAGACTCACTGGCTGGAATACATCGGATTAAGATGTATGATTCTAAATAATTTTATAGAGTTTCCCATTTAGTAAAAGAAAAGCCAGGAGTCAGTTTGTTCCAGCAGTGTATAGTTGGATTCAAGTTTTGGCCCTTTTGAACTACTGGAACTTTGCTAGATTTCAGCAGGATTAGGCTCTGCACCACCTTTTGTTAGGTCCAGCAAAACTTGAGTTAGGAATTTTTTTTTTTATGAAAAGCTTCGTTGCATGGTCTGATGGGGACAGACAGCATTTTCAAACAATGATTCACAGAAGAGAAGCAAAGAAAATGAAAATATGACAGTTGTCTAAAATAATGCTTCACTGTTTTATTGCAGATACGTATTTGGGCTCGGAAGGAGGCTGTTAAAAATGGATATGTTGACTATGCTTTAAATATCACAGGCCCAATATTTTCATTTCTGGAAGACTTACTTAACGTCAGCTACCCTTTGCCAAAGACAGGTGAGATTATGTGTGTTCTTAAGTGGACAAAAAATGGCTGCTGATGGTGTAACATTCACAGAATAAATGGGTTCTTGTGCAATGTTCTCTTTTTACAGCTTGTCACATTCATGGCTTGAACTAAGCTTTAACTCACAGAATTCTCCTTTGATCATGCACTTTTACCTTCACATCCCACTCATTCTTTTAAAGCATCATTTCCTATTAAAGAAGCAAATAGGGCTACAAAGTGGATAGAAAGGACTTGTTCAGTCACATGGTGATTTCTGGGATGCATTGACCATACCAGGCAAGGATGTTGTAGTCCTGACATCCTCCTAGTAAATCCATGCCTGCTGTAGCTGGTGTCTCCCCAAAGCATTCCTTGCTTCCTTCAGTATGTCCCTGTCTTACCTGTGAGTTGGCTGTATGTTCCTATACATTAATCCCCCTTCCCCCAGGAAAAAAGATTATTGCAGGAAAACATTGTTTCTACTTAAAATGGACATCAGGTTAGTCAAGTCAAGCTTCAGTCAAGAAAAAAGGGTGCCATTGCACAGTTCCACTGTACCTTTTGTCCACTACTTGTACTTGGATTCCCAAGGGCTTTAGCATTAATGTTGTGGGAAAACATTTTATTTTATACAAATTGGTAGAATATTGAGAGCACAGAAGGCAGTTCTTATTTAAAATTAGTTTTGGATCTGCACATGATCTTAGTGGATTGCAGGACTGTGGGAGAAGAATTTCACTCGTTTCTTAACTAGATGATTTATGGATTTGCCAAATCTGTATTTTGGCACTTGAAATAAATCTTCATCTGTGTAAATGTATGACCTCACATTGTGTTTAGAATAACTTGTGGAATTGATCACTGTATTTTGTGTGGAAAATATAATATATGCAGTCTTCACTCATTAAATTCTGTTGTTGTAGTAATCATGCAAACTGCTCAAGGGCTGTAGACAATTCTGTTTCACAGTTGTGTTCTGTTTAGCAGCGGAGTCAATACATTAATTCATTAGTATAAAAATACTACAAAATTGAAGTAGAAAAACAGTATGGCAGGCTTCCTGTTAGGTAAGATTTCAGTTTCGCAAGATGCTGTAATACCATTACGATCCCCACTGTAATGTCATGCAGTACCAGCTGCATTTCCCACTGACCTTCTTTGAAGTTTTTCTTTAAAAATAATAGGATTAGATGAAAAAAAGAATAGCTCCTTGTAAATAGTAGAGATTTCTATTGCAAACTCAAAATGTGCAATTGAGAATAAACACAATTAAAATCAGGGATATTTCAGGGTTTGTCTTCACCTGATTTTAATGCAGTTGTAAGTGAGCTCTTTTGCCCCAAGCTGTCTAGATGAGGGCTGCTTCACCGAAAGTGAAATACCTTTGCTGTAAGCCTGAGGGGATAAGCCTGGCTGAGATGGAGCCTGGCTTTGCTTGGGTTCAGCACCAGGCTCACACTAACTGGCTTTGAGACTGGAACTGGCTAATTGGTCAGCAGGTTTGGAGTACCAGCTCGTGTCTGCTTCCAAAGTGCTCTGTATACCTTTTCCAACTTCTGCTCTTTGCTGCATATAGTGTATCTTTCTCTGAGATCCTTGATGATTTGTCCAACTCTCACATTTGAACTAGAAAACTGCTCCCTGTGCCCAAGGCAGAAGGGTAGTACAGAGCTAACAGCCCTGCTGTGGAAACAAAGAGGTGATGTTTCTAAGGCACCTTTCAAATAAGAGTGGAAAGGATCCCTCTACTGAGAGAGCTGAAAGGGGAAGGTTTTTCTTGTATCAGTTGCTAAGCTGAAGAAAGAGGTAAGTGTCACCTTTCTGAAACATGAGGAATTCATACAGAGAAAAATTTCTGAGAGCCAGAAGTGAATATATTCTCTTTCATTTTTGTTCAAAACCTTTGTATGTACAAGATACAGTACAGATCTGGGCTTTGTGGGAATTTATTATGTGGCTTCCTGAAAGAGTGTCAATCATAGATGAATAGTATGATGAAGAAAATTGCAGACCATTTCCAAGTGTGTTGCCATAGTACTGCGAAGAACCACTAAAATGTAGTACCCTTTAATTGCACACTGAACCCGTGTGAGCATTAAAATCATGTGAACATTTTACTTCTGAAACTTTTAAATATACCTTTTTTTTTTTTGTTTCTCTGTTTGAATCAATTTAGATCTGGTTGCACTGCCTGATTTTGGAGCAGGTGCTATGGAAAACTGGGGGCTAATGACTTTCCAAGAATCATCATTGATGTACCTCCCAAGTGATAAATTCACAAGCAGAAAGGCAATGATTGCCATAATTGTGTCACATGAGCTAGGACACCAGGCATGTGGTAAAAAAATCTGTAAATTTATTTGTCTATGAGGTTGTTCCCTTCTGATTTGTGATGATGCAGTCACTGATAAGTGGGAGAAAAATAGTGACTTGACAGTAGGGGGTGTGATCACTGGAGTACTGACAGACTATTTGATCATAAGTTCCACTGACAAATCAGTATAAAAAGCAGATTCTGTCATATTATATAGACTGCATACTGATTGCACAGGGCTCATTGATACAAAACTGTAAATGGGCTACTTACTTTTTTTCTCACACAGTACCTGAATGCAACACTAGAAAATACAGTAAGGGTGTAGGGATGACACAGTCCTTCATAGAAGAAGTAATGCACTTAATAAGTATTCTTTTTTAGTGGCAGTGCACATGCATATTGCAAAAGGTATTTGGTTTTTCTGTAAGAAACAGCCTACGGTATGATAGAACAAAATTGACATAAATGGACATATAACTGTAGCTGGACCTTTGTCCAATTTTCACAGAGATTTTCAAAATTTTTGATACTTGGTTTGGACTGATAATGCAGTTTCACTTCTTTATTGACTATGTTTAAATTACTGTTGTTTGCCAGAGCAACAACTGTTTGTACTTACTCAGCAAATTTAGCAAGAGTTTAGCTTGGCTAGTGCACTTGCATGCCTTTCTGACAAGGTCTTTAACTTTTCAGACCTTCAGGTGAGTGTTTTTATTGCAGGCCAATAAATCAAATGTCAGTACTTAATTAAACTTTATTTTAAATCAAAGTCTTAGTTCAAGTTTTTAAGAATTAACAAATAAAATTAAGTGATAGTTTTTTGTGAAATATAAACAGCCAAATACGAGAATGTAGCAGCTGTTGTGGAAATTGTATTGCTTGCCAGGATAGGGATTTTCTGATTTTGGAAACAGTTATTTCCCCAGTTCTGTTTAGCATTCCCCTGATAATTTCCCTTTGTTAAGAATATGGAAGGATGGTTTTGTAATTGCTTGATAAAAATGCCCTACTTTTAATCATAGCCTGATAGGGTCTTTTAGATATTTAAATTTTATTGGGAAGTGTTTGTAATTAAATAGAGTACAGTAATTACATAAAGCTCTGATATCCATACTCCTGGTATGAAATTGTAGATGAAACAATTGAAAAATAAGTGCCTTGAACCTCTGTTTTTCTCCGAGGTGCATCTTCTTTTATTCAATTTTCACTGTCTGAAGGAATATCCAGTAGTTCATTCAATTGACATTTAACACATTAAATAAAGTTCCTACAACATAGGTATGTGCGTTTAACCTGCAAAAATGAAAACAGCAGACCAAAGAGATGATGAGACATTTTTTCTTTCTGTTTAAGTGGTTTGGAAATCTTGTTACAATGAACTGGTGGAATGATCTCTGGCTTAATGAGGGACTGGCATCTTACTTTGAGTACCTGGGAGCTACCTTTGTTGAACCCAGTCTTTCACTGGTAGGTACTAATGCTTACTGAAGTAAACTAAAGTAGCAAAGTTCCAGCATGTAGGAAGAAAGAGAAGGTGCAGGAGATGGGATTTAATTAAGTCATGGTATTAGTAGCTTAACTTCCCTGGGAAAGACCAGTGGGTCTCGATTCTTCCCTGGAGGGTCTCTTATCTTCTGGGGACTGTGATCATACCCAGCTCTTCTACAGCTGACACAGAGGATCGTCAGACCGCTGTAATTCTACAGTGACAAGGAGTCGGTGTTTTGCCCTACATCTGTCATGTAGCAAACCTGGCTTTCCCTCATGGGTCCCATATCTGATTGTTTGCCTTCCTGCTTGTTCAAGCTCTTTTCCAAGCATCCCATACCTCCAGGCAGTGACTAAGTTGGGCTGTTTTGAGTCTGTTTACCCTACTGGGTCCATGGATGCCTGGTTGTGGATACAGCAAATAGCATGCACATCCTAGCACATGCTAATCCGACAGCAGGGTAAAAATCTCTCCCAGTCTGCCCAAATGGGAATAAGCATAAGTCCCATAGCATTAGAAAACTCCATCCATCTGTAAACTCTAAGACAGGAGGATAGGTGCTAGTAATTGTAGCCATCAAATGAGGTGCATTTGCCTGTGTAATCATAAATGTTTGTGCACAGTCCCCTCAGCTTCTGAAGAAAGGAAGAGCCTTTAGTCTGGGCAGGCTGAGAGTTCAGTCAATCCAGTTGGATTTTTATTTGGCTCAGGTCAAATACTATTTGCCACTGTCCTTTTCTAATTCAGCAAAGTACTTAATTACATTCTTAATTGGAAACTAATACAGGCATGTCAAACAAACTGTCAGAAGGATTTTTGAGTCATGGGATATGCTAATCTTCTGCTTTGAACTTCAGCAACAGCTCACTTCATTCTCTGTAAGGCATCATAATTGAAAAGTGTAAAGGCCACCAAATCGTAAAATGGAAAGAAATCCTTGACTCCTTTTTAATTTTAATATTTTCATTTAGAAACTTGACTTTCTAAAAATCAACAATTGCCATTTTTTAATAGTGGGCAGTTATTCTATTTGATAAATTAGAGTTACTTGATGTGTGTTGGACATCCAGAGTAAACTACAAAGGTATGAGAATATAGGGCATTGCTATGTAGCACTGTGAGCCATACACATTAGAAAGGACCTCTGCAGATCATCTGGTCCAACCCTTCTGCTCAAGTAGGGTCACTTACAGCCAGTTGCGTGGGACTGTGTCCAGATGACTTTTGAATATCTTCAGAGATGAAAATTCCACAACCTCTCTGGGCAACCTGTGTCAGTGCTCCGTCACCTTCAAACTGAAAAAGTGTTTCCTGATGTTCAGAGGGAACCTCCTGTGTTTCAGTTTGTGTCCATTGCCTCTGGTCCTGTTACGGGCCACCACAGAAAAGAGCCTGGCTCTGTCCTCCTTGTACTCCCCCTCAGGTATTTATGTATATTGATGAGATTGCCCTGAGCCCTCTTTACTCCAGGCTGAACAGTCCCTGATCTCACAGCCTTTCCTCACAGGAGAGGTGCTCCAGTCCCTTTGTCATCTTTGTGGCCTTGGCTCAACTCTCTTCAGTAGGTCTGTATCTTTCCTCTGGTTGGGCACTCCCGATGAGTCCTCACCAGTGCTGAGTAGAGGGGAAGGATCAGCTCCCTCAATCTGCTGGCAGTACTCCTAATGAAGCCCAGGATACCATTAGCCTTCTTTGGTGCAAGGATATATTGCTGGCTCATGTTCAAGTTGGTGCCCTTTGAGTCCCCAGGTCCTTTTCACAAAGCTGCTTTCCACCTGGGTGGCCCCCAGCATATATTGATGCCTGGGGTTGTTTCTACCCAGGTGCAGGACTTTGTCCTTGCCATTTTTGAATTGCCTGAAGTTCATGTCAGCCCGTTTCTCCAGCCTCTCAATGGCCCTCTGATTGGCATCACTACCCTTTGGTATATCAGCCACTCCTCCCAGTTCTGTGTTATCTGCAGACTTGCTGAGGGCACAGTCTGCCCCATCATCCAGATCATTAATGAAGATGTTGAACAGGATTGGACCAAATATTTACCCCTCAGGTACCTTGCTAATTATTGGCCTCCAACTAGACTTTTTCCTACTGATCACCATCCAATTGAACCTGTAAAAACACATTTACTGGCTTTTTAAAAGGAGAAAAAATGGTCAACAAATTTGATCCCATTAATTGGGAGCATGTGTTTTCCTTTACAAGTAGAAGTGCTCAAAGTGGCCTGCAGTGTTTTTAAAATTTGCCTTTGTAATGCTATCATTTTCAATCCCATCTTAGGACAGATACTTAGCTGGGGGAAACTGAATCATCGTTTTACAAAAAGAGAGCTTCACTGAGTTACACCAAAGGAGCCATTTTTCCTCCATATTTCTTACTGAGTGTTGCTACCCTCAGTAGCTTAGTTTTTAGGTTACTGCTCAGGGTTGCAGCAGGAGAAGCAGAGAATTTAAGAGGAAACTGCTTCCATATTAATGACATACAGCTGTAAATGAGGTACAGGTTTTCCGTTTTCAGAATTTGTTCTTTTGCTGTTTAATATAGCTGACTTATTTTTCCCTGAGGATTACACTTTGTCTTTGTCAAGACCAAGCCCACAGTCTTCTCACATGTAAAATTTCCACTGATTACTGATGTTGCATGTGGAAAATGTTAGGATCGGTGTATGGTCCCTATTACTTCATGAGAAAGTTAGAGAAGAGGCAAAAGGATCATTCCTTGTTTATTGACAGACCGTTTCTATTAGTGCTAATCTCATAATCTACATTCTCTTCTGAGAATAATTATTTTCTGTTCAGCTCACTTAGATTTATAATTTTCTTGCAGGCTGAAATCTTCTATGATAATGTTGTACAACCTGTCTTAAAGATAGACAATGAAATAGGAGTTCGATCACTGTCAGAGAGTGAAGACAAGATCAAAGGATCATTTTCCTTACTGGCTTTGTTTGACAGCATCACGTACAACAAGGTTAAAAAACTTAAAATTCTTCCCATTTCTTGTCTTTTCTAAACTGATGGTACAAAGTAGGTTTGATAGAAGCTGTTGAATTACAATGCTTTCTCTAGGTTGTTTTGTTACTCAAAATTTGTTCCTGTTGATCACACAAATGAGTTGGAAGTTGCAAATACATTTGGCTATTAAATAAATGGTAAAAACATTTTTAACCTCTGTGAAATATGAAGTGTAGGAGTAGCCTGCTAACTTCTCTGGAATATAGTTTGAAAAAAATGCTGCAGTAATAATTGCAACAATAATTCATGTTTTCTTATAGCTTATTTTGTTCTTTAGGGGGCTTCTATCGCCTGGATGCTTTCTGGTTTCCTGACTGAGAAGTTGTTTATCAGAGCACTTACTGTAAGTTTGAAAAACTAATGCCTTTATCTTGATTTATAAGCTTGAAAATTACAATTATACAAATTGCTGTTTGCCTTGCTGATGTTTTTCATTAAACCCTAAAGAATTCTGATGCCTCTGCTTTTTTCCGTACAGTTGTATCTGGAAGAATTTTCCTTCTCAAATGCTAACCAAGATGATCTCTGGACCCACATACAGATGGTACTCATTTTATCTCTAGTATTCTTGCTCTGGTGTTTGGCACAGACCAAATTTAGGGCATATACTTTTTGTAGAAGACTGCTGGAATTTGACTATCCCTAGTGCAGTCTTTCTCTTGCATAAAATTTGCTTTGCTGGATCCTTTGGCTAATGCCTTCACAAGTATTTATTTGGCTGCTTAACTGCAGCTGAAATCAGTGGAGCTAAGTACAAGGAGCAGAGAGAGTGGCCAGGTGGAGTTTTGGGTTTCATGGAGATTGCCTAAGCCTACATGAAATTGCATTAGCCTATTCTGGAGGTTGAGTTTTGCCAGTTTTGCTTTGGGCTTGACAATCAAAGATGCTGATATGTCACAGATCCAGCAAAGTCTACACCCAGGGCAGTAGCTCAGCATTTCATCCTTTGCTGCTTTTGCTAGAAATCTGAATAAGAAAACAGGTGCTAATAATAGGTTTATTTTTTAAAAATCCACTTTCCTGTTTCTCTGAAGAAGACTTCCTCTGTATTGCGGGCTCAGTCTTAGGTTAAGAATGAGAGTGCCACAATTGCAGATACGCGAGGCTGTTACATCTTTCAAGCCAACAGTCTATAACAATTCACAGTAGTTGGGACTCTAGCTGTGTATCCTTTCAATTTGTCTTTTACTATTCAGTTTGTTAATTAGCTAGTCACTTGAAAATCTGTGTTCTGGTTCTTTATTTGAATTAAGTTAAAAAAATCAAGTGTATTGTAGCCAGATGGGGGTGTAAGTATATTAACACTAAAAAGAGAAAGGTTAGCAGTCAGGTTATAAGAATGAGAAATGTCACCTCAGTATTTCGTGATTCCTAAAAAGCCTTTTGCTGTCTTTATTATGATGTCAGTGATGTCCTTTGGACTTCGTTACATTGATTTTTTGCATGAATCCAAGATCAGCTAACTGCTAAGCAGTTATATTTTCTCTAATATGATAGAACAACCCCTGGAGTATTGCTGAAGCAGTATCAGTAAGTACCTGTTTATTGTAAATATTTCTAATTCCTGTTTCTTTTGCAGGTCATAGATGCACAGGATGAAGTTCAGTTGCCAGCCCCTGTAAAACAAATAATGGATTCCTGGACATGTCAAAATGGTTTTCCAGTGTTAACTTTAAATCTAACCACTGGCACAATTAGTCAGGAACAATTCCTTAATAAAAAGAATGAAAATAGTACTGATTCTCACAAGTATGTTTTTACTGTATGTTTATATCCTACTTTTTGCAGGGAACTGTTCAGTTAGGACATCATGTTTGGACAATCTGATTTTTTTTTAACTTTATTTTTTAACTTTTTTTTTTTTTCTTGTCACAAGCTGTCAAGTAGAATATTGAGACTGGAGTTTGCAATAGTTCTGTAACCTGCTTGTATTGCCAAAAGGTTGCTTTCCTCCAGAGTGGTGACTTTACTAATGGTTTTGTAAGGACAGACACAGGCCATGAATAGGTTGCAGGGCAGTTTTGCCTGACATTTTCTTCTTCCTCATCCTTCAGTTGTATGGGCTGGGAACCTGGATGAACCATGCTGTAGCTTCTTGCAAGAAGTGCATGTATTCCCAGTCCTTTCCGCTTGGCAAGGATGAAGGGGTTTGGTTTAAAGTACTTAAATAAATGCCTCCTTTCTCAGAAAGTGCTGAGTTCCTGACATGCAGCTCTGAAGTTCCTGTTGGTGAGCACTGTCAAGTGCTTGTTGCTTTTGAAAGCCATGCTGCTTTTTAGATGCCCAAGAACAGTGATGGAGCTGCCTTTGGTCACTCACTTTGGAAACTCATGGTTACAGTTTGAATTTTCATGAAGTTCAGCAGTTGTCAGGAGCGTTGGGATGCATGGACAGGGCCCATAGCTGACTTTTCATGTGGGGATAAAAATATAAAGGAGAGCAAACCCCAAAGCAGTTTTTCACTGGCTGCTATTGCTGGTCATACAACAGCCAAAAGAAATTTTAACAATAGCCACAGGGTTTCCTTTGCTCCCAAGCTCCAGGAATTGCAGAGCATTAGTCTGTTCAGTGTTTTTGGTTAGCTCAGATAAGGACTTTCA
Organism: Hemiprocne comata; assembly: GCA_020745705.1. Lineage (NCBI taxonomy): Eukaryota > Metazoa > Chordata > Aves > Apodiformes > Apodidae > Hemiprocne > Hemiprocne comata. The sequence continues at coordinate 66,554,463 of CM036616.1, read as the reverse complement.
AGTTACCAAAGTTAAGTCCTTGCAAGAGGCAAAATAACATGTGGATGTAAGAACATCCAGGACATGTCTTACAGAATTTTTCAGGGTTTTGAAGCTTTCATCTGTTTTCTCTGGAGTTTTACATTCCCTCAGAAAGGAAAATACAGTTGTCAGAATTACAGTTGTTTTGCTTTCCTGGGGCATTTTTTAGTAGATACCCTTCTGAAAAGGTGAATTGATTATATTATCTTTTTGTTGTTGTTTTATTTTGCTAAGTAACACGTGGATTATTCCTATTTCTTGGATGAGAAATGGATCATCACAACCCTTAATGTGGCTAGATAAAAGCAGCAGTAAGTAATATATTTGTTCACACACATATTAAAACCAAGCTGATAGAAACACACCAACTCTACTACGAACAAAGCATATATTTGAATTGAATAGGGAAATAAACCTTTATTACAGAAGTGTCTGTGTTTATCTGCTGTGCTAATTTTAACTTAAAATAGCAATAGATTTTCAATTATATATATATATTGTTCTTTTCTATGTTGCACTGAACATCAGTGTATGTTTTTAATAATATGGTAGAACACATATGAGTAGAGATGTCCTCCTTATCTTCTCCCCATGTAACTGTGTTGGTCACCATCCCTGGTTGAGACATCTGCACAGCAAAAAGATACACACCAGGAGGATGGTGCTCTTATGGTATAACATATTTCACTCAGCTGGAGGATTGGAGTAGCATAATTTTTCTCTTTTAGCTGGATCTTAAAGTGCTCTTGATGATGAGCAAAAAGCATTGAACCAATATACCTTTATAGGGAAAGTACTGCTAGTGCCATATTCTAGCCACCCACAGTGCTTTTAAGTGGGTTAGCCAGTGTCTGGCATGTGCAGCTTTTCCATCCCAATTAACTAGTGATGATGACTGAGAATGAATCCTGTATTACTTACTCTATCAAAATACATGGAAGTCTCAGTCTTCTGTGCAGAGTAAAGCAGTGCAGGGTCTAAACCACTAACCAAAATTGATATATTGTCTTAACAGAGTTTTTGCCTTCTTAAATCAGGATGATCATAGCCAGTTAGCAGCATTTGAATCCTCTTCAAATGGTGCAGCTTAAAGCCTTCAAGGCTGCACTGGCTACTTCAGATATACTGTAGGCTGTCAGGAGCAAGTAATCAGACAAGCACACATAAATAGGTAGAAGTGAGATAAAATGGGGGATTCTCTTTGAGTCCAAGCTCAAACTTGTGTCTCACATCTCAGAGGAGCACTGAATCCAGTGTTTATATATGCAAGAGAATTCAGCAGCGTGCAGAAGATATGATACATTCTAATATCATTTTACAGAAGTGTTTCCTGAAATGCAAGTATCAGAGTCAGAATATGACTGGATCCTGCTAAACGTAAATTTAAGTGGATACTACAGAGTGAACTATGATCAGTTAAACTTACAAAGATTAGCACGTTTGCTTGAAAAGGATCCAAAGGTAAGATCATATTTGGTTTCTCAAGCTTATAAACAGACTCCATATAATTCTCGCATTTCTTACCAGTAATCATATTGGTGAAATCCTGGAATAATGAAAAATTTGTGTATCACGTGAGGAGAAGTGATTCACTGTTGCATCACTGATGTTGCTGGCAGCCTTCCATAGTGGAAGAGGAACAGGCCAAAACAGTTTCACATAAGCATGAAAAATAACTACGTGAGATGGCATTCTGTCTTCAAAGTTGTCTTAACAGCTTGTGGTTCTTCCAGTCTCTTAAATTTGGCTCAGTGGGTGTGTCACAGAGCTTTATCTGCTATTAGGTAAACATGAAGAAGGAAAGCTGGGAGAAAGCTTTTTATTTCCACATTTCCTCAAAGCGCAGTATTTCTGCCAGTGAAATTTAAAAAGAATAATCCGACTTGGGTTTTTGGTTGCGTGGTGGGTTGAGTTTTTTGTGGATATTTTTCTTAGAAGTTTCAGTTTGTTCTTCTTGGGCTCTTTCAGTCCTTTATAGACACTGCAGATGGAGGAGGTTTCATCCCACCTCTGACTTGCCACAGCTTGGGCTGAAGGTGCAAGTGGTACAGAACAGCCTATACATGTGATTGTATATGGACTGCATAGTATTTAATGTTGCCTAACCCTAGGGTGAGACAGAGGCTCCAGTGATAATGTCAGCTCGTTGGTTTTGGTAACAACAGCGAGAAAGCTTAAGCTTTCAGCACAATTGTAGTCAGTGCAGTCCAGTGACTTCTCCAGACGTCTGGACATGAGGCCCATCAGAGCATATGGTGTGGTTAAACCTTTCCACAGCATGCAGGCTTCCTTTCTTCTAGGCTTTTTTCTTTCAAAGCAAATCTAAGGCAGTCAGGAATAAAGTGTGTGCTGACTTGGGGCTGTTTTTTAGCACTGGTCAGTGGGAAGGTTCACTTGAGCACTGGCCAAGTGGAAGAGGTACGAAAGCAGGGAGGAGATGAGGAAGGACCAGCTCTTGTGTGAGAGCACGAGCTGTAGGCTGGTGTTCACCTATGGCTCTGCCTTAGTAATTTAATTCATGGTAGTGCCCAACACTCTGCTCTGGACTAATCTGAGTATGTGTTCTGAACTGAAGCCTCAAAAGGAAAAAATGTACTGAAATTATGTAACTGGGCTATTTTTAGGAAATGCAGCATTTCCATATTTTAAATTTCATTAAAGCATGCAAGCAATAGGGGTCTTGAAATTCCATACTAAATGTACTGTAACTGTATATTTATATACGAAAATATATTTTGTAGCTGTATATTTATATACATAAACATCCCTAAAAGCACATATGTAATTTCAGCTTAAAATGCAGGATCCATTTAATGATGTTTTTTACAAGATTTTGGCCTAGAAAAAGTGTTAGGGAACTTCATAGTAAAGCTTTTTTAAACTTTGATGACATGTTTAGATCTATTAATGCCATATGAATGCTTTCTGCAGGCTATTCCCACTGTCAGCAGGTTCCAACTGATAGATGATGCTTTTGCATTGACACAGTAAGTATGTTTCAAATATGTAATAGAAAATGATTGAACTACTTCTTTGTTCACTCCTACCCATAATGTGTCTCTTAAGAACAACAGGTCTTCGGACAAAATGGTAGGGGAGTTAAGTATTTCTTACATTCTTCTGTCAGTGCAGAGTGATTTATTTCAAAATTTCTTTTACCTTTTGTTCCAGCTCTTAGGAAATACTTTAAATAATGGCACTGCCATGATTTTTTTAAGGACTAACTTATATTTGTTGTAACATAAAAAAGATTCAGAATGAACATTCTGAATTTTCCTTACTTTATTCTGGGCTATCTCAGCTGTGCTGTCCTGCATCACTTAATACCTCTTTCATTTCCCTTGCTGATGGATGACTTAGTTGTTCATGTCTGTGGTGCTAGAGGTCGGCAGTACTGTGAGGAGCTGAAGAAGCAATAAATATGTCTGTGCCTCAGATGTACCAGATTTCCCAAAAGCGTCAGACGCCTATGATGTGGGAGGTTAGGGAGGAGGTGGCCAAAGCATACTGCCTCTCCTCAGAGCCTGTAGAGGTAGCTCTGAGAGGAAGAAGTAAATTTTCCCATTTCTTCTCTCATTCAAATGCCCTTTCTCACAAGGGAGCTCAAACTTAGTATGTAATAGGGACTGTAAGTGTGAAGTATTGAACTGTTCTCCTAGGTAAGTACAGTATAAGTGTATCTGTTCTGGAGGAGAGGGGCTTGAACTGGAAATTTTTTTGGGAAAGAATGAATTCCTTGCTAATGCCACATCGAGGCACAGAAATGCCATGGTGAAGCTGTATATTCCAAGAATAATATGCATGTGAAATTGATTTTTACAAGAATGTACAATCCACAAAAGAACCTGTAAAAAGATATGTTGTTTAGCAATAAAAAATACAAATGTATTATAACTCAAAACAGTGTTCTTCTCCTTCATTTCATTCTAGTGAGACTGACACATGCTATAAATGAGCCTATACTGTATCCTGCAGACATAAGCAGAATACAGTTTGCGTACTGCCATGCTTACTGCCATGATTGTCCTATTACTTTGATAGTGGCACTATGCTCTTTAATAAACGTTTTGAGATTTCAGCTCTTAAAGGCACTATTGTTTTATGTTTCATTTTCCAACATATTTTCTAGGTCACTCTCCATGCATTATCCTGATATTTTATTGGCAGTTTCATAAATCGATAGAAATCTGCTGTAGGTAATTAATGTAAAGAGGTATGCTCAAGTATGAGTTTTTTTTAATCTTCAAACAGGTTTGGATACATTCAGGTTGAAACAGCACTTCAACTAACAAAGTACCTGGCCAGAGAAGATGAACTCTTCATATGGAATGTGGTATTGTTAAACCTAGTACCTGAGAATTTGGAAAGTACTCTGAAGAACTATCAAGTATATCCACTTTTAAAGGTATCAACTTTTTTTGTTAGTTAGCAAAGATACCAGACCATTTAAATAAATCAAACAAAAATGAATGTAATGATGACTAAGATGGGTCATAGTTCTTGTCATTCCCTTTGCATGGTTTTGTCAACTTGTTTTTTTTTAAAATAGGAAGAGGTATATACCAGTCAATGCTAAATATAATTCAGTCATGAGCAATTCTTATTGTAAAGCAGAAATCTACACACATTCTTTCTATTAAGCCTGATCCTAGGTTTTTGTAAAACCAAGGATCAGGAGAATGCAGTTATCAGTCAGTATTAAATAGTCAGTAGTAAGTAATGAGAGTAACACTGCTATGCATAAAGGGGATATAGAATGTATGTGCTCCATGGTTTGTACTGCCCTCCAGTTAATCTTCCTGGAGAGAAAGAAGGAATTTGGTTTGGATACTAAATGAGATTATTGTCTCTCATATTTGAGCTACTTGTGATAGTATTGTCTTACTTCCCTTACTTCTATTTGAAGAAGCTTTCACTTTTGTTTAAATAGAAATCACACAACAGTAGCTATCTTCAGTCCTAAAGTCAAGATATGTGTAAAATATTTGAGAATAACTTATTTTTCTTTTCCTCTGAGAATGAGCATTTATTGTCTTTCTTAATGAGTTCAAAGATACTAGTGATGTGAAATGGTAACTTCCCAGTTTGAGTGGATGTACAGGTGTATCGAATATTAGACAAGTTAGTACACTTTATTTTAATATGCTATGCTGTCAAGAAATTAATAGTGGTAAATTTTTAGAATGAATCTCAGTAACTAAAGAAAAATACAGTAAAATAAAAACTTGCATCTAAATTAAAGTGGTTTTTCTTTCCCTTCTTTCAAAAGAAATACCTTTTAAAGAGAATGTTGCCAATATACCATTATTATGCAGATTTTATTTGTCAAAATGTTGATGCTTTGGAAGATGACTATTTTGCTCAGTAAGTATTCTGTTTCGATTTGAATGTAATGGAATTGTTATTTTTACTGTTCTATGAAAATGTGTAATTTATGATGACACCTCTAATGAAACTGCAGTATCAGGGTAGTTTGGGATATTTTCAGTGTACTTAGCATAAAAAATGACAATTTAATGATCGGAGTGGTAGCTTTTGTTTACAGGAGAACAGGCTCAACAGGCTGCTGCTAGTTAAGGAAGAACTGCCAGCAATGAACTTCAGATGTGGTGATCAATCACTAGAACTTAAAATAGTTAATTTTGCAAGGCTGCTGAAGCCACAGTCTTGAATGTCAGAATGATTTGGACTAGATGCAACTAAGCTCTTGAAACTACCAAACGCAATATTAAAAAAAACCTAAGAAAAATTATAGTGCATTGGTAGTCTCACTGAGGTCCATGAATATCAGTGTCAGAAGCCCCTTATTAGTAGTTTATATTTTATTTTTATTAAACCTCAGCTGTTTCTAGTAGAGGTTCTCCTGGGTTAACAGCATCATGTGCTGAAACTGTACTGGTCAAGCAGTTCAGGTACTCCAAATGTGGCATACATATCTTTTATTCTTGCTGTTTGGCTTCCCTTCAAGAGTGTATTTGGAAAAACTTTTTGACACAGCATGTTGGCTGGGCCTCCAAGACTGTTTGAACCTGTCATCTGAACTGTATGCTAAATGGATGGAAAACCCTGAGTACAAGTAAGAATGATAATGTGGTCTTAGAATTGTGTGTGTCTACATGAGGTGGAAGGTTAATGGGCTTTTACAGGGGGGAGGCAGAATGAAAAATACTGCTGTACACTGCTCTTCTTTCCCTACAGAATGGTAGAATGTAAGGCTATCTCTGCTTCCCCAGCTCTCTCCTCTTCCCCAAATCCCAGCTTTATGTTGATTTCATAATTATTGCTTATTGCATAGACTTTGCAAACTGGAGGATGCCAATTTTAACTGCAAGGACCAAATTCTATTTAGCCACAAACCAGGTGAACCTGAAAGTAGGGTCGATATCCCATATTGTCCAGTCACTTTGCTGCAGTACAGCTTTGGGGTTATCATATATAACATCTCAGTTTCTAAGCTTCTCTTAGCAATACTGAGTGAAATTATGTTTGTATGATGCATCAGCCCATGATGAGCCCAAGAAATTGTCTTGCATGTTCTGTATTCAGGTAAAGAGGTGATGGGAACATCAGTTTTTATGCTGATACTGGAGCCTAGTGATCAGGTTTATGGCCTGTAAGGAGGGCGTCTGGGCTTTACCAGGATCAGACTTTCTGTATCTGAATATTGCACTGTTAGAGAAAATTTATGATGTATTTAAATTCTTATTCTCTTTTCCTCCCTTTTTCTTTTGATGTTTTTCTATGCAATAGTCAAATAGTATTGGCACTGGTGAGTGAATATTTAAAGTTTTTTATTATTATTTTTATTTGCTGTAGTTATAATAAATATTTTGTTATTGCTTGTATGTCTATTGATATATGAAGTTGGCTAAGTAAACTGAACTTGTATTTTTGTGTTTTTTTAAATAGCTTGCGGTGATCATCCTTATAAAAACCAAGCTCTGCTTTGGAGCTAAACTGAAAAAATGAAATAGCCTAAATACATTATTTTATGTCCCATAGAGAATATCCTTATTCTCCCACACTAAAAGCAACAATGTTACGCTGAATTGTCAGGCTGTTTTCAAAATAGTCACCTATCTTCCCCTATTATTATTTTTTTTTTTTCCTGATGGAATAATACATACGTTATCTGAGTTGAAGAGCTGAAAAGTCTGTGAAATTCAATAGTTAATTTGAATGGAGATGGAGAAGACGAATTTCACTGTCTTCTTACTGCCACTGAGATAAGTTCAAAGGGACTGTACAGCCTCATGCTTCACATGGATATATGTCTGGGAAAAAATGCAACTATGGGTTCTGTTAAGTGAAAAGTATGGTCATGTTTTGCAGAAAAAAAACCCAAACAACAGGAGATCAAAACTTCTTATGTTTCAAATGACATATCACAGTACCTGTTCAGTTAAAGGGGAGGGTTTTCAGATGCTGGATAGAAAAGGAAAAGCATACAATAAACTTTTGAGTCCTGTTTCACAGAGAGATCCCTTTAGATGCTCGTATGTTCTCCATTCTGTGAGCAAAATGCGTAACAGCGCACTGTAGTAGTTCTGCCACATGTGGAATCCAGCAGAATTCTGGGACATCTGTGGAAGGAAATAATGCCTTTCCCTTTCAGATTAGCTTATTAACTTCCAGCTAAACGTTTCCAGACAGTTCCTGGCAGAACTTTAAACTAGACTTCATAGAGTGTATTTTATCTGCCCTGTGGAGATAACAAGCCAAGAGCTATGATTCCTAGCCAGTTTCTCAGTTTTACTCTTTTTTTACTTATAGGAATGGAGCTGGCTAAATTAATGTATTCGCTGTGGTATTGTTCCTGGCTTGTCTTCTTTTAAAAGAAGGAAATCAGTCTAGAGGGAGGGACAATGTTACTGTACATTTTAGTTATTTACTAAAGGTAACCACATACTGCTGTTGCCCTCAAAAGCTAAGAAATCACTACATCCCTTCTGCACTGAGTCCAGGAAAATGACATAAAGTAATCCACCCTTCTTCCCAGCAGCTTTTTGCATCTTCCCCAAGATCCAGAAATCAGAAAATCCTGGCAGGCTAATAATCTCAAACCACACAACCACTCCCAGAAAAAACATCAAGATTAGTAACTCCTACCCCTCATCTCACATAACCTCAAGCTCCAAAGTCCCTCTGGACCTCACTCAGTGGACTTCCACAGTGAATTACACAACATAAACCACTTCAGGGCTGCCATAGCTGTCACCAGTCAGTGGACCAGTGTCCCACAGTGGTTGCCCATACAGCCTGCCTTGAATGCTGATCATCACAGCTGCACCCAAAAGATACACAAGAGTTTATCTACTGCTTTTCACCCACAGCAACTTTACGCTCAGTAACAAACATTTTCTTGAAACTACTGGAACAGCTGCAGTAGCAAAACAGCTGTATTTTAGCCAAAGCAGCTTTTCATAAAGCATTATGAAAAGAATATTTGAACTAGCTGTATACCCTGTTAATCACCCTACCATCACCTCTTTCTGTAGTGTTATGAAATGATTATTAAAAAAATGACTAGACCTTGACATAACCACTCAATCTCAGTGAGCATCATTCTCAGTGGCAAATCTGTTATGCTCCAGCACATATCCAGGTAAATTAATCCAGATTATTTTTTGCAGTAAATATAAAACATGCCCACACTTTCTGTTATTATGCCAGTGAAATCCCCCATGTACTACAGGACTATCAAAACCCCTGCATCTTGCTTCTTAACAAGCAGTGTATGCCATCCAGAACACCTGACTACCTCTGTCACTCCCACTAGTCCTTCTTAGTTTCCGAAGTTTATAAATTACTTGTCTCTACCTTTTGCTTTGATGATTGCTGCCATATAGCCTTTCTTTGGACTTACATTGTCTTTCTTTCTGCTGGTATCATCCCCATTTTTTCTAGGATGGTCTAGTGAGGCTGAGGAACTTTTTAAAAATTATGTTTAAATTTGAATTTGCTGCTTCTGGTTTTGGTCCTGAAGAATGGCTTTTGAGACCAGAAACTTCTCTGTTTCTCCCAGTCTATCTCCTGATCTAATGGAAGCTAGTGTTTACACCTCTACGTAGAACCTTGATCTTGTGTAATCCTAAACAGATTAATAGTATGCCATTGGCAAGTTCAGCATTTCATTTGTAGCCATGGGATCCATTCTCCTACAGAGAATTAGTCCAAAATACCATTAATTTAAACTGTTTTCAGGTAGCTTGTATAATAGAAGGCGTTGCTGTCACTGACTTAATGTCAGGGATGTACCGTTGCCGCAGGAGAAATTTTCTGTTCAGCCTTTGCGCATGGAGTATCACAGTGATAAAGCTGGCATTTAGTTCCTGTTATGAAATTCATCACCATGTTGAGGACTGTCCCCTGGGGTGGGAGTAATAGGAGGCTGTGTGTGAATGAAGAATTTGTGCTGCACAAGCCTCTTCCTACTGGGTACATTCACTGAAGAAGCTTTGGAAAGTCTTGTCTGGGATGATGCTTGTATGCAGCCATACCCTCTTTAATGGTGTGATCCATGTCCTAGGATGTGATGTAAAAGAGAGGTGTTGACACTGTGTGTATGAAAAATGGCTTGACCCAACTGTTTCAAAAAATGTTTTTTGCTTGCCTTTAAACTGCATGCTTTTTAAATGTTTAAATCATTAATAAAACAATCAAATTCCCTACCTTTATTTAAATTGCTATTCTATTTCCTTTCTTGTGCATCTTTAACTGTAAGTAAACATTTATTTTCAGCTATGGGCTAACTGCTGCTTTTGACTTTACATCAATACAGTACCTTTTAATCATCTTTTGCTTTGCAGAATTCCCTTTTTAATTAGAAGAACAGTCTGCTGCTATGGTGTTGCAGTGGGAAGTGAGAAAGAATGGAATTTTGCATGGGAAATGTATAACCATACTCACATCACAAAGGAAGATAAAGACATCCTGCTCTCTGCCATGAGCTGTGCCAAAGAATCATGGTTACTTCACAGGTGACCTTGATTAAAGTATCTGTGTATATAGAAGTACATAAGGAGAATACAAGTAATGTACTGGGCAAACATGATGGAGGCTTGCCTGCCACAGAAACATGTGTCTTACAGACCACTGGAAGAATCTTAAAAGAGTTTTTTTACAGGGAAAGTATGATAAATGGGGCAAACAAACGATCCTTTTGCTGGTACAACATCCCAGATGCTGGTAATCACTGTGAAAGGGATTTCCCGAGCTGGTAACTAGAGCACCAGGTCTAACACTGGGCCTGTCTTCTGCCAGTGTATCTAGTGACCTTTTTGAATTAAAATTATACCTTCAGGCTTTATAGCAGACTATGGCAACACATCCCATAATGTAATTGCATGTAGTGTGAAAACATGCTTCCTTTTGGTTTGTTTTAAACCTATTTTGTTTTTTGTTCTGATTTTTTTTTTTTTAACTTGGAACTCATTGGCTGTCTTTACTCTCTGCACTGTAAAAAGCTAATTATCATAATTTGCTTTGACATTTTTCCCTAATGTTTATGATTTTATGTAATTTTCCCATACTCCTTCTTCCCTGCTTATTTTGTTTCTAAAGTCTCATAGTCCATTTAGCCTCTGTGTGGAAGCCAAATCACGCAGGTTAAGGGCAAAAGTGAAAAAAGACTTACTAGCAAGTTGTTCACTGTTTGAAGTGCAGACTCAAACTGAAAAGTAGGATTTTTTAAAATTTCCAGCTTCATAGAATCATAGGCTATCCTCCTATGTTGGAAATGATCCACAAAGATCATGGAGTCTAACTACTGACTGTATGTAGAGCAACCTGAAAGTTAAGATCTATTATCTAAGAGTCTTGTCCAAACTCTTCCTGAACACAGTTTGGAATAGTGTCTTCATTAGCTTTCACTGGAATTTCTGTAAAATCCTTTCACTTTATCAGTAAAAATATGTTGAAACTGAATTATTGAATCTGTCATGTCCATATTACCTAAAGGATTCATCAAAGGACAGAAATGTGCTAGCGATGGCCTAAAGAATGATCATCCAAGAACTGGCAGAACAAATATGCCTGAGAAGAATGCAGGATGGGTTGTGAAGTGATGTCCAATCAGCTATGCTCGTAAAGAGATCCTGTTTGCAAAAAAGAGTGTCTCTCCACTGGCTTGCTCTCTAGGCTCCATCTGTGTCACAGCAAAGTGAGTCTCCAGAAGCTGGAAGGGCAAACTGCTTCTGTCTTTCTGTGGTTGTCTTTCTGTAACACAGATAAGAAAAGCATGTATATCCACCTGATGTGCTACACTCTCATTTTAGTGAGAAGGGGAGAGTCAGTGTGCAAGAACAGGGGATTTCACCAACCTAAGAGCAAAATCTAAGCTGAACACACAGCTCAGAGTGACATCATCTTTGGTATAACCTTCCACATTTTGGTATTTGTTCAGAAAGAAATTCTCAACAATGATTATGGTATTTCCAGATCATCAATATGAAACAGCAAGTGATAGGTACAATTATTATCTCCTTCTCTAACAGATACTTGCAATACGGACTCAGCGAGACATTATTTTCTTCCAATTATACTTCAGTCATCATCTTATATGTGGTGACTAAGGATATTGGGCACCGTATAGCCTGGGAATTTGTCACGGAAAACTGGCCACTTTTAAGTGAAAGGTATGGTAAACAACCAGCTTTGTGTCCCCTTTCTGTGGCTCTTAGGCTTCTTTCTCCATCTTTATGTCTCAGCTGTATAATGCAGATGTGTATTTTCCTTCCAGAAATGGCTTTTTAAAATGATTATTAGAATTCCTTAAGTATGCAGAGTAGGATTTTCAGAGGATTCAACTCTGATCAGGGCTTAATGACAAAGAAGAGCTCAGACACAGAATACTTTAAAAACTGGTCTATTCCTGACTGTTTCAGTGCTTTTAACTGTTAAATTTACTGGAAAATCTGACTCTAGAAATGGGTTTATCCACTAGCATTTCACAAGCATGGATGTAAAATGCTGGAATAAGATTGTAACCTCTTTTCCAAAAACAGTATGGAGAGAGAGACTGTTAAAGCATACAGGTTTATGAACATTGCAAGGACCAACTACATTATTATTCCCTGACTTACGTCCTAACCCATTTCCAGCCTACCTGTACTGATGCAGGTAAATTGCAGGTGAGCTTGGGCTCCCTGTCCTGAGCAAAACAAGCCTTTTGATGTGTGTTGAAAGACTCCCTCTCTCCTTGGCCAATAATGAAAAGCAGCAGGGCTGTGACAGAGTACATTCTTGCTGCCTTTATTGGCAGAAGAGTCCATCAGGATCCTTTAGTGTCAGCATAACCAAGACCAGCCACCTTAGGGCATTCAAATGTATATCTAAATGGCTAAAGCTAGAAAAGGCAAGTTGTAGCAAGTTTGTGTCACACCAACTTGCTCCCTTATAAGTCTTCCTGTATTCCATACTGATAATAAATTTGCTGGAAAACTGGCCCATTATTTAAAAACTAAAAGAGTAGTGTGGGCATTAATTTATATGCTATCCGCAAGATACCAACAAACAGTAAATTGTTAGAATAATTATTGGTTAGCCTTTCTAGATAAGTTTGGCTGTATGGGCTCGCAAAGATTATCAGTTTTAAGCAAAGAATTCAGGTTACTGAAGTAGAAATCACAGATTTTCCTGGGAAATGAAAATGAAGGGTTATAAGTGTGCTTCGGCTTGCTAAAATGTCTAAATCAATTATATTTCTTTTAAATGGGAAAAAGAGCATGCAATTGCAAGCTTCAGCTCAGTTGATATTTCCAACATGGTAAAATAGTGGGAGTATTTTCAAATGAGATTAAATTTAGTATATTTGCAAACATGCTATTTGAAGGACCTTTATCTCAATTTTACAGGTATGGGAAGGAATTATTACATGATGTATTAAAAGTAATGGGAAGATTTGTCAATACAGATGTACAGATCCAAGAGGTAAATCAGTGAAGCAGTTAGTTTCAACTTGATGACCAGTTTGTAAACATAGGTTGCTTTTAAGAAATCATTGAATGTATTGTAAGATGTGGCTGTGTTGAGACATTGAGAAAAATGATACTTCCTCATCTGTGAAATAAACATGAACATACACGCACAGCTCTGCAGTCTGTGTGTGCAGTTGGTTGGTTGTTAAGCATGACAGGGTTGTCCTGCTCTGTGTGGCTGCAGCATAAGAGGTTGCCTGCCCATGCACCAAACAGATGGCCTGCACGTTTGTTACAGTTCTTTCCTGCATGGCAACCCACGTGAGCCCATAAACAATACATTCTAATCGGGCTACTGTACTTCTGGAAAAAGAGAATGGGCTTGGGAAACCTGCTGAAGGGTGGGAATCTGTGGGAGGTGGCTGTAGACTGTCTCATTTTATTCCCCACAATAATCCACATATTAGTTCCTGGGACAAATTAGTAACAAGCACTGCTTGTTTCATTCTCTTGTTCTTGTGCCTCTAGCCCAAGTCTCCCTAGATTTTTTCCTAAAATATTATTTCTTTTCTCAGCAGCTCAGCTTTTGTGCTGTCTGCATGTGATACGCATTTCTGTGCCAGTCCCAAACTGCTAGTATTTGTCATTACAAAGCAAAATTTTGCTTCCCTTTTTTGCTGTTGATAGATGCATGCATACAGGAAGTAAATGAGAAGAGCAACTCTGAGAGCTCCTAAAACTAAAGAAATCTCTCTTGAAAATTCATGAACTTCATGAAGTTTTTCACCTTTTATTCTTTAGGGCAAGTTAACTCCTCGGGATGGCAAAAGCAATAGCCCAGTGCTAGCCTTTAAATTAACCATCATCTTTGGAAACCAGTCCCAGTAAATATTACCAAAGCTCATTTTCCTCTTTCAAATCTGTCTGTAGAGATCACCTCTGCCATGCTGTGTACAGGAAATGTACTACAGGTTGGGCTGTTGGCATTTTAGGCTGCTGGTTGTCATGCTGACATCAGTCTCATTTCTCTTCTTGTTCATTTCCTGGTCCTCCCATATATTTCTTTGCTATTCTTCAGTCCTCTTTTGTCTTCTGCTTGTTAGACTGATAGGAAAGACTTACTGTTCTGTGGTTGTAGAACATGCAGCACAAGAAGATTCTACTACCCAACTAGTCCTAGCCACTGTGTGGTACCACCAGTACTAGTGAAGCTGACTGCACTTGAAAGGATTTCCAGAGGGATGGCAAAAAGGCACATTCCTGTTGTGCAGGAAGCTTTCCTGCCTTAATGTTAATCAGCAAGCTTGCCCCATCCCCTCCTTATTGTCTGCCATCTCCGTGTGTTTCATGCACTTCTGTCTAAAGCATCTGCCAGGTACACAGTTGCTTGCTCCAAGTGAAGTCACGTGAACTCAGCTCATGTGCTTATTTCTTCAGTTGCAGGTTTTTTATAATGCTACACTGGAAGAGGATGAGAGAGTGGCTACTACACTACTGCTGGAGTTTACAAAATTTGAAAATCTGGAAAGGAGAGAACTGCTAAGCAAAGTTGCCGGCTGGTTACAGAAGAATATAGATGATTGAGTAGGAAAACAATTTCCAGTGTGTTTTAGAGTGCCATTCACTAGCATTTGGTATTCATTTTAAGATGTAATTAAAGATAAAGCACATTTTTATGAGTCCTGTGGTTGTCTTCCCAACTGGAAAGTCAGGCTAAAATAATTCTCAAGGAAAAGGAAGATTCAGCAAAAGAAATGAGAGCTATCTTTTCATGTTGTATCAAAATTAATCTCCCACTGGATGAGTTGTTAGTAGGGATGTGTTATTAATAGTTATCTAACATACAGACCCAGTCCTAAATCCTTTGTTTTTTCTGAATATCAGAATGAAAGGTATGGTACAAGGTTGTGGCAAAAACCCATGAGGGAGCTGGGAAAGTTTTATATTCTGTTTTGCTTATGATTTGTACTGTGACCTTGGGCAAGTAATTTAATCTGTCTCCCTCCATTTCTATGTTTGTAAATTGTGAAGAGGACAATAATTTAGATCAGTGCCATGAAACATAAAATTGAGAATGGCTTCCCTCCTCTGGAGGGAGGAAAGGACTAAAGAAACTTCAAATTTTAATTGTAGTAAGTGAATGCCTTGTCATTCAAAATTTATTTTTCTTTAGAAGATTTATACTTAATGTGTCTACATTCACATTTGTGTTTGATTAGGAATGTGCTTTTGAAGAAACCATCCCAGTTTTCTCCATTTAGCATGCTTCAAGCCCCAGGACAGTCTTGAAGTGTGCGAACTGGATTCTTTTTGGATGAAATTTATCTAGGAGATGATGACCTCTTGGTGTGCAACTCATAGATATCACTATCTGATGGTAATTTTGTCCATGGCACTAGATTACAACTAGTCCAAACTAATATCTCTGGAACATCACCAAGTTTTGCCATTCTTACTGCACTGAGCTGCTTGCTGATGTAGACACATGGTTAATCACCTTGCTTCAGCAGCATTTTGGAGGTGACAGACAGACAGAACTCAGTCCATTTGCATTAGTAATGCATATTAGCTGGTAGTCAAAGAAGCAGTTGATCCTCAGTCCATGCAATTTATTTATTTGTAGAGTAATAGTGTTATGACAAAATTACTGTACTGATGCTCTGGTTAACATAGAAAACAATGTTATGTGGGAATGCAGGAAACCCAAGAAGTTTGAGTACTGTGCTATGAGGAGACCAGGAATGAAAACCAGACTTACTAATGCAATTAATTTTTCACTGGCACTCTCAAATTCACCGAAAACATTGCTATGTTTACTGCAGTGAATCTCTGGCCCCTATGGCTGCAAAGAAAAACTGTCCGAGGATCCTGTCATGTAGTGGAATTACTAATAAGTGCAGCCATGTTTGTGCTGGAATCATTAGACCTCTTTAGGATTTGATCCAGTTTAGGGTAGTGTCAAGTAAAATGGTGTGCGTTCTTGACAGTGTTCATCAAGCTGATTCAGAAAGCAGAGGAAGTCATCAAGGCTGTGATGAGTTACAGGGGTTTTGTTTCAACATTTCCTGTGACTCCCACTAGCTGGCTCTGCGTGCCTCATTGGATTGGCTAAGCAAAGCTTAAGAAAGTAAATGTTGAAGAATTTATGACTAAACTTCCCATAACAACATTTTGCCC
This sequence comes from Hemiprocne comata, assembly GCA_020745705.1. NCBI lineage: Eukaryota > Metazoa > Chordata > Aves > Apodiformes > Apodidae > Hemiprocne > Hemiprocne comata. The sequence goes on along the minus strand of CM036616.1, from coordinate 66,538,348 downwards.
CTAAGCCAGTAGGTCTAAACCACTTCATTCCAACCATTCTTCCTTTCTAACCACTTTTCCTTATTATTCTTTTGTTATCTTTGTCTTCTTACTACTGAACAAAACTCTTAATTAGAAACGTTAATATATAAATAATTACTGAAACAATTTTAAGTAAGGTATTTTAAAATAACATGTGCATCTTGGCTGACATTTTGTACTGCAGAATACCAACACAGTTATCATGTCAGAGGCAAATGGTGAAGGTGGTTGCTAGGATGCTGCCTAGGTAGGAGCAGATCTGAATGGCTCTTGCTTCCAGAGTCCACGCATTTGCACTTGGTTGACGTGTAACATTGATAGCTCTGCAGTGGCAGATGCCACTTGATGCTGTTAAGTACAAGTTGAGCACAGAGGTCTGGAGAATGTCAACTGGAAGATGCAGCAATGGAAGGAGAAGTGCATGGGAGGGGTCCAGGGCAAGCTGGGAATGCTTTATTTCAAAGAGAGTTGAGGTGAAAGGAAGTTCATTGAAAATGGGTATGAGGTCATGGATGGGACTTTAGGAAATGAGCTTTAACAGTACTTACACAGGCTGTGTAGGTGTCGCAGGATATGTAATTGTGAAGGTGTGTGTGTGTGGGCACAATTTCTAGTCAGAGGAGGTGTGCCATTGATAGACAGGATGCATTTAGTAGACCCTGAGGGGAAAAATGTAGATTTTATGGGAAAAGACTAGCTTTTTGCCTTAAGTCCTGCTCTCTGCCCTGAGAGTGTAGAAGTCAAAACGTTACACTTGTCCTGCCTTTACAGCACACATGCATATAACAGGGCAGGAGACCCTGGGGAGATGGCAAGGGTGGGGAGGAGAACTGTGCAATGGAAGGAGGGAGAATTAGGACCTCAGGAAGAGGTGGGGTGGTTGCTCATTGTTGGAAGGAAATAGTTTGGACCTGCTGGGCTTAGGGGTAAAATGTTGTTATGGAAGTTTAGTCCAGAATAGTTGGAAAGGGAGGATGAAAAGAGGTGAGAGGACCAGGGGTCCAAAGAGGAGACAGGATGAGAAAGCCAATGAGGGAAGTCTCAGGAGCAGGGCAAAGTCCAGGGGAAATGAGAAGAAGCTAAATAGGAAGAAGTTCAGACTTCTCTTCAGTGCATTTCTTGCCCTGCTTCCTTCCCCAGAGAAAGTCAACCTGAAGTATCTGGAAGGAGGTGTGTCCCTGGTCTGGTGCTGGGCATCTGCAGTTTCTCAGCAGTGTCCCTACGCTGGCATAATTTGTCCAAAGGCCTCAGTTGCCTTGGAGGTTTCCTTCCTCTGGCATCAAGTGGATTCTCCCAAGTGTGCCTCTACAGCTGTGTCCACAACATCTTCCACGAGTCTCCTCTAGTTTGTTTCTTTCATTTTCTCCTGCCCTCCTACCACTCTTTCTTAAATATGTTTGTGCAGTGGAGCCATGTGTTCCCATGGCTGGCTGCAATTTTGGTGTGCAGTGGGCTGTGTTTGTCCACTGACAAGCCGGCTGGATGCAGCTGTTAGGGCACCAGGCAGTTTCTGGTCCACCAGCAGCTTCCTCTGCCTGAACCCTGACAGTGCTATGATCATTTCCATCCCATTGTCTCCATTGCAGCTGCCATCACCAGCTGCCCCACAGCACACAGCTTCCAGCTTTCCTCCAAATGCCAGGGCTGGCACTAAGAAATTCTCTGTTGCTGCTTGTTCCCCTCTTGCCGCTTGTTCCCCTCTTGCCATGTGCCCTTCCTGCCAGTCTCTCCATCACTGCGAGCCAAGGTATTTCCACTAGGAAGAAAGACTTCAGAGCTGTTTAAGTCAAGGTCCAAGAGCACAAGCCAACTGCTACTCCACACCTCCCCACTCTGCCTATGACCTCTTTCCTCCCTGTCACCCTGAGGAACCTACCAAGCAGGTATGAAGAAAGCAGACGGTCATAGGGCCTGGGTGGTCAAGGTGTGAGCCCCATGCCACCTGACTAAATTGATGGGACACATGGATGAGGCAGGTGAAGTAGCCTGCTCCTTTCAGGGTTGATGCAAGTCCCAGAAGGGTGTAGGGAGCAGTGGATGGGGGCTAAAGTGCCATAACTGAACAGTAATGTGGCCTTGCCACATTCCTGTTGTGCAGTGACTCACAGAGGACAAAAAGAGCTGTCACTTCAGCATTCCCTGGCCCAGAGGTGCAGGGGCTCCTCCGGAGCAGGATGTGATGGACAGACCCAAATCCTTGACCAAACTAGTGATAGTTTGGTTCAGGCTCCAAGGCAGTAAAGGCCTAGGCTATATAACCAGACCAAGAACTTCTCTAATTCCAATGCCTGAAACTCCACACGAGAACAGGGTGACATAGTGAGCATTGATGCATATGCACTTGGAAACAGCAACATCGCTCGTGTGATTAATACAAGAATAGCACATGGTTCTTCTGAGACTCATTTGTCAAGGAACAAAGGAAGTTGTATGTACAAGGAGTCTCATGCTTACCTTTTCCATCACATATTGTTTGACTGTGAGCCAACCACTTAATTCCATAAATAGGATAGCTTAAGTGTGCCTTTTTTGAGCTCTCCCTGCTAAGCAGCTGGCTGCATGGCAGTGATTTCCCCTGAAGCTGGGATGCCTTTCAAGGTTACTCAAGGCTGGGACACCCATTAGCAACTACGTATGTTTGGTAAGTGACTGATATTGTGCATAACCTTGTATTCCAGTGCACTAAGATTTTGTTTGGATAACTTTGAATCATTATAACCTCTGTGCACTAAGTAATAGCATGAACCTTGCCATCTATTACGTCTCACTTTTCCAGTATCCTGCTTCAATGAAACCACTGTTGCTGGTGCATTTGGTGGTGTTTTTTTAATTGGTCAAAATCTGCTCCATGGCAGAGGCACAATGGGCTCTGGTCTTTTGGGTGCTGTTGTCTGTCATTGATGGGTTGTTCTCTGAGGCAAGGATGTGAGTGGGGATGGTGGGCTGACCTTGGCCGGCTGTAGGGTGCTCATTCTGATGCTTGGACAGGACACGGGGAAAAATGAGGAGAAAAAGCTTGTGACTTGAGATAAAGACAGGGAGGTCACTTTACCAGTTGTCATCACAGGCAAAACCTGACTTGGGGAAATTAATTTGATTTTCTGCCATTTAAAACAGACTTGGATACTGAGAAACAAAACGAAAACTTAAAACACCACCTCCCTCCCCACCCTCTTTCCCAGGCTCATCTTCACTCCCAACTCTTCCACCTTCTCCCCTCCTGCAGCCCAGTGGGAAAGAGGAATGGAGGCTGCTGTCAGGCCATAACCGCTGCTCTCTCCCTCGCCCTCTCCCTCATGGTGTTTCCCTGGGGAGTGTGGGGAAGGAGGGGTCACATCCTGCTGCTGTGCAGCCGTCTTGAAAGCAGTCAAAAAAATGATCATGCTATTTTTCTGTCTTTGGGCTCGGTAAGAAAGCGATGGATAGGAGCTAGCGGCTGCCTTTGCTGGCTCTCGTTTGCCTGGAATACACAGCACTGAGTGAGCCATGCAAAGCCTGCCCCTGCCGGGCTGGTCCACAGGCAGCATTTAGTCTTCTCTCGTGAAAGGTGTTTTGTTCTCCCCATGTGCTTCACACAAGCCTTTCACAGCATCTTCTGCTTGGCATCTTTGCCGCTAAATGTGCTTTCTCCCTGTCAGTTCTACACACCACCACCACTCCCCCCAATCCCGCCTCAGCTCCTCATTTGAACATCCAGAAAGCAGAAGAGTCAGAAATCAGAGCCAGAAACCCTTAATAAACCTGGCAGTTTAGAAAAAATGGGGGTGGGGGCAGGAGAAAGAGAAGGAAATGAATTATAAAATGAGAGGAGCGCCACTAAGACCTCACTCTGTGTTAACATTTTAACAATGAAATTCTAGAGCCCCAAGGAACTGTTTCCTGATGGGAATATTACAGTTCAATTTTTAACACTGAAAAATGTTTTTTTTTCTTTTCGTACTGGCTGCAGGGATGCTACTGAGCACACTGCGTGGCAGAATGCACCAAGGTCTACAAGGACTGTCGCCAACCGAGATGGGTAAAGCCGCGACCCACTGCCCTTCAAAAAGGGAATCGAGGGCTGAGGACCACTCCCTGTCACACTCACAAACAGTGCTCAAGAATCAATAGGTTTATTAAAGGCACTGAGGTTTAGGCAAGGTCGTTTCTACAGAACAATATCAAATGTCAGACTATATACAAGAACGATACATATATATATAAGAATAAACAAACAAACAAAAACACAAGAAAAACAACGATAGGAATATAATCCTATCCCCAAACCCCGTTCTTAGTCCCGGACAGGGATAGGAGGGAAAAAACTTGGAGAGAGCTTTTAGGAAGATTAATAGGAAGCGAGTGTATGGTATAGGTATGTATGAATGTCTATAAGTGTTAATAGGAAATGTCAGAATGTAGTAAGTTCGCAAGTCTCACCACCGGGGTGCGGCCGAAGCCGATCCCTAGTCGGGACCCTCCTCCTTCTCCAGCGACTTCAGGCAGGCAGTCCGTTCGGTACGTTCACACGCCAACAACCACAGGAAAAGGCGCCCTATGGCTCCACGGCAGCCTCCACAGCGATACACACATGGCGGCGTCTATATCCGTAGTGAATGTTCACAGCGTGCGCCTTTCAGCTCCCCTTCCGGTTCCGGCCCCGCTGTGCCCGCTGGGAGCTGTAGTCTGTGGGCCTGTGCGCATGCGCCTGGTACCTCTCTCCTCTCCTCACGGGTGCGAGGAGCGCATCGCCAGCAATGGTCAGTAGATGTCGCTGGATTAAAGGCCAATATAGAGTCCGTCTCTCACGAGGACCAGTTAGCTTGACATTGAATAATGGCTAGGAGGCTTAAAAGATTATTAATGAATGTCTAACTATGTACCCGCTTTTCTTTCTCCACTCCCCTCAAGCTCCCAATAACAGGGACATTTGTATCATATCTCCAGAGGCTTATCTTATGGTGAAGAAGACTTGTCCCTGAGGGAACCATTAGGAGTTTCACCACCAGATTGAATCTCTAAATATCACCTGAGATTTTAATCTACATGTACATCCTCACTAATTTGAGGCCTAACACCCATCCAGTAAAAACTATTCAGAGTAGGTTGCAGGCTGCAGTTTACCATGTATGCCATGATAAGCAAATATCATAACTCATGCACAAATAATTCAGAAAAGGTTCAGATATACGTATAAGTATTAGCAAAATGAAAGTAAAGGAGATATTAAGCATAAGGGGGGTTGATTGTAAATTTTGTATACAGTTTATAATTGATGTTTTCACTTAACATTTGGAGAATTTCTCTTAGAATATGGAGAAATCAGAAGAAGATTGGAAAAATAATACAGCAAAATAAAACCGGTTGCAAGTTTTTGTTTTTTGTTTTGCTTTTGTATGAATACCTTGGAGATTGTAATATTTTTTTCCTTTGAGGGATTTCTGTTTTGTTTCCTCATGACAAGGAAAACAGTCTGTGAAACAAAACGAAAGTATGTGTAGCAGCATTAAAATAACTTAGCTAAAGTCTGTTACGAGAATGTTACATCAGCTTTTGGTTTTAAAATGTTTGGAGGGAAAGCAAATAATATGGTGAATAGTAAATTTACTTGCCCTCTGCCTAGGTTGTGAAATCCCTCCAAGAATGGATAGATACAGCTGATGAAGATGAAAAGACACATTGGACTAGTTGTCTAAGCCCAACAGGAGAATTTATAAGACTTGACAGCTTTGGATGTTTATTAGGATTTAGCTGTGTTCTAGGGAAGAGTAATGAAAGCAATAAGTGATTGCAGCGTGCTGGAAATGGGCATTTGGAGGTATCAGGAGGAGCCTGAGTTGTCTCCTCTAGTGCAACAAACAATTCCGAAAGGCAGCAAGCTGAAATGTGAGGTTGCATTGTCAATTTAGCTATCGGGAAGCATATTTATTTCATTACTTTTGACTGTTGGAGATGGTGAACAGAATCCAGAAAGTTTTGTCTAAAGTGGTAAAATATTCCTTTACTATATCCAGGTAGTAAAAAACCCCATCAAAACACCCCATTTTTGTAAAATGCAGTAGTTATTACGGAGTTTTTTTTGTTTATTTGCCTGTAAGAAAAAAAGCTCTAACAAGTATATTTGCCCTGTGAACATACCACAGATGCAAGTAGTAAATGAGGACTCTCATCCCAGTTTATATTATTTCTTGATTTCCACTCTTTGTGCCAAGTAATATTTAAAAGCCATAATTAATGATACAGAAAGTGTGAGGTCCTTTAGGACAGTTACCTGGCACTGTCTTCAGCCTCCTTCTCTGGGGAGCACTGTTTTGATTATTTGTCTTTTGTTTCAGCCACTCCAGGGCTGATGTCATACTTCCACTAGCAGAGAGCAATTGTGCAGCAGTAAACCTGCGCTGTGCCAGCCTCTTCCTTTGGTAAGTACAATTTTAAATTCTGGAGAACCTCCTTTCTCTCTCTCTGGGCTGACCATACCCCCTTCAGGTTTTCAGAAGATTAGTCTGGCAGATCTCTTCTGCTTATTGCATGACAACCAAACGATACACATGACTTTATCTCTTAGAGTTCAGCTAAAGGATCCCTTGCTCCCAGATATGGCAGAAAGTCTCTTGGTTTGGAAGGGAAAACTCATGAGGATTTCTTTTATTTTACTAGGAGAGGGCTGGATTTTCTCCTCCAGACTTCTGTCACAGAACAGACCATTGCTCTGTCAACATGTTTATCAGTCTTCTGGGAAACTAGCTGAGTAACAAGAGACAAGAGCTATTTCTTCATTTGGTCTGTGTTTCCCAGTTGGCTTCAAGGCCACCCTCTGAACACACATGCACATTTGGGGCCAGGAGAGAAGGCACAGACTAGTCGGTAAGTGGCCCTTCCACATCTTTACAGGTCAGTCCATAGTTGATCCTGAGGGAGACTCATTTATTCTCATCCTTAATTTGGCTGATACTAGATGTCCGATAGAGATTTCAGTATGCCTACATCAATGTGCCACAAAGCTGACAGACATTTCTGCAGAACTAGGCTATAAAGAAGATGGGGTAATTGCAATGGGTCAGTCTAATCCATGTAGGCATAAGTGGGTGAAAGCCGTAGGACAGCATCTTGTTTTGCCCTGGTGAAGGTGATGGATGTGCTTACAGATCTCAGCCAGAAAGTCCCCAGTGGCACAAAAAAATACAACTTGAAAAAAATTTGCATTAACTCTGATGAGCCCTGCAGAGGTACTAGATCTAGGATCCTGCAGTTAAGCAACCTGAAGTACCTAGAATGCTGATCACTACCCACCAGGTTTGTCCAGGGCCTTCAGCAGAGACAACCCCATGGATGGGTTTGCCTTTGCACAGGGGTGAAGAAATCCACACAGCTTTCCCCAACAGGTTCCTTTCATGTACAACAGGGATTTTATCCCTTTCCACTGTATGTAAAAGGTCTGATAGGGCAGGGCCAGCTAGATTGATTGATCCCCTGGTATCAACTAGCCAGCTGGCTTGTGCTAAATGTTTGTCCCGATTTTTGGAAGTTCCACCATCCATCAGTCTCAGGGTGGTTTTTAGCAAGCCATTATGATGTTCAGTCTTTCTGGAGGCTGGTACATGATAAGGGATATGGTAGATTCACTCTATACCATGGTCTTTGGCCCAATTAGCTATTAGGTTGCTTTTGAAATGAGTCCTGCTGTCTGACTCAATACTCCCTGGGGTCCCATGCCACCATAAAATTTGTCTTTCAAAGACCAAAACAGTATTATGGGCAGTGGCATGAGGCATAGGTTTCCAGCCACCCGGTGCTTGCTTCTTCCACAGTAGGCGTGTACTGCTTACCATGACGAGTCTGAGGGAGTGGGATGAAATCAATCTACCAGGCCTCTCCGTATTTATATTTAAGCCAGTATCCCTCATACCACAAAGATTTTAACCATGTGGCCTGCTTAATGGCATCACAAGTATTACACTCGTGGATAAGCTGGTTGATAACATCCATGGTTAAATTGACCCCTTGGTCCCGGGCCCACCCGTATGTTCCATCTTTTCCTTGATGACCAGAAGCATCATGAGCCCACCAAGCTAAGAATAATTCACCTTTGTTTTCCCAATCTAAATCTATTTGGAGCACCATAGCAGGCTGGTCTGCCTGATGGCTCTTTCCATGCTCCTCAGCAGCCTAGTTTTTAGGCATATGGGCATCTTTTAGACATGTGGACATACTGTACCTTCACCATGAATTTATCCAGCTGGGCAGCAATGTCCTGCCACAGGTCAGCTGCCCAGACTCTTCTGCTGCCAGTTATCCTCTTTCAGCCTTTTCAGTCACCCTCATAAAATATTAGCTACCATCCAGGAATCACTCAGTGTATCAGTAAAGCAGTGGAAACGTTTCCTGCTCAGCAATGTCTAGGGCCAGCTGGAGGGCTTTGACCTCTGCAAATTTGCTATATTCACCTTTTCACTCCTTCGTTTCTGCAGCCTGTCAAGCAGGGCTCCATACTGCAGCTTTCCATCTCTGTCAGTTCCCTACAAGACAGCAGAATCTGTTGGTGAAAAGCACATAGCATTTATCCTGATCTGAGAGGTCTTTATATGTGGGGGCTTCCTTGGCATGGGTCACTACCTCTTCTGAATGGTGTACCCTCTAGGCCATTTGTGATTGCCTCCATGATGCCTGAGCAATTGAGGCTCTGTGTTTGTGCTCTCTTCATTATTAGGGTGATTAATTTACTCCAGGTAGCATCTGTGGCATGATGGGTAGATGCTACCTTCCCCTTGTACATCCAGGTCAGAAGTGGTGGTAGTTGTGCCAGGAGGAGCTGTGCCTCAGTGCCGGTTACTTCTGAAGCAACCTGAACTCCTTCATAGGCAGTCAATATCTCTTTCTCTGTGGGAGTGTAATTTGCCTCTTAGTGTCTATAACCCCAACTCCAGAATCCTAGGGGATGACCTCAGGTCTCCCCTGGCACTTTCTGCCAGGTAAGATCATTATCCCTGGCTGTAATGTAGAGCACATTCTTTATCTCTGGTCCTGTTTGGACAGGTCCCAGGGCCATGGCATGTACAATTTCTCGTTTAATATTCTTGAATGCCTGTACTTGTTGGGGGCCCCACACAAACTGTTTCTTTTCTGAGTTACTTTATAAAGAGGTTTCACAATTTCACTGTACTATGGCATACGCATCCTCCAGAAACCTACAACACCCAAGAAGGCCGTGTCTCTTTCTTACTGGTAGGTGGAGACATAGCCCTTTTGTATATAGCCATGGCACCCATCTTACCATTTAATTCCCAAGACCTGTATCTCTTGGGCTGGTCCCTTGAACTTAATTATCTTAACAGCAAACCTGGCTTCCAACAAAAGGTGGATTGTCTCCTTACCCTTCTCAAGGACTTCTCTGTTCTGTTGCCAAATGCAATGGTATAATGGAGTGACTGAAGCTCCAGAGCTCCACCCTTCTCCAGTGCAGTCTGGATCAGCCCATGGCAGATAGGTGGGCTGTGTTTCCACCCCTGAGGCAGTCAGTTCCAGGTGTACTGGATGCCCCTCCATGTGAAAGCAAACTGGGGTCTGTGCTCTGCTGTTAAGGGAATGGAGAAAAATGCATTAGCAATAATTTTGCTGCCTAGGACTCTAGTTCTTACTGAACTTCCAGCATGTCAGGCACAGCAGCGCTCACTGGTGGTGTTACATCATTCAAGCCACGGTAGTCCACAGGTAATCTCCATTCTCCATCAGACTTCCGCATTGGCCATATTGGACTGTTGAAAGGTGAGTGAGCCTGGCTGATGACTCCTTGGCTGTTTAATTGACAAAACAGGTAGTGTATGGGGAGCAGGGACTCTGCTGGTCCTGTATTGCCGGTGATGGCCTATGACGGATGCTGTTGGCACCTTTTGTGCCTCCACCTTCATCAGGCCTACAATGGAAAAGTCATATGAAAGTCTGGGCAAGCTAGACAGCTGCTTAATGCTGTTGGTCTCCATAGCTGCTAGTCTGAAGGCTTTCAGATCCTTAGAATACCCTTTGTGGAGAAAGTCTACACCAAGGATGCACAGTGTCTGGACCAGTCATAATCAAGTGTTTTTCCCAGTTGTTCCCAGTCAAGCTCACCTCAGTTTCTAATACAGGCAGGTTTTGTGAGTCTCCTCTAACTCTGCAAATGGTGATGGATTCTTTCCCTACGTGATTTCATGGTATCAGGGTGCACTCTGTGCTGGTATCCACCAGAGCATTGGAAGAACTCCAGAACAACTTAAATATTTCTGATGGTGTTTGGGGTTAAAGTCTGAGGCACTGGAACTGCATATATTGCATAAAAAGTTTTAACAAGGCAGCTTCATGGGATAGGTAAGAAGACAGAGCTAAGAACTGTTGCCACCACTGTGTGACAGTTACCACCATTTCTGTGTGACAGGGGAGAGGTGATAGATGGCATTTGTAGGACAGACTCACAGAACCCACAGTTGTCCAAGGACGCTTTGACAGCAGAGATAGTGATGCACTTTTTTCCTATTAAACCTAAGAGCCACATATTCTGTTTATACAGAAAATCTTCTGCAAAGCTAAGGACTGAGATTTAAAAGCCAAGAAGTTTTCTTTCAGTCCATTGGCTGAAGTGTTCAGGAAGGAAACTGTAAATTTGCAAGGAATAGTCTAATTGCTACCGTCACAGCTCTGAGACGCGTCTTGGACGTCTAGGAATAATGTCAGAGAATATGCCCAGGCCGCTCCTGCTCCGCGGCTGCGCTTCTTTGGAGCCTTGCAAAAGAACCCGCAGCTAGGACAACAGTGCCACCTGCTGGTACGCGAAGTGCCTGCTCCTGCGCGCTATTGTGTGCATTTGCACTGCACAGGGCCCGTTGCTTCCATGTGGTCTGGGAGAACAGCGCTTCTCACCCTCACAGTAAGGGTAACAACGCAGTGAAGCGGTGTCAGTCACAAGTTCAAGAGTGGACAGCATAGCTTTCGGTTTTTCCGTGTTATTTATGCACTAGAGATTTTCTGATGTTTGCTTAAAGACTAAGAAGAGTGGCTTTGGTGATGCAGCTTTAGTTTATGTTGTATTATTTTAATACAATTTTAAAATTGAGGCTGATACTGAGGCACTTTTGTTCTGCATTTGCTGTTGGTTAAGAACACATAAAACCTAGTGTGGGCATCACCTGCTTACCTTTAAAACTTAACTTAAAAGTCGGTTGATCCTTTTATATGTCTTACACATACGTATGTATATATTTCACAAGGGTGATCAAATGAGTGATCATGCAGAAGAAAGCTGCAAAAAGAGCAGTTGTGCCCCGGAAACATCTGCAGAAGGAAACATCTCTCCTGCTAAGGACTGCTCAATAACCAAAAAACAATTGGTATGACTTCTTCAGTACCATTTCATTATCAAGATACTTATGATTGACTTCGCTTTCTTCCATAAAAAAGAAAAAACAACACAAAAATAAAAAGCTGGAGTCCATAGGGAAACATCAGTAAGAACAACGGTGAAATGAGTCAAGTTTGCAGTGCAGTAATTTAGAGGGCTAAGAGCACTTCCAAGCTCAAATGAAACAGGAAGTAGGGAAATAAGAGAGTACTCTTAGAGGGAGGACTATGTCCATAGCGTATTACTTGTTTCCAGCTTGAAATAGCGTAATTTATGGTCAGGGACAATGATGATGCTGAAGTGTATTTTGTGCATTGAAAATCTACCCCAGACCCAAAAGCAGAAATGTCTGAATAACGTAGGTGCATGAGATTTCTCTATAGGTTTTCAGGAGGATGAAACTGAAGATGCACAGCATCAACCAGTTCATAAATAAGGACTTCAAGTGCACAGACGTTTCTAAATCACTGTATCAGCAGATTGGACTGAACTGCCACTGCTTTCGCTGTGAAGGCAGTGAAGCCATGAAGGCACTCACTTGTTCTTGAAAAATCACTGCAAGGAATTGCACCCTCCAGGGAAGCTGAAGCAGTTTGCTCCATTTACTTAAGATGTATTTGTATGTACATTTGTGCCTTTGCATAATGAATGACAAGCCCACAGTTATTGCCCGAAGATAAATTGTTTGACATAATGCCTGTGTTTGTTTGGATTGACTTCAGGACATGCCTGTAAACATACACAGGCAATGTGGAATGGCAATACACAGAGCTGATGTTTTAACCTCCAAAGCTATTCAGCAATTTTAGCTAATTGCAAGCATGAATCCCATAAAATAGGCAAGAAAATGCTCTATCCTTTTTCTCAAAACCTGTGCTCAGTTTAGTTTCTTAATTTTTCTCTGTGCTGTTTTCATACTCCTTACTGGGACAAATGCTTGCTTTCTGCACTAGTTGCTCCACTAGACATTTCTCTTGCCCCCAAATTGTTTGGTCAAAGATGGGTTCTAGGCGTCTGAGGAAACAATGAAGATAAGGGCAAATCCAGCTGAGCAGCTTATAATCATAGTACTTGTTTTTACATTATGCATAAAGTTGAAGGAAAAAATACATGATTCTGCCTCCCACAAGACAACTTTCAAACTCTGTGCCACTGTACCAGTGTCATGTATTTAGTCACGGTTGTTCTCTCTCCTGTCAGGATGCACAGTTGCTCATAGGAATGAATGGCAAAGGAATACTCAACAGTTAGACATCAAACATTGTAAACTGTGATCTTAATTTAAGTTTGGCTTAATTTTAGTAAAGTTTGGATTAATTTTCTACCTGTGTTATCAAGAATATTAATTTTAGTGTAATTTGAAAGCCAGTGAGGATATTCAGCAGCCAATAAGCATTTCTTTTAATTTTACTAATGATAAACTTTCTGTTGTTTATTTATAGCAACAACTTGACAAAGAATTAAAATGTTTAGCCTTTCAAAATCCAGGACCTCAGGTAGCTGACTTCAATCCTGAAGCTAGAGAGCAGAAAAAGAAAGCATGCATGTCACAGATGAAACAAAATTTTTTTCCTAAGCCCAAGTAAGATTTACTAATTATTACATATTTTACTTTAAAAAATGACTGGCATGCTGTATAATGAATATACATTAAATAAATAAAAGCATTAATGTTTTGAAGACAGATTTCTTATTACACAAAGTTGTGCTGGGGAAACAAGCTTTTCCTGTGTGACTTAAGAGAACTTTGATTTATTTCTTTGGCACACTTTCAATTTTAGTAACAGTGGCTGTTCCAATTAGGATATTGTGCTGATACTTCATTATGCTATGAGATTGTTCAAGAGGAAATACCTGTTCCTGGGCAGATGTTTTCCACATTTGTTTGGTTTAGTATTTGAACATGTTGAAGCCTTCTCTGAGAATAACTTTTCCTTCTCTTTTGCAGAATTATGAAGAAATACGACAAACATGGCAGGCTGCTTTGTAATAACATCGATTTATGTGATTGCCTGGAAGAGAACTGCTTGGGTTGCTTCTATCCTTGCCCTAAATGCAATTCAAATAAATGTGGCCCAGAATGTCGCTGCAATAGGAAGTGGGTTTATGATACAATTGAGACTGAAGCTGGGAAGGTAGTCAGTGCATTCCCATTTTTTGCCCTTGACTGATGTTCTGGTAGCTTTTGCACCTGAACAAAATTCTCCTTTCTTCATATTTTATTAAAGTAAATCTTGGTTTAATGAATTGTTTCTAGTGAAGTGCCTGAGAGTGATGCTTGTGCTTCTTTATTGCTGTTTACCTAGCAGATTCAATCTTACCTATTACATAGAAGTAGTACAAGAATGTATTACTTCCAGTCAGTTTTTTCTTGCGGATTTCTCTGCAGTCACGTTTTCTTGTTGTTGTGGTTTTATTTATTTATTTATTTATTTATTTATTTATTTATTTATTTTTTACAGCATATGGTATACTCAGCCTCAATCAGTCTTTAATTATATAGCTAGAAATAAATTGATTGGATATTTTTGCCTATGGACAGAAAAATCCCTTCAGTTTCAGGAGTTTCCTTTTACTGCAAGACATGATAGATTTTAAGTATGATAACTTACACCCTGCTTTCTTATGAGGTAGCTATTCTCCTTCATGGTGGGCACTTGCACCCTTTCTGAGGAGTGAGGGTCCCCTCGGGATCGTGAAGGGGCAAAGGCTGCAGGTTGCCACAGGCAATGTGCAGGTGTGTGCAGCTAGCAGGGCAGTAATTTCCTGGGCCTTGTGCTTATTGGTTTCAATAACCAATTTTGAATGTGGTACCACCTTTCTCACCTATAGGAGGCCATTTTCTGTGGACAAAGACCTTCTGCTCCAAGGCAGAGATATTTCCCAGTAAAAGAAACTTCCTGGAACAGATTTCAAGAATGCCTTAACACCACAGTATCCTCTGACTTGGTATCTTGGAAAGACTTGTTGCTTCTCTCAACTAATGGCACATGAGTACTTAAGCTTGTAGCATAAAAACACCCAGTACCAAAAAACCTCATAGTAATATCTGCTGTGGTGGTTAAAACACACTGTTTGGCAGTCAGATCTGGTGCTGCTCTCTATCCTTCGATTTGTGTTGGGAGTCTAAATAGTCCACCTAATCTCTGAGCTGTATTTCTTAAGGTAGGTAGAAATGCAGACAGTGTAGTCAGGATTTCTTTTGCCATGTGTGCCACAGACTCATTCTGAACTTGATTGAATTAGCAGCTCTTCAAGAAGCTGAAGTTTATTTACATGGACAGGAAGATGGCAGACTTCCTTTGAAATAATCTCAAGATATGAAATGGACAGGTTTGAGTTAGCTTCACTTTCTTTCCTCTTAAAAGGCAAAACCCCCAAATAGTTTCTCAAGTGGGTTCCTGTGGTAAAGCTACATGTTAATTTATTTGAGTAATGAGAATAAACCTAGATTGGTGTTAATCTTTGGAATCCCATTATGGAATGAATTGATTGTGCCTCTGTCACAGTCACAGCCAAATGCAAAGTAGAAGAGAACTCCATCACAAATTCACTTAGTGCAACCTGGAAAACAGAGTACAAAATCAGAAAAAACAGAAGTGAGAACCAAGATAAGTATAATTAAATAAGATGTTGCATAGGCAGTTCTGCTGTGGTTTGAGAATGACTCTGTTGTTGCAATGATCCTGCTAACTTTTCCCCCCAATTCCAAATGAGCAGCTGACAAGTGCACAAGCATAATCCCTATTAGGACAGTTGTACATGGGAGGAGGGAAAGAAAGAAAAAGACTAGTGTCATACATATGTTTATACTGATTGTGAAACTTAGTGGTAGATACATGTTACATAAAAATAAGAGAGTGCCCTCATCTGATAGTTTTTGTTAGGAAATTACATAATGCTACAGCACATGACATTGTAGTTTTAAATAAATTGCTTACCAGAACAGGCAGAGAACTTTTCCTTGCCTCTTACAAAACTGGCCATTCTCCAGAAGACACTAGATCATCTTTTTTACCTTATGTCAGCCTAAACAGAAAGTTTTTCCCTATGGAATAAGTTTGCTTTAGAAACCTCATGTTTAAAATAAGGGGAAGTAGACCAACAAACCGTTCCGTAAGGTCCATTGGTCATTCTTCTCTCCCCTACCCTGATTATGCAGGTTAAACAGCCTGTGACATTGTCAGTTTCCTTTGCCTGTGTTTTATCCTACTCCATGTGGCTGCTTTTTTCCTGGCTACCAGTGATCTCACTGGTGGCTTAAGGAAGGAAAGATGAAAGCACAGGTTAACATGTTAAAGTACAGCCTAGCTAAGATACCAAAAATTGATAAAGTTTGCTTAATTTTATTTCGTTGTGCTTTCTGCTGTGTTTCCCATGTCTACAATCCATATATACCTGGAAGAAGATATGTACCCTCAGCTTTCTTAGATTTTATTACTACAAATAAATCAATCTCATGTAAATTAATTATGTGCTCCTGTGCAAATTTTTGTGAAGAGAAGGGTGGTTTGTTCTCTACTAACCTCCTCTGTGCTTGGGCATTGTCTTATTGAGATCCTTTTGATTCCAAAGATTCTACTGTGCATCTCCTGCCATTCACAAACTAGAAAATTCAGAAAATAAAACAGAGCTATGCACAGCATCTTATTGTTTGCCTTCATTGCACTTCATTAGACTTTAATCCAGAAAGTTATCCACTCAAGACACTCATTATTTAACAATTTGTCTATGCTTCTCAACATCAGCTTGACAGCTCTGAGAAAAAACCTCTAACAGCTGTCCTTGCATATTGCATTGAATACTTACAGCTGCTCCTAAAACCACAGCCAATTTGAAGGAAATATTAATAAAATTATAATAATGTGGCTCAGAAGAGGCCACAATGAAGGGAAAGGTCATTAAGTATGACTTTTAAGATTTGAAGGTGTACTTAAGACAAAGAATACCAGAGGCTTTATCAGACAAGTGAAGAGATGAGAGTTTTGAGTAAGAAGGCAGCCCAAAGCTGTACCGGGCCACTCCTGTATCTGCCTCTGCTAATAAATGGGTAAAATTATGCTGACTTTTCTCTTGCTTCATCTTTGCAAATCCTTCATGCAAAGTTCTACAATGAAAACTTAGAACTATTTTTTAATATATATTTAGATAAAGGTTCCATGATTACTAATCTACAGTTACGTGTATAATATAGCATTTCTGAAGCACAGACTAGGAATACAATATATTAGAACACTGTAAAACAACTGTCAAAAAATGGAGATTTTTTTTTTTCCCCCAAAGTAAGCTCCCAAATTTTGTATGAAAAATGTTATTGGGATTCCTGTCCACATGGAGACTTAACATTAGGTAACCGCAGTAAACTTCATGGTCTTCAGTTTACTACAGTGCTTTAAAAATTATGAAGGACATTCAGCCCTCAGTGAGGTCAGGTCTGTGGTTCCAGAAAGTCTAGGCATTTCAGAGACAGCCTCAGACCACTAAACTGTTCCTCCTGTCTTAAAATTAACTTCTGTATATGGTGAGGTGCCATTCAATCCCACTGCATCATTTAGAGAAAAACAAGTCTATGCTGATACTGAACTTCTACTAGTATGTGCCAGCGTTTTTCCAGGTAATAACCCTATAATCAATGTTTGCCAGCCTCTGTGATTCATACAAACTCAGAAAGCCATTGAGAAAAACCAAAAACCACCACACCAAAAACCACTTCGAACTTTTTTTCAGGTCGGTTTTCATGATCCTTTTAACGCTTCCTATAAGAGCATAACTTCACTTTCTCAGTATACATATACATCAGAGCAGAATACAGATTTTATTCACTTCAGTGGGAAAACCAGATGAGCTTGGCTAAAAAAAAAATAGACTGATGCTTTCCAGAGAAATATTTCAATATAGTTTAGAAAAATATTTGCATCCAAAGCTTTAGAGTTGCTGCAGCTCTGTTGAGTTTCTTAGCTAGTGATAACAATATTGATCATAGGTTCTCCTTTGACTCATTGTTAATGATCTTAAAATATTTTAAAATAAGTTATGTTTCAGTGGACTATTTTGTTTAATCCCATTCTGTTTAGAAAACACATATTTCAAGTCTGAGCAAACAGCAACTTTGAACATTAGTTAGAATGTTTCATTAACCCTAATTTGTTATCTTGGCATGAACCATAGAAAGATTTCCTGTCCTATCATTTACAGAGGACAATACATCTTTTCTCCCCTGGCCTGACCCTGCAAAGTACTGACCTGCTTCCACCTTCCTTCAGGTCTGAATGCTAGTCCCTTACAGGAGCATATCCGTTTGTGTTATAATGGAATAAATTAAGGCCTATTGTCCACAGCTTAATCTCTTGTGTGCTCACAGATGCCTTTGATGAAAGGACTAGGCTACGCAGCTCTCATTTCCATTGTGAAGCACTATGTCACCCAAATAATCTGGGTGCAACAGTGAATGTTCACATGTAAGCACAAAAATAGCCAACAATAAACCAGCATACAGAACCCATAAGAATTGCCTGCCCTTATTGATAGTTCCCTGCTCTTACCTTCCCAAGCAGAATCCAAGTAGTCCTGGTGATTTTAATGAGATTACTCATTCAGTGGAATGCAAATAATTATACAGAAAGAATGAGAGATTTTCTCATAAATGTAACAGTCAAAGACAGCAACAGAGGAATGTTTCTTTCTAATAGACATAATTTAACTGAAACTCTTAGAACACACTTTATGAAACCAAGTATTTTTTCTACAAGATTTCAAAAGCTGAGCTATTTAATACTAGGTAAAAGGCAGCCTTCAATCCCTGCCACACCGATTTACAGTTTGCTAACTTCAATTGCTTAAGCCACTTGCAAGTTGCAAGTGAAAAATTATGTGAAGCATTATTGGTTTATTTTCACTGAGTTGTAGAACAATTATTTAGTCAATAAATAGTGTGAGGGATATTGTACAAATAAGATCTTCAAGCAGTTCAACATGTTTTTTTTTGTGTACCTTCAGAAGTAAGGACAACAGAGATGAAGACAACAGAAAAACAAAATGCTTGAGTGTAGACAGAATGCCATTGCAAGTAATAATAAAAGTGGATCAATAGGAGTCAAGAAAAAAGGGAAAATAACACACTCTCAGAAAACAGGTCCTGGTGTGATCTGGAGAGCGTGTAGTCCTCAATGATGGATCAGTTTTACTCACTTTCTACACATTTACTACCCATTTTTTCATGACAGGTATTTGTCTCTTTGTGCTTCAAGAACTCTAAAAAAAAGAGATTCTTCAACTTCTCATGCAATTTATTACAGTGCTTAACTAACTGTGTGTAGAAAGTATTCTGTAATTCCTAAATTTACATCTTTTTCATGCTCTGTATTATCTGTTTCAACAGATAACCACAGAATTATTTTAAAAAGCAGAACCCCAATGAATTCTAACTGGAGGGCTGGGTGATGAGCAAAGTCTGTAAAACAAACCATAATCAAACAACATAAAGGCTTGTTCGGTCTTTGTGAAAGAAGATATTATATAGTTCCATTTCTAGAAATGCAAAGTAGGGGATACTGAGCTTTTTGAGACTGTTTTAAGGCAGTAAGTTAAGATTCCTAACTTCATTAGTAGCTAAAGTCTCAGTCACTGATGCCCAAGATTTTATTTTAGGATGTGAGCAGATTAATCTAAAGCCCATCCAACATCCATTTTAATGTCTAAGTAGAGTGTTCTGAGTCACGGTAACAGTTACATTGTGATGCAATATATGTCTTTAAATAGGTGACTAGTTAAGACAACTGATAAAATACATTAAATTATGTAATATCATTAGCTCAGTGGAAAAAGCTATTGGAAAAATGGATTATGGATGAAACTATAAAGCAGTAATAAATTAATGGATGTATGAGAAGTCACAACTTTTTATAATTCTTTATTAGGAAGAGAAAATATATTAGGAAATCATTACTTAATTTTGCACTTGACAGCACATTGTCAGGTTAGCTTCATTATTTATTATTTCCAAATGGGTGCTCCCTTTCTTGTCTGTCTTTGGTGAGGCTCTGAACACAGAATACTACAGGGTAGAAGAAACCTCCAGAGGTCTCAACTCAAACCTCCTGCGTGAAGCAGGTCCAGCTGGAGCAGATTGGTCAGGGTCCTGTCCAGTTGACTTTTTAATGTTCATTGTTTTGACTATTAATTTTGAATATTTATTTGATGCAGCAAAGAGTAAAAAAAACCACACTTTAAAAAAGATCCAGATTATTATTAAACCACAGAATTGGCAGGAAAAACGAAGTGGCACATCCAATACCTATATCAGCTGGAATTTCTTAAAATTAATAAGCAAGTATCTAGACTGCCAGTTGCCCTTGCTCATTTTGACTGAAACTTTATAAAATTCTGCTCTCTGGGGAAATTTCCTAGAACAAGAAGTTACATTATTTCAGCATGGAGTGAAACACTAATTTTTCTTTTCCAGCCAAATAAATTTATTGTAAGAATATTGTCTTTTCATATTTTGTAAGAGTACAGAAAAACAGATGAAATAGTTGAATGTAACTATACTTTGCTCCAGAACAACAGCTTAAAAAATGTAGCTGCTTTTCCTAACAGCAACCGTGGGTCCAACTTCTGGTAAGATGTATGGTAAAAGTATTGTTAAAATTTTCAGCCAGGAATTCTCTGCTTTAAAATTCTGGTTGGAGTACAGCCAGGTTTGTCACTCTTTTTTTCCTGAAGTTGGTTCTTAAGGCCTAACATTATATTTTCAAATGTCCTGGCTGAAATCCTGGCCCTATTTGAAATTAATGACTAAATTCCCCTCACTTCAACACAGGCAAGATTTCAGCATATGTGTTTACAAAACACTCCTTTACAGTACCTGAGAAATTTCCAGCCTTTTCCCACCTGTCTCTTGAGCCTATCATACATTATTACCATGCACCTAACCCTTCGGGCCACATCTTATAAACCTTTGCTGCCACATTCTTAAGTCTTTTGCAGGTTTTTAGTATTTTTAGTTGGCTTCCTAGGAAAACAAGGCTTACACAGTCATGCTGCCTGTTCCTCTCTTTGCTGGTCCCATTGTCTTTTAGCCCATTTTTCAATTTCAGCCAAACCTGATGGAAACTAGGGGCGTCACAGACAGTATTTGCTGAGTAGAAATACCCTATTCAGGGCCACTTCTGTGTGAGCTCAAATGTGAGTGCCGCTGCTCATGTGGCTTGGCAACCAGCATGCCCTTTGCCTGAAACTTGGCACGGTGTGCTCTACATCCTACCGGGCTGGGGAGTCAGCTTTTACCTCGGAACAATTTATTTGGGGAAGGCGGGAACACATCCAGCGGGTTAGTGCCACAGCCTCTGGAACAATTTGCTGTAATACCGCAGGTGTGATAACGTTATAACTAACGACACTCACTTCTCTTTTTCCGTATTCTTCTATTTCCCAAAGGCTCTCTACAGGCTTTCCCTCTTATCCCTGTCCGGGAACGGGAACAGGGGGGAAGGGGAGAGGTTATCTCTTGTTTTCTATGTGTGTTGTTATTGGTATTTAGATGTAGTGTTGTATAGCTGTTGGTATATGGATATAGAGGTGTGGATATAGATATATAGATAGGCCTTGTGTGTTAGTTGATATCGGACTTGCCAAACCCTCAGTGCCTTTAATAAATCTATTGATTCCTAAGCGTTGTTTGTGAGTGTGACGGGGAGCGGTCCTCAGCCCTCGATCTCCTGAGGTGGGGGTGTGGGTCGCGGCTTTACCTACCTCGGTCCGCGACAAGTTTGCTGAACCGTGCTTTGGAGCAGGCTGTGCGCTACCACGTGGGAAGAAAAAGGCTCCGTGGGGCCTGGACAGGCCGAAGAGTTTGGCACAACCCTCACTTCAGCGGTGTGAATCAAATATAACAACGCATGAGACGGAAATACAACCTCTCGGTAACCTCTGCTTGGCACCAGTATGTCTTTAAAACTCTTATATCAGAGAATTTCAAGTACAACCTTTCCAAGGGTCTCGGGGTACTGCAAACCCGTCAGGCGCGTCCCGCCAGTTTGCTTCGCGCTGCTCGCCCCCAAGCCGCGGAGGCCGCCACATCCTTGCTCTGCCTTCATCCGGATCCAAGCGGGGGGGCCGGGTCCCTCAGCCCTGACCAGCTTCCTCGGCCACCCTGGCCGTGCCGTGCAATGCCTGGGCGGAGCGGAGTAGCGCCGCTTGGCCCCGCCAGGTTGCCGTCGGGGGGCGGTACAGCAGCAGCAGCAGCCATGGCGGCGCCCGTCGTCTCGGAGGGTGACAGGTACCAGCTGCTCCGCCGACACCGCCGTTCCCGCTCCCCCGCGCTCCTACGGCCGGGCAGGGCGGGTCGGGTCGGGCCGGGGGCAGAGCTGGGGCGCGGCTGGGCCTGGGTCCTGACTGCTTCTCCTCTTTCCGCGCAGCATCCGAAGGGCCGTGTTCCTGCTCAACGCCGTGGACTCGGGCCGGTTCCCGCGGCTGCTCTCACGCCTTCTCCAGAAGCTGCACCGAAAGGTTGGCGGGGCGGGCGGCGGAGCAGGGGAGGCTTCTGTGTCCGTGTTCCGTGGCGGAAGGCGCGGTTCGTGTGTGCGGGAGGGGCGCCGGGTCGCCGCGGGCAGTCACGGGGCCCAGCCGGGCCCTGCCGGAGCTGTGAGCGAGCTGCTGCAGTCGAAGCCGCGGGAGTAGGTCTGCGGGAGGCAGCACCGGTGTAGCCGAGGCGGAGCGGCCTGCGAGTCCCGCTGTCATTGAAATTTCTCTGTAATGGCCTCATTTTGTTTATTCTGACAGGTCAATTGCTTTTTTATGTAACTTAGTAGTTTGGGATTACTAACCGGTCTAAATATGGTGTTTCGATGTCTGCAGCATAGATTTACTAGTGTCACGGTCCGACGGCTGCAGTAGCGGCCGCTGGCAGTCAGGATGCTTCCACGACTTCCTCTCTTACTGAGAGGGATTTTGAAAAGAGTGAAAGAGACCGAGGGCTGCCCGCAGCCTTCGCCTCGCACAGAGGAAAAGCCACTTTGGGACTGTATTTTAGGGCGGAAAGAAAGATGCCGCCCTCGCCACGCCCACAAATTGTTACTGACACCAAATTAAATTTACGAATTAACCGGTTTATTAAGGGAAAAGCCAAACTAAGGGACAAGGGTTCAGGAAAGGTAGGCTGATGGATATATCAGGGAAATAATTCAAAAGTAATATGCCCGTATTAAATGCACACTTCAAAGGAGGGGTGCAAGGATCAATGGAGTAAAAGGGAGGAGCGCGAGCCCGACGAAAATCCTCTTTCAGAGGTCGCGATATGTGTGCGGGTATGAGGACAGGGACCGCGGTGGGGCCAGGGATTTAATGGACAGGGTGCACGGTTTTGTTACGCTCCCGTGAGGTCTCGGTGTGACTTGCAGCTCCTTTTGCGGCGAGCAGGCTCGTGGTAATGGGGCGGCTTCGCGGTGGCAGGCGCTCCGGTGGCGGCTGCAGCCGTAGCAGCGGTGACCCCAGCAGAGTCCTGCCTCTCCGGCGGTGGCTTCCTCGGCAGCGGCGGCTTCCCGGTACCGGGGCTTCCGGTAGACGCAGCGGTGTCCCGGCAGCGGGCAGGTCCCGGTCAGGCCGTAGCAGCGGCGGTGTCCCAGGCAGCAGGCAGGTCCTGGTCAGGCAGTAGCGGCGGTGTTCCGGCAGCAGAAGGTCTCGCTCCGGTAGTAGCGGCGGCGGTGTCCCGGCAGCAGCAGGTGGCTTCCCCAGCGGCGGCGTTCCGGGGGCAGCGGGGCAAGCAGGTCCTCCGCGGGTGGCGTCCAGAGTAGGCCGCACAGAACCAGCAAAAGTCGTTGCCTTTTATATTCCAGGGACCCCCGTCTAACTTAGCGTCACTGTTAAAGTTAGTGCCGCAACGCATTCTTCTTCTTAACATATTAATAAGGCCCGAAGCAACTAGCATTCATAGGCCCAAAGCCAAGGCGGGGATTGTTAGGGGCAGTCCATCACCTTTTGCCCATTTTGCTGCCTTTGTATCACAACCTTTGTATTCCTTTTCTTGCCTTTGGCCCTGTCAGTAGAACAGGCAGGCCTGTTCTTGTCCGTCCTTGAGTAATCAGCAGAAGTCGCCTCTGGTGGCTTAAAAGGCATTTTATTTAGTCTTATGTGGAGGGAGAAGATGGACCATTCTCCACTAGTAATTATGTTTTCAAAGATGGCAATAACTGCATTTAAATTGCTGTGTAATTTGCTGTGGTATAATAAATATAACTGCTGTACTCTAAAAGTCTAGCACATTCTCAGTAAACTTCAGAAATACAGTAGGCTATAGATTAAAATCTGACTTTCAAAATTAGCATGTATTAGGCCTTTATTTCCTTCGTAACAGCAGGGGTCGTTTTCAGAAGAGTATCCGGTGTGGAAGAAGCTTGTGTAACTGACTTCACTAGTTTTATCTTTTTTCTTTGGGGTCTAATTCAAGTAACTCACTTGTTACTGTTCTTACTTTTACTTATAAAAGATTCTTGGAGATCATCTGATAGTTGAAAGAAAAATATCTCTCTAGTGTTTCTCAGGTGCAAAGAGAAAGCTTTCTCTTGTGATGTATTTCAAGTAATCCTGATAAATTTTCATGTGATACTGTTGGCTTTTAATTTCGATTTTCAGTCAGAGGAATTGCACTGTATTTTTCTGTTGGAAAAGAGCTTTACTTTGTTATTCTGACTTAAAAGCAACTGGACAGCCACTGTGTCTGTAAAAAGGGGGAGAAAGGTTTCTTCTTTTTTGACATATTCTTGGTAGCTAAGCAGAATCTTAGGACTAACCATTTTTGTGCTTCAGGCTGAAAGTAGCTTCAGTGAAGAGGAAGAAGAAAAGCTTCAAATAGCTTTTTCATTGGAAAAGCAGGATCTTCATCTAGTTCTTGAAATGATGTCATTCATTTTGGAACAGGTACCTTGTTTCTTTTCTTATGGATTGATAAATATATATTTTTTATCCAATTGAGGATTTCAAAAATATAAAAGTCAAGTTAAAAAGGAATTGGTGAAAACATGTATCTGCAGCATATTATGTATGTTTTGGAGGCATGATTTTATTGCTTTTGTTTGCATGTTTTCCTCACTGGGATCGGACTCATTGCTTTTGTGGAGTGAATCTCCAGTTAATGTAACTTTAGATGGTGAAAGCAAGCTCTGCTTTCTGAGAGGTGTTGATAATTATGATATATAGTCTACCCTCTTATTCACTGTAGGTAAGCTAACTGGGCATTTTTTTTTTTCATTCCTGTAAGGAAAATATTACATGTCATTATTGTGCATTGCTTAATTTATATGAAGTGTCAGTTGCGGAAAATTTTCATGCACAGAAGCAGCCTGTACGTAGGTGAGTAGGTGCACCTGATGTAGCATCTGAATGAGTAGGTGACTGCATGCTGTAAACGGAGAAGTTTTTATGCTTCTGCAGTCTACAACATTAGAAAGAAAACAGACAAACAGTCCTCCCCATGACTCCCATCCGCTGAAAAATAAAACAAAACCTGAGGTCACATCCAAACTGAAATTAGAATTTTCATCTCAACCAAGCAACAAACTTTACTGCTTTATACCCTAATTTCATCAGACTGCTTCAGTTATATGATAATTATTGAAGGTGAACAAAAAAAGCAGTTTCAGTCTACTTTAGGATTTATTTTGTGTAACAAAAAAAAAGAAAGGGAAAGATATTAGTATCTGTCCAAAGAAGAGTCCCTTTGGTGTTTCCTCTTACAGTTGTACTTCTTAGTAACTTAGAAGCAGCTTGCTCTGTCAGAGCATAACTTTTCTAAAAGCCCTTTGGTCTATGAACACATTGTAGATACTAAGGCTGCTGCATAATCTTTGCTACATGTGTTATTTCTTTTTTTTTTTTTTTCTCCCAGCCCTGGTGCTGACGGAGCCCTGTTTTGAAAGAGGAGACCAGCATACTATGTAGAGTGTTTACCACACAAAATTGATGCTAATAGGCAGCTCATATCTAACTTGCATTTCTGTCTTTTCAGAATATTACCTCATAGTTGAGGTTTGCTTGAACAGTGTAAATTTGGAAAAGCTGTCCTTTCTTCATTATAACAATGAACTTCAAATCACAAGTTTTTTTCAGTGATAGCTGCTTTGGCATAATGTGCTGTGGATACATATACTCAGATCTAGCTTATATATGCATTTTTTCATAGTTTGTATGTCTTGAGAAGAGTAATCTGTAATATTGCATTTTGAAATACAATCAAGATTTGACATAGTTACTCTTTTCTGTCTTCTCAGTCAGAGGCTTAAGATGAACAGAATGCTTGCATTCCCGCAGCAGAATTGCTAGTAAAAATCTTGTGTGAACACGGTGGCCATCTGTGGTAGAGTGTGTCTGGCACAACTTGCAGAGCAGTACTCAACAACAGCAATTATTTTTCCTTTTATCAGGCAGTCTATCATAATTTGAAGCCTGCTTCATTGCAACAACAGCTGCAAAGCATTCACCTGGATCAAGACAAAGCTGAAGCATTTGCCAGTGCATGGGCAGCTGCAGGTCAAGATACCATTGAAAAGTTCAGACAGAGGGTTTTGACACCTCAGAAGGTAATGTTTTTTTCTAAGACAGAATAAAGCTATGTAGGTTTCTTTAACAGCAAGGAGAGTTTAAACTAAGATGCAAAGTTTGTGACAAGCCAATGTACTTGAAAATTAAAAGGGTACTTAATAGGTAGTAGAAAAATGGGATTGAGGCAGTGGAGTTCTGTTGTCTGACAGAGATGTTACATGTTAGCTGAGCTGCTGTAACTGTTGGAACCTGGCTACATATAGCAATGTAAAGTAATACAACCTACATTCCATTTGGAGATGTTCGTGAACATGCTTTACAATAGGGCAGGGTTAAAATGTGCTCATGAATACTTGTAGCGGTTTAGCTGACTGGTTTAGTTTGTCAGCCTGTGGATACTCTGTACTTGCAGTGTATCTGAGCTCCTGCCATCTTTAATTTTGTAAGCTGGTTGGATGGTGCGTTTTGTGAGAAACTTGTGATTTTGAGATACTTTTCTATAATAGCATAATAATCTTGTTTCATAGGTGCCTGTTAATAGTTAAAACTGGTGCATGCTAAGGACGTCTCATTGTGTCATAAAATTGTCTCATAAATGTCTACATCTATGAGAAGGTATAATGTCATCCTTCTTTTGATTCATAATAAGCCTTAAGCTGCCCTAGAAGGTATGTACAGAACACATCAGTGTCAGCCAGGATCAAATGGTTCAAAAGAATTGTGGAACACCGATTCAGTTATTCTCGCTTTGTTTTCATCATTGCTATAGTATCTTGTTGGGTAAGACTGTTTGTTTCTTTATGATTTGCCTAATAAAATATACATAGAAAATAGATTTTATATGTAAGGTGCACATGATACACTGACAGAAATAGAACAGCATAATTTATACCAGCAGGTTTACCCCTAAGTAAACCTAGAATTTTGAGAAAACAAGATATGTCTGTGGAGCAGACTGAAGATATTCAGAATTGCACCACAGATAATTTTTCTAAAGTATTTAAACTTCATCCTTTGTAAAACTGTGTAATTGTAGACACCAAACTTGTAGAATTTTCTTCTGCAAAATTACAGTAATTCACAAACCTAACCAAGTAAATGACTGATGGCTTAAATATGCAAAGAAAATTTGAATTGAGGAGACATTTTGGGCTTCTGCCTTTTTGAGATAGTGTTTACCAATGCCAAGCATGGAAGTCCCAAAGCTTAAGTGGTCAGTGATACAGTGAGTATATAGGAAATTATAACTGTCCATTGAAGGAGGTAAGTAATTTGAAAACCAGGTGAAGTCATGGAAGATTATGAAACTAACTTTTCAGAATACAGCGTAAATGTGCAGAATAGAAGACAATTCTGAAGATATCCTACAAAGCAGCTGTCTGAAAATTTTCTTCAGACAGACTGTGCACTAGTATGTATTTTACTGCTGGGTCTTTGCCATGTAAGAAACTAATTAAGCCACCTTTGATCCTCTTTTACTTTGAGCTTGTACCATACAGACCTGTGGTCCTTCTGTGACCTAGTTTGGGGATAAAATTGCTCTGTGTTTTGTCTGCAGTTTTCTAAATCCTGCAACATACAATGCTTACAGTGTATGTGAGAGTTTTTGAAATTCTTTGTGACTTCACCGTGATCTTATATAACAGAATGGCATTTTGCTAGTATATTACATCCCATATAAAGCAGTTTTAAGCTGTCATTTGTAGTTAAGCTTGCAGAAATGCAACTGCCAAAATATAGTGTGTTGTGTTTTAGCGTGATGGCCGGTTTAAATATAGGTGAGTGCCTCTACATATGCTTAAAACATCATTTCACCCTTTTTTCTTTTCCTAGACTAGATTACAAGTTGAGTATCAGTTTGAGTGTGAGTGTAGATTCTATGGTGTAATCTGAGTTTGAGCTTGAATTTTACTTTCTCAGTTTTTTTGAAAACATCTTAATCCTGTAGACTTCAGTTGAGTGGAAAACTCAAAGTTCAGGAGAACTTTTCTCTAACCCAAAGCCTCAGTTCACAGAACTAATTGCTAAATAAAGTATTTATTTTGCTAACAAGGCACACAGAGGTAAAATATTTGAAAAATTGCATGGGATAATGTTAGAAGCAATTTTCATCTCATTATAACCTTACAAATCTCCCTGTAATGTCTTATGAGCGCAGTAGATGACTGCATGATCCCTTCATGATTTCTTGCTAGATTCTGCAACTAATTCTGTATCAGCACATACCTGCTGTATTGTCTTTCCATACCTTGAGAAATAGTGCGCAAAATATTCTTACTTGTAATATATTGTTGTAGTAGCAGTCTTACTGTAAACTTTCATCAACATCACAAAAAATCCCCCCAAAAACTTAGACCAGAGTGCTAGCTTTTTAGATTTGATTTACAATATAGGTTTTTAGATTGAGTAACTAATTTCTTTGTAGAAAGAGATGCGTATCTGATTATTAATACTCTCTACAACATGTATATATGGGTATAACATTTAAAACTATTGGCTATGAATGAACTCTTTGTATAGGTAGCTGTGTATAAGTTAATGACTTGCACTGTTCACTTCTCTCAGAGAAGCAATATTAGGTACACAAAAATCATCTGGTGGTTCTGTTGTAATTGTCAGCAACAGAATCACAGAATGGTTGAGATTGGAAGGGACCTATGGAGTTCATCTGGTCCAAACCCTCTGCTTAAGAAGGGCCACCTAGAGTCAGTTCCCCAGGGCTGTGTCCAGATGGCTTTTGAAAATCTCAAAAGATGGACACTTCACCACCTTCCTGGGCAACCTGATGCCAGTGCTTGGTCACCCTCAAAGTGGAAAAGTGTTTTCCTGTGTTCAGGCAGAGCCTACTGTGTTTCAGTTTGTGCTCATTGCCACTTGTCCTGCCACTGGGCATTGCTGAAAAGAGCCTGGCTACATCCCCTTCAGCTGTTTAGGTACATTGGTGAGATCCCCCTGAGCATTCTGTTCTCCAAGTTGAACAGTCCCAGCTCCCTCAGCCTTTCCTCACAGATGAGGTGTTCCGATCCCTTCATCATCTTAGTGGCCTTTTTTTGGACTCCCTTCAGTATGTCCATGGCTCTACTGAAGAGCCCAGAACTAGTAATAGTACTTCAGATGTGGCCTCACAGGTAGATGGGAAGGCTTACCTGCCTCAGCCTGCTGGCAATACCCTTCCTAATGCAGGCCTACATGCTGTTAGCCTTCTTCACTGCAAGGGCATATTGTTGGCTCATGTCCAGCAGACTTCCCGGGTCCTTCTTCACAAAGCTGCTTTTGACGTGTGTGGCCCCCAGAGTGTACTGATGCCCGGGGTTTTTGTTCTTCACCAGCTGCAGGACTTTGCATTTCCCCTTGTTGAACTTCATGAGGTTCTTGTCAGTCCATTTCTCCAGCCTGTGCAGGTCCCTCCAGATGGCAGCACGACTCTGGTTTATTAGCCACTCCTGCCAGTTTTTGAGTCATATGCAAATCTGCTGAGACTACACTCCCATCATCCAGATCATTAATGAAGATACTAGTCAGGGCTGGACTCAGTATTTGCCCTAGTGGTACACTGCTAGTTAGTGGCCTCCAACTAGACGTTGTTCTTCTGATCACCACCCTCTGGGCCTGGCCTTCAGCAAGTCTTCCGTCCACCTCTCTGTACATCAAGAGTTTGTCTATGAGAATCTTACGGGACACAGCATCAAAGGCCTCCCTGAAGTCAAGGTAGACCCTTACCCACTGCTCTCACCTTGTCTACCAAGCCAGTCATTGAACTGTAGAAGTTTATCAAGTTTATCAAAGATGACTTCCCCATTGTGAATCCATGCTGACTAGTTCAAGTCACCTTCTTGTTCTTCATGTGCCTGGAAGTGATTGCCAGCGATGACCACCTTTTGGTTCACTGGGTTCTCCCTCTTGAAGGTGAGAGTGACATTTACTTTCCTCAGGAATCCTGAGGACTCCTGTTTGGTGGAGGGTTTTGGACTATTTTTTTTTTTTCTTTGGATGGTTTGGTGTTTTTAAGACTCTTGATTTATTCATACTCTGAGTGGTTGAAGTTGCATTCATAATGATACTTTTTTTTTTTTTTGTGTTAAGTGTATCTTGTAGTTTTGTTAGTGATTTGGATTCCAGAGATACAAGAGTTACTGTACTGGATCAGAAAATCTTCTCATTGTGTTCCCTGTCTTTGACACCTTGGATGGAAGCATTGGAGTGGAATCCTCCAGTTAACCTATTTGATGGAAATTTCTGCATTGCCTCATGACTCAGAAGCTGTCTTATACCCTCAAAGATGATTGTTTATCACTTGTGAAATATTGTACTTAGTGAACCTGAAGGTGTCGGTCTGTGTACTTGTTTGATTTCTGATTTTCTACCACTTGAGGGAAAAGTGATATGTATTGATGTTTTCTTAAAAACAGTATATCAATTATCTTTTGATTTAAATGTATATCCCCTTTATTATTATGATAAATGCAAAAAAAAGAGTATGGTCTTTCTTTTTATTTTAAGCTTTGTCTGTTATTTCTCACTCTTATTCCATGGAAGTTTCCTGTTTGTCATCCTTCATATTATCTGTCTGACGTATTTCTGCTATATTTTGGAAGAAACTAATGTGAATAGAATATAATATGGGCTTGCCTGAAATATTTAAGTCATGGTCTCCCTTGGGGGTCTGAACTGGGACCAAAAGTATTTAATGTCTTCATGGATGACATAGTGGGATTAAGTGCACCCTCAGCAAGTTTGCAGATGACACCAAGCTCAGTGGTACAGTGGATTTGCTAGAGGGAGGGGATGCCATCCAGAGGGACACTGACAGGCTTGGTGAGTGGACTCATGTGGACCTCATGAAGTTCAACAAGGCCAAGTGAAAGGTTCTGCTTCTGGCTCAGGGGAATCTCTGGGGTGAAAGCCTGCCTGTACTACTTAATCTAGCTCTGGACTCCTTAGCACAAGACCAACATAGACATGTTGGAGCAAGTCCAGAGGAGGGCCATGAAAGTGATGCAAGGGCTGGAACATCTCTTCTATGAAGAAAGGCCAAGAGAGTTGGGGTTCAACCTGGAAGGGAGAACATTCTGGAGAGACCTTACTGTGGTCTTTCAATACTTAAAGGGGGCTTATGACAGAGATGGATACAGACTTTTTACCAGAGCCTGTAGTGACAGGACAAGGGGCAATGGGACAAAGGGCAATGATTTTAAACTGAAGGTTTAGGTTGGGTATAAGGAATCACTTTTTTTTACAATGAGGGTGGTGAGACACTGGAAGAGGTTGTCCAGAGAAGTTTTGGTTGCCCCATCATTAGAAGTGTTCAGAGTTGGGTTGGATGGGGCTTTGAACCAGATGGTCTAGTGACACATGTCCCTGCCTGGCAGGAGGGTTGGATGATGTGATCTTCAAAGGTCCTTTCTAACCCACACCATTATGTGATTCTATGAGTACTGTTCGGTGGTTTTTTTTTTTTTTTTTTTTTTTTTTTTTTCTTTTAAAGATATATATGGGTTTTTTGGTTGTCACTTATATTTGGTAGGGGCTTTTACTCACCTATTCAGGTGATGTGCAGGACTATGTATTAGTTTAGAAATCAAATTATATGTCAGTATTTAATGCTTTCACTTACTATGTGCTTTTCTGTACACCTACCACCTCTGATTTTTCTTTCTGATGGCTTTAGTGGGTGTATGCATGGGATTGCTCATCTGGATCTGAGTGCAGAATCAGTGTCATGATTAGTTTTACTGAGACCTTGGTAGTTCTGTTCCAGCATGAGAGGCTGTTCAGGGAACCCATGTACAAGATAGAGTTTGCAGTATAACTAAGAAAGATATAATTGGAGTTTTATCTTTCTTTTAAGGTTTTTTGCTAGAATCCCAGTGGCAAAATAGTTTTGAGTCTCTTCTGGCATCTGGTACTTAGAAGTTGTGTATTTTGGAAGTACTGAAATGCTGCCACTAAGTCTGTTTTCTGTAGCGTATGCAAGAAGGACCAAACACTAATCTTTCATTTCTTTTCTAAGATAACATAAAACAATTTACAGTTTTTTCTATTTAGAGGTACAGTTTGCACACCATGCAAACATTGGAACCTTTGCGTAAATTGAAGGAAGAACTGAGGATTCATTAACCTATGGCCAAAAGTAGTGGGGAGCTGTTTGTCCAGGATTATTATTTCATAATATTATAAGTTAATTAGGCTCATCACTGCTTTTGAGAGAATAGGCCACTGCATCTTTCAGCTTGCAGCAGTGCTCAATTTGGATTCCAGACCACTAGTTACTGTGAGCAGTAATTTCTTACAGATATTTTGCCTGTATTGACATGTTATTTCTCTTCAACCAGATTCTCTTCTCGCCTGCAAACTACAACTTGTTAAAAACTAGTGTTCTGGGTCTGTCAGTTCTAGGCAAGAGGTGTAGGTGGTAATGCACTGGCTGATAGCTTCCTTGGGGTGACAAGTCAAATGAAGTTCGTTAGAGCAACAGTACAAGTGTTTCCCAGAATACTGATTAGGTGGAGTTTTCTGTAGCATATTGAAGACTACTTCTAATTGCTAGAGGAAAAATGTTCTTTTTTAAACCTAGATCTTTGAAAATTTCTTGGTGCAGACTGCTTACTTGATAGGTCATTATTGTCTTGAGAAATGAATAAAAACTGTAAAGTGAAACTAAAGCTGTATTGTGTGATAGTATTTATTTTCTCATGTAATTTTTTTCATTTTTCACTGAGACTTAGGCAGTCTTCAGCTGCACAGGGTTATTAATGATGTATATTCTCCTGTTGCATTAATTGGTTCTTTGAATCTTCACTCGTATGGCAGTGCCTTTATTATGTTATTTCTGCTGTATGATATAATCCTAGTCAATTAGAATGATGGCATTGGTAGCAATTTTTTCTTCGAATGTGTTCTTAATTTGGTCTCTAGAATGATCATGATAATAGTCTGATACCAGTCTTAGGCAGTTTTTAAGTCTTTGCTTGGTAGTGTTTCAGTTTAGAAATCAGGACACAGTAATCAGATTAAAATGTATTTTTTCCTCTCTGCAAAGAGCTAGCTTTTTAGTACGGTTCACTCTTAATCCTCATGGCAATTTTTCACTGATTCTGTTGCTTTTCATCTCCTCCCCCTATATTTTGTTCTCTCTACTTTTTTGGTACTCTGTATACATCTTTGTGTTTTAAAGGCAGGTCAAGCTAAATAGCATAGCTTTCTTGTTTTGAAGAACTTTTCAGGGTATCTTTAAAATACAGATAGTAAAAAAATATAGCAGTCCTATGTTGCCAAGCAGGGTAAGTTTTTTATAGCCTTCAGACAGCATTGCTTAATATAATGATGCGTGGGAACGAAATGAGTGAAATTATGTACCTAAAATTCTTGACAGAGCTGTCAATTCTGTATCTTGACTGGCTGTTTGAAGCCATATGGGAGAAACTCTGAAACTATTTTTCTCAGAAACTAGCCTACTTGCTAAGGGATGTATATGTATTGGACGTATTAATTCCATAAATAAAAGTACATATATAAGGGGAGAAAATATGCTAAATTGTCTTCGCTAAATGCTGGCATATCTACAGAAATACTTTGAAACACATGCATACTATGGTGGTTATGAAAGAAAGTAAGAGAATAGAGAATTAGCCTGCTCTGCATGTGTGTGTGTCGTGTGGGAAAATCTCCTTCTGATATCAGAAGAAATGCAAAACAAGGAGGACTACAGCTCTAGCAGAAAGAATCTTTCCATTTCTTGCGTCTGATCCGCTACTCATTCTTACAGTGCCAGAGGTCACAAAGACTGTTGTACCCATGGGCATTGTTACAATGAATTGTGAACCAACTTGCATTAATGATGCCGTCACAGACTGTGGCAGAGAACGCAAATGATGAAAGATGAAGACACAGTTTTAAGCCTACTGAGGTTTATTTTAATAGCTAGCTACAGCACAACTGAGTAATCTTAATCTTCAGCTTGCCCAGTTTTGTTAGCAGGTATTTTAATTGTTTACAATCTTTAGGTACTACTTCTTGAGGGTTTTTAAAAGTAGTTTCTTCCTGTCCTTCTTTCCCTCTACTGTCTTAGAGCAAGAAAGAGCAAATGATAAAGGTTGGAAGAAGGTACATTTTGAGAAAGTTTAAAAACATCTGAAACATTTGTTCTGTTCCTACATGCAAAATAGCATCTTCTAAGGTTATAGAAGAGTACCATGTTTATCTTGTGTAACTTGCGGTGTAATACAAGCTGTAACTTTCCTTCAATGTGAAGAAGAGCTTTTGAAAAGGGTGTCTAGTTGTGATTTCAATGCTTGAAATGACAGGTAATTTCGGGGCTATTTTTTATGGTTAATAAAAATGTGTGTCTTACCTCTAATCAAAATCTAACTTCATGTTCCCACCATTGGACCTTGCTATATATTTATTCTTCTGTTGGATAAAAAAGCCAGTCAGCTATGACTTTTTCCTTTTAAGTGCTCATAGACTGGTGCATATTTTTACTGCAACTTTGTGCCCACAAATTGCCCAGAGAGAGACAGAGCACAGCAACAAACACTTTTACCTTTTACGTAAAGTGAATCCCTGAATGCTTGGGTTTTGGAAACTGGAATGCTGTTTCAAATGTTTGTCATACAGACCCTTTCTGTTTGCTTTCAAGCTAGCTGCATATCAGTTAAAATATATGTAAAGGTGCAAACCTGTATTAACTTCAGTTAGGGAAAAGTCTTTTGAAGATGTTGCTTCTTAGCCCTTGTCTTGCTGTATCAATTTCATGTAATATTATTTCTTTAGTTTCCTCTTCTTTTGAAGTACACTGGTACTTTTTGGTTTGTGTCTTTTCTTTTTTTAAATATAAAGATTAAAAATGTGAGTGGTTTTGATTTGAATATCGAATGAAGAAGTCTGAAAATAGCACTTTTCCTGGCATATGTGCTACGTAAGATTTGTTGAAGAGAAATAGGACTTTATCCTTGCAGACAAAAATAGGAAGCCAAACGAAATTAACCCTCCAGGAAGGAGCCAATCTTGGATGAAGGATCGTGTTCATCTTACATATTCACCAAATAGATTTGTGTAGATTTTCCTTTTAGAGTTAAATCTTAGTCTCTTTTTCTATTTTTAATATGCTCTTAATATTCAAATCCTTTCTGAGAGGTAACAGAGGTACTAGCTTCTTGTCTTGCTTCTCTTGCTTTTTCTAGCATCAATTGCAAGCTGAAAATTCCAGTTTACCAAGTTAAAAACACTTACTGCTTCTTGTTTTATTGTTTTTTTTTCTGCCTTCTGAAGTTACTGATAGTGCTAGGGAGAATTGTGGTGAGGGATCCAAGAGCTGCACAGCAATGAGTTCATGATCTGTGGCTCTCTTAAGTGCCTCTCTATCCCACTCACTTTGTTAAACCACTCGACCAGGTCTTTAGCCCAACCTGTCTTCAGTCTGTTGATCTTACTGTATCTTCTTCTGAGGCTATGATACAAAGCCACATAAATAGTTTCTCTTAGTGGTTGTTTTTGTGGGTTTTTTTTGGTTTTTGTTTTTTTAAAATTTTAATAATTTTCTCCTTTGGGAATTGTATTCTATTTGGTCAATATTTTTACAGGATTCTGTAAATTCACTGTCTATCTATCTGACCCAATACAATCCTTTCCTTTTCCTTATGTTACAGCTACTGCTATTTCTAGTTATAAACAAGCACAGCATGTGATACCACTTCAGATCCTAGAAGATGACTCGTTTATACTGGTGAAAAACAGTTGCTCCTTTCTGTTTTGTTTTGTTTGTCTGTTTGCTGATGGTTTTGCAATATCTTTGAGATAAAGGCAGATTTGGATTTGACATCGCATTCAGTTCTGACTAGATAAGATGCAACCGTTGATTCTTGTTTTCTTATAGCTACATGACTACTGTACATTGCAAAGCTATTATTAAGGTTGCTGTCTCTATTTAGTGGTCAGGGCAAACCAAAACCCAGAGAACAGAATTGCTCTCTGTTCTCCCCCCCACCCTCCCAAGGGAGGATCAAAGGGCAATAAGGAAAAGAGACTTCAAGGTGGGAGGGTAAAACTAGAACAGGTTTACTAGAACAAGGAAGGGGTACCAACAGGTGAGGTAATAAAAGAAAAATATACAAATATATACAAAACCCAGTTTCAGTGGTTGCTGCCAGAAGTGTCTGAAAGTCTCTAGAGTGACAGAGCCAACTGAGGAAAAGGGGACAGGGCTCTTCCCATCAGCTGATGGAGTTGGATCCTGCAGAGCATGTGGCAGCTGAAGCCAAAGAGCACCAGCCTCTCTCCAAGATACCCGAAGGCAGGAAGGAAGAAGGGAAGGATGGCTTCCCCACCCTCCTGGCTTTTATAGGCAGGAAATGAAAGGGAATACAGTCCTCTCTCTGTACTGCCCTGGGAATCCCTGGGGGTCCTAAACACTCTTCACTCCCTTGGTCCTCATATCCATACAAAAAAATTAGTCTGTGCCTCCTTAAAACGTGAGTGTTGTAAAGTCTGGTCTTAAAGTTTAGTAAGAGGCACTGCAGTTGACTATGCAGCCTCTACTTAACTTGGCAATGCGTATGTGTTATGACTGTTTTAATTACAGACTTCCATGCTCATTAAAAAAACAACTATTAACCCAACTTCATTTTATGGCTGGGTGGATGTATGTAAAGTTTTCTTGATAGTTATATGCCATTTTTTGTGGTATATAGTCTTGGGTTTGAATCTGCTCTGAGTCTTGGGTTTAATTTGAAGATTTGCCTAATACTGCCATCTGAAGATGCTGGTCATTCAATTTGTGACTCTTATCTCTGAATAAAAATTGAATCTTACCAGTTTTAAATCTGCCACTGAAGAGTACTTTCCACTGAAACCACAGAATGCTTCAGTAATCCATTTATTAAACAGGGATACTGAATCGTATTGAATTTGAATATTTTTGTATAGTAGGGGAACAGATTTTGAAATACCGTATACCATCAGATTTTTCCATTTCTATTCAAAACATAGTAGAGGACTGTGGTCAGAAGCTTTATGCAACCAATGTGAAAATCCAATAGTGCCACTGCAGCCTTCTTCACCTATGGAGCAGTTGTTCCAGTGAGGCGTGCTGAAAAGGAGCTGCAACATCTAGAACTTCCTTCAGAGATATTAATCACATCTTAATATAACTGAAGTTAGTAGCAACAATAGAGAATAGAAATCAGTGTGTTAACGCAGTCGCCTCTGTTGCCCACGGTGCTAGAGTTTCCCATCAGTAGGAAACTGATGTTTGATCTGGGGCTTATCTTAAAGGAAGCACTCTCTTCCTGATTACACAGTATTTCTGTGACGAAGACCCTACCTGTGATGACTGGCAAATTGTGCCTGTCACTCATAACCTTCCTTTAAAAAATGTTCACCTTTTTCCTGTTATATTGAGTGCACTTTTCACTTAATCCTGCTGGTGTCTCTTTTGCACTAACACTATTTTCTTAAGCAGACAGGAAGAGTTTTTGGAGGCGTTCACAGTCAGACATGTATTGTAATCCTTCTCTTGGCCTCTTACCTAAATTATTTTCATCATCACAGCAGCCAAAATTGACATTTTAGTGTCTAATTTGGAGTTCAGATTCTCCAATGCCGAATGTGCTGATGGAGAGTGGACTGGGCATCTTAGGCTGGATATTTTAGAGAGCAGACTTAATGGTTTGTTCTAGTTCTATGTTGGTGTGATTGCACAGGTCGGGACTTAGAGTAGTACATTGTAGACCAGTGCTTTTTTTAACATGTCATACACCTTTAGTCCTCTCCCATCTGTACAAAGCTGATTGTTTATTAGTAATACGTGTTACAGTACTTTCTTTAAATGAAAGGTATTCATTTATGTAACTGTGACTTAGTACATTTTGTCTAATTGGATTGTTGAAAGATGAGGGGGGCACAAACTTTAAAATGTTAGTACACTGACTTTCTTCTTCTAAATGAAGTGAGGAGTACTTGGTCTTCAGTGGAGGAACTATAGGAGTTGCTCTTTCAATAATTAAATGGAGTGAAAAGATAGCCATACTAATTTTCTTCTCATTTATTTGGTTAGAATAACTGAGATGTGTATTGTAAGTGAAAGATCTGTATGTGAAAAAATTCTTTTGTTACGGATTATTTATTCCCTTAAAATATTCTGTTAGTTGGAAAGCATTCTTAAATGTTTTGTATCAGTGTGACAAGTGCTATTGTGATAATATGAGAAAAAGATTTGCTGAAGATGTCTTTGATATCCCATTATCTCTCACTTCGTAACAGCTTCAATGAGAATAGTACTATGGACCTCTTAAATTATATAAACAGCCCTTTCGGATTGTTCCCGGAAATATTTTAATCTTTAAAGTTGGGCTATTCCTCTGAAGTTAAAGGGGAAGATAGCTAAAATGAGTCTGAGCTAAAAAGACAAAATTCTGATTTCATTTGTTAAAGCAAGATTTAATTTTTCTCTTGCTGTAATTGTTGCAGGATAGGTTCCTTTTTAAGGTACATGTGGGCAGAGGCATAGAGTGGTTTGTTTTCCCCATTACTACAAGCAACCACATCATACAGTGTGCTTTCTGAACTTGTCACGCTCCATCTTTAAAACATCTAATAGTTTTTGCTCACACT
Organism: Hemiprocne comata; assembly: GCA_020745705.1. Lineage (NCBI taxonomy): Eukaryota > Metazoa > Chordata > Aves > Apodiformes > Apodidae > Hemiprocne > Hemiprocne comata. The sequence goes on along the minus strand of CM036616.1, from coordinate 66,499,839 downwards.
GGTGCTATTCAAGGGTGTTTTCGAACTGTGTTTTTCTAGCTATCGTAAGTCTCCCTCCTCAAGAATGCTCTGAAAGCTGGGTTTTTGTCTCCCTGTCATGCACTCTCCTATAGAGTTAGTTACTCACCTCTTAACACTACAGTAGTAGAAGTTCAGACTTTGGAATTTTAAATTATTAGTATTTACTTTATACTGTGAATCAAAGTAGCCTTTTAACTACATGAGCACTCCAGCATTGATATAGTTAAGCTGAACTTCCAGGAGTAGTTGCTGCATGTAAAAATAGAGGCATTACGCTTGCACATTATTTTGTTTTTTTTCAGAAAAAACCTCATAGAAGCGAACGTCCATTTTTTTATTTCTTGGGATGTGAAAAGCGTAATCTAATGTGCAGTATCATTTAAGTTATCACAAATACCAGGTAATTTTGAACTGAATGGCCTCTGAAAATAAGGATTTAAGTATCTGAAAATCAAGCAAGTGGGCCTATGTATCAGTGGAGCATGAAACTAATTTCTAAGTTACTGTAACTGCCTTACTTAACTGAAATAGCTTGTTAGGTATCTGCCTGACAGAAGACAATTTTCTGTGGTATTTGTAAAGAATGAATCAGTAAGAAGTACTTTTTGGCATTCTGTTTTGATTACACAGTTTTTAAAAACCTCGCAAAAATCAGGTCAGTTACACTGCTTCAGCCTATCCCCAAATTAATCAGGCTGCCTGTAAAGGAGAGTAACTATACATGCACTTAAACTACCCTGAAGTGACTGAGTCTTGTCGCCAAGTCAGAAGACTTGGATGTTGGTTCTCAGCTGTGCAAGTTTAAACCACCATTCTTTGCCATAGGAAACTGCCAGCAACTAAGAACAGGGATGCCCATATTAATCAAGTCCTTCAGCACCACCAGGACCTGAAGAGGTAGTACTAGTAGAAGCACACAGTTTTGTGCCAAGAGTCAAATTTTCAGAAGGGGTATTAAGATTTGTTTTCAGCTGTGCTCAAGTTAGTAATGGCGCTAGAGCCCAGTTCAGCTGAACTGATATGTGCAGTGTGTGAACTAGATTAATAAAATTTAGTATCGTATCATAGCTCCCTTAGTACATAGTCTTCTTCTCAATATTCACAGCGTGTGACCTAGTTATTCAAAGGTTACCCTTACTGCCTTTAGATTCTGACTGTGAGCTAAAACCTCCGCTTTGCTTTAACATCCTCATCACACATGCTGGAAAGCTTCAGCAGACCCTTAGCAAGTTCAGGGTAGTGAAACCCTTTTGCTCTCTAAAAAAGGCACATGTTTTTGGAAGATTTTGTTGCTTTTAAAAAAAAGTCCAAACAACCATAACCTGTTGACAATGGCCCAACTGAAATAATATAAATCAAAAATAGTATTATTATATAGTTGATGTTCAGACATTACCAAATATAGTGGTAATGTTACCACTTCTTTTTTAACAATTGTGTTTTGACAATACTGAAAACATTTGTTTTGATAGTAGTAGTAGTAGACTTCACAAATTGCATGTACTATTTGCCTTGTGCTGTTTCCTTCCAATGCAGGGCTTTCCTAAGCTTTTTTCCTCCCTTAAACATGAAAGTGCAGAACCCTGCTACTGACTGAGAATTGCCTTTGCATTCTCTGCCCATCAGACTTGTTAACAAGTGTAGAGCCCAGTATTTTATTTTTTTTTTTACTTTTTAGACTTTATGATGAAACTCTAATTTGAGAATTATTTTTCTTACTCTTTTGCTAAATGCCTGTCGGTTGTTTCTCTCTTTCCCTGTAGGAATGCATGCAGGTATTTGTTTGTCTGAGAGGCTAATAATGGATATGCCAGGATCTTCATAATCTTTCCTGTAGCCAGGTTATCTGTAGTGACTTGTTAAATCATATTCAACGTATAGTGTTGATTAATTGCATTTGCCCACATGTTCTGAATCATGTATGTGTTCCCAGTAGAATTATTCTCTCATTAACTGACGACTATGATTTTATCTTTTAGTATTACACATAAATGAAGTACATCATATTTTATTCTGTTTAGGGAAAGCTAGGTGTTCTGAAAGCAGAAATCCTGCCAAGACAATAGAGTGCAAGAATCTGAGTGAAATTTTTACATCTTCATAATATCTTAAATTTGAGCTGTAAAGTGATTGGCTATTTTGTAAGTGCCTAAAAGTCTGGCAGTTATAAAACCCTCAGTTTTCCATACTGCAATCCCTGCAGGTTCAGTGCTTTGTTTACTCATTATTACTCCTGCATTCTCTGAGGCCAGTGCTTACAGCACTTTCTAAGGGACAAATAGATGCCAAATCATGGATTGCACATTGTCCTGCCCTGCTAGGTGGGTTAGGATAAGATTTGGGCCCGTTTCATGTGGTGAGTATGGGTGAGGTTAACCTCATTTAACAGCCCAGGGGCAAGGTTAACCTCTTTAATTACCCTGTGCAGTACTCAGGAATAACGACAATCACCCAGAAGGTTCAGACAAAGCACAGCTTTACTTAAAATTAAGTGAGATTATAAAGCTTGTCAGAAACATGCAATGATACTACTCTCAGTGGGTTGCATGTGACAAAGCTTGGCAGTTACCCTTTTGTGCTGGGAATAAAGTTATAGAAAAAATCAGGGTAGGCCTTGTATTACCTAATGGTATTAGGAGGCAAAAAAAAAAAAGACAGAGAGAATAGGAGAAGATAGATCGAGAGATCACCAGTCCTGGATCCAGCGTTGGGCCAGCCAACAGGGGCGTCTAGTGTGGAGAGAGAGCCTGCTGAGCTTGGTTGCATGCCCCTGTTGATTGGCCCCAGCACTTCTGGAACCTTCTCTCCTAGTTACCACATCATTTACTATTAGTCTGGTTGTCTGTTTTTGCTATGTAAATTAGCACGCATGCTCCTGCGGGTGGGGGAGTGGTGGCAGGTCTTCTTGGCCCTAAACTGGGTTGGTGGTTGCGATCTCCACCTGCCCTCTGAAACTTTTCCCCAGTTGCTGTATTTTTTGCAGTGTGGCACAATGTTTCCTTTGTTTTTCTCTCATGGTTCCTCTTCAGCTCAGTTCTTGTAACTCTTTCAAGGCTGTTACATAGTCTCCGAGTATTCCTCAACAATCTTCACTTGGTTTCAGTCCTCCCCTGTCCTAGAGGTTTCATTTCAGGGAAGAGTTTCGGTAAGTGTTTCAGACATTCTCTCATTGCTACACTCACCCTTCTCAGCAAATGGTTCTTTATTTTGGGGCACCAGAAGTCGATAGGAGTGTCAGGATCACTCCCTGGGTGGACCTGTTCCTTCATTTGGTCTTCTACATCCATGGAGGAGAAATAGTGGTTTCCATGGTATTATGGCATCCTGCTTGTGTTGTGAAAAGAAGTAAGCTGTTTGTGCAACATCAGTGAGTTCTGAGGGCAGTAATACTGAATTTCTATGATTTCTGTAGTGATTCATTATGATATTCAATGACCTTCTGAAACTTTCACCTTCCAGAAGCAGGTAATTTATATGAATATTCCAGTTTTCCATTTTAAACAAGCTTCCAGTCTTCATGAGTGTAGAGATAGACAGGAGATGTATATGACTGAAGACCAAAAAAAAATTAAAAAAAAATTCCCTTTCCCTGCTTTGGTACTGACTGAGCATTTTTCCTTTTCCCTTTTTCTCTCTCCTCCCTTAAAAATACTGGACCCTCTTCCAGAAGTTTTGAAAGAGGGAAGTTGGAAGTATTAGGGAAGACATTTTAAGTGCTTACATGTTCTGTGAAATTCTATTTCTAGTTTCTAGTTTTCCCTTTTTTCATGATATTCCCACTTCTTTTCCCAAATTACAGTCCTTGCCAACATTTTTCTCCAGTGTGTTCCTCAGTCACTTTGGCTCTGTTCTTGGTCCATCAGGTTGGAGTGCTACAACATTCTTGTTCTGGACTCAAGCTTGCCTTCACTTTCAAAGTTGTAGTCCTTGGTTTCTGAGTCTGATAGGGTGATTGTTGTACAGCTAAGGTGGTTGTTTTTTCTTTGATGTTTTTAGCCTGAATTTCTCTGCAGATGAACATTTATTTGATTTCTCTTTAAAAAGTAGTTGAAAAAAAAAGTATTTTGATTTTTTGACAGTAGTATAGAAACGTGTTACTTTTATCTGATTCATTGGATTTCTTCTGAGTTTTGGTTTAGTTACTAGTAATGTTCATGGGCAGACAAAAGTGGAAGTAAGGAACTGTGGTGAAAATGTGCAAGAAAGAGACAACAGTATGTAAAAACATAATAGGCTCTAAGTGATGAGGGAAATAGTAGATTCTGTTGATGGTAATTTTGGCTATGTGAACTCCTTTATTGGGTTGGAGATCATGCTTAAAGTTCATAGCAGATAAGCTGTGAAAGCTGACTTGACATTTGGTGCATATATGCTTTTTGCAGAGGGTGACTTTCACCCAACCATTTTAGCATAATTAAGTTAGATTGCTGATGATCTTGTCCTAATATGTAAAATACTATGCTCTCCTATTTAGTATGGAAAGTGGTCTGGTGGACAGGACAGTGGGCATGAGTTGTAAGCTCCCAGGTTTTACACTGGAGGAAAATGACTGTGGACATCATGGACTTCATCACAGACAGACTGCAAATGATGTATTTATGTACCTGTAATGGTTTTTGTGATCTATCGATGAAGGGTCAGATACTCCTCTATTAGGGGAACTGGCAGCTCTGCACTGTGGATCTGCCTCTGGGACAGGTGTTGATGGCCACTGAGAAGCAGTATGTTTGTAGGGTGTACAGAGCTGGTTTAGCAGGTGTAACACCCTATCCTTTCTACAGCTAGTACTGAGTGGGTGCTGGAAGGGAGAAGTGCCTAAGTTCCTCCTGTTAGTCCTAGCTGTCTTCAGAAGCCTGAGAGGAAAAAAATGGACACGGGAACTTGAGGATTACAGGGGTCATTGATAGCTTCCTCATAGCTCCATTGATCTGAAGCTTTTTCCAAAGAGTTTATGGAGCAGATCTGAAGCATTTTCATGTGCTTACTATAGGTTTTATTTAGTATCTGTTTTTTCCTTTCCTTGATTTCCAGCTGGCACCTTTTTTTCATTTTCTAAACATAACCCTGAGGTTAAGTAAGTGCCAGAGATACCAGTGAGAACTTACAGCTCTGAATAGCACATTTTCAATGGTGTTTATTGTTGCAGTGAGAAGGTAGCACGCACATTTCTCAACTGCTAATATGAATTTTAAAAATAAACTAAAGGTCTACTGTAACTAAAAACATGGCTTTATTTTCATACTGGTTCACAGTTAAATACTTCCCTCCCTAGTAAATGCTTTTCAGGTAATAAATTGTAGATTCTGGCACCATCTAGGCTATCCCAACACTTTGCTTTCTATAACAAGTTTTATATCAAAAGAAAAAATAATTTTGTAGTCCTTTCATTTTTGAAAAAAATTGGCCCTAAATATCTACCACTTGGTGGCTACCAAATGCTGTGAGTTGACAGAAGTGCCATGCAGGAACATGTCACTGCTCTCAAAAGGTTAATTGATACTTCAGAATGTAGTGTCTTCTAAGTAAACACAACCACAGTGAAATACACATTACATTTTTTCTTTCCAGAAAATGAATAGACCATTATGAAGCCTTAGGCAGCATGCTATTTGTTAATCAAAACTTGTTTTCATTCAGCTATATTTAAAACAGAATAGACAACATGAATCGTACAGGCAAACGAAGTACGTTTAAGGTAAATCAATATAAAAAACGAGTTACGGCTGCTGTTCAGCTATAAACTCAGGCCACTGTTCTGCCACATATAGTGTATTTGGCCTAAGCCCTCTAGAGTATTCCTGGATAGATGCATACTAAAAATAGAAGACGTAAATTTGAATTTCTTTACTTCTGATCATTTGTTTTCTGTGCTGCATACACTGTATAACTGTTTACAAAAGTTTTGAAAGTCAGGCTTCCTAGGATGTTGTTCTTGTCTCTAGTGGTGGGTTTTTTTTAATCCTGGATAAGCTGCCAGCTTGTCTAAGGGCTTGGTTCCCATACTACTACAATAAACTGTGTAAGTAACTGATAGAAAATCCTTTCTAAATTGAGGAGTGAGGGGCTTCAGCCTTAGTGACTGTAGTATGAAAGCCATCACATTCCAAAGCTTGTTTGTGGTCTCAGTGTGTGACCTTAGTGGTTAGGTGGTGGTGTCTCCTGTTGCCTGCTTTGGGCTGCTCCCACCTCTAGCCTGTAAGTCTGCATTTGGGTCCTTCTCTGTTGACCAATTTTGTTAAGGTTCTTTAATGGAACTGAACTTCTTTCTTGATCTAAACAGTGTAGTAAGGCAAGATGCTTAGATCTTTGTGCTCCTAAGAGAACTAGAGGTAGTTTCTTTACTTCATTGTGTTGGAGTTTGTGGAGAGAGAAAAATGTTTTCCAGCTGTGTCATTGTGCTATTATTTACTGGAAGATCCCAGATACTGGCCAGCACAGGGGCTCAGGAGACTTGTCCCTTCCAGGGATCGATTTGAGCACATCTACAGAGTACACTTTGGATTATACTGTACTTTTGGGTGGGTTGGGCAATGACCTAGTATTTTCATAAACCAAGTTGTTAGAGGAAATCAAAACGGAGATTTATTATTAAAATTAATCTGCTTTTAGAATTTATAAACTTTGTCTTTTAAAGCATCTTTAGTTCATAGGCTGTGCGCATGCTGTTACTAAAGCTACACCTAACACAAAATGGGATAGACCAAATTTGCAGCATTTTAGCTGTGTCTGTTTCTGTTGTTTGCTTTTCATCAGTTTAATTAATTTGTAAACTTCCTCATTTTTATCTGACAATGAAGCCTAAAAGCGGCATTTATTGCAGGGCAGCTGACAGACTGCAGACTGACCTGCTGGAGTTCTTCCTACTGTCTTATTCCTATGCCTGTACACAGTCAGAGATGTCTATCTTCCCATTAACTTTGTTTCATCCAGGCTAAACTTCCTAATCATTTTGGACTGGCAGTGGTGGTTAATAGGTCATGACATGTAATTTTCCTTTTGGTGTGCTTAGTCATACTGCTTTCAGTGTTTGTGACAAAATTGGTATAATATTGGTGAGCTATATAAAGAAATGCAATATAACATACCTTAATGTATAAATGTAAATAGTATAGCTGTGATAAATTTTGGAAGTTCTGCCTTTGAGCTGTGCTGTTGGAAGATGTTTCTGCCACTCTGTCTCCTGTCTTTCATCTAGAGATGACTGTCACTGTAGGAGGCCAGGCATGTATGGGCTTCTCTGCTGTTCACAGCTCAGCACCTCTGGGATGGCTTTGTGCTATTGATGGTTTTAGCCAAATTGTGTGACTGGTCAGAGATTAACTGAGGTGTAGCATGCTTTCACTTTTGCCAAGTCAGCCACAATATTTACTAGCAGAGTGGAGACACTAGATTTAAAACCACTTGTGTGCAAAATAACTTGCTCGATAGTAAGACTTTATATTTCTACTTTTCTTTATTCAAGAAGGCCAGGTTGGTTATTTCGGGTGAAAGACTTCTATTCTTGTGTACTTTGTGTGAAGTGTAGCTTCATAATGTTTGAATAGCATTTTAGATTAATGACTAAAAAGCAATTTAAAATACATTTTTCTGTAGCTTTCTATTAAAAATTCTGTTGCTTACTGCTTAACTGGTTTTTGGCTTTTCAGCAATAATAATTTAAAAATCAGCACAGAATTGTTTTTGTGATTAACATCAGTATATGGCAGAACATGTGAGTAGATCTGTTGATGAAGAAATTACCATTTGTAGCTTGTTTACCATTTATTGGTAATTTTTTTTCTTATTGCCAAAAGAAGAATAAATATGAAATAAAATGGAATCTGCAGCTTTGCAGATAAACTTCCACAAGGAAGTGGAAAACGACCTTGTTTTAGATCCTTAGCTGTATTTTATGGTTTGATTCCAGCAGATCTGAGGCATATGAAGTGTTTTTATTTCAGGTGGTCATAGGCAGGTTGAACTGATAAATTTGGCAAGAGAGAAACAAGTATGTCTTGGTGTCAAGGAGAATTTGCAGAATGTGCATTGTATAAAAATGCTGAACATTTGTAGAGCCTGATACTGTATTCGCTCACACACCATTCACAATATTGAAAGTTGACCTGAGTGCTTCTGTACTATCTGATTGTAATATAAATTGGTGTTTTATAGCTTGAAACAATTGGCTGGCAGCTTAATCTTCAAATGGCAGAGTCCATGCAAGCGAAGCTGAAGTCTTCTCGAGCTGTGCTAGAGCTGGGAGTAAGCAATGAAGATTCAAAGGTAAGAAATACATGTGTGGCAGAATTGGAATGAATTTTGGTGATGGGCTTATGTTCAAAGTTCTGAGGCTTCAGTTGGAACTCTTGGTCATTGTTAGTCTTGCCAGTGTTTTCATTTTTGTATTTCCTAAAATTGTAGTAAGCACTTGGAATTGTGAAGTACTGCTGTAGCTGCACACATATTAGGTAGACAGAGGGCTGTGTGACCAGTTCTTTAGGCTATAATGTAATAGAGAAGTATAATGGAATATAGTAATTTTAGGTCTCTATCTTTGTAGAGAATTTATTTTTCTCACATAGCATGTCATTGGTGCTTAAACTTTTAAAGCTTGCAGCTTTCTACCGTGTGTGTGGTTATTCAAGGTACTACTCACCACTTGCAACCTTTCAGTGCTAATGATGTATTTACATGAATGATGGCATAGTGTGAGAGGCTACACAAAGATAATATTTGGAGGTTTTAAGGTGACGTCTCAAGATCAAGGATGTTAATGACTGTTACTGTTTCAGTGTCAAAACCCACTAATGAACATTTTTTTAGATTAATGAAGTCTGTATCTTTTCTTATAGCTAGCATATTTTAAATTTAACACATGAATTGTTTTTTAACCTTATCTTGCTAATGGAAATTGGAGTCTGTGGTGTCTGTCAGAATGTTTATCTGTGAAAAAGTCACTATAAAAGATATGAGGGGAAAAATCAGAACTCAATTCTGCTTTAGCATTGCATGTAAATCACAGTAATTTTACTAATGTGAGTGGCGTTTCTGATTTATGTTAGAATAAAAGAGAATGCACAGCTTATGTTTCTGATTCTTACCAGTACTTGTGGCAGTTGTATTTTTTTTTTCTTTTCAGCAGTTCACTGCAATCTGTATTTTTGAAATGCGAATACAGGAACCAGACAATATTTTATGTCCAAGCTACATTGGGCAACACTGCATACAGATTCAGTTCTGTGGCAATACAATTTAAAAAAAAAAAGAGGGAAAAATGTCACTTTCATATGTCACATAAAGTTAATCTGTTTCCTTTACAGAGTTCAGCAAGTTGATTTTTTTTTTTTTAATTTTTTCCTCTCAATTTGTTTGCGTGGGTATAAATAGATACTAAGATCAGAATTATTTTGCAGTAATTACAAGCCTAGAATAGACTTGCAACTGGCATATAGATAGCACAGTACAACAGGAAAAACATACTGACACTCTCACACTACAGACACTAAAATGTAAAAATCTGGGTTGGTGTGAAGAGAACTACAGGTTGTTTTCTGAATGATTACATCATAGTATAGAATAGGTTTAAGATTGACTAATATCTGCTTATATACTGACAGAATTGTTGGAACATTATTTTTGTGCTGTGTTTTGCATCTTCATGATCTCTTTGTGCACCAAGTTATCTGAATAACCTAGATTTTTTTTTTTCTTCTCAAACTTATGTGTGTGCCTTTTGTGCAAAAATTTGGCATGAATTTAGTGTTGTAAATGTTCTAAATGACTGTCTTTAGTTCTCACAAAACTTTTATTTTTAATAATGCATAGATATAACAACTTCAGCTTTTGCAGGAGAAGACATGAAATGCTGTTACAGAGGAGATTTTATGGGCTGGCTCATTAGGGGGCAATAGAGCTCTGTCACACTGGCTCTTTGAGTGCTTTTTTGAGATCCTGTTGTACTCGGAAATCAATTCTGAAGTCAGTCGTTGTGGGACATGTTAAGTGTTTACATTTCTCATCTGTTTATAACAACAGACGTTTGTCTTGCTCATCTACAAAACTAAAGCCTATTAATAACAGAAAAAAACACCCCATACTGAAAAAAGTAAATTAAGTTAGCCTTTATTTCCACTTCTACTAATTAGAAGTAATTGTACTAATAAATTAACGTTTAATACAACTCACTCCACTTAAAGCTCATTTAAACAGTTCTTTGTTAGAAGCTGACGTTTAAAATGAGTATTTAAATTATCTCTCCAGAAGAGGTAATGAGAAAGCTTGTGGATGTATCAATGTTATTTCTGCTTCATGAAATAAAATCAGAAGATCTGCTATATGCTATATAAATATTTAGAGAGTATGTTTTGTCAGCTGGAGAGGAAATGCAGAGTCCCATAGGTATTATATATCATCAGATTTCAAAAGTGAGGTTATCTTTGGTTCTTTCAGGTGATTTAAGCTGCTAGTGGCATTTGCATTGCCCAGGAAATACAAGACCGCTTGTGACTAGTAGCAATTGTGATCAGATCACGTGACTTTTGGTAAACTGTTTTTTTTCCTGTGTTTTTTTACATATTTGCCATTTGCTGGTACTAAGACTTTGAATTGTGCTTGATTTGGATCTAACAAATATTTTGCATATGCCATTTAAAGTTTTTCAACATGGGGATGATTAAATATGGAAATGAATTACCTGGTGAGGTAACCAGAGAAGTCTCTGAGCATCCTGACTGACGTGTGGAGTTATCTTGCAGGGGAGGGGGGTGGATCAGGTGAGCTGCCAAACCCTCCCTTCTAACCCGAGTTGTCCTGTGATCTAGGCTGCTTTCCAGCTCAGTTGCTGCTGATGTTTTGTGTGGGAAGCAGAAAAAAGGAGCTTTCAATTAAAGAAATCCAATTAACAGCAGCTTCTTACAATGATTCAGAATTTGAAATGTTTAATTGCATTTCTAAATCTGAAGGAAATGGAATTTCGATGAACTAGGCACAAAAAACAAGCTGGTATGATAGGAAAAATCTTTTGAATTGCAAGATCCTTTTGCTTCTATTCTGACATTTTAATGAGCTAAGGCAATGTTTAGAACTGGTCTGTGTACAAGGGGGCTGGCTGTATACAGTACATTGCCTGTGTACAAAGTTGTTGTTTTTTTTAATAATTCAATTTGGTTTCAGGTTTTTTAGGCCGTTTAGTTGGAACACAATGATCTGGGGATTTTTTTACAGACTATTATTATTCTTATGGATATAGGGTGAATTAACCAGTAGAGGGAGCACAAATTAACAATCCTGATAATCCATGCTGTTAATTATGATTTTGATTTGCAAACAAAGACTGATCCCAAAAAGTGCTGTCATTAATATTGTCTCTTTCCTCCAGTAACGTGTTTCAGAATCATCCACTTAGGCACACACTTGCACATTCTTTCCCACTATTAATAGCAGTAATTCATTAATTAGGCTGTCTAGTCCACACCTTTCTAAACAACTTTGATAATTTTCTATAATGATAGGAGGCATGTAGAAAAAAAAAAGTAAAGGCTGTAGAAAAGGCTTCAGAAAAGTAAAGGCTTCAAAAATCTTACATCATCGGTGCCAGGTATCTCCTCATAAGAATGTGAGAAGTAAGAGTGTGTTCTCCGAAGAGTTTCCGCTGTGCCTCTTCATGAGGAAGATACAGAAGGGCTCATTACTATGTAAGGTATTTATTATTATGTATTTTTACATAGGAACTGTAGTTAACATTTATGCTTGAAAGTCTTTAGTATAAATAAACTATTCTTGCCCAGTGTGGTCTCTCTCTACTTTGAATTCATTCCACAGAGGTCATTACATTCAATTATCTAATTACAATTTCTCCTGTAGAAGACTTGGCTCTTTTCTTGGTTTTCCTTCTCTTTATTTCATCTACAATTTTATTCTTAACCTTAAGGACTTCTTGGGGGAGCTCTTTTTTTCAGTATGAATGCTACGTATAGGTTCCTTGTGAAAATTCAGTACTTTATTTTGGTCCTTCTTTATACATGTATTTGAAGAATTTTGTTAGAGGATTTTGTCTGACAATGCAAGACAAAAAATAACTGACAAGTGTGCTGGTTTGTTTAAAGCTTCCAATGGAATATTTTTCACAAAAGATAGATAATACTAAAATCTTACTGTACTAATTTAATTTTATTTCCTTTTAATTAATTTCCCCTAACTTCTAGATGCTTTAAACATGCTATATAACAATGGAAATATTTAAAACTTTTTTTTCTGCAACTGTTTGTTCAAAATCAAAATGTGGTCTGAATGCATTTGAAACTGAGTTCATAATACATATTCATGATTATGCAGAGTAAATAGAATTCAGGAAATGTAAATGGTTTTTCTTCTTGTCAAAATACCAGGACATTAGTTTTCTTTTTTTTCCTGCTAGTTTTTCAGAGTTTCTATACATTTATGGGCTGTGAACAAATATAGATCTTAGAGGTTTTGCTCTGTTTACTTCAATAAGTATGCCATTCTGCTTTTGAAGTTTTCCATTGTGAGTACTTTAACTGCAAAGCAGAGTACATGAGAAGCAAAGCTTTTCTAGCAGAGCTAAATCAATCCCTCAATTGGGGCTGTACGTTCTGTGCAGCCTGTTTGGCATGCAGGCACTTGCATGGATATTTAAGGAAATACGGTGGTGCTTCCGCTTCCTCTTCAGCCCTCAGTTTAGTGTTCGTGGTGTGGCCTAACAGTGAGAGTTGGTAGATGCTAGTGATATGTTCCCACCCTGGAGAAGCAGGAGGTGGCTGAGCTGAGCATCTATACTATTAGGTATCCTCTTTATTTGCCTTCTGAGTCCTTGGCTTTTGGGGTGGTGCATTTAAGTGCCTTTTCTTTCTTTTTCTTTTTCTTTTTCTTTTTCTTTTTCTTTTTCTTTTTCTTTTTCTTTTTCTTTTTCTTTTTCTTTTTCTTTTTCTTTTTCTTTTTCTTTTTCTTTTTCTTTTTCTTTTTCTTTTTCTTTTTCTTTTTCTTTTTCTTTTTCTTTTTTTCTCTTTCTCTTTCTCTTTCTCTTTCTCTTTCTCTTTCTCTTTCTCTTTCTCTTTCTCTTTCTCTTTCTCTTTCTCTTTCTCTCTCCCTCTCCCTCTCCCTCTCCCTCTCCCTCTCCCTCTCCCTCTCCCTCTCCCTCTCCCTCTCCCTCTCCCTCTCCCTCTCCCTCTCCCTCTCCCTCTCCCTCTCCCCTTCTTCCCTCTCCCTCTCCCCTTCTTCCCTCTCCCTCTCCCCTTCTTCCCTCTCCCTCTCCCCTTCTTTCCTCTCCCTCTCCCCTTCTTTCCTTTCCCTGCTCTGCTATTCTCTTTCTCTTCCTTTTCCCCTTAAAAAAAGAGGACAATTAAGAGACTTGATGCTGGAGGAACTCTGATGTGGCACAAAGACTAAACAATTGTAAATCGCTACTCACATTAACCAGCTACCTCTCAACCGCTTTCTGCTCTGATGAGGGCATCACCCTGTTCTTCCATAGAACACAAACAAGCTTGCCCATACATCCTTGAACTGAGTTTAGTGTTCTCATCAAGCGGATTTGAACATCTCTAGTAATTGCAAAAAATAAGTCGAACAGGACTTGGATGAATGCAAAATGTTTAAGGATGAGATTGAAGGAAAAGGTTTTTTCATTCTTATTCAGATGAGGTAATTGGAGGCCTGGATAACCTCAGATAGCACAGTCCTATTTCAAGATCTTTCTGAACTTCCGTCTACAGTCAAGGTTGCTGCTTTTGGCTAGGTACATAATGACATGATTTTTTTTCTGAAGACTAAAATCTAATAAATACTGCTGCTGCTAAGAAAGCAGAAACTTCCCTAAGAGGAGTTTTCAGAATATTGAGAAGATTCCTTACGTTTGTAGGAGCTGTAGTGAGAATGACTGTATAATCTTGTGTGTATGGAACATCTCAGAAAAATAAGCCTAAAAATTATAATTTGCTCCAGAAGTCTGTCAGAAATTTATTGCTTGACCATGAGAGCCAGAAATTCTGAAGTTGCAATGCACAGCAATTCTAGCATTAAATGTTTTTGATCTATCATATCTATTATCTCTGATTAAATCAATTTAATTAAAGGAAAAATAATGAAGTTGCAGTCCAGAATTTCCACGATGCTGAGAGGAGTTTTGTTTTCTTAGCAGTGTAGAAGTGGATATCAGAGTAACCCGTGTCCATTAAGTTGTGAGTAGTTTAACATTTTACTTAGAAACCATTTTGCCAGATGGTGTGACTGCAGGAGTATGCACTCACCTCTGGCAATTGTACTGCAGGGTGTAGTTAATTATATGGTTCCATTTGTGATCTTACATGATTTAATTTCCCAGCTTATAGTAAAGATGTCTTTACAGGGGTCTCTTTACAATATTCCTATGTTTCACCTGGATATATACAAAATTTATGAATACTATCTATAACATATGAGTTTACAAACTCTGTAACTGGCTACAGCCTCTGCACATGCTCCGTTTCCACTAAAACACTGTTAGGACTTTGTCCCTGCATCTGTGTCATGGAATTAAAGAATAAAACGGTCCCAGTTGACTGCATGCAGTTGGTTGCAGCCTTGGACAACCTCAGCCTATAGTTAGTACTGAAACTCTTGTTTTGTACAGGAGTAAATTGAATTGTCTGTAATGTGTAGTTTTACCATTGTCAGTCCAAATAAGCAGCAGAAGAGAACCTGAAATACTAAGTTTAAACTTGGTGACCCATTTCATTGGCAAGCAGAGTTAAACTTTAATGCCTTCAGGACATTTGAAAAACACCAAGATCTGGCGAGTTTTCTCATTTAATGCAGTTGTGCATTCCAATTTTTTCTTAGAAAATTTGTCTCCTGTTTGCTTCAAATTGGTTTTATAGACTTGGTCCTTCAGTGTTTTCAGATGAAGAAAAAGCATTCATGGAATTAATTGCAAATTCTCAGGAATTTCTATATTCATTCTTGCCTGCTATTCTCAGAAACCATGCATTGTTTTAGCAAATGAACTATTGTCTTGTGTGTAGCAATGGAAAATAATCCTATATTTTCAGTACTTTTGCTATGCTTTTGTAGCACTTCCTAGCAGTACCTATCCCTCTGCTTTTACTTAGGCAATTAACTCTGTGGTCCCTTCACAAATGTGCTAAAAATTGGCATCTTCCCCATGTCTGTTTCTTCCTGACTCCCAAGGTGGAAAGATAAGGTAGTATAATATGTACTTGAGATTAGGGAGAGGTGAACATAAAAGTTGAACTTTCTCTAACAGCAAGGCTCAGTATTACCAACATAGCTCTTCTGCATGTGCCTGCAGTTGGGGAAGCTGCATAGAACTACCTATAAACGGGTGTCTGTACATTTTCTGAGCACCGCTGGAAATGTTTCTCAGTTTTCCACCTTCAGTCTCTCAGTTCTTCTAACTAAAAATGTTGAACTTGTTACTGTTCAGCAGTTGCAACTTAGAGATACTTGATTGTGTAAAGCTTTGTTATCTAGTAATCCTTTATTTTTCCTTGGAGGGGTTCTAAACAAAAAAGTTTTGCGAGATGTGGAATTTTTAAAAAAAGGAATTGCCATGTGTTTTTTTTTCTCTTTCAGTAGGCTTATGCTTCAAAATACCTCACATCTTTAAGAGCCTACAGCACTTAATTTTTCTGTAGCTGGTTCCCATGTAAGGGATACCTTCAGAGCTTGTTGGCAGAGGTAGAATTGTCTTCTACAGTCATGATTACTGCCTATTTTTCATGTTTACTGACCCTTCAGAAGCAGTTGACTTTTCCTCATTACCGTAGTGGTAGCTTGGGAGCAGTCTGTGCTCTGCTGTTCATTTCTTGGGTGGGAATGGAAGAGGTGCACTTTTCTTAATGCTTTGTCTTGTGGTAGTGTGTATGGTGTTGGAGGCACTCTCTGAATAAGGGTGGATCTTTAGTCACAGAAAAGTGGAATATAAAAAGGAGGGAGTTAAAAGGAAGGTCTAAATATGTACAGAAAGTTTTAATGGCAGTTAGGAACTTGCCTTTAAGTGCCTCTAACTTTTGTAGCTGCACCAGAGAAATGCATTTTTTGGAGACACTCACTTTGCTTGTGCTTGGGGCACCGAGAAAGGGCTATATGGAGTGTTCAAAGAAACCTTTAGGTCATATACAGTCTATTTGTAGAAAAACAGAAAACATGATGAAATAGCAGGCTTATAGAAGAAAGAATTATGTCCACACCTGCCTAGACTGACTGGAGCACTCCACCTTTTCTCTACATAATTTCCTGTTTCTTTCAGGCTTACTTTTGCAGCTGTGGCAGGATGGGCAGAAAATGGAGGAAACTTTCTGCCTTCCATTCCTGTGTTAAAAAGTGCACTATACTTCAACACTGCTCAGCAGACTCTGCAGTGGGCATGGATAGAAATGGAACTGCTGTGTTTGAGCAGCAGAAACACAGTTCTGTGAAGAAACAGGAAGAACAATCTAATACAAATCCCAATGAAATGGGTTCTCACGGTCTGCTCTAAGAAGTAGGGTAATTTGTAATAATTTTTATTCTGTTTTCTTCATAGACTAAATAATGATACTGACTTCGAACCTGAGATGCTAAGGAACACTGGCAGGAGTTTTATTTCTTTGTTTTCCCCAATTTTTAATCTGCCTTTTCTTTTATCAGTGCACGAAAAAGCATACCTGCACAAACTTCTTAAACTTTTAAAAGATGTACTTGATTATTTTCTTCTGAGTTATGTACTTTGCACCTTTGAAAGTTAAGTGGATGCGATAGCTTGGAAACTGCAATATTGTTTTGGTGTTTGAATTATATGAAAGATATTCTAAGAGGAAGGGAGCTGAGCAGTAAGGTGTAAGAGGTATGGAGTATTCAGTAAGCCTGTGAGTGTCTTATTTGTGTTGGTTCTTTGTGCAGCTTCTGAAAAGCCTAGCTGCCGGCTGACCCATTTTAACCCCAGTCAGACACTCTGATCTTGCTCTCCTCTTGCCAGAAGTCTCAAAAATCTTCATAAAAAAATCTGTCAGACTGGAAGTGCTACAGAAGACTATAGCTAATTTCTGATTTGTAATATGTAGTATTTTAAATTCATTTTACTTTATTATTGCTGCATGGCAGGTTTTTGTAGACAAATTTGATAAGAATGTTATATAAATGGAACATTCTTAGAAGTACTGTAATATTGCAATGCTTGGGGCAGAGTGACTGGAAAGCTGCTCAGTGGAAAGGACCTGAGGGTGTTAATCGACAGCAGCTGAATGTGAGCCAACAGTGTGCCTAGGCTGTAGCATCCTGTCTTGTATCAGATATAGTGTGGCCAGCAGGACGAGGGAAGTGATTGTCTCCTTGTACTTGTCACTCGTGAGGCTATGTCTTGAGTTCAGTGTTCAGTTTTGGGCCTCTCGCTACAAAAAAGACACTGAGGTGCTGGAGGAAGTCCAGAGAAGGGCAATGAAGCTGGTGAAGGGTCTGGAGAACAAGTCTTCTGAGGAGTGTCTGAAGGAACTGAGGTGGTTTGGTCTGGAGAAAAAGAGGCTGAGAGGAGACCTTATCTCTCTCTGCAACTATCTGAAAGGAGGCTGTAGTGAGGGGGGGGTTGGTCTCTACTCCCTAGTAACAAGCGACAGGGCAAGATGAGATGGACTCAAGTTGCACCAGGGGAGGTTTAGATTGGGTACTAGAAAAAAATTCTTCACTGGAAGGGTTATTAAACACTAGAACAGGCTGCCCAGGGAGGTGGTTGAATCACCACCCCTGGAGGTGTTTATAAGACATATAGATGCGGTGGTTAGGGACATGGTTTAAGCACTGGACTTTGTAGAGTTAGGTTAATGGTTGGACTTGGTAATCTTAAAGTTCTTTTCCAACCAGAATGATTCTGTGGTTCTGTGAATTGGGGTATTTGTTACCTTGCTGAGTGTCAGGTTGCCTAAGTAAGATTTACTGAGTTACGTGTTTTTTGCACATCAAACAGGTCATATTATTCAGTCTAGTTTTGTATTTTCTCTGTACAGTATCAAATCACTTGCTTGATCTTCTATTGCAGTGGACCTAGTTGTTCCAGCTCTTACATTTGTATTAGCCTGTTTAGGCTGAATATTATTTGTTTTTCCTTCAAAATAATGTTATCTGTTTGTCCTGACAAAATAAGGCCATCTTCAACATCAAATCCAGTTAAGACATGGTCATTTCTAGGGCAGTCCTGACACTAAAGCTATGTAAAATATCTGCCTTATACAGGCTGGAATTTATATTTAAAAATACAGAACTCCATTGCGTATTTGTAAGCATTTCATTACAAGCCTGAGTATGATTGCATGCTTTTAAAATCCGCTTGTGCTGAGATTCTGGAAGATTCCTGTTTTATTAGACAGAAAAGCTTAAAATAAATTACATTTAACAAGTATGACTTTGCCCTTTTAATTTTCCAAAGTGCAGAAGGGAAGTTGGGCCAAATAGATTAAAAATGTCATAGATAATTCACAATATTTAATAACTTATAGAATCTGTGCATATTTAAAAAAGTTAACTTCCATTGTTCCTTCACTTCCTCACATATCTGGAATATTAACAAAAAAAAAAATAAATTGTTTTTTCTAATCTCTTTTGTCCTCTCTAACAAACTTTTCAACTCCATTACCAGAGGATGTTGTCTGGAATGGGCTCACAGGCAGCATGTGAGCAGCTAGTATGTTTGAATGGAGGAAGATCATCATCAGCTTGAGAATTCTCAGCGCACTGCAGAGCTTCAGGTGAGCCTTCTCCTGTTGCTGAAGATAAGCTGACCTGTTAGAGAGGTAACAGCGAGGTCCTGGTCCTGGGAGGGTGGGAACCAGGGAACTGCTCTGGGAACAGCTGCCTGCTTTCCATTCGGTGTCATGACTGCCAGCTTCTGCTGGAAGGTGAAGTGAGGGTAGAGGTTTCCAGTATCTGCACAGAACTTGGGAAACTTGGTCATATCTCTTACATTTATATAATGAAGCGGTTTACCTTTCTTCTAGAAGAAGCACTGCTGAGTGTCTGAGGGCAGAGGGATTGTTTTGGTAAATTTACTGGGGCTTTAACTGTGCAGTGCTAGGAGTACTCTTGTCAGTATGAAGTTGAGCTGTGAGGTTCTGCTTCAAAATATGAGTGCTTGGCAGTATTATCCTTTCAGACTTTCTCTGTGACCCTTTCAAGAGTGGGGGTAGCCGCAGAAACTAAAAATGAACCGTTTGAAACATTTGAATACGGTTTCTTTTATAATACTAAAAAGTGAGGACTTAACATGTGAAACTGCTTAATTTGGGTTAGGAAATAAGAGGTTCTATTACAGTATTTTTACTGTGCAGCCCAAAGGAGAGAAGCTGATCTGTATCAAGAGCATTTGCCTCTTGCCAGGGTTGGGTCCCACAGCTTACTATGGGACCACTTCAGGGCTGTGTGTCGTGGACCTGGTCATGTTTTGCCCCTCTCCATAGTCTCTATACACAACCTGTCACACATCTTGTTGAATGATACACATGCATACCTTTTCTTCTTATCTAGGTCAACACTTACATCAGTTTGGAGGTGAAATGGTGAAATTACAAATTAATTAGGTATTTTATGTGATAAGCATCTCACCAGGTCTGCTCAGAGTAGTACAGAAGGAGCTTGTGCTTCTTCATTCGCATTCAGTTTACATTTGTGTTCACCACTGGCGTGATTCTTACCTGTGTTCTGCTTTTCCTTTGTCATT
Source organism: Hemiprocne comata (assembly GCA_020745705.1). Taxonomy (NCBI): domain Eukaryota; kingdom Metazoa; phylum Chordata; class Aves; order Apodiformes; family Apodidae; genus Hemiprocne; species Hemiprocne comata. The sequence continues at coordinate 66,480,140 of CM036616.1, read as the reverse complement.
TCTTTAAATGTATCATTTTGTGAGTTTCTGTACTAAATGGTACTGTCAAGGAAGTGTCATGCTCTTGGAGGTTTTGGGTTTCCAGCCAAGCTGCTTTGTGGGTTAATAGCATGTTTTTGAATTTAAAAGCAATTGAATTGTTCAGTATTTTCCAGCTGCTTTACAGAATCGCTGGGCTTACTTTCCTGTTAATTTTTCTAATGTTTTTGGTCAATGTGCAAATAAATGAAATTGCCAAATCTGGCTTACTAGAAAAGTAGTATGTATATTCTTAAAGAGTACAAAGTGAACATCTCCTGTGTTGCTAACATCTGTCCTGCTTGAGGCAATAAATATACAGTACATGCTGTCAAACAGTATCAAAGCTGTGCAGTTTACACTGAGCAGGTGTCTGTAACAAGGCTGTGACACCCTTTCCAGTCATGCATCAGGTGGAAGAGGGTAGGTCATCACCTCAATTATGCGCAAGGATGGCAATTTTCACTCATCTTGTTTCCTGTTGTTTACAAGTGACAGGAATCTGGTGTCTGATGCTGTGTGGCATCTGAATTTGTGCCACTTGGCTTTGTATAAACATTTAGCAAACTTCAAAAGCTGCTATGACAAATGACCTTTTTCACTGCTAAAAATACATTAAGTATGACCTCTGTCACAGGAAAACCACAACTCAGAGTGTGGCCTACAGCCCCTGAGCCAATCTTGTTCAGTATGATTGTCTAAAATCATTACTAATGAAATAACAAGTACGTATTTCTAGGAATGCCCACTCACTGGCAAGGCAGTAATAGAAAGAGATAATAAGGGGGGAAGGAAAATACCTTTTTTTTTCTACATGGAGACAGATCTTGTTACTAAGAATATATTTTAAAGCCTTGTGATAATCAAAAGGGCAACACAAACACAGAAATAGAGCCAAAGCAAATGAATCTGCTTGTCTAGCTTGAAATTTCTATCTAAGGAGAAGCTACTTCCAGCAAAATTTTTGAACTTGGATATATGTAATCAGAGTAACTAAGTTGTCCAGCCATTCCTTGAGATGGAACCACACCAGTGGGTCAAATGGAAGAGAAAATTGTACTCTGATGCATTCTTGGTGAGTTTATAGCTGTCTCAGTGTATGGGCATGACAATTTCTGCAGTGCATATAATCCAAATATTATGAAAATTGCTTTGTAAGTGCTGTTTGTAAATGCCTTCCTCAAAAACATTGGAATTAGGCACTGGGCATTTCAGTAACGCTTGATTCAAGGCTTTTTGGATTACTTCTGGTGCATATAGACAGGCAGCATAGTTTTAAAGAAGGCATAATGCTGGAAAGGAAGTGTGTTTTAGTGTAAGATCTGCAGAATACTCAGGAGGAGAAGGTTCATTTGAAGATTAAATTTGGAGGCAGGAAGAAAGGTATATTTAGACTGAGGAAAGTCCTTGTGACAGCAAACAAACAGAATCCCTGAGGTGTTTCTCTTGTTGTCATTTTTAGTTCACTTGGCCTGTTCACATTCCCTTTCCCTCTTCCTTTCCATCACCCCATCTTCATAGGAACAAGTGCATTGTGCTCCTATGAAAGAAATGATACAGATTCCAAAATACCTTTGAAATTCCTCAAACAGTAGAATTGCCATCGAAGTGGGACAGAATTCCTGGGGTAGGTGCTATGTCTAAGAAGTTCTAGCACATGCTGTCAAGTGCTGCCATCATATAACTAGGATCTTTTTTTTTTCCTTGTTGCTTCTGTTTCTTTTTGAACAATAGTTGATTAAATATACCATTATAATTTTTTATTAGATTGGTTTTCTTTGTTCTTCAGGCACTAAAGCCATTCTTGTGCTGTAGGGTATCTTCCTCTCATAAAGGGATAAAATGTAATGATAAAAATGCAGGAAAGATGTTTAGGCAGTGTTTAGACAGTTTCCGAGTTCCTGGATGGCAGTGCATTCCTATCTGTACTTTTGGAGGCTAACTGCTAATTGCAGTTACTGAGTGAGCATTTTAGTTTCTTCCAAATTTTTATCACCTTAATTGAAAGTCTGTCTGATGAGGACCAAAATAGTTTGTAGGTAATATGGATGAGATAAAAAAATAGCCATTTTAGTATTGAAATTGGTGCTATTTGATTTCTTTCCAAATGCAGATGTATTTCAGACAATATAGAGGAGGAAGTGTTCAATACTAAAACTTTTCAGAACTGTTTCGCTGCAGCAGCAAGAAGCTTCTCTGTTGGAGTGCATTGGTTTGCCAAGGGTACTGTAGCCAGGCAGACTTGGATAAGCTGATACAACTATGTTTGAGCATGGTAGAACAGAGTAGAAGTAATAAAACAAATGCAGGAAGGTGGAGACAGTAAGGGCAATTAACAGCAACAGAGGAGCAAGGAAGTGTTGTTCATTGAGAGGCTGGGTTGCACCTGCAGAGGTTGTTTTGGGTAGGGCTGAGGATGGTTAACATGCAGGGGAGAGAAACTCTGTGAGAAGCATTATGCCACATGCAGAGTGCTTTGTTCTCAACCTGGTATCTGAGAAGGCATTCTGAAAAGCTCTTGAAAATTCAAGTGTAGTATAATTTAGATTTTTTTTTAATTGGAGTTGCATTAAAATTCACATTATCATTTCAAACCGCAACTGCATGCATCTGTGGCCTTGAGGGAGTCACAAAGAACTTGGAGCCATCCTTGACTTAAGATCAAGGCCTGAGATGCCTGTCTAGGACAGAGTACCCTTGCATTTACTGCTTTTTAAAGAGTAGGCCTTGACACACCTTTAACTGAGGGAATGCACTACGAGGGTAAGCCACAGACCAACAACAGTTTTTTCAAAGGTATTCAGAAGTAGTAAGGCAGAGGAAGGTTATAACAGTAACAACAGCAACCCTTCCCCCCCACCAAGCATCTAATACATCTGTTCTTTATGGATAGACAGATGAAACATATTTGTCAGCACTACACGTAAGAGATACAGTGCTGTATCTCAGTGAGACATTAGGTTGTGGATACTTTCTCCCCTTCTTTTCCATAAACTAGTTTGTTTTCAAAACACTCCAATCCAACATAACCCAGCTTTGAATTTATCATTGAATGTTTTAATTAATGGGACTATTCTCAAGATGCTCAAAACTTGCAGACTTGAGAGATTGCTGGTTTTTAATACTGATGCAGCTTCAGACAATGGAAAAAAAACAGCATTCTGTTTTTCCCACTGTTTTCTGAAGCACTTTGGTAATGTGCTTTCAGAATTAGGTGGTTTTTTTAAACTAAAGAAGGGAGTAAGCATTGTGGCCCAAACATGAGTCAGCCTATAAAACTGCAAAAAGAGCTTTGCAGCTCAAAGCCAGAACGCTATTACTTTAGTATGTGTCTTTATATGAAAATAAGCACTTCCCATTTTCAGAGTTATGTGGTTTTGACATGTGTTTACTCATTTCATAAAAAGTTGTAGGGATAGGGAGAATGTGAATGTTAGGAAGACTGCAAGTTATTGTTGCCACTGTAAGCAATATCCAGTAATGCGGTGTTTTACCAGCAGGTCTGGAGCAGGTGCAAAATTCTTCTGCCATTGTATGTGTACAACATATGTTAATATCTTCATATTACCTCAGAACTTGAAAAAATAAAATTATTCTTTGGATTTGTGGAAATAAGATTTAAAAAAAAAAAAATCTGGTTATATGGAGTCACTGCTTACTTAAAATTTGCATCTAATTACTACACTTCCATAAAAAGGCTCTGCAATTTTGTGGGTTTTTCAGTTAAAAAATACTAACATCTTTACTGAGTGTAAAAGCATTTGGAATATGTTAAGAGGAAAGCCTTTAGGCTAGAAATGTGTCTTTTAGTTTGTCCCACAAAATTCCTTTTAAGTCTAATTGACTTAAACTGTGTAAAAATTACCATTTCATTTTTGCTGATTATTTCTCCTAGAATTTTTGCCTAAACACTAATTGATTATGAGCATTCTGATATAAGGTCAGGCTTTGCTGTCTTTAAACATCAAGCACAAAACAGTCTTGAGCATTGTGGGGAGCACCCAGTTCAGGTGCTGAAATAATGCACTTGGGAGGAGGAGGGTGCTTGGCTGGAATTACTTCTAGTCTTCAATCTAGTACAGGGAATCAGCTGTGTACTCTCCTCTTTCTGAAGGTGGTCTACAAAATAACATAGAAGAAGGCAACTGATAGATAGATGAACCCCGGGTAGATGAATGCTCTACAGAGAATGGAAAAACATGTTTCCAGGGAGTGTAAGATAGAATACATTTATGTACTAGCAGGAAGACGGATGAGGTGACCAAAACAATTTTTCCAACAATTTTTTGAATGTAAAAAAAAAAAATCCCTATTTAAACTTGTAAATTTAGTATATAACAATGAGAGACTGCAGATGTGCTAGTGACAGCAAAATCCCTTTTGCTTACAAGTCTGTTACTTTGTCTGTGGGCCACACAGACCCTGGAAACCAGTTTGGAAAGGGTCAGGAAATCCTTGACCAAGAAGGAGCAGAAGGGTACCTGTAGAACAGGCAGCACTGGGAATGTGCAGAATGGGATTGAATTTATTTGGCTGTTTGTGTTAGAATGTTGGAGGTCTTTTTATCCTGAAGTTACTGATACAGAATCTAAACCTTAAGTTGCTTAACTCGAGTGGGATATTTTTGCATGTGAAAAGATACCTTTGTGAACAGTTGTCAAGTGTTGTTCAGGGCAAACACAAAAGCAGTAGAAGAAACAGTGACTGCAGCATTGAACCTCAGAAATAAAAGCAAAACAAAACCATCCAAAAACCCTGTCCTCCTGCTGACTGTTGAAAAGTGTATTAATCCATCAGAACCCCAAGTGTGTGTTTTCTTCTGTAGTAGGTGGAAGAAAGTGGTGATGAAGTTCACCACTCTCTCAGTTGTGCCAGTGTATTTGTAAAGCTGTGCTGGAAAATGAAACCCTGAAATTAATTACAAAATGAAACAAAAACAATGTCCTGGAGGTTTCTAGAAATCATGAGTGTTTTAGTGGGCCCTACAAAAAAATTACACTGGCACAGAAGGAAATAGACTGAGGTTTGCAGGTGATTGTGACATATTAGCAGAACGAAGGGTGTGATGTACCAAAGAAAATGCAGCTTTAAACTATGCCCTTTCCTTAACTGTTACACTTCTTTTTCATGGTTGCTGGACTCGTGCTTTTCCAAAATGGCAGTTGTCTCACAGATTTTAGCAGACATCTTAAGACAAGCATTTTGCTTTACAGATGTATATGAGACTCTTCTATATGTATGTTTGTGCCTTTAGTATTGCTACTAATACTATGATTTTTTGTAGGCTCATAAAACTTACCCTTTTCAGAGGCAGGAAAGAGAAATTACTTCCATGGAATTTATGAAGGTTGATACATTTGCATTTCTTGTTAAGGAAATCAGTGAGATGGAGAGACAATTAATTTCAAGAATTCCTACAAATCTAAAAAGCAGGAAATTGCTAAGCGTTTTGGTGATGTTTTTTTTGAAAGTGTTTGTACATGTTTGTCTGAAGTGCTATTTGATTAGATTCTGTTTCTCTTGTTAGTATTGTCATTCCAATGCTCAACCTTTAAATAATATAATTTTTACCCAAGCAATTCACAGTCTCAAAGAGCTTTATGTATGAAGTTTGCATACAAAGTTTTACAGATAGTCAGCTTATCTCATGCTGCTGTAGCTGTTTGAAAGTAATATTCTGTTGTGTTCAAACATAAATCAAAGAATACAGTAAGAATAATTTGATTTCTAAGTACGTAAAACTGAAAGTTACAGGTATGAAATAGCAATGATAAGAAAGTTATCAGATTGTAATCAACATGCTTTATGAAAGAGAAAACAGGAGGGGGATAAGAATGGAAATTATGTAAATGTCAATATGGAACACATTTAAAGTAGATATTGTGCACATTAGTGAAGGTAAGTTCAAGTTGCCAAAATAGTTTAGGCTAAAGAATCAAGATTGACATGGAATGTATGGAATTGACCGAGGCAAGAAATGAATGGCTGAAGAGCAAAAACCTCTGAGCTAGCGGAGTTAGCCTCCTAGGATCAAATAATAATTGATGTGTAGCTAGCTAATGATATTGTAGAAATAAAGGATGTTGATTGTAACATGTGCAGTTATACAAAAAGTTTAAAAAGTATATAGTTATGAAGAAAAGATGAAGAGGAGTACAGTGATTAAGGTAGCCACAACAAAAGGATTTAAATTGATTCAGTTAGTATTGTAAATAAGATTTTCACATTGGAGGGGGGAAAATTGAGAACATCACTGAAAATGGCTAAATTAAATTTGGAAGGAACAGTTTATGCAGTCCTATGGCTGAAAAAATTTAAATATACTTATTAAAATTATTAATAAACTAAAAATTTTAAAATACATTAAAATATTTAAAATTTCATACTGTGAAAGTGCTGTCCTCGCGTAAGACATCACAAGTAGACGTTTCTAGGGAAGCTGCATATTGAAAAATCTCTGTAAAGGAAAACACTTGGACTTCACGAGTTATCCCTGCTTTGAGCAGGCAGTGTGGGGATGGTTGGGTCTCCCCCTACAGGGAGAGTGGGCATGGATGACCTCCTGAGGCCCATCTCAGGCCAAATTGTTGTGCAGTTATGGAGAGATTTCAGTAACTAAGGTGTAACTAGACTCTTCTGCAGAGTCCTGAAAAAGAAGCTTAATAGAGTCATGACTCATTTAATTGGCTCTGTTTCGTTTAAAGCAGAAAAGTAAGCAAGAGCTCCCAGGTTCCAGAGAGAGTCAAGGGTGGGATCACCCTTTTAGAGGAGAAAAGCAACAGATACATTAAATCCACAGATCAAAGGGTATCTCTGCAAGACAGAATTTCATTTTGCTTTTGTGAAGGGTTCCTAATTCATTTTGGCCTTTCTAAAAACTCCGTGATTATAAAAAGTTTGTCACATTTTCTGATCTGGGTATTATGGTAAGATGTCCAAGTGAATTTTCATTAGAAATAGTACTTAATGGGAGATGTAGGAAAGTGCTGTAGCATTGCAGATGAGTTCTTTAGTGAAATTGATTCTCATTAAAATCACTCAATGTCTAGTAGATAATGGAAAATAACAAATTACTCATAACCTGGCAGACTTGGGACCTATGTCGAGCATTAACCAGTATTGCTTTGGTTACCATAACCTGGTTTTATATTAATTGTGTGAAACATGCATGGTAAGAAGCTGTTTAATGAGAATAAAAGCACTGAAATCAGGTAAAAGCAATGTACAGGATAAAGGCAAATTTTGTGGTATTCCATATGTAATAGTATATTAAAATAGCATTTGGGCATATATTTGTGGTGGCAGTTACTCTGGGCAGAACTTGTAATGGAGGAAACAAACAGTTTGGCACCTGGATAATGATCTCCTATCACTCTTTATGATAATTGACTAAGTTTATTTTAAGGGTAATACCAGTGATTTAAGCTTGTTTAGGACAAATAAGCAGAGTAGCCTTTCAAGGAGACTTTTTATAGTTCTTCTATGAATCTGTAATCTGAGTCCACATTTTACAGTGTAGGATTTGATCAGTGGGACTTGAATATTATACGCTAACATTAATAGTGTGTCTCTGAAAAGCTTCAACATTTTAAATGCTTTCCTTAATTTGCTGTAGATTTCTTTCTAAAGTCTGCCATGTTCTGCATTGAGAAACTACATTATTGTGGTAGGTAATTTTTATTATTAATTTCCTTAAGAAGATCTGAAACTAGTGTGTTTTTTTAGGTTGTTACTTTGTGTCTGAATAGGTATGCATTTATAAATTCCTTGCACCTGGCATCCATCTTTGCTGTACTTCAAAATAGCAGATTTTTTGCCACAATTGGAAACTGTTTGTTCATACTATTACTAAATAGTCTACCAGTTTCATATTTGCTCATATCAGGTGTTTTAACCTGTTAACTGAAATGCCTTGTAATTCTGCATTGCTTTCTTTGTATACTAATTTTAATACAGTGATAATGCTGTGTAGGAAAAGCTGTGGAAGCACCGTGGAAGTTTTGGGTACTGTCTGGCTTTGGCCCTGCTGTTTACAAGTAACCGACAGCAATATTCTTTATTTTAATGCACTGCTAAAATTGCATGTTGCCTCTACTTCAGTGTGACAAACTGTGTACCTGGTTACACCTACACCCAAGCAATGTGTGACACAGGAGTGACCCTAAACCTCTTGCCTATTACTGGCTCAACCCTGCTTCACAAACAGGCCTGCAGGCAGCAGGCTGGTGTGCTGAGCCATCATTAGGATACACAGACCCCAGTACCTTGAGATGTGCCATCCTGTCACACCTGGGACTGTGCTTTTATGTTTGCAATGCCTCTACAAGTGAGTCAGGTGTTAAGTGTGGTGTTGATGTGGTTTCCTTTTGCGATACAGTCACCTTTTTCAGTCCACTGAAAGCACTGGCACAAGAGTGCTGAATGAGGATGGAGACTGGACAGCTTGCTAGGGAAAGCAGAGTACTGGATGGCTACATTTTTGTAGCATTGCTATCTTGTGTACCTATGGTTGTTTTTTAGTTGTATTAGGAGATAAAGGTTTGTAAAACCAAACCGTACAAGCCAATTATTAGGCTGAATTTACATTTAGTTTTCATAAGGTATAAGAAACAGAAAGACAATTATAAAACATCATATTGCTTTACTTAATATGCTGAAAAACTTTCTATAAAGCATATTATAAAGTATAACATTAATTATAATCAGGCTAAACCTGGAAGCAGGGTTTTGCTGGGACACTTTTTTTAACAACAATGGTATTCTGCCAGTGGAGGGTACTGCTCAAATTTCACATGTAATTGCATCCTAACCTGCAGTGTTCACTGGTGATAAAATTATGTTGTGCTTGTTACAGAACATAACAGGAATGATAACACTGTTGCCTTTCTCACTTATTTAATTGAAAAATTATGCTTTGTTTAAAGGAAAAAAATAATGCATTGAAACATTCTACGATTTTTCTCTAATATGTGCCCCCCTGCTCTTTGGGTCTTGTCTATTTTTCGATTCAGTCCTTAAATCAGACTTCTGAAAACTTTTGGAAATGCAAAATTAACCCCTTCTTTATCATAATGAAACACAGTCTTTGCAGTGAAGTAGGGATTTGGGTATTTTTTTTTCTCTTTGTGCTATCAAAGACAAGACAGACCTTCTAGGTGTAACAACTTAAACAGTAGCAGGCAATTGTAAATTAGGAGTGGAACTACATTTTTGAATAAGGAATGTATTTTGGAATAAATTCTGTTGGAATTCTGGCATACTGTTTTGAATGGGATTTCTGTTTGTAAGTTGTTAAAAGATTTAAAATAAAAAAAGAAATATTTGAATTCTTTAATCTGAAACTGACTAATGCAGATGGAGGTGAAATATTAGCAAAAGGACACCCTTCACATTCATGGTACGGTCAGGAATAGAACCCAAACACTGTCTGCTGGGAAAGCGGGGTGTCTTAATTCTGGTTCTTGAGAACAGAGGGGAACAAGGATATTTGTAATGTGTGCTGTAACAGTGGATGCCATGTGAACTAGTCTTACCCTGTCAGGTACTCTGAAGTAATAAATAAGCATGTCAAGGTTAGGGACATGACCAATACCTCAAAGTGAGAAATCCCCGCATTCTTTTATTGTCTTTAATTTTGTGCTGTAACCGTTGTGAAGGTCTGGACTGTATTATTGGAGTTCACTCTTTTAGGTTGTTCTTCTGGCAATACAGATATGGCACACACAGCAGAGTGGTGGGTGAGTGAATGAGTGGGTTTTGACAATTATGATATTTATGGCATAGTTAAAAACAGTGTAAATGAAACTTCAGATTTGCATCTCAGTATGGCTGTATTTTGTAAAACAAAGTGTTATAGAAGTACAAAAACTGGAGAAGTAAGGGAAGAGGTGGATAGAGGATGGAGCTGGGCTGGTCCTAAAATTGCTGGGGTGTGTTGCCTTGCTTTCTTGAAGAGCTGCTTTCACACTAGCCATTTGTGCCTTTGTCAGTATGGAAACATACAGGAGATGTTTTAGAGCTTCATGTGGTGTAGGAGTTCTGTGCCTTCTGAGAGAAATGAACAACTGGGCATAATTTTTAGAGTAGATTTAACCAAATAAGTAGTCCTGTTTTTTCAGGTCTTTGGATCACAAACATTGTTATTATTGTAATAATTTATTATACACACTCTCATCAGGTTATGAAGGCTATTGAAAATATTTCTTATGGAGGAAGAGCCTCTCTGTAGTAGGGAATCTTTTTGCATTATTGTTAGTCTTACATTCTTGGTTTGGTCATTTTCGTGTTTGTCAAGGCCCTGTGGCCAGATCCGATACTTAAAAGATATGTTCAGTTACCAGTGTGATCAGTTTTCTGTATTTCTGGTAGTAATTTTTTTAACTTCATCATCTGATAAAGTATCAAGCTTTTTAAAAGCAAAAAGCTTGAGTATGTTTGGTTTTTTCTCTTGATTAATTTTTTTATTTTTTTAATGAGTAGGGGACTAATTCATTCCTTGTGCTCCATCAACCCAACTAGTCTGGTTTATTAAATCACATCCATCTTGCACATGAGCTTGGAAAAGTCACAAAAATTTAAAATGCCCTCTGCCGTTTCCCATGTCACTTTAAAGGACTGTCCTATGGGCTGAATGACAAGGTGTACAAAGAAATATGCTACATGGATTTTTTTTTTTTCCCCTGGTGGCTTTTTATTTTAGAAGACTTCCTTTGTATTATGTGAAGCCAGGTTTGTAATTCAAACAACCTGAATTCTGCATTTGGAACATTGATTTTAATAACTGATATTTATATTCATTTCCACATTTTGTCCGTTTTGCAGAAATCAGAGAACTAGGACTTTCTCAGCACAACAATTATTATGAGTATGGTACAAAATCCAAATATGTTTGTGGAGGTAGTGTAATAGTTATATGTTGAGGAATTCTGTTTTACTTTGTCCTGAAAGATACTTCAAAATTGGTATTTAGAGAGAGTAAGCCCTTGCTTCGCAAATTGTGAATATTTGGAAACAGGATATGTGGTTAAGAGGAACTATGAATAATGTGACAGGCAGGTAGTTAAATTCTGGTGAATTTAGAAGATTTTTTGGCAGAATGGTTATTTTTTTTGTTTTTGTTTTTGTTTTTGTTTTGGTTTGCTTTGTTTTTTAATTATTTTATTTTTATTTTGTTGTGGGTTTTTTTGCTTGTTTTTTTTTTTTTTTTTCAATACACTTTCATTAGGAAGGAACCACAAAAGACAAAAAGAAGTCAGAGCAGAATTTCTGTGCACAGTGGAGATACTCATAACTTCCCTCCAAATCATATGAGTAGTCCATTGAGTAGAATAGTTGCATGAAGCACTGGCTCAAAAAGAAAACAGTTGTCTCTTGTTTACCCATTCACTGTGGCCTCTTTTCAGTTGCAATTAAATAATGTGTTAAAATCAAGTGAAGTGCATTACTGGAAGACACATGCAGAGACCTTGTTTCCTTGATCAAATACTAAAGCTTAACAACAAGGACTGCATAAAAGATTTTAGAATATAAAAATGTAGACATTGTTTTAAAATCAGTGTTTTAGTTTTGCCTAGTATCTGAGCATGGACTTTGTACACCTTGGGGTTTTTTTTGGTCGTAGTGGTAATGTAGAAGGTTAAGGAACATTTTCACCTAGAACTGTATGTTTCTGATGAACTCCCATGTTCCCATAGCAATTTTAGGAACCACATGCTGTTTTACTGGAAGAGTGACTTGAGGATATTGGCTGATCTCTCTCTACCTCCCATGGTAAACCTTCTGTTTGTTTTGTGAATTTAGTAGTCAGAGGTGCGTGATAAAACTTGCCATCTCTTACTTAATGACACTTCACAGCTCGTAAGACTGCCAAACTGCTATACAACTTCCCTTTTTCCTTCACTAAGCAACATAGAGGAACAGATCACAACAATTATTTTCTACCCTAATGCCTCGTATTGACTGAAACATTTAAGTCTAAAAATAGATGGAAGGCTTAAATGGGGAAGGGTCATCTTCACAGCTCCAAATGGGTCTAAATAGAAGAAAAAGCACAGAAAGACCCAAGTCAGGAAAATTGAGATTTTTCAAATGAGCGAAGCATGAGTTGGAGATGGGGGAGAAAGGGTTAAACTAACCTTATCATAGTAGTTTCTATTAGAAATAAAATGTGTTGGTTTTTTTCCAGCAAAATCATACTAGGGAAACAAACTGGAATGAAGTGTGTCTGCTCTCTCTAGTGGCAACAATTAAACTGTAGAGACTGCTAAAATAATCTGTGCACTATTTTGCAGCGAACATTACTGTCTCAAAAGTCCTTTAATAACTGGCTGACCAACCTGCATCTTTGAAACTTTAAGGGTGAGGGCACAGTAGTCTGATACTCCTCACACACCAAAATAGTTTGCAATATAGATTGTTTTTGTGTGGTTATGGAGTTTGTGACTTCCCCTGTGTTTTCTGGTTTTCAAGAGTTATAAATAAAAAAAAAGTGAACACATTTCCTTTCTTCTCCCTGCCTTCTCTCCAAGAAAAAAAAAAGTAAAATTGAAAGAAACACAATTAATCTACAATAGTGGTTTGGCACATGGGAGCTTATTAGTTAAAAGGTGATTAGACTCAATGTTTGTATTACCCTAGCTTCATGGGTTTTTTTCTGCAAGCAGCAGATCAGACAAACTACTCAAGAAAGAGAAAATGTGTTCTGTATGCAAACCATCATATCCACATAAAACATGTCTGTGGCCTTGGAAGAAGCCTCTAAGTCAGTAAGAATAAAGTCTGAGCTCTGCAGTGTATGGTTGTGAATCTTTAATAGATACACAGGTTTGAAAAGTGGGGTTTTTCTGTTGTGAGTAGGTGTAGACCGTAGCTTATGGCTAAAGATTGTGGTGGTGGTGGTAACTGAGGTTGGGTCTTACTATTTTGCTTCCGAGTTCATATTTCATTGGAAATTCAGCAGTCACTGAGGTGATGCATTTGCAGAAAGAAATTGGCACTTCAGTAGGCTGTGGACAGTGCTAGGTGGTGGTGGGGAAGATAACCTGTGATTGTTTATAGTATTTTTACATTGCATCAAGGATAGATAGTTCTCTGAGATTTCCTCATTTGTTCTGGCTTCATAAATCTTCCCCTGAATATCTGGCCATTTAAACTTACTTTTCTAAAACTAGTCTGTAATATTGAAGATAACTGAATTGAAATTACTGAAATATTTGAATTGAAATGCTGAAATTCACCTTTGTGTAGCAAGCTGTGCCATGATTTAATAAACAATCAATTTCCCTAGTTCTACATTGAATTCATCTAAGAGGAAACCACTGGGAATTGCCCTCTGCAGTATTTTGGAATTCTCCTTGCCTGATTTCCTATCAGGTTCCACAGAGATCACTTCAGTGAGCAATTGGTTAGTGTAATTAGATAAGTAGACATAAATAGAACTTCTGGATTAACTCTAATGAAACTGCAGAGAAGCTGATTCTATTCTCCTGCTGAAATAAGGAAAAAAAAAAAAAAGTTGGATTTTTTTGTGATTTTGAAGAAAATGTTGAGTAGGTGCAAAAAATCATTACTGTTGCCATGATAAAGGCATTACTGATGCAGACTCCTTGTTTGGGGCAAGTTCCATAAAGCATATAGATATGTGTGTACCATGTGTGCTGACAGACTCAGTGATAATTTGGAGTACCCATGCGGCACCCCAGTGCTGCAGTGGATTTAGTGGAAGTGGCCAATGGCAGTGCAGAGCAAACAGGAGCAAGATTTTTGAAAAAAGGTGACCTGTGAGGGTTCTCATGTTAAAATAATGGATGAGATTTCCATAACATCTTTAGTACGGTAACTTAGTTTTTCACACTAACCAAATATTTGGTCAAGTTTCTTAAGAAAATTAAAAAAAACAAAACCCAAACCAGAACCAAAGCCATCACCAAACTTCTGGATTATTTTCATTTTATTTAACCTCCATTTTGGAGGTTAAAAAAAAAAAATTAGTTACTCCCACTTCTGCATGAGGAAAGGAACCTATTTAAACAAATATGTGGGGAGCCAATAATAAGGGTTGGCAGTGCTCCTTTAAAAGACATGCAGTACAGTCTGCTAATTGACTTGAGATATCAAACTGAAAATGTTACACTTTTTAAATAGGACTTTTATTATCCCATTATCCTGTTTCTTAATTAAACTCTAAATCAGGGGTTGTTTTAATTACTACTAGAGGTTTAAAAAAAAAGTATAAGCTGAAACCTTATTAACATTGCAGTGCATCATGGTTTAACGCTGGGCTGGCAATTAAACAAATTACTAAAAGAAAATTGGTTCTATTCTGTCTGAAGACAGGACACAGTGGTAGTCTGCAGATCTGATTGCACCAAGGGCCAGTTGTAGAACCCTATCCATTATTGAACACCAGCTTTTTAGGTCATAAGATCTTATAAATGTTCTACCAATTGCCTTTCTCATAAAATTCAAATGTCTCATTGTGAATGTTTTACAAGTATCTTGGCTTTTATTGACTTAGCCTATAGGAGAAAATAATTGTAAGGTAAGAGGAAGAAGTATGCAAGTGGTTCCTCATGGTTGCCAGATCTTACTCTGAGCACTAAAACTTGCTTTTGTGTAAACTTGCAGAATAAAGTAGCTCTGAAGCAAAGCTTAAAATCATAGTCATCATCATCACAGAATCATCATAGAATGGTTTGGGTTGAAAGGGACCTTGAAGATAGTGTAGTGGGCCAAAGAACATGGTATCAAGTGGATATACCATATCCTGTAGTATGCACAAGCCTCAGGGAAAACTGAAAGGTACAATGGTCTGTTAAAAGCTACCCTGAAAGAAATGGGCAGTGGAACCTGGCCAGGGAGGGGGCAGCCAAAACTTCCCTGGGCAACCTGTTCCAGTCAAAAAGTTTGTATTCATGTTCAGTTATGACTGACTTAGTCTCTCTTATGAATTTGTTATGCTGAGCTCACGATACTTTTTTTTTGCAAGATATGAGTAACCTTTCACAATTTGCTAAGATATTCCAGCACAAAAGTACATTTTCTTTTTTTTTAAAAAAAACAACAACAAACAACCAAACCCCTGAAGAACGGTTGAACATTGAGGGTTAAGGTAACACTTCCAGATACAATCTTTTACTTCTGCTCAGGTTTGGAGACATTTGCAAAAAATATCATCATACTAATAGAGTCCTGGAACATTTTGCCCTAATTTGAGATTTGTGTATGGAGGTAGTTTACCTTGCCATGCTTAGAGTGTATAACTCAGCGTGAGTGGACGTGCTTTGCTCATAGAGCTGCAGGCTTTGATATTTTTAACTCGAACTTTTCAATTTGCCTTTTTCTCCCAGGTTTCGTATGAGAATCTTTGGTTTCATTTCTTCTAAAGTGGAATGAGTTTTTTCTGAACTGGGATCTAACTGCCTCTCCTTGTTCAAAAGGACAGCCTTTACCATGGTTACCAGAGAGAAATATGAGAGCTTGAATACTTGTTTGTAGCATTTCTTTTGAATGCCAACATCCACATTTTCTTGGATTACTCATAAGGAGTAATTAATTGTTGGAAAATGCTAAATCTTTTATTATATAAAGAGAATGGTGGGTAAAAAAATGGTGCAATTCAGGTCAGGATTTATTCCAGCTTTTAAAAAATTTCAGGTCAGAGGTGCTGTTTGCATGTTATCTCTGGTTTGCTTCAAGAAAGAGAAATTATTAAAGTGTGTTTATAAAGTATGTTAATAAATGTTTGATGATTTGAGCATTGTGATGACTAAAAATTGGATAAAATACTTAACTTGAAAGGTAGCTAGACAGCTACTCAAATGTTCTTTTGTGCAGGTCCAGCACATATTGATATAACTATTTTATTTTCCATTTGAAGTGATCATATTTTAAAGTACAAATCATCAGCAAATAAATATTTTTTCTGCTGGGATAATGTCTTTTTAAAAGCAATACATTTTATTGTGAGCTGTCAGGACACTTGAAAAACTAGCACCCAACGCCCTTCATTGAAAAATAAATAAAAATCACTCAGTATTAGCATTGTTTAAAAAGTGAAAACAAAACAGAAGCTTGAAAATGCAAATGTTCTCATCAAAGTAAGGATACATGGAGCATATAATCTTCATAATTCAACAAGCATCCATGCTGTGGTTTCTTCTATGTGTTAGTTCCTTCTACTTACTTGTGTTTTGTGTTTAAGTAGGGTTATCTTGTGAAGTATAAAACCATGATTTAGGCCTAAAGTCCTTCCTAGGTACTGTAAATTTGAAATGCACATGGCAAACACTGAACAATACATAAAGAAAACTGCACGTACAATCGATTTACTTCAGTGCAGCTAATTATTTGTAGATAGAAGGGGCAGTTTTAGTCTGGAGAACTAGTATGTTCACTTGCACCTTTGTGCGGCAGGGAACTGTCCCCTGTTTCATTAGTGCCTGTTTCAGCCAGGCATTTGTTCTCCTTGTGTGAGCCATTACTTTCACTACCCTACAGTTGGTAAAGCGATAGAAATATCATCTAAAGCCACTAAATACAGGAAGGAGAGAATGGTGCATATAAAATGCTCCTGTTTAAATATGTTCAGCACAATTAGAAGTTGTTTTCCAATTGAAGTGTAAGACTGCAGCACACATAAAATAAAACTGACTCCAGAAAAAAGGCAATATATGAAGGAAAGCCACTTTCAGGGACAGCTTATCAAGACAGCTGAGCTTATCTCGGTGTCTGCCTTTCACAAATGCATACCATACAGATGTGGCCTACTTACTTTTTCCAATTACTTTAACAATTTTCTAAATGCCCGAGAGCATTGCTATATGAAGAAATAACTCTCTCAGAGTGTGACCAGTTGAAATGCAGTTATAAGTTCATCAGCTTTTTTCTCTTGTAGCATTTTTTACAGTATTTTGGCTTAATTAGTTTCAGAACTCTGTTTGAAAGAACACAGCTATATTTCATGTCCATTGAAGCTGGTACATTGCTTTGAAGTTTTCACGTTTATCTAAAGAGTGGGAAAGGAAGCGCTTAATGAAGTTTTGCAACAAAAATAAAATATTAAAAATATTTTATAAGCATAATTATGACAGGTGACAGGGTGTTTTTGCTGATTGTTTCGTGTGTGCTTTTTAGGATTATGCCTTTCAGTTGCACAATACTCTTACAAACAGTGAATAATAAAATATTTTTCCACTTTTGGTTTTAGGGTAAGGGGTTTTGTTTGTTTCTTTGTAGGTTTTTTTTGCCACCAAATGAACAGCTTGGTGGTCCTAGGCAGATTTCATGGCTTCCAAGTTAAATTTCATACTAAGTGAAGGCTGGAAAGGTCATTATGGTGTTTATATTTTCAAAAGGAAGAATCCTAGGAGGGAAGCCTTTCTTAGTAGCATCCAGAAAATGGGGTATTGAATGTATTTGTTTTGAATTGTTGATTGTATTGTGCAATATACCCAAGTGCTGAGGTGTTTCCTATCAAACAGCTGTCATCTCCATCAAGGGTTATAGTTTAGGATTACTGTCTGGATACCGTTTGCAACACACGGTTGATCTCCATTCTCTGCTATCTCAAAAGTGTCCCACAAGTCTTTGCATCAGAAGGATAGTCCTAGTCAGATGTTGTAGGATGCATCACGCTGTTCAGTCAACTGCCTCATCCCAGTAAGGCTCTTTTACTGGTGCTTCATGTGATTCAGGTGATTCCCTGGAGACTCCCCCTGTCTAGCTGTTTTCTGTGCTTTGAGCCAGTGCTGTTTGCAGCAGCTTTCCTGCTTCTGGGATGAGTTTTCTTTCTTTTCTATTCCATCTTGAGAGAAAGGAGTATTACAAAAGAAGAACAGCATTTTACTTCGGGCTAAATATTGAACTATGGGCTTTTTAGTAATCATAGAATCATCTTATTGAGACTTGGGATTTACCACAGGTAGTCATACTACTCTTGCAGAAAAAGGGCATTATTTATTTTTTCTTATCATGTGATGTGCTGAAATTATAAAACATTCCTTTGAGTAGAATAGCGGGAGAACATGGCACTTCCCTGTGCATTTCTACTGCTTGTAACAAGTGATCTTTTTATCTGTGCCATAGCTTTGTCTGAAAGTAGATTATATATTTTACTTAAGTTGTGTATTGAAGTGATATACATAAGGTGGTACATGATCAGGGACCTAGAGGACCTAGGAACTTGAAAATTATGGTTGAAATGTATGCCATAGACAGTTTCTCACAACTTCCTACTGGTATGCTTCAAATTTGAGTTTTGGACAGAACAAATTAAACCTAGAAAAGAAAATAAAATAGGCAATCTGTTGGAAGGCTGCCATCTTTGATGCAGATGCGTAGTTTTAGGGAACTAATCTGAGATTGTGCTTCCCCAAGTCAGCATCAGGAGGAAAAATTACAGTGAAGCAGAAAATCAATGGTGTTGCTGTTTTTAAAGGATAATTTTTGAGTGGTGTTTTTTAGAAAAAAACATGTTAATTTAAATTGTCATCTCATGTTCTTCATTTGTTGTAATGGAATCCTTCATAATGTTAATTAGTGAATCAAGTAAATTGAATAATAATATAATTATTGTTAAATGAGTGATTTTTAGAGAACCAGTGAAAATATTGATGCCTTCTGATACTATTGTATACTTCCAAAGAAGACTAAATATTTTAAGCAGAGAATGCTATTCAGTCTGTAAGGACAAATCACACAGTGAAAGTTCATTGCCAAAGACACCTGATATGCCAGTTATAGGTGAAGGGCTGCATGCCCTCAGAGCTGAAAAGAAATCCAGCACGTATGCTGCTCAGCCTAATTATAACCTTACAGATGGCCATTACGTAAGGAATGCCTCCAAATCGATATCATCCATGCAGAGAGACTTCTAAGTATACCTGATCCTGAAAGAGCAGCAGCTCACTGTTTCTCTCCAGGAATGTAGCTCTTGAAGCAGCAAGGTGCTCCTTCCCTTCCAAGTTACCTTCTCTCTCATACCAACTTGGTATTTACCGTTGATTTTCTCTACTTGATCACCATGCTACCCTCCTTAATATGTTTTTCTTTTTACTGTATGCATGCATTAGGCTGAACTGCATATTAGATGGAGACAGCTACAGTTTATTAAAAATTAATGATATATGCCCTGCTTCGGCTGTTTTCATTAGAAGTAAGAATAAGGTGATGCAGGGACTGAATTTAGCTCAAAGGGAGTAAATGTAGCTATCAAGGGAATAACATAGAAAAGCCATAATTGCCCAAGCCAAATTTGTCTTCAACTGCCTGCAAGAACTGACACTGAATTTCCAATAACAGCAATAATTGGGATCAGTGTGTTAGCACAGTATCTGCAAGTACAAGCTCTAGTGATATGGAAGAAAAGTACTTCCTAATTGTTCATATGATCAATACAACAGCGGTTGAAATTGGGGAAAAAAATACGAAGAATAAGTGAAGTTTAGTACTAATACAGGATTAAACATTAAATATATATATCCTGTTTTCATACTGAGTGAAAATCCCTCCCCATCCCTAGGTAAAGAGCTCATGACCTTTCCTGCTTGCCATGGACAGTGCCTAACGAAGAGGCATGTCATTGTATCAGTGGTCCATGTAGTCCACATTCTTAACTGAACATGAATTTCTGTGTTTAGCTGTGTCAAAATTCTGTTACCATCTACTTTTAAAATAAAAAAAAAATGCATGCTAGTTTGATCTCCGAATCCAGGTGCAGTCTTCCACCAGCATCTCCACAGTTTTGGGATACGTGTATGTTTTCCTGCAGGTGGCTGGGTAAGAATAATTAAGGATCTGAACACAAGGGGTTTGAAATGCACATCTATTTTGCTGCATGTACATTAATCATTAGCCAGATTAATGTTATTAACTAGGGTGCTAGATACTTAGTGTCATTGCCAAGGAAGGCCATTGCTAGTCTGTTCTATATTTCTGGCTGTAGATCTTTCATAACATACATTTTTTAATAGCATAATGCTCTTTCTGAGGATAATGTGCAACTTTTGGATAGGAGTAGCAGTGTTTTGACAGTCCCGTGCCCCAGTGTTTGAAAATAATAGCTGCCCTGCTAGGCTGCTAAATGTAGGCTCATTTAGGTATTATAAATGTGGTATATAGACTGTGTTGGAAAGATTTAGGTATGAGATGGGTTGCAACAGCATAAATAAAGTCTCTGTAATTGTTCAGATGCGTGATCTTAGCTGGTTCTAATTAGTGGTGACAACTTACTGTGCAAATTGAAGAGAACTCACTCTTTTCAGGTGCCACTACTTTTAAGCACTCATTTATCCCCAAATTGGAAACTTACTTTAAAAATTAATTTTTTGGCATTTAGATACTAAACTTTGTCATTGGTATAATATGGTTTTTGTGTTTGTATTTAATGACATGTTACATGACATGATTACGTGTTTCTTTAAAGGTTCAAATCTGTACGTAAGTTGCCCAGAATGTCTGGAGCTTGCCTACATTAAATAGTGTGGTTAGAGTGGTTGACTAGTTGATTTGGTTTGTTCTACAATACAGCATGGAACAGATGTTAGTTTATTACCAGCTTTCTGTGGGATTACAATATTAAGGATGAGAAGAAAAATCTAGAATTTGCAGACTGCTTAATTATGCAGAACAGCATGATCTATGAAGTTGCTGTCTGGTGCGGCTGTGTTGGGATGTATTGCAAATGTTAAAAATACTCTGTGTTTTTAAGAGAGTGCCTGACATAACTGCTTCTACACATTTAGATGCACTAGTAGTTATGTCAGAAAATGTAAGTGTTTTAGCCTTTGGACTACAGTCCCTGAGCTCAGGAATAGTCTCAGAGTGAGGAATTTTTATATGGAACTGTGTGCCAATAGTCTTGTGCTTCTATACTATACGTAGGAAAAGAGAATACGTAGAAGGAATGGCAGTCGACAAGGTGGTTTCTGAGCTTCATATAGGGGTAAAGCACATGCCTGTAGAAAAGAGGCCTGCTGCGATTTTCTGGCCTTCAGCAACAGTAGCATTTGGTACAACCATACAAAAATGCCTCTCACTGCTCTTGTGTTTCTTGCTTGCATAATTGCTGGTAAAAACCATTTAGAATATTGTTCACTTGATGACAAGGACTTCCAGTTTGCAGCTTTGCTTTTTCATGTCCACTTCTAGTGTGCCTGTGTTGTCTATAGCTTTAGAGTTTTTCCCCTTCCCTTTTCTTTCATCCCCGATTCATGTCTACAGAGCACTGTCATTGCATCTCAGCCTTCATTTTTCCAGGCTAATTAAACCAGGCTCTGTTAGAATGCTCTTCATGCTATTCTCTTCTTGCTTTCCTGAGTATTCTCATAGCTTTTCTCTGCATATACTTGAGCTTAAGTCATGTTGGTTTTTTTTAAGATAGGTGGCTGGAAATGTTTGCAGAGTTCCAGTTGTGATCTTACCAGTGCCTTTTAAAATGGCTTTAATATGTCACCATCTGTACTGAAAATTCCTCCCTTGATACAGCCAGATTGCAATTGCCTTTTTCACAGCTGTATCTCTCTGACAGTTTGTATTCATCCTGATTGGTTAATACATCAAAGTCATTCTCCCCCTCTGTTATTTCCAGCTGACAGTCCTCGAGCTTACGGTTTAAATTTTTTCTGTTCCCAGAGAGCGTGACCTTGACTTTGTTCTACTGCATTTTGTGTTACTATCACTTTGGTCCTCGAAGGCTATTCAGTTCTTGCAATGTGATGTTCTGATCTGATCTTCCTCTGTATTGATAGTAGTTCCTTTTTTTTTTTTTTTTTTTTTTTTTTTAAATTGGCATCAAGTGTCTTTATTGTGATCCACTCTTTTTGTTCATTTTTTCCTATAAGTTCAGTTCCCAGAGGGGTTTGTAAGGAACTCCACACTTAATCTCACTCTAGTCCTATAGGTTCTTCCACACTGTAGCCTCACTTTTTCTTAGTAAAGCCCTTGCTGTTATACATTAAATTTTCTTTTCTGTCTTAATTACAAGTGTCCATACAGTTTGATATTTTAGGACTATTTGAAGTACCTATTTTTGAGACATTCATTTCAGGGATCTAAAATTTTAGTTACCTCCACAGTATTGGAGGTTGGCCTGCACTATCTGCTTCTGGATGTGACAATATCTAAATCCATCCCTATTGTTCTGGGTGAGAATCTAAACCATTAAAATACAACATGACTTGATAAAAATGCCAAACGAAGAAAATGAGGTTCTTCAGTGGCAGAAGAGCCATTAGTGATTCTTAGCAGTCTTTCTGAATTTCTTATGAAGTTTTCTGAATGTAAAATACACTTATTTATATGTTTGTCTAGGCCTTTTTGTAAGGCCTTTATTTATAAGACTTTCTAGGTCTACTTTTAAAAAATGTATAGGACAAGTAATTTGGAACCTTGGTGGCACTTCATCTTTGGATTCTAAAAATTAATGTGTAGACTCAGAACTACGTTCTGAGCATTCTGCTTGATGCTTGCTGCATACCATAAGAAAGAGGCAGAGGATTGTATACAAGTTTTTGTGAGATGCTAAGTTTTTCTCTTTATGATGAAGAAGAATTTCAAAGATAGTACAAAAATTCCAGTTATATTCCTTTAACAGGCCAGCCACGGGATTACAGAACATCTTAATGAAATACAGTATTTAAAAGGTCTATAGTGCCAGAAAAGGTCTATAGTGATGTGTGCCTTCCTTAACCAACATGATTGTTAGACATAAATCCTACCTGTGTCAATCTTGCTAGCCTTCATGTTGATAGTACCTGACTGTCTCCTTTGTATTTAAAAATAGAAATTACAATCTGTCTCCCTCTGCCTTTTTAGTTTGATTAGTTCATAGTTGAAAGTGTGAGACACTTGAGGGAAAAGCTAAATTGAAGGGTTGAGGCTCCCGTTCTGAATGTGGTTGAGATCCATTGTTCTTCTTCCAGGAGTGATCACGGTTGTTTTTTGTCGAAGTCACATGAAAGTCTTCATTTCAGTGCTTTTTATTGTTTTTATTGTTTGCTCTTGTGGTGACAGAGCAGTGAGCAGCAAGGATGGAAATGAGCCCGCCAGCTGCTGGTGCCATATGAAATGCTGGTTACTGGGAGATGCTTAGGGTTGTGCTCAGAACGTAGCAAAATGTACACCAGAGCAATGAGTGGTGACCTTCCTGCCATTTAGGCTTTCTAGGCTCAATTATATGTAAACTGGATTTTTGTTGATGTGCTCGTATTTGTTTTTCACCTTAATGATTTAAATGATTCAAGGTGGAGGTCAGGCATATGTGATACAGTATGTTTTTGCTCTATCATGGGTCATGATAGAGGGAAAGGCTGCTGGCTATAGATGGCTGTG
Organism: Hemiprocne comata; assembly: GCA_020745705.1. Taxonomy (NCBI): domain Eukaryota; kingdom Metazoa; phylum Chordata; class Aves; order Apodiformes; family Apodidae; genus Hemiprocne; species Hemiprocne comata. The sequence goes on along the minus strand of CM036616.1, from coordinate 66,456,794 downwards.
AGTGATTTTCACTCATTTCTATTGTAGTGTTTAGTGGCACTGACACTGTTGGCAGTGTTGAATGCTGAGCAGCAGTGAAGAACACTTTCTTTGCTTTGGAGAATGTAGATGCTTCTACGAATCAGCCAATTCAGTGATTATTCAACAGAAATTGGTGGGATAGGGGTTATGCAAAGTTAAAAGACTCAGGTTTTGTTAGGACTGAATATTAGTTAAGGAGAAAAGAAGCTTGACATCTTTGAGGCATGGAAATACCTCTTCCTTCCATATACTATGTTGATCCTATCCAAAGAAAACAGAGTGTGTGCTTTGTCAGTTCTCATGATTCCTTAGTCTTCTTTTTTAACACTGGTAATAACACTTCTAATTAGTCTCTGTCTGGCTCTGTCAACCTTATTGTAATTTCTCAGCTTCATATAATTAATGTTTTTTAAGATACCATATACATTTCTAGAAAGATGTTAGCAACAAGAGGGGTACAGAGAATCTCCATTCTTTATTGGATGCAGGGAGTAAACATAGTGACAAAGGATAAGGAAAAGGCTGAGGTACTTAAAGCCTTCCTGCCTCAGATTTTAGTAGTGAGACCATTTTTTCTCCAGGTACTGAGACCCCTGAGCTGGAAAACAGGGATGGGGAGCAGAATGGAGCCCACATAATCCAAGTAGAAATGGTTAGTAACCTGCTGCACCACAAGCCCACTTCTCAAGCCTGTCAAGGTCCCTCTGGATGGCATCCCTTCCCTCCAGCATGTTGACTCCACCACACAGTTTGGTGTCATCAGCAAACTCGCTGAGGGTGCACTCGATTCCACTGTCCATGTTGCTGACAAAGATGTTAAATAACACTGTTCCAAGTACCCACCCTTGAGGAACACCACTCATCACATGTCTCCACTTGGACACCGAGCCATTGATCACAACTCTTTGGGTGCGGCCAGTCAGCCAGTTCCTTATCCAATGAGCGGTCCATTCATCAAATCTGTATTGTTCCAGTTTTGAGACCAGACTGTCGTGCGGAACAATGTGGAAGGCTTTGGACAGGTCCAGGTAGATGATGTCTGTTGCTCTGCCATTTTCCACCAAGGCTGTGACCCTATCGTAAAAGCCCACCAAATTAGTCAGGCAGGACTTGCCTTTAGTGAAGCCATGTTGGGTGTCACCAGTCACCCCTTTGATGTTCTTGTGTCTTAGCAGCATCTTCAGGAGGATCTTTTCCAAGATCTTGCCAGGCACAGAGGTGAGACTGACTGGCCTGTAGTTCTCTGGGTCTTCTTTTTTTCTCTTATTGAAAATAGGGGCTATGTTTCCCCGTTTCCACTCAGCAGGAGCTTCACCAGACTGCCATGATGGACAGTGGCTTTGCAACTTCATCCACCAGTTCTTTCAGGAGCTGCAGGTGAATCCCATCAGGTCCCATGGACTTGTTCACCTTTAGGTTCTTTAGGTGGTCTCAAAACTCCTCTTCATCTACAGTGGGCGGATCCTCCTTTTTCCTGTCCCTGTCTTTGGTTTCTATAACATGGGGGGCATGACTGGATTCCTTGCTGGTGAAGACTGAGGTGAAGTAGTCATTGAGTACCTCAGCCTTCTCTACATCTTGGATGACCAGCTCTCCTATTTCCTTCTGGAGTGGGCCCGCATTTTCCCTAGTCTTCCTATTATCATTAACGTACCTATAGAAACTTTTTGTATTGCCCTTAACTTCCCTTTCTCTCTGTGCTTTTGCTTTCCTAACCTGATCTCTTGCTTCTCTAACAACCTCTCTGTACTTCTCCCAGGGTACCTGGCCTTCCTTCCACCCTCAGTAAATTTTGTTTTTACACCTAAGAGTGTCCAGGAGTTCCTTGCTCATCCACGCAGGCCTCCTGGCACTCCTGCCTGCCTTCTTTGTAGGGACACATTGGTCCTGGGCACGCAGGAAGTGTTCCTTGAATATGGACCAGCTTTCCTGGGCTCCCTTCCCATCCAGGGCTTTGTCCCATTCTACCCTACCAAGCAGATCCTTGAAGAGATCAAAGTATGCCCTTTTAAAATCAAGTGTGCTCAGCTTACTTCGCACTTTTCTCGCTGCCCTAAGGATCTTGAATTCTACAGTTTCATGGTCACTGCAGTCTAGTCTCCCAGTGAGTTTCACATCACTCACCAGCCCATCTCTGTTGGTGAGAACAAGGTCCAGCAAAGCTCCTTTTCTGCTTGGTTCCTACCATTTGGATGAGGAAGTTGTCATCAATGCGCTCGAGGAACTTCCTGGAATGCTGGTGCTTTGCTTTGTTGTCCCTCCAGCAGATGTCGGGATGATTAAAGTCCCACATGAGGACCATGGCTTGCAAGTACGAAGCAGCTCCTATCTGCCTAAAGAGGGCCTCATCCACTTGGTCATCCTGGTTGGGTGGCCTGTAGCAGATCCCCACTATGAGTCTCCTGTCCCTGTCTTCCCTTTAATCCTGACCCAGAGGGTTTCTGTCATCTCCTCATCCATCCCCAGGTGGAGCTCCATGGACCCCAGCTCGTCATTGATGTAGAAGGCAACACCCCCTCCTGCCCTTCCTGTCCTTCCTAAACGGTTTATACTCAGCCATCCCCACGCTCCAGTCATAGGAGCCATCTCACCATGTCTCAAGTGATCCCAATAACATCATAGCCCTGCAGGCATGCCAACTACCTGAAAGGAGGTTGTAGCAAGGGGGAGGGGGTGTGTGTCAGTCTCTTTGCCCAAGTTACAAGTGATAGAATGAGAGGAAATGCCCTCAGGTTGTGCTAGGGGACTTTTAGATCAGATATTAGGAAAATTCTGCTTACTGAAAAGCTTGTCAAGCACTGGAACAGGCTGCCTAGGGAAGTGGTTGAGTCACCATTCCTGGACATATTTGAAAGATGTGTACATATTTGAAAGATGTGTACATATGGTACTCAGGGACATGGTTTTGTAGTGGATTTGGCAGTGTGCTAGGTTAATGGCTGGACTTGATGATCTTAAAGGTATTTTCCAACCAAAATGATTCTATCATTTCTTCTTTTTTTTTTTTTTTTTTTTGTGGGGGAAGAGTGCTGTGATTTAACATGGTAATATTAGTAACAGTGTATGATCAAAGAGGAGAAACAGATAAACTGTTGATAAACTTACACATAAACCTAATTTATATTTTTAATTCTTCATATCGCAAAAAAATAATGTGGGGTTTTGTTTCTTTTAGTTACTAGAGCTGTTTTAAAAGATGTATATTCACTTTGATACCATCAGAGGGGTGCAAATACAATATGGTGAGCTTAAGGTCTTTGCAGAGAAGACAGTTTATAAGCAAGACAGTTCTAAGAGAGAAACAGTAAAAAAATGTGTATCTGTCACTCCAAGCTATTTATGTAATTACAAACTATGTATGTTCCTTCCTTCCCTCAAGGAAATGTGCTGTTTTCTTGTAGCATCAGACCGTCTTTAAGTAGCTGTGTATCCCTGCACCTCTATATTGCTCTATATTGAGAATTCTACTCAGCTGGGGCAGTCTATGATCCTTCAGTGCTGCGCTAGGCAATTACGAAATGCAGTCCAAAGAGGGAAAAGATAGAAAAGGAGAACTTGTACATTTTCTCATGGGAGGTGGGGCCCAGAGCACAATGGGGAAAGCATTACAGTGATACCAAACAAACTCCAGGGGAATTCAAGCTCAATTTAACCTCCAGTAGCAGCGCTTCTTTTGTGGAAATACTCCCAAATGCAGCAGGGAGTGAGCCTGGCCAACCATATCTTCAGACGAGTTTGTTTTAGCCACTGGAGTTGCATGTTAATAGATTAATTTGGAAATCTACTCAACCTGAAATTTCATTTAATTGAAAGAATGGAGAACTATAATATGACTTAGGCTGAAAATAGTTTGTTTTATAAACTTTTGAAGATGTCTAATAACCCTCTCAAAATGGTGTATCTCAGTCTTGTATGTCTAGTTTTCAGACTGCCATAGATATTTAGGTAATCGTGCTACTGCATTACATAAATTGCCCCTGTTGTCAGAAGCATGAGATAAGAAAAGAATTATTGAAGCCATATTATCGGTGAGTTGTCTCTGTCTTTTATAGGCATAGAGAGCATTTTTTTTAGTATTGCAGAAGCACTGGAAGTTGATGCGCGAATTTATAAATATGGAGATCTTTCTTGTTTCTTCGGTTTTTTGGGGGATTTTTTAAAGCTGCAAAATATGATGTTCTGTCTCTTTTTTTTTTTTCACCTGAAAAAAAACAGTGATTACATTAGACTTAATCACCCAAAGACCTTACATTATTTTTAAGGTTTTGTTTTGTTGTGTTGTGCTTGAAGGTGATTACTTTTTATTATTATTATTTACATATGCTTGACCAATGAGAACTTAGTTCATCCCATTTGATAGTTACCACTGTTTACATTGAAACCAGAAGTGTATATCTGTATATATATATATGGTGGGCTTTTATGATAGGTTCACAGCCTTGGTGGACAAAGGCAGGGCAACAGATCTCACCTACCTAGATCTGTCCAAAGCTTTCCACACTGTCCCACATGACATTCTGGTCTCAAAACTGGAACAATACAGATTTGATGAATGGACCGCTCATTGGATAAGGAACTGGCTGACTGGCCGCACCCAAAGAGTTGTGATCAATGGCTCGGTGTCCAAGTGGAGACATGTGATGAGTGGTGTTCCTCAAGGGTGGGTACTTGGAACAGTGTTACTTAACATCCTTGTCAGCAACATGGACAGTGGAATCGAGTGCACCCTCAGCGAGTTTGCTGATGACACCAAACTGTGTGGTGGAGTCAACACGCTGGAGGGAAGGGATGCCATCCAGAGGGACCTTGACAGGCTTGAGAAGTGGGCTCGTGCAAACTGCATGAAGTTCAACCGGGGCAAGTGCAAGGTCCTGCACCTGGGTCCAGGCAATCCCATGCACGAATACAGCTTGGGAGGAGTAAGGATTGAGGACAGCCAAGAGGAGAAGAACTTGGGAGTAGTGGTGGAAGGACTCGGTGGAAGTGGTGGACCAGAAGTTTAACATGAGCCATCAATGTGCACTTGCAGCCCAGAAAGCCAACCGTATGCTGGGCTGCATCGAAAGAAGCATAGCCAGCTGGTGGAGAGAGGTGATTCTCTCCCTCTACTCTGCTCTGGTGAGACCCCACCTGGAGTACTGTGTCCAATTCTGGAGTTCCCAACATAAGAAGAACATAGAAGTCCTCGAGTGTGTCCAGAGGAGAGCCATGAAGATGATCAGAGGACTGGAGCACCTCCCCTATGAAGATAGGCTGAGGAAGTTGGGGTTGTTTAGCCTAGAGAAGAGGACGCTCTGGGGTGATCTTATAGCAACTTTCCAGTATCTGAAGGGGGCCTACAAGAAAGCTGGGGTAGGGCTTTTTACATGGGAGTGTAGTGAGAGGACAAGGGGCAATGGTTTGAAGCTTAAAGAGGGGAGACTCAGGTTGGATGTTTGGAAGTTCTTTCCTGCGAGGGTGGTGAGACACTGGAACAGGTTGCCCAGGGAGATTGTGGATGCCCCCTCCCTGGAGGTGTTCAAGGCCAGGTTGGATGGGGCCTTGACTAACCTGATCATGGGTGGTGTCCCTGCCCATGCAGGGGGGTTGGAACTAGATGATCTGTAAGGTCCCTTCCAACCCTAGCCATTCTGTGATTCTATGATCCCTTTTTTAATACAGTAGCATTTTGAATCCAGATTAAGTTACCCCTAGAGAATAAAATGAAATTTAGGAGAATCGTGGGTAATGAAGAAAAAGAAAATTGAAGTAAAGGAGCTCAGGAGTAAAGGAGGTGGTTGCGTAGAGGATAAGGCTAGTATATTATGAGTAATAGAATCCAGCTCAATTGGTAGCTTGCAAAATTCAGAGGGTTAGTTTGGACATCTAAGAAATATGAGAGGTATTTTAATTCCCCTGAAAGCTTGAGACTATAGAACACCTGCTAGTGTTACTGTTGTGAGAAATTTAAACTGTTGTAACTCAGAAGAGGAGGTAAATTCTGTTTTTCTGTGAGACGAAAGATTGGTCAGAAAACCTAACTGCTATTATTCTTCGTGTAGCTAGGGCAGATTGACCTATGTTTCTGTCTAATCCTAGACAGGTGCCAGAGCAGAGCATTTAAAATATTGACCATAATAAATATACTCAAAATCCACAAAAAAGTTTGTACAGCATGTACTTACATTTTTATTCCTCGTTTGGCAGCTCCTGGGATCACTGTTTTTATTGGCCTTATTTGCCAGTCATCCTTGTAGTTGATATTTAGTATATTCTTCACATAAATATTGGGTAAAGGAAAATACATTTCAGTGAAATTGTTGAAATACAGCATTTAAATTTAGGGGAGTTAGAAATAAGTTAGAATTGTAGGTTTGTATTTTTTGTAATTAATCTAAGTTTAAAATACTGTAAATCTAATACACAGATAAAAGAAGTCTTCACACACAATGGTTAATAAGAATCAGTCTAACAGCAATGTATTAATTTTTAGAGACATACCTATAGGTATACTTTGTTTATGCATTCTGGGCTGACCATATGGTTCAACTATTTATTAGTACTTGAAATATTTAAACACTTGGTACTTGTAGACGCTGTTAAACATTCCTATGTAAATAGCCTCCTTGTAAATGTAGATGGAAAAAAAAGACTAGTTTCCAAGTTGCTCACTAAATTATTGAAATTAATCTAGTTATATTTTACTTGCTGATCCAGCAATGTACTGCAAAGTATGTGTCATGACTACTGTCTGCCATTCAGTTGCTACTGCTAGCAGTGATGTAATTTCATCTTTCCATCACAGAATCAGATGCAACTACTTACTTTAATTGAGTTCATTGCTTGGTATAGCTGAAAAGAGCTACTAGTTTGATTGCAGGGAAGTACCTACTTTTTAAGGTTTTATTTTAATTCCCTAATTTGAAAGTTCCTATGTTAGCTGCATGAGGCCTGATTTATCCTGAGTCAAATTACAGTGGTGTGGTATGTTTTTTCATGCAGCAATTAAAAGCTGATGTCTTCTTACCCGTGATTTGCAAAAGCTAGAGAATTGCTTCTCCAGTCTTATTTTTTCCTTGCTATTGTCTTTTATCAAAGTATTCCTTTAAAAAAATCTACCTGAAAGATTTGCTTTAAACCTTCAAGACTTTAGAAACTACTTCCAAATTTTAGAAGTCTCTCTGTTATTCATGTATAAGACAGATATCTTTATGCATTGCCTGTTTGTAACATTAAAAGAGGAACAGGGTTTTTTACAGTCAAAACAGTATCTGTGTTCAAGAATAACAGACTGGTTATCAACAGAAGATGTGACTAACCTAAAGGTGAAAGAGACTTATCACTTTAAATGAGTGAGTATAAACTAGTTTGTCTTGTGTTTTGTGGCCTCATCTGTCACATTTTTTTCAGTATTATATATAATTATTACAGCACGTTAGCAAATACTTCAATATCCTCATTAGTGATTTTTATAGGCTTTCCTGCCGCCATCGGTTTTTCAGTTCAGAAAAACAGACTTTTTGTTTTGCTGCATTGGATTTCTTTACTTCCTTCCCCTCACCCTCAGTAAAAATACAGAAGCAGTAAAAGTCTTTATAATCTAGATTTATCATTATTTGCAAACCAATAGGAACCAAATATTATGGTGAGGCAAAGTCATTTACGAAACTCAATCTTCTCTCTCGCCATGCTAAATTTGATCTTTTAAAAATGTCAGCAAGACAAAGGAGAAGGTAAAATGCCACATGCAAGACGCACATACATGAGAAACTGCTATAGGTAACAGTGACTGCAGCTTTTTAACTGTAGATGCTCAACCTTGAGAGTCAGTGCACTTGTTTGAAGTGCTGCTGTTTTAAGAAGGAAGATTCAGCTGTCATTTCAATGAATATCTAATTGTGGATTGATGAGGGAGCAGTCTGTAGAAACGATGCATATTTAATAAATGATCCTGAATTAATTACTCATACAGCTTTATTGAGCTTAAGGCTACAGATTCAAACACAGAAGTTAGAGGAGGTGTCTGCTTATTACTATCATCATCCTACATTTTTTGACTACAGGACAATGTGACAGTTTTTCATAGCATTTCTTCCTTTTGTTGTAGAAGCTGTATAATGATTGAGGCAAAATGTAGTAGGAGGAGAAATTTCTTTGTCTCATGACAAAGAAATTGGGACGTTCCATGAGAATTCTTGGAAAAAGCTAAATAATTTTTGCCAAAATTATTAAGTAAACTTACGAATTTCAGACCCTGGGTATAGGAGAGGAAGGCTGGAGGAGGGAAGATTCTCCACTAGTCAATGAAGAGTGGGTCAGAGATCAGTTATACAAACTGAATGTACACAAGTCCATGGGCCTTGATGGGATGCACCCACAAGTGTTGGCAGAGCTGGCTGATGTTACTGCCCTGTCACTCTTCATTATTTTTGAAAGATCATGGCAAACAGGGGAGGTGCCTGAGGACTGGAGGAAAGCCAATGTCACTCTAGTCTTCAAAAAAATGCAAGAAGGAAGATCCAGGAAATTACAGACCAGTCAGCCTCACCTCCATTCCTGGAAAAATAATGGAGCAGCTCATTCTGGAGGTCATCTCGAAGCACATGGAAGAGAAGAAGGTTATCAGGAGTAGTCAGCATGGATTTACCAAGGGGAAATAATGCTTGACTAATCTGATAGCCTTCTACAATGTTGTGACTAAATGGATAGATGCAGGGAGGCCAGTGGGTGTAGTGTGCCTTGACCTTAGCAAGGCTTTTGACACTGTCTCCCATAACATCCTTGTGAGCAAGCTCAGGATATGTGTGATAAAAGAATGGACAGTGAGATGGATTAAGAGCTGACTACACAATAGAGCCCAAAGAGTGGTGATCAATGGTGCAGAGTCCAGCTGGAGACCTGTAAGTAGTGGAGTCCCCCAGGTATCAGTGCTGGGTCCAGTCCTGTTCAACATCTTTATCAATGACCTTGATGATGGGACAGAGTGTCTTCTCAGCAAGTTTGCTGATGACACGAAGCTGGGAGGATTGGCTGATTCACCTGAAGGCTGTGCAGCCATTCAACAAGACTTGGACAGGCTGGAGAGCTGGGAAAGGAGGAATAAAAGGAGGTTCAACAAGAGCAAATGCAGAGTCCTGCACCTGGGAATGGAACAACAAAATGCACCAATACAGGTTAGGAGGTGATCTGCTAGAGAGTAGCTCAGTGGAGAAGGACCTTGGAGTTCTGGTAGACAACAAGTTATCCATGGGACAACAATGTGCTCTCATGGCCAAGAAGGCCAATGGTATCTTGGGGTGCATTAGGAGGAGTATGTGCAGCAGATCGAAGGAGGTTCTCCTCTCGCTCTACTCGGCCCTGGTGAGACCTCACTTGGAGTATTGTGTCCAGTTCTGGGCTCCCCAGTTCAAGAGGAACAAGGATCTACTTGAGAGAGTCCAGTGGAGGCTGCGAGGATGATTAAGGGACTGGAACACCTGCCTTATGAGGGAAGGCTAAGAGACCTGGGGCTCTTCAGTCTAGGGAGGAGAAGACTGAGAGGGGATCTAATTAATATCTATAAATACATGAGGGCTGAGCATCAAGAAGGCAGAGACAACCTCTTTTCACTTGTGCCATGTGATAAGATGAGGGCCAACGGATTCAAACTCGAGCCAGGAAGTTCCACCTCAACATGAGGAAGAACTTCTTTACTGTGAGGGTTACAGAGCACTGGAACAGGCTCCCCAGAGAGGTTGTGGAGTCTCTTTCTCTGGAGACTTTCAAGACCTATCTGGATGCCTTTCTGAGTGATCTGCCCTAGCTTTTGGTCCTGCTCTGGCAGGGGGGTTGAACTCGATCTTCAGAGGTCCTTTCCAACCCCTAACATTCTGTGATTCTGTAAAGGCAAAGTCTGAAGCAGACACCTGCATGTAAAATTTTATTAAAAAAATTATAAAAATAAAATCATGTGCCTTGTGGAAACTGTGATTGATGAAGTGATGCAGAGTTATGTGGAGATGTGAGGTATAGGTAGCTTGAATGTATGGTATATAGTCTTAGAGGAAATTGGTTTATTTCAAAGGTGAGTAGAGCCAAACTAATGTTTTAAAATTTACTAATACCTTGGAACTTTAAGTTCTCTTTTACACCTTTAATCTTGGTTAGAAATAAACTGTGTTACGTGCCATTCTGTTGCTCTCGAGGTTACAGTGTAAAAGTCACTCTGGCCATTTCTGTGTTAGTTATTATCACAAGGACAAAGCTTTCTGGAAGATCTTGTTGGATACTTCTCTAAGAATTACTGTAATTTGGCCAAATTTACAGAGATGAGATGATGTTACTTGTTGGGGACAGTGCATTATCTTCTGGTGAGATTTTGTGCATTGTAGCTAGTGACTAAATTTATGGCACTTCTAATCAGCTCCACAAAAAGTTTCAGAAATATTTACATTCTGTTTTTACCACTTCAAACATGTTAAAAAAAGCAAACCCCAAACCATAAGGCTCCTTGTTTTAAGTTGCAATCATGTTTTATTTTTCTTTTATTTTTAGAATGATGAGATTTTTTTTAAAATATAGTTGGGACAGCTTTAACTGTTTTTTTATATTTATTTTGTTCACCCAGAAAGCGTGGTAAACACTAAAGTATCTGGTTTTATAATATGTCAGTAGAGAAGGGATTTTAGTTTGTGTTGTGATTTGTGACATGGGATTTTAGTGTGGTAGTTGTGGAGTATGCATTTTAAATACAAGTCTCGAATAGATTTGAAGCTGATAGTGATTAAATATTGCCTTCTTAATAGATACATACCTATAAATACAGCTGCCTTTCATTTGTTTATTTCATAACTATTGCATCATTCATTTTAATGATTTTATGGGACAGTAAATAACAAAAAATTTATAGCTGAAGATCTTCCCCTGAAGTTCTCTCTCTGCACATTTTATGGTAATTTAATCTTCATCCTTGTCTTCACTCTTCTTTTTCAAGGAATTTGTTTTGACTACACTATTTGTTACATTGGTTTAGAAAAAGACTAAATTTTAAAAATAGTGGAAGTCTCTCCCTACAGAGTAGAAAACCCAAATAAAGTATAGATAACTTTTATAGTCTCTACATGTGCATTTTCAGCTGCCCTGCCTTTTTTATTTTGGATTTGAGAGTTAAATTGTATGACATTAGTTACCATAATTTTGTAACTAGATTTCACGCATAGAGATGCCCAGAATACAGGCTGGCTAAGCAAATCCAAAATATGTTTATGCTGTCAGAGAAAAAAAAAAAAAAAGGCTTTCTTATATATCTGATTAAACTTGTGGTGCCTGACTGCAGTGGTCTTAATGGTGTAACCATAGAGATCTTACATATCTGGAGGTGCTGTTTGGCTATTTAAATCACATAAAAAAGAATGGGTAAATTATATGGTAAATTAGACTAAAAGTCTCACGATGACAACAGGTATATAATTGAGTATAGAAGGATACATTATAGGAGAGAGAGGAATACATAAGTGGACATTCTTAGGTACCAGAGTACTACAGGAGAGCGAAAAATAGAAGCTGAGTAAATGGAGAGGCAGCTTGGCCACTGTACAGTTTGTATGGTGATTTTGTAGAAATCCAAGATACGTTTTTGGTCTTTTACCTTCTAAATGATGCAGTCGCTTGTTCTTGCAATACCTTTGTTCTGAGTAGATTGGCAAAACATTAAGTTTAGACTTTCTCCATTGCTCCTTTTTAACCCATTCTCTCAAAATAAAGATTTTTCTCTCCCAGAGACTCCTTTGTTTAGGACAAGATTTTGTATATCAGCAAGATACAACACTTCTCGGACAAGAGATACTGAAAACGCAAGGCAGCTTTTCTACTTTCCCTCAGTTACAAGAAGCAAAGCCTTTAGGATTATTATTATTTTTTTCTTTTTTCTATATTAACTTGCGTGGCTTGTTTGCCATGTATGGTAAAAGTCATCTTGAATGTATGCCGACTTCATACTTATTTTACAATCATCTCATGCATTGCACATTTCTGCATTTGCAAAATGGGTTGCATAAGCTTAAATGGTTATTACGGTTTTGAATCGATCTTGATGTTGAAAAAGAGTTTGTGAAGGACTGTTTCTAGTGCTGCTTTTTACTGCATTTTTTGGGAGTGTGAAAGGAATCAGTTGTTTTTTTGGTTGTTTTTTGGTTTTTTTTACAGTACATACTTGTGACTGTATGTTTATTTTTTTCTTTTAGCTATTGGTGATTCATTCTATCAAATGTGGCCTGAAATTATGGTGTATATTAAAATGTATATTAGTTTGTGGAAAAGGAAGAAGCTTGTCATAATGACTCTTGATTCTTCATAGGGCATGTTAATAAATAATTTCTGATTTATTAACAACATCCTTCATATATCCAGGAAAGTCTTGTTTTGTGCTCCTTGATAGCAGAACCAGTCCATTTGAAAAAGGCTTGGAGGGACTGAACTTGTTGAACACTCAGATCAATGTATTTTCAAAAGGTAAATGAGAGAAGCTTAGAGCAGAGAGATTATATACTTCAATCTCCAGAGATCCTTCCATCCTCACCCACTCTGGGACTCTGTGAAGACGTCTTGTATTGCCTGCTTAGATGAAAAAGCATAAGGAGATGAAAATGAGATCCTGCTCAGTATTGCTGGATTTTCATTTATTCTGCATTACTGCAGAAAGTTTTCTGATTATTGTTTCTCTAAATACAGGTATAGGTGGCTGCAGGTATTTTGGGTACAATGGCTAATGGGCTGGCCTGAAGTGCTGGAAAGATCCTACAGGCAATAAGGTAGATACTTTGGGCTGGATGTAAAAATAACCTATGCTATCTGTCCCAGTTCATCTGGAGGCTGAGGCTGGCTGTGGTACCCTACGTTCTCACACTTCTCTTAATGCAAGTAGGAAGGAGTCTATGGTCTCAGTACCTGTGTTCATCCTTTTGAACTTACAGTGTAAGTGACAGGTTGGAAAGCAAAAGCAAATTGATGAAATGATGCATTGTGCTTAAGCCTTCTTCAGGAGATATTTCTTAAATGTCCTTTACAATTTCCCAGTGGCAGAGATTCTTTGTGTTTCTTACATACTTTCTACTGGGGCCAATTATCCATATAACTAGAAATGAAATCTTTCCAGCTATATCGATACTGACACTAAATCTCTCTTACTGCCAAGTGGTCTATTTACTAGCTTTTACCACGTGAAGTGGCCATGGAGTACAGATCTCTTTTATAAGTCTTCTGAATATATCAAGATAAGAGGTATATGCCCTCAATTTTTTAATAAATCACATTATTTGAATGTTACTTCATGATTCTACTTTTGCTTGAAGCCTTTTCAGTTCATCTACATTTGAAGTAAAGTAACTAAAATACTAAAGGAACAGGTGATCCCTCACTTCTACCAAAAAAACCAAAAAAGCTCACAAAAAACCCTCTTCATATCTTGTAAAGAGCACTCCTGTTACTGCACTAGAGAGGGCAGTATAATCCCACTGTCGATTTTTCTTGTGGTCTGCAGTAGGTTCGTAGTTCTTTTGTTTCAGGATTAAATTTCTTCCAGTACTGCAGAAGAAGGCATGGTGGCATGGTTCACTTATTGGTGGTAGTTTTGGTTTTTGTTTCCTCAAACTCTGGAACTATTTTTCATCCTGTAGCAAAGGAAGGGAGACAGAAACTATCTAAGTTTGAAATGTTCGATACCAGAGTTCTGAGACGTTCATCTTTATTTTTCTTCCTGTTACCTCTCTTCTCCATTCCCTCTCACCCCCACCTCCCCAAATCTGTGATACTGAAAAAGAGATTAAAGAACAGCATAAAGAGCTCTGCAGAGGCTGACGGCAGAGGTCACTCTTCTATAGAGAAAAAATTTCTGAGATTCAGGGTTTTTTCCAAGAAGAAAATAAAAGAGTTTCAGGAAAGAGTGCCATAATGCAAATCTTTCCATTGGAAAGTCTCTGAAAAGAACAAAATCCGGCTTAGGAAGATCAGAGAATTCTTCATTCATTTTATGGGAGCAAGGATGGCTCATGGCTTATGGAGGAGCTTTTTTTTTTTTTTTTTTTTTTTTTTTTTTTTTGTCCTAGGAGCATTTGAATCTATTAATTGGAATAGAAATTATTATGCTTATTTCTTATAAGAAATTATTAAAAATAATAAGCAGAGCCAACTCAATGGTTTGCAGAGCATCCAGTACGGATTTTATCTGCTGTGAGTAAATGATCCTTCATGGCAGGAACCTTGGAATAATAAAGTGATAAAACATTTGTGTGCTGTGCAGATACTGCATGAAAGCAGGAAATAGCAGGGAGAGTGGAAATTGGTTGTTTAAGTATTTTGTCTGGATTGTACTTCAAATATGATACAACTCAAAAGTAAAAGTAGTGACACTGATTTGACAGCCCCAGTAAAAGCCATGTGCAGTTGACTTTACTTGTGTGCTTCATTGCATTAACTTTCCAAGTTGCTTCTCCATGGAGGACTGATGTTTATGAAGCAGTGGCTACGAGATGTGTGATTTTTAGCCACTCGCATTTGTATGAAGCAAATGGCTGAGACATGTCAGAGTATTATTCTGTCTGGGCTCTCATCAGAAGCTTCTGATGAAAAACATCCCTTTAGAATCCAGTCCAGATGAATAAGGCACAGCTTTAAGTAGTGGTAGTGGTTAACTTAGTCTGGATGAAAACAAAATGTAATTGTGTTAGGAGTTTTCATTAAACTCACAGTAAGACGGTACACCTCCCTCATATTTAGCTTGTTGCCTTCTGTGTGGCCACCAGCATGGGATTGTGTGAGGATGTAAAATTGCTCATTTTTTACGTGGAAAAGTTCTCTGAATTCACATCTCTTACTGAACACCGAAGTAGCCTTATTTTTGTTTCCTTACAAAGCATTTGAATTTCCTATCCTTTAAAGCTTGTTACCTAGCTATAATCACTTCAGAGACTAGTGTTGAGGAGCGGATATGGAAACAATGGCATTGTTATTCTTATGAGAGTAAAATTGTGTTAAGAATCAACATAATATTTATTGCAAAAATAAATGTTACAGGAAATTCTCCCCCCCCCCCAAGTGCAAAACAGTTTTAAAATAAGTGAATTAGTTAATTAAAAGGCAAAGCAAGCAAACACACTGGCATATGCCTCTAGCACACTTTTAGTTTCAGATGAGTTCTGAAATTCCAGTTTGAATGTAACTTCTTTTCCAGAAAATCTCTAGCTATGCTCGGTTATAACTTGTAATTTATCATTACTAACAGCTGCCAGGATCTGAATTTTCATATGCTCTGAAAGGTGGATTTTAAGTTTTTTGAAGGTTAATAAAAGGTGTTTTGCTCTTTAATCTTCATGGTCTTTCTTTAAAGGCTATGGAAACACTGTAGCCTGAAAGACCATATGGAATGTATTTAAAACAATGGTGAACAGGCTCTTCATTGTAGTACTATTCTGCATTTTTAATTTGCAACATGGAATCTTAGTAGTCTCTCTGAAAGCAATCATCTATTTTAAAAATCAGATCTTTGTCTTTTTAGTCCTTTGCTGTCTTTGGTGATACATTGCTGTTGGACTTGCCATCAGGATGGAGTTAAAAACACTTTCCCTACAAAGTGGAGGAGAAATACTACCTTTATTTCATAAGAATATTTAATGGAGAGTGTTTATAGATCTGTCTTGTTCAGCAGAGTAGGTTAATTTTGAAGCAGGCTGGAATTTTCACTTTTTGGGTAAGCAGTGCTTTTCTCAATATTTCTTTTTTATAAGATTCTTTCAATTCTTCCTGTTTGTTGTCAAAATAATTTGTCTGAAGAACAGTGTTGTCCTTGATTCCTCTCTTCCAACTCGAGTTCATTGTCTGGGCTACTGCTATTCCATTGTAGCTGGAGCTTCCACTGTGCTTTCTGGAATCACGGTGTTCTTGTATGGCGCATTTGCGCACAGCCTCTTGCCTCAGGAGGGGCTGTCTCACGCGGTGCAGTTGGTTGCAGGCAGTGGAGTTGCCATGACCTTGCTGTGTGTTGTGCCAAGGCCAGCCAGCTGAATGCTGACACTGCCTGGTGAGTTGGCTTTTACTGGCAAGCAGGAATATTTTCTCTCACCTACTGGAGTTGCTGTCACAGAATCACAGAATCACCAAGGCTGGAAAATACCTTTAAGATCATCAAGTCCAGCCTATGACCAACACCACCACATCAGCTAGACCATGGCACTAAGTGCCACATCCAGCCTTGCCTTGAACACATCCAGGGACGGTGCCTCCACCACTTCTATGGGAAGTCCCATTTCAATGTCACAGTCCCTTGCATTGCTTCCAGTCATCATAGGTTAAATACTACTAATAAAAACATGCGAAGTAGAAAAGCTGGATGTGTTCCAGGCATTTACTACTAACTGTGTTGCCAAGATTTTTTCACCTTTCAAAAAAATGTTGAAACAAGCTGTTTTTTAGAAGTTGCTGAGTATTACCAGTTCAGAACATGTATGGTGGTCTCAGTAGTGGAATGATTCAGGTGACAACTCAAGCTCCTGGTTTATGGAAATTATTTGTGTTACCAGCTACTGTGTCCACAACTGTGAGAAAAAGAGTGATACTTTTGTTACAGAGCAAGGAAATTTACAAAGGAATCGGAGAGACAGGAATGCCTAAGAAGTTCCACAGGTCATTACACAAATTTTGGCCTTGAAAGTTTGTATTTCCTCACAGAAACTGACAGCAATGAGATTACATATGGATTTCTATTATGACAGCTGCTGTGCTTGTGGTTTCATTTTGTGAAGCCTTGCCATTTTGAACAATACCTTATTTTTCAGTTCTCAAAGTTTTACTCAACAGTGGATATTTAAGGAGTTGTTCAGCTTTTTGTATGAGCTATGCCATTCTCAGGAGAGATGACTTGGCTGGTATATCAACACCGTATGTATTACTCCTGCTGATTCATTAGATCTAAAATAGTTCAGATGGTGGAGTAACACTTCTCATTGTTAATGGGTGTATGTTTTGGAACCTAGTCCAAAAGGGAATGATCTGGAAAATGTTATATGTATTTTGGGGATTGCTTAGTAGAGTCCTCTAACCTTTCTGCATTTTAAACAGCAAGACACTTTGGTAATGAACTTTAAAAAGTCAGATTTTTCCCTTGTCTTGGGTTATTCACTACCTGTTATTTTTTTAACGTTATTCTGGTTTAGTAATAAGATTCAATGACTGCTAAGTAATATATTGAAATAAATCGTTTTCATTTTGGGGACTAGTGGCATAGCATTTACTTGTTTTCATAGCAGAGTAATAAACCTTAGAAACTAAGGCTGTGGTACTTAAGTGTATGTACTGCAGCAGCTTTTATCCCTATATATTTGATTATTTATGCTAATTACGTAATACACTTTGGCATATTGAAAATGAAGTGTCACCTAAAGGAGAAAATTAATAGCTGTAGAAAGGAATTGTAGGGCATCTCCTAGCTGGGTGATAGTTAGATTCATCTTTAGTCTAGTTAGGTGGTCTACCCTTGCTGTTGCTACTAGATGTTTGAGCAGAATCTATACTTAGAAGATAATGAACCTTCTAGTATTTCATCTCTTTTCAAAGTTTACCCTCTTTTTTTTTTTTGTCTGTGTGTAAGAGTTATCTTCCGTCCTACCAGTTTTTTATGACACTTCCTCTGACATTTAAAGGTATACTCTGACTAAGTATACTCTAATTGTCACTATATTGCAATCATCATGTAAACAGAGTTGGTTTTCCATTCCCTGAAATTCTTATCATCCATTTCCTGTTCTTGTGCCAACTTGAATCATGTTTCTTGCAAATGGATTGCCAGATTTGCATGTAGCAGTTCTGATGAGGTCTTACTGGTACCCAGTACTGTGGTTTACAAAGTGTTCCAGCAATTCAACAGCTGGGTTCCTGCTTTTGCCTGATGAGTCCTTTTCTCTAAAGTAGCAAAACTTGCATCATCTATGTAGTCAGTTTTTGTCTTCTCATCCCCTAGCAATTGAAACCTATTATTTGTTTTCTTCTAAGTTTGGAAAAGAGAGCATAGAGATCAAAGATAATTCATTTCCTGTGTATTTTGAGTGCACAGCCAAATAATCCCTGTAAATCCTCAACTAAATGAAAAGCTGCAGAATGACCTCGCATAGTATCTGACAGAAAGAGTCCATATAAAAAAGAGAAGTCATAAATGCCTCAGTCTTACCTGGACCAAACAAGTGTGTGTGCACAGGCACACAATCCATTAAAACCCATACTTAATTATTACCAGTTTATTATTTTTTCAAGTGATCGTTTCTCCTCTTCTTCAAGAAAATAACTTGTTCACTCAAGAGTATGAAAAATCTATTTTCCTCCTTTGATTGCCGTACAGATTCTCAAATATTTTGGTTTATTTTCCTGAGCTGTCCTTAAAGAAATGTCAAGTTCTTGCCATTCAAGTCCTGAACTTTTCAGTAAAGTTTAATTGTTTTTTATCTTATATATTTCTGTGTGGGAGCTCTAGTATAACAGATGATTTACATGTGTAAAACCTGTTTTTGGTTTTGTGTTGGTTTCTGTTTTGTGTGTGTGGTGGGGTTTTTTTTGTGTGTTTGGGGTTTTTTTTTTTTTTTTTTTTTTTTTTAAATTTTTTTGTTTGGTTTGATTTTTTGGTACTCTTGTTGATACTTAGGATGGTGAAATTACCTATATACCTGAAAGGTAAGAGAAGCTTGGTTTTAAATGCATAAGTTTTAAAGGAGTTCAGGGTCAGACAAATTGTTTGTGTAAACAAATGACAATATTAAACAGATACATACTTTGATAAAAATAGTTCACTAGCTGGTGTGTTAGAAATGGTGGGTAATTAAATGCTGTAGTTAAAATACAATAGTGTTGCTGCAATGGAAACAGCACATGTTGAGTCCTTGCACATTCTGGCGTTTTTCAAGAAAATATTCTGAAAGTATATTTGCTGTATTTCTAAAAAAATTGTGTTTGAGTTACATTTCTCTTGACAAATTTCCAGTTGTGTGTGAGACTGCATTGACTCACCAGCCCTACAGAAACACTGTTGTCCTCCATCTTGAAACTTCTGAATGAATGAACAATATAGGTGACTTTTTTGTTTGGGGTCTTTTTTCATCTTTTATTCCAATAAATAGATCAGCTTGTAAAATCCACATTAAATGTATTGGAAAGGCAGTCTAATTAAAGAAGTTAAACTATTTACTGAGATGTGATTGAAGCTGTTTCCTTGAAGAATAGACAAAAGAAGTTATTTTTGGTCTTTGGAAAACAAGCATTGCGTAAGGCTGGCAATTTTACAGAAATGAAGATAGTGAACAGTAGTATTACAATAATTCCTCTTACATGATAAGCGTTAAGACATGTTAGTTCACATGTCTATCATGGATATTGTAATTTTTAGGGAATGTTTAAGCATAAATGTAAAATCAGTGGTTGAGATTTGCTGTGGCAATAATAGTATCGCAAGATCTGTGACTTCCTGTCTCACTGTGAGGAAAGTGGGCCACAAGTATAGCCCAGTTTCTGAATTATTTTAGATTTAAAAACATATACAGTGTCCTCTAAATGGTTTTATTTTTTCTTCTTATAATTCCTTTGTATTGTCTTTATTCTTAGCATTTTGTATATTTAAATTATATTAAAGGTACTAAAAGCTGGATTGTTGAATAACATAAATTTGCCATGCCCTTATGAAGCTCTTATGTTTAGAAATAAAGCCTTTCTTTACCATCCATTCAAATCAAGGTAATTTTTCCCCTTATTTCTAACACTTAAAATGGCTTTCACTCTGCTCTTCGGCATGTTATAGGTTCCATGATTCTCATGAGATATTTTGTTTTATTTAAAACTGAACTGAGGCTAGAAAGCAAAACTGTAATTTAGCTTTATTGTGTAATGTTAAAAAAAGCTGAAGCAGACTGAGTAGATGAAGTACTATTGCTACTTATTCCTGAAAAATATACCTCTTTGCTTCTGAGGAGAAAGGCAAAACTAGTGCAAATGCAAAGAAGTTCACCTGTATGGAAGGAATGGTGTGAACGATTGGTGCGTGGTACCATTTAACTTTTCCCTGGACACTGACTACATTTCTAAGGATGCGTTATGAGAAGGGACTTAAGTACTGTGATAGACAAAAGGAAAATGGAGGACAGCTGACAACTCCCACTAAAAGTGTTCCCTGGCCAAGTGAGAAGTACTTGTTTCTGTTCAGCCTGGATTCCTCTGGAATACCCTTTGCAATTCTACCAAGCAGCTGTAGAGGTGCATGGCTGGTGGCAGCAGACTTTGGCTGCAGTCCTGCTGCCTAGAAAATGTTGGAATTCATGGGATAAAACAGGAGGAGCAGTATTTAATAAAAACAATGCTATTGTTGCCCCAGCAAGCATGAATGTCCCCTTCTGTACATAGTTTTACTCTTCTTTGCCTGCTCAGCAGCTCCCAAACCTCCACTAAGTAAACTGATGCACTGGGATTTTCATCTTTCTCCAAACCACATGGTGCTGTGTGCTGTAGTAATAAAAAAATCAAATCCTTTTGCATTAAGTTGAGTTTTAGACTATGACTATCATAGAGGAATGGAGTTACCAAATGTCCTCAGGATCACAGGAGACTGAGTGATACAGAAATGTAGACAGAACAGGAGGGGTGGCCATAAATATACAACTTATATCTTAGAAAAATGGTATAATGCAAGTAAAAGAGAAGTATGCTGGGAGCAGAAAAAATTCCCCATTTCGATGAAAGAACAAGGGAGTGAAAAAAATAATCAACAATCAATAACAACAACAACAACAAATGTCCTTAATTACATTTTATTGAAGTTTTGCATTTTTATCATGGTGGCTTTTTTGACTTAGAATAAATCTGTGTGAGAGATGAGATTCAGTAGACACCATTATGTGTTATTTTTAATAGAATTGTGCTGCTTGTGCTGACCAAACCAAATACTGCTTTTCCTAATGCCATTTTATAATGATAATTGTAAAAGTTTTCTGGAAACTCTAAAAAATTATAGTTTGGATCCAAGTGCCATATTTTACAGGAATTATTCTCTCTTATAAATCTCATTTGAAAGTTCAAGGATGCCGCATCCTGCTGAGCCACTGTGTGTTTCTATTTTCAGTACTTTGTGTGCTACTTGAGTCATATTGATTTCCAAATAGTATAAAACTGTGCAAAACAGGATGAGTGTAATAGCCTTATACAGTAGCTGAGATTTTTTTCCCCTAATTAAAGTATTTATTAAAATTGAACAGGAATAGCTCAATGTAATAAGAAGCTGTATTTTCTCTGTTTGCAACACAACCTACCATTTGAACTGATATAAATTGTTTCTTTTTATTATTCAACTGTAAGCTTTATCCACTGTGCAAAAAAATAAGGGAGAAACTTCCTTTTAATGTCCTCTCAAAAGCAGGAACATAGAATTTGTGCAGATCAGAAGAGATGAAGTCTAACAGTAAAAAAAATGTTAAAGAAAGAATAATCTTCCTGTGCTATTGTTTGTCTGATCTATTTATCTGTATTTCATTACAATAATTAATTAATGATGAAACAGCAAGTTGCTATAAGTAAGCTACTTTTGATACAGTTTTCCTGAATGTTCAAAAATACTGAACTTGAATAGACTTGTGGTAGTGAAGTAGTGCTAGCAGTTCACATTTACCTTTTTTTTTAGAGTGAGGATGCCTGCAATATTTTTATGTCTAAAGTAAGTTGAGAAATGTAACAACAGTATTTTCTGCTTCTCATAGCTTCTTATATATACAGGTACCACCATACTTCCCCTTTTCTTATGCAAAAAATGGCAGGGTACCTGTTTTGTTCCCCTCTGAAGGTTTTATTTTCTGAGACTTGATGGTTCCACGTAGCTGTTCACTTCCTAAGAGTGATCAACAGTCTGCCAGATTTCCTGCACAGGCATTAACTAGTCTGTTGGATTTATTTTTGGTCCAGTAAGATTTATTTTTGGGCTCTGGAAAGACTTCATTCATTTCTTCCCCTCATACATGCCTGTGCCTTTCTCTGAAGGACACGACAAATGTCAGAGGCTGAAGCAGCACCATCAGTGTGCGCCTCCCTCCTGTAATTCAGAAAACCTCCCTCAGCTGGTTGCACTCTAGCAGGAAGGTTGGACTAGCTGATCTTCAGAGGCCCCTTCCAATCCTGACAACTCTTTGACTCTGTGGTGTGCTTTGTCTGAAAGTGTTCCAGAAATGTCCACTCAGCCTCTGTTTTTTACGTACAGCTTGTAGACTGAGTGGTTAGACAGGCCTTTCAGATGTGCATTGGAAGGAACTGATCGTTAGCAGTTTAGGTCCCACAGACTCATCCTTTATTACTACGAGTGAAATTCTTGGTTTAAAGAAGGAAGGTATCAGCGAGAAGGTTATGTTTGTCAATATATAGGCTTTATTAATCTGGGTGGTGCAGGGTGTGGTTTGGACCTTGTCCAAGCCTTGATAAGGTTACTGGGTAATTTCTGTAGTTCCTTGTGAACTTTAATGGTGGAGACTTACATACAGGCAAACCAGAGTATACCCTCAAGCACGGGTAAATATGAAGCAGTTTTCCCCAAACTGCACAATAAACTTGTAACAGCAGAATATGAGGTCAGAATTTCCCAAAGCGCAAGTCCTGCCTCTGTCCATCTTTCTGTCATACTGCTGGTTCCTGCTCATTCATAACCTGTTAAATGCAGCCTTGTTCTGAACTGGTCTTTCAGGGTTCTTGCATCTACTGCTCTTCAGTTCCCTGTACCTTTAGTAAGCTCTGCCTTTCTGGGAAGGTACCTAAGCAGTGAGAACCAGGCTGTGCTGAGCAACAGAGAAATGGGAAGATGATGTAAGGGCAATGAAAGGAGTAATTAGAGCATTCTGTATTCAGAAGTATCTCCTCAAAGAATCCAAATAAATGGATAGAAGGATTAGGCCTGTGAATTAAGGTGCCTGCCAGGAAATCTGTGGCTTTGAAGACCAAGGAAATAAATGAATAAAAGCTTCACTAACATGGGGTTAAGATTATTCACTGGTGCTCTGTAGTTTTTGAGGATGTAGAGAATAGCTAATACAAAGCCTCTAGAAACCAGAAAGTGCATAATTTAATGTGTTCAACTTCCACTGCAGCATTTTAATTCTGCTTTCATGGAATGATGCCTCGCTGTATCTTCACGTGCTCGTGCACAGCCTCTGCAGGTGCCCCAACAGCTCTGGGCACTGAATATTCAGGCTCTGCAGGGCAAAGCCTTAACACATCCTTTCCCTGTCAAAATTTGGATTTTTAAATAGGTATGGCAAGTAGGGGCTTTTCCCAGCGCTAAGCTTACTCTTCACAAATTACACCAGACTTGCCTGGGGTTTCTTTCTGAGATGCTCCTTTCAGTTACCCCTTGCTATACTTTCAGGATTCATTGTCATATATGCCAGTAGGCTATTAGTAATTCCATGACACGAAGGCATTTTTGTTCATCTCTAGGGAACCTTTGTAGCTGCATCATTCCCACACAATCAATTCAGTTCAGCCCTGAAAGGAGGCATTCTTGATTCCTTGGGATAAATATATACTCTTTTCAAATCACAAGATGCAGCTTTTCCAGGCTGCTCTCTCTAATAACTCCACTGGTTGCCACACTGAGCATTAACATAGTGAATACAGCTGGAGTGTTTGCAAATATGTGATGGAATGTAAATGTGTGAATACAGCATAAACAATAACACATTGTTCTAGTTCAGTCACATATCTATTCATGTATCTTGTAGCAATTTTCAGGCCCCTGAGAACCATCATCTAGTACGGCCTCTTGGCTATCCTTCCTGTATGGTTTTCTCAGACAGTAGCTTTCTTCAGGAGTTCATCTTCGAGTTCCAAAGAAATCAGAAGAAGGACAATCTCTATTAATTGCAGAGGTTTTCCTATCTGTGAACCATAGTCTCTAAACTGTTCCCAGGGACTGTTGGCAATTCTCTGACTTCATAACCAAGGTCATGTTGCAGGGGTGGTAAGCACATCATTTTTCATTGCCTAAGGCACACTCTAAAAGCATATGAGACACTTGAACTGCACTAAGCGCTGAGGCTTTCAAAACGTGTAGAGTCAAAGAGTGGGTTTTTTCCATATTTTTGTCCATCTTGACTTTTAGTGAATTAAATAATAGAATCATAGAATCCCTTAGGTTGGAAAAGACCTTCAAGGTCGTCAAGTCCAACCATTAACCCTACTCTACAGTCCAGCACTTAGCCATATTCCCAAGCACCATATCTAGATGACTTTTTTTAAACACATCCAGGGATGGTGACTCAACCACCTCCCTGGGCAGCATTTTCCAATGTCTGACAGCCCTTTAAGCGAAAAAGTTCTTCCTAATGTCTAGTCTAAGCCTCCTCTTGTGCCGCTTGAGGCCGTGTCCTCTTGTTATGTCACCAGTTACATGTGAGAAGAGACCAGCGCCTGCCTCTTTTCAACGTCCTTATAGGAGGTTGTAGAGGGTGATGAGGTCTCCCGTCAGCCTCCTTTTCTTCAGACTATGCAGCCCCAGTTCCCTCAGCTGCTTCTCAGAAAACTTGTTCTAACAGCCCTTCACCAGCTTCATTACCCTTCTTTGGACATGCTCCAGCACCTCCATGTCCTTCCTGTATCGAGGTGCCCGAAACTGGACACAGTACTCCATGTGTGGCCTCACCGATGCTGAGTACAGAGGGGTGATCACCTGGTATGTGGCTTTGTTGAACTTCATGCAACTGAACTTGGCCCATCAATCTAGTCAGTCCAAGTCTCTCAGTAGAGCCTCCCTACCCTCAAGCAGATCAACACTCCCTCCCAACTTGGTGTCGTCTTCAAACTTACTGAGGGTGCATTCTATCTCCTCATCAAGATCATTGATAAACATGTTAAAAAGAAGTGGTCCCAAAATGGTGATCCCTGAGGAACCCCACTTGTGGCCGGCCGCCAGTTGGATTTAACTCCATTCACCACCACTCTCTGGGCCCGGCCATCCAGCCAGTGTTTTGCGCAGCAGAGTGTGTGCCTGTCCAAGCCATGGGCAGCCAGGTTTTTCATCAGAATGCTGTGAGAGACAGTGTCAAAGGCCTTATGGAAGTCTAGGTAGACAACATCCACAGCCTTTTCCTCATCAACCATCCATCTTGTCATGGAAAGAGACTAGGTTAGTCAAGCAGGACCTTTCTTTCACAAACCCATGCTTAACTGGACCTAATCACCTGGTTGTTCTATAAGTGGTGCATAATGGCACTCAAGATGATCTGCTACTGCACCTGGGAAGGAAGAATTCCAGGCAACATATAGGTTGTAACCAATAGAGGTTAGGGGTGGACCTGCTGGAAAGCAGCCCTGAGGAGAAGGATCTGGAAGTCCTGACCGTAAATTATCCGTGAGGCAGCAATGTGCCCTTGTCGCCAAGAAGTTCAGTGGAATCCTGGGTTGCATAAGGAAGAGTTTGTCCAGTAGGTTGAAAGAGGTCATTCTCCCCCCTCTACTGCACCCTGGTGAGGCTGCATCATGAATCCTGCATCCAGTTCTGGGCTCCCCAGTTCAAGAGAGACAGGAAACTACTGGAGCGAGTCCAGTGGAGGGCAACAAAGATGATTGGGGGATTGGAGCATCTCCCTTATGAGAAAAGGCTGAGAGAGCTGGGGCTCTTTAGCCTGGAGAAGAGAAGGCTGAGGGGAGACCTTATTAAAGCCTATAAGTATCTAAAGGGTGGGTGCAGGGAGGATGGAGCCAGACTCTTTTCAGTAGTTCCCAGTGACAGGATGAGGGGCAACGAGCACAAGCTGGAACATGGGAAGCTCCATTTAAATAGGAGGAAAAACTTCTTTACAGTGGGCGTGACAGAGCACTGGAACAGGCTGCCCAGGGAGGTTGTGGAGTCCCCTTCTCTGGTTAGAGACCCACCTGGATGCAGTCCTGAGTAATATGCTCTGGGGGATCCTGCTTTAGTGGGTGGTTAGGCAACATGATCTCTAGAGGTCCCTTCCAAATCTGACAGTTCTGTGTATGAGAATAGGAAAACCTCTAAGAGAGCACTAGCATTCTTTGAATAAAGCTTCTTAGGTCCTAGTATAAAATTGCTGAAGTTCTCTTACTTCATTCCTGTGTGCGAGGCTCAGCAAGTCCTTACAGGCTGTAATTTAGTTGGAGAAGCATCTAGGAAGAAGGAGCTAGCACTCCTTCAGCTTAAAGTGCCTTAAGGGGGAAATCATAAGAGCAGGCAATTGAGGAAGACTGCTTTTGTTGAACTTGAGTATTCGGTAATTCCAAAACATAAGGGTTTGAATATTAACTTCTAGGCTGCGTTTTTCCAAAGCCTCAGGTATTCCATTCCTCTGTTCATTTTCTGTATGTGATTGAGTTGTGTTTTGGGAGAGCTGTAGCCTCTAAAGCTTTAGTATTTTGTATTACTTTATCCATAGTACTTTGCTGGCTTACTATGAGAACAATGTTTTCCAGTGCTCTCTATTAACTTTCATAGTGACTCTTAAAAAGAGTGATTGATCTTTTGGTGAATTTAAATATCGTTCTTCAAAGGGGTGCTGGGAGATTTTTTTTCTGTGGCTGAGTGATAATCTTCCTTATTATATTTACAACTTATAACAAAGCTCTGGTTTCTCTGCTAATTAAATTGTATGTGTTTTCTGTCTTTTTTTTCTTTTGATAGAAGTATTTACATCTCTAATGCTTTTTCACCTCTTGAGACATTTTGAAAATTAAAATGATAATATGAAGAAGTCACAAGAAATATGTTATCCAGTCTTGGTTTAGACATTTGTAATGGATTCTTGAGCCTTCAGTGAGGATATATCAAGAAAAGTTTAATTCACTTAACCAGAACAACGAAGGAGGTTTGTTCAGGATTATACTTCATTTTGACACAATTCTATTCACATTTTAATAGAATTAACTCATGATCTATGTACCCATGAGTTAAGATTGTATTAATTTCCACTTCTTTATTTAATTTGCTGCATTTCAAATACATTTCAAAAGCAGCTGTTGAGGGGTGCTACATCATGCTACTATTTTGTTATCCCCTGAATGCTGCAGTATGGATTGCATTAATAGAATTAGTTTATTTGAAATAACATCTGAATATATTATTTTTAATAGTATGTATGTGTTTCAGCACACACAGTATTTATAAATTCTTTTAAGTCATTGCAATAGTATATACTGTCATGCCAGGTCACGTCAGCAGAAGTTTTTTCAAACCTGTTCTAGGATCCATGAAGAAATACTTTCTGCATTTTCTGCTTGACCTGACAATTTTTTTTATCATTGCATGAAAAAAACCCAGAAGATACACAGCAAACACTGTTTTTCCTAGTGCAAACTTGAGTTCTGTCTCAGTATTATTCTAATGATCAGTTCTACACAGATTCATTCATCTGAACACTTTCTTCAAGAAAAAGAACCAAAGCATTTTAATTAATAGGCTTTAAGACTTTTTTTTTTCTTCAGTATTCTGTCCTCAAATTAGTAAAGTGGAAGGGTTTTGCTGTTTTTAGTTGGGGTTTTTTTGGTTGTTGTTGTTTTTTTAATTAGGAAAATTATTTTTTTCTTAATTTTACAAGACATTTCTCCTATGAGATGCCATTTTGTTCTGTTAACAAATGAAATATTCTAGGAATTTTTTCATTGGAGTAATTTGCCTTTGTCAAGCTAAGTTCTTTGAACGTGTCAGAGTGCTGTTTCGTCTTCTTGATGTCTGGTATTTTGAGGAGAGGTATGGTAACTAAAGCAGCTATGAGCAGCTATTTTCCATCTTGGGCAGGGCATCAAGGTTTTGGTTCAAACAGGTGGAATGCTTGAATTTTAAGGATTGAATTTTGATTTTTTTTAAATGAATTATTACAGGAGCAGGCTAAACAGTAAAAGAATGGAGGCATTCCCTTTCTAGAAGTTTTATTTGAGAAATTTAGGGGGAAGATGGGAGGTTTACAATTTGGAGTGAAGTCTGCTATTGTTGGAACTGGGGGAAAAATATTTTTTTGGTGAGCAGCATTACTGAGGGATGGCAAATAGTTACACCATCTTAGAGGCAGAATGTCAGAAAGTGGAATTTTATGTTTATGCACAAAAACATACTGATGAAGGCTAAACTATGGTAGAAAAGAAGGGACCAAATATTGAAATGTTTGAGATAGGTTGCACTTTGTCACTGCTTCTGAGGTAAGTATGCTTGCCAAGGACAAGAATCCATATGGTATAAATAAAAATGTGTTGTAATTGGAGAGGCAGAGGGTTCTTTATAATTGCCCTGGACTCTATAGTAATTGTTTTGGGTGAAGCTCTTTGCTGATTTTTTTTTTTCTTTCAGTGAACTTTTTAGCAGCGCCAGTGGACTGATAATAACCAAGGTCATTCTGAGTATCTGCAGCCTCCCCACCTATGGGGGAGCAGATTAGAGCAAAGGCAGGATCAGCAAATCAGAATATTCCCTTCTCATAATATTTTCTCTGTTTGGCTTTCAGTATAGGTTAAGACATCATGGAAATCAAGCCTTTCTTTTTCCTTTTCCACTCACTTTTCTGCTTACTGTCGCTTCTATCACCCTCTCTTTGGCTCTCTCTTTTTGTTAATTTTCCTTCCCAGCCAACACCCGAGGCCCCGTCCGTGCGCCCGGACACTCCCCCCTTCAGCTGGAGTCACCAGGGAGAAGAGTTGCTGTGAGAGTCGCTGGGGGAGGAGGGAGGGGATTGGGTGTTGCACATCCCTTTACAAATATATATATATTCCCTTATCATTAATAATTAAAATCAATCAGTTTCACTTTTCAACCCAGAAAGCCTCTCTTTCTCATTTTTCTCCCTCTTTCCCTACCTTAGGGGAGGAGGGGGAGGGGGGTGAATCGAGGGTGTTCCAACTCAGTGCCAAACCGTGACAGCAATAAATATGCTGTTCCCAATCGTATGACAGTGATACGGCACTAAAGTTTTTCACAGCTGTCTTCCAGAGTGAGTTCTTTTTAGAACTAGATAGAATTCATTGTTCTTCTGCAACATTTCTTCTCTCCAGTGAGGCTAAGATTGAAAATGTTCAAATGCTGAACCCAGAAAGAAATCAGTCTGAATCCAGTAACTGAATTCCTTCTGAAAGGAGTCTGAATATTCCTTTCCAGTGTCTGATGAGTAAAGGGTGGGACAAGCGGTGAAGAGACCACTGCTCCTTTTGTTTTTTCTTTTAATCACCCGTGGTTAGTATATGAAGACTGTGTATGATATTGGCTTGTTGGCTGAGCGAGTGTACCTGAGTCTCAGGTACTGATTGTTCATCACAGGGTGTGCAGATATCTACTGATGGAAATCATGCTGTGTCAGTGTGAACATGCACAATGCTTTAATAGTTATATTTTTTCTTTGTTTTCTCAGATAAAAAAAGGAAGACTTTGTCTATTTTTACAGTCTTTATTAAATGATATTTTAGGAAAAATATACTCCGTGATCAGCTGTCAACTAGGTAGCATACTGGACTGTTCTTATCCAAGGATTTGGAAGAAAAGAAACTGAAACTGAGGGACACTTTGAATTTTAACACAGCAAAAATATTCGGCAGTTTAGCCAGTGTGTGCTTTTGAGCTGCTTTTCTCCATTTGATAAATTATTCACAAATGACTGCAAATTCTAGACAAATCACTTATTTAAATGCATCATTACTGGACACCTCACCAGCTTCTCATCCATTTCAGCACAGTCTACTTCTACTTCATTTCAAAGCTTATTTTGCTTAACTAGTCACTTTATTTTTCCTGGTTTACCGGCTGTGCTCAGAAAATGATGATTTTACTACTCTTTTAAGGCCATTTATATGTTACTCACATTGTAACAGATACAATGTTTGACTATAAAGCTTTTTTCCTGCTTATCTGGTCCATCTTATATAATAATGCCTACAGTAAACTATTATTCAATGAACAGTAGTTTATTAATCAATTCTTAGATGTTACCCTTCGAATTTGGTTGCTGGATATTTAATACAGAATGGAGAAGGATTTCTGGATGTAACATGTCATGCTATGTATAATGCCTTTTTCTAATTAGATGTTTTAACTGCAATGAAAAAACAGACTGAATTTTATGTCCAAACCAAAATTTTAGTTGGCAGACTAGTTCCCTTGGGGGATATCACAGTTGTGATTCAATCTGCAACATTGGAGAGTAGGAAACCCAAGTCTCAATAGAGGAAAAAAGAAAAAAAATATTGCTTTGTTAGATATTCTTTTGTATTATTTTTATATACTTACAAAGCCCACCAGCAACAGAAACGAAAACCAGATACTTACTGTGCTTTGTCCTTTACAACAAAAGACAGTTGCCTTATCAAGCAGGCTGAGGACCATAATAAGTAAAGGTTTGTGCAGGTCTAACAGTAGGTGTGGGAAAATCAAATACAGATAGGGATCTTGGTTTCTTGCCAAGGAACATACCAGACTCTGAGATAATCTGGATGGCTGTGTACCCTACCCTGTATGACAGAGTAGCAGATGTTTGGCCAGCTACCATCCGGAAGCACTGGTAGCCCAAAGGGTCTGGCTGGCTACCAAAGAGCCTCTGTTGGTGTTGCTGTTAGGCCTGGAGCTCAGAAACCCCTATATCTTCCATCATTCATCACCTAGGGGTGGCACTAGTTTGGATATTCCAAACTGTTGTCTCCTGGTACATTCACTCTGCAGCAACCCTCTGAATAGATTGGTGAAAATGAGAACCTGATTGACCTTGTGTCTTCAGGCCCAGGGAGGCAGGCAGAGGAGCTGCCAGAAAAGCAGACAGGTTTCTAGATAAGTTTCCATTAGAATTAAAATTTTCTGCTGAAACATGTCAAGTCCAGCATTTTCTAGCAGAAAGTTGGTATACTGGAGCAACCTTATAGAATCATAGAAAGGTTAAGGTTGAAAGGGACCTTAAACATCATCAGGTTCCAACTTCCCTGCTGTGAGCAGGGGCACCTCACAGTAGACTAGGCTTATTAAAAGCTTCAGTTATTTCAGTCTGGAGAAGAAAAGCAGTTAAGGAGATTCGACACTGGTGATACCTCCTTTGCATCTGTGTGGTTACAATACTGTTCTAGTCAAGTCTAGAATAGGTCAGAAAAGAAAACAACCGGAATATCCAGAAGAAATTGAAGGTTTGGGTGTTTGGTTCCCAAGCAGGACCTTGAATGAGCATAAAAGGTTTTGCAGTTCATTTAGAATTTTTTTTTTTTTTTAATTTAAGGAAGCAGAAAGATACAATGTTGTGTGAAATTTCTTACGCTCTTCACATTTTAATCCTGCCTGTGGCAGATCAGAACAGTGGTTTGCAAGGTAGTGTGCCACTCAAGATGTTTTGCCCATTTTAATTAGTTGAAATATGAAATGTTTTTTATGCTTTCATTTTTATTCCTTAATATTTGTTCAAATTCTAAGCTCCTTGTTTCAAGTTTTTCAAAATTTACAGAGTTTAATCTCCATTAATTGTTTGTATTTTAATTGATTGCATACCAGAGAATGAGAGAATAGTTTGTGCTGTGTCCATACACATTGTAAAGCTTGATGAGACCTACTTGCAATCCAAGCATGGTCACTGCATATGTTCCTGATGGAATTTTTACAAGAATTACCTTGAGCGCAACTGTTTCCTTTGTGTAATATTAATTAAATGGTGTATCCCAAAGCACATCAACTGTGAACAAATAAATACTCAAGTGGATTATTACTCTCCTCAAATTGCGTCTCTTTCTTTCTCCTCCCCTGTCTGCCTAGAATTGATAATTCTGTTTGGAAATGCCAGATCCACATGTTTTGTAAAGTGTATGCTGTAATGTGGTAAAGCAGATTTATTTTCAAAGAAGCTAAGACACCTGAGGAGGAGAAAAAGGCACGTGGTTGGAGAGCAAAGGCCCCGTTCCTTTTCTGTTCTGTTTCATCCTTTTTGTGCATCTCTATGCAAGTCCAGTAACTTTTTGGTATTAAGACCATGTTGGAGTCGTAATTCATTGTCCTGTGAGTTGAGATGTTTATGTAAACATCCACATTTAGGGACTAAGAATACAGTAAATTTTGATATAGGACGATATTTTAATGTCAGATATATTAAAGTAATAAATAATTGCATCAATAACCTGAAAAATCATAAAAGTAATTAAAATAATATTGTAAATCTTTCACCAGAACTACAAATTATGTACAGTACAGAAGTAAACATCCTGACAATTTCAAGGTTTGTTCAGGTCTTTGAAACTCTGAATTTTTCTCACATGCTGGTACTCTTCCTTTCTTCTGTATCAGATCTTTAATGTTTATTTTACACATGTTGCTTGTTTTGCATCTCTTACTCTCAGTAGACTGGTTCTTAAAAGTATCATGAAAAGCTAGACGTTTCTTTTAGTGTTACATATAGTGTTAACTCTTGCTGTGCTGGGGAACACTGCTCCTTTCCAAATATTTTTGAAAGCATAATGTCCCTTTTGTTTTTCATCCTTTAAAATAAATTATTCAAGCTTGATCCTAAGCTGTGGCTTCCATAAACTGCTTAGGTTGAATTAGTATAATGTCTAATGTTCATCCCCCCATATGTGAATTTACTACTTAACTCTGTGTTTGTTCCTACAAACATGCAAGCTTTGTAACTATTTGCTTATAGCTACTCTTTCTTCTAAACCAAAAAGCTAAAGGTGCTAAAAATGATACTACACATCAGATTTTTTAAAGTTTGCTTTCTAGAAATCAGAATGTGCCTCAGTCAGGTAATTTGCAAAGGAATTTTTAAAGAGTGGGAAACCTTTCTTACTGATTGAGGAAACTTTCATTAAAACAATGAAACTGGTTTTCAGTCAAGTACAGATTGTTTAGTTGTGTACAATTACTGTACGGTGAAAGGATCATTCTTCTATAAAATCTCCTAAATTCAACAGTACAGCTTAAATATTCTTCATATATCTGTTAGCAGAACGAAGACACAGGAAGAAAATGAAAATTAGTTTCTGTTGTGTATCTGAAACAAGCATCAAAAACTGCATTTAAAGAAAAATTTGAATAAACAAAGCTTCGGGGATTTTTGATACACAAGCAGTAGTCTCTGAGAGATGAGATGTTATGGAGATAGATACAGAGATCGGAGATTTTCAATTTGGACAAGAGCTGACTGTGAATGTTTTCTTCCTGTTGTGTGGAAATCAGTCCTATGATGGTAGCAAATTTAAATATTCTGCATATGTTCATTTAGCTACAGATCGGCCCTTTTAGGACTTGGCTCAAATGCCAGAATAAAGCTGAAACTACTTCTCAAGACTTTTGAAACTGCCTTTTTTTCCTCTGTGCCCAAGAGAATCAAGGAGCAAAAAGTAAAACGTGGATCAATTAACTCTTTTTTCAGTTATTTTACAAAACAATACGGCTTGCAAGGAATGAATAATCTAATTATATTTCACTTCTTAAAAATTTAATGAAAGAGATTATTCTCTGAAGTAACCTGCTGTGCCTGTTTCACAGTAACAGTATACAATATTCTCTGAAGCTATTTCTGACATCACTGGATCTAACATGGTTTAGGATGGTTGATGGAAAATTAGGTGTAGGAAAGATCCTGGTTAGAGTACTCAGTATTCTTGGGGATACCACACTAAACTGAGAGTCTGGGCAGAGTGGATTTTTATCTCACCAGCTGTTACAAATATTAAAGTAAAACAAATGGTCTGTGGCACAATCTGATACACTATTCTGTTGCTTCACAGTAGTACAAAGCTGCTTTTGAGATTTTGTAGGTTTGATAAAGTTAAGGTACATGCTGCTATTTATGATGCGCTGGATGTAGAACTGAAAGCTTTAGTTGTGTTGAGGCATATTATCAACAGCACTGCAGAAAATGGCCAGAGAACAAGGTACTATGGAGGCTGCTTGCTTGGTAAGTCTTGAGATTCATGATTTTAAGATTCAAGGGAAGTTTGTGGCACTAGTTAACCGTAGCTGTCTAGATACAGTGGATTTTTTGTCTTACTTTTAATTTGTGTTAATATTTAGCGTGCTTTGAGAAACTAATATTCTCTAGTAGTTCTGAACGTTGCTTGTTTCTAATATATCCAGTGATACAATGCTCAGAAGTTACTTCTGATTTTGGGTGCATCTCTCTTTGGATGGGAACTTAAGAATGTGTAACTAAAAGTGATACTTTGTGCTATTATTTCCTTGCTTTAATTAGATTGCTGTGTCATATAGCACCTTCATAAATTCTATGATCTTCATTATGAAATAAGTTCAGATTTTTGGCCCTGTTACTTTGATGGGAAGACTCTTCCAGGATTCTCTGTTACAGTGTTCAGGAATCTTCATTTGAGTTTGAGCTTAATATTTGGCTAATTTATGTCCATTTGTTTTCATTCCAGTGTTCTATCCTTTCTCTCTCAATACTATTTAAACTCTGGTTGTATTTATTTGTTGCATTTACAGTTGCTTTGTAAGAAACTTCAGGAACCCTGCAGTTTGTGAAAACGTTTGGAGGCAAAATGTAAAAACATCTTGAAGCATCTAATTCATTTTTCTATCTCCCTGCCTTTATACCTGTCAGTCCTCTCTACATTTGTTGTACTCAGAACGTACCTTATTGTTGTATAGGACTATACCAGTGATGTGTTAAATACAAAGTGTTCAGTACTCCTTAGGATCTGTACTGCCTTTTGCTTTCTAGATACCCTGCACAGCTTCATGCTTGGCAATATAGAAGACTAAATATAGTATTTCTCTGCAGATATTGGCACTAGATTTGCAAAGACCATCTATGAGGGTTGGACTTTCTAAATATTCAAACTAGCTATTGCAATATAATTCTGAAGCGGTACTCAATGCAGTGGTAAAATTACTTATTTTACTTTTGAGGGAGCACTAGATTTTCCAACTAAGATGACGTCCATGTCATCATCACAGATTGCTGTTTGTTCAGTTCCTTTTATTTGGATGAATTGCAGAAAAATACGTATTATACATGAATTCTGCAGATGCACTATGAAATCATAAGCCATCCAAACGTTGAGCTGTTTTGTATTACACAAATGCCAGTAAATTTGCAGAGTTACCAAATACTAAACTACTTCAGTACGCAAAGACTAAGACAATATGTGCATTCAGCAAGTTCTTTGTTTTCTTCATTATTGTGAAAAGGAAGAGAAAAAAACAAAGCTGTCAATGAAGAAGAGTTCAGTAAACGAAGGGCAAAGAATGTCCCTGAAGCCTGTGTTTGAGACTGTTGCATAGGCAGCTGAGGAGAGACAGCAAGATCTCCAGCTAGAACTGTGCTGCTGTTGTGTTGAATTTTATAAGCATAACAGGCATGAGCCAGAATAAATTCACGAGAACTGTTATGCTAACGTTAACAATTACATAAGTATGGATAATGTTTCTGGAAATCCTGTGACACATACTCAGGGAGAGAAAATCACTTTCGGCATATTTAAATATTTCCCTATTGTGGAATATGTATCTTGTAGACTTTTTTCCTCTGTCTCTTTTCCCTACTGCGACATACAGTGTGCTTTCCTGCAGAACATTGAATTCAAACATTGAGTATTGTTTTATGACTCAGGATTCCTTAAGTCATTATAGCACATTATGTTTTTATAGCGTTCTTGTCTTAGTTGTTTTTTTTTTATATTAGGAGAATAACAATCTTGTCTATTGTTCATTTCTATAAAAAAGCAGTGGACATAAGTTAAGTATATGCCTTTATTACAATAATTCAGTGTCAGTTTGAGTAATGTTAACACAATTGCATACTAAAATAACAGAATTCTGTTAAAGTAAATAAAAATATTTCTTTGTTCCTAATTAGAATTTTTATGTATCCTTAACAATACACATTGCATTGCTAGTGATGGGGAAAAAGTTGCAGTCCTAGAAAGTAAATAAAACTGGATTAAAAAGTTAAATATATGAATGATTAAATATTATTCTTGTTTAGCTTATTACAAACTGTAAGATTAAGAAATTTAAATAGTCTACTTATTTGTCCTTTAGACAAAATTTTAGGTGTGCAGGTCCTGAAACAAGAAAAAACACAAAAAAACAGAAAAGCCAACAAAGAACCCCTAACCCAGTGATAAAGTGTCCTTGATTGCTTTAAAAACATAAGGCAATTTAATAGCTACTAATGCTCTGTGTTCTATATCCAGTATTTTTGATTAAATACTTTTTCTTTCAGTAAATGTTAATTGACTTGGTAAATTCAGAGAAATTGCTGCTTTATTATTGAAAATTTTTTCTTGGAAGTGTTGTAGGGGAAAGAAAAACAATCTGGAGTACATTCAACTTTGGGGTGGCTAAGTCACACTACTTCCCAGAATGTGATGTTGTATCAGCTTTGTAATGATTGGAAAAGACTAAACTGTTACGAGAATCTACATTCTACCAAAAAGTCTGCATTCTCCATGGATTTGAGAAGATTACTCCCATTGCCCAGTTTACCCTTTATGAATAAAAATGTCAGCTGAACTGTTCTGAATTGTGCATCTCTAACCAGTTGTATATGCATAGAAGGCAGCTGTTCTTTTAACATAAGCTGATAAACAGTTGGCAACTATTACAAGTCACTACCAGATTTGGCTAGGTGGAAATCCTTTTTACATTAGTCCAATATGCTGTCACCTAAAGACACACGAACTTCTGAAGTGTATATAGACGTGTTGAGACAGAGTCTAGTTCTTTTGTAGCAGGTTACTGGGAAGTTTCTACAGTAGAGCAACAGGCTACATTTTTATGAAATAAGACTAAGCAGATGCATTGAAGTGATAACCTTGCATAGGGCTTTTGCACTTGGAAGGAAGAATATTCTACTGTCTAAAGATGAAATAGGTGCTTTGGGGCCAAAAAAAAAAAATCTATTATATCCTTTTTGAAGTCTGACTGTGATTTTGTACTAGTTAGTCGCATTGCTGCTTAAGTTTATTATTTTTACTATAAATTTAATAATAAGTTTATTAATAGTTAGCTCATTTATTATCATTAGCCATTATTTGATAGGGAAAAGAGTAATTGAGTTGTTATATTTGCGAAGTGTCAGTGTCAAAGACATAATATGTACTTACTCTGGAAAAACTGTAATGGAATCAGTTATTGTACTTTGTAATTGTGTTCATGTAAAATTAATGTACAGTTCTGAAATTCCTAATTCTAAGGGATTACACTTTTTTGTACAAAAAAGGGTTTTCATCTTTAGGAATGGGAATGCAAAATTGAAGGAAGTACAGAGTTGGTGAAAAAATATTTTAGAAAATAATGGCTGTTTTCAATATGTTTGATGGTGACCAGTAACTCTGTTTCATTACAAACGTAATTTTATAATAATAATAATAATAAAATTACATATTTTTCAGAATGAACCTATGATTCTTATTTTTAGTAACTGTATATTGTTTGCAGCTAAAAAGCAGGAAGTTATGAGTTTTGAAAGTTTATTTCCATTCTAAAGTAATATTTTGCCTATTCCTGGAGTTAAGTGTCTTCTATTTTCTGAAAGGAAGTGTAAGACTTGCAGGTTGTGAGTGGTATGTGTAGAGGCAAAACTGGATTCTTCTGGGAAGTGAAACTGGCCTAAAGATGGAGAAAAGCTGAATTTAGGAATAAGGTGCTTTGGGAGTTGAAACGAATCCCTTATTATTGCATTATAAAATATCTTTCCAAACCTGAGTGAATAAAATATAGTTTAACCTTTAAGTAGCATCTTAATATTTTCCCCTCAAATTGACAATAGCATGACAATTAACAGATGGAGGGAAGGCATTTACTGAGATTAGCAATACAACTGCCACTGGCTCATGCTTACTTTAT
This sequence comes from Hemiprocne comata, assembly GCA_020745705.1. NCBI lineage: Eukaryota > Metazoa > Chordata > Aves > Apodiformes > Apodidae > Hemiprocne > Hemiprocne comata. Next base: position 66,418,993 of record CM036616.1, on the reverse strand, counting down.
AAAGGGAGCTGATATGTCAGAATCTGTTTTTGTAATTGAAGCTGAAGTGTTGATATTTTCACATAAGAAGTGTAATAGTCCTTTGGAGAGCCTTGCTCAAAAATGTGGGTGCAAACATTTTTTGTGGGTTTAAGGGAAGACGGGACAAATTTGTGAATACAGGTCTATTGAGGATTATTAGACAGGTAAACCCACATGAGGCTCAAGAAAAATCCAGTGGGAGTCTGAGAGGGCATTTGGTGGGGATGCATGTACACTGCTATCACTGAAGTAATCAGTTTCAGAGTTTTCATGGTGAAACAGAAGAAATCTGAAAATGGGACCTTTTTTAGCTGGAAAGCTAATTAAATTTAGAGGGAAGCTTTACCTATTCATTTCTGCTACCTTTCTCTTTCCAGGTCCTTGTTCCATAATTACTGATGTTTCATCTGTTGTGTGACTTGCTTGAGAATTCCTCAGGTTTTGTGTTTGTGGTAGAATTAAACTGAAGAGCCTGTAGGCCTTTTAGGCCTGTTAGGCCTACAGCCTGAAGAGCCTGTTACTACTTGAATGCGAAACAAAAAATGTAACAGAGTATATTTCCGAGTTTATTTTGTCAGTAATAGTCATGCGTGGGTTCTTTCCATACTGTAATTAGATTTGTTAAAAATGAAGTAATGTTGATGACTTCTGAAGGCCAGACACCCTGTTTCAATTAGCAACTGGGGACCTTTGACAGCAATCCCAAAGTGTTTGAAATATTTACCTGCAAACAGATGAAAGGATAAGAGAAAGTCTGAAGATTACTGATTGAAACTAATGGAATAAGAATGAGTTTGAAAGGATAGCAGAGTGTGACAAAAGGTGCTTCTTTCTGGATTGTTGGGGTGCTTTCAAGTTTGAGAAGTAAGTTTTTAAAAAGGAGTATGACTGTGGCTTTGGGATGTCCTTGGATTAGGAATGAAGTCTAGCATTAGATATGCCTGTGTTTTCCAGATCCTTTGATTTTTTGGGATTGCAAGAGAAAATAGCTTCCTTCTTCAAGGCTGTACCTCTGACCTCCATGGCAATGCTATATATCCCTATGGTATGTTTAAAGTCTTGTTTGATGCCATTTGGAACAGGAAAAAAATTGCATTTTAATCTTACATTTCTTTAATAATATTTTTTTCCCCATTTAATTTATTTTTCTGTCCTCTGCCAGTTTTTATTCTTGAGCAAAACCAAATACAAGTATGTGTTTTAAAAATAAAGCCACTTACTCGTTTTCATATCGCCATGTAAAATACCCGTGTCACCATTGCCACAAGAGTAGTTTGGGACAAGAAGTTTGCATATTGAGAAAATTCATATTGTCAGTCAGCTCAGTGTACAGACGTGTGACCTACTCGTGTTAACACTAGCATTATGATTCCATACTAATATTCCCATTGTTATTAATATATGCAGCCTAGTTCTGACCTGCTTTGTTTAGAATGCATGTTGGTTTTTAGTGTGCATTTAAGGGTTATGGATTAAAAAATGTAAAGTTCTAGAAGAAAAAATATCTCATACATTTTTAATACATTTTTACAAAAGAGCTACTCTACATTTTCCCTCTAGCAAGATAGTACAGTATTGAATTGTCAGTACTTCTGTGGCCATTTAAGATTTAATATTCTGAGCAAAGATACTGCCTCTTGGAACGGACAGATGGATTTGCCTCAAAATTGCTTGTTAATTAATTGGATTTTTTGAAAAATGAATAATTTTCAAATGAGATTTCAGACTGTAATTCTTTGATAGAAACATTTTTATATTGTAGTTATGTCTTTTTTTTTTTTTTTTTTTTTTTTAGAAGTATATATAGAGGGCCACAAGAGAAGGTTACTTTGTGTGATGTATAGATGGAGTGGGCAAGTAGGACCTAGGTAGTGTGGGAAGTCTGATCATCTCTCATGCAAAACATGTCCAAGCTTGGATTGAAAATAAATGAAAATATCTCAAGAGTCAAGCTGTTACTGCTCTTCACTGCAACTTGAGGGAACTGAGTTTACCACTCATTTATACAAAGCTGCATGTTACTCCTAATTAAAAAATACAAATTGCTGCTACGAAATTCTGAGTGAGGCAAGTTACCACTCTTTTCAGCTTTTACAGAAGTGCCACTTCCAGAACTTCCACCTCTAATGTTTAGGATCAGAATGGAAATGAAGTCAGCAGAAGCATTTCCAAGCCATTTCATCTTTCAGTGAAGGAAGAATTGAACATGGGAGCTGTGGCTAGGCAAAAGTGTCAGAAAAGCATTAGGCTATATAGCCAATCTAATCTCATGCTGTGCTGCAGATGACACACAAACCTGCAAACAAAGTTAGCATATATTTAGTAAATTCTCAAGGATGCTGGAAAGCTCAAATACATGTCTATATATACAGATTTCCTTTTGCCACCGTAGCTCTTCTAATCTGCACTGATATAGGATTAACCCAATGCACACATTAAAAGCATCAGAAATAATTTCCCCTGTTCCATTCCTCCCTTTCATCCACTGAAGTGTATCTGTATATATTTATGTATGGTTTTTTTATATATATGTTATATATATATGTTTTTATATATTTATATATATGTATATATATGTATGCATGTATGAAGTATAGATGGTTACATAATAAAATTATTTTATGCTAAAATTTACATAAATTTACATATGCTTTACTTTACATAAAGTGTGTATGCCAGTGAGCACACTTCATTTTTGTTAAAAAGAAAAATCTCTCAAATCAGGTTACTTGTTAGGGTGCCTCTTTCCTCCCTGGTATTCAAAAGAGCTTGAATTGAAAAAACTGTTTAAAAGTACAGAATATAAGATTAAAAAAAATGTGTGCTGTGTATATGCACCTAATATTTACCCACAGGTTTTAGGACAAGTTTTTTCCTTTGATATTTCATTTTCTACATTACGGTAGTTTAGAAGGAACCGTTTCTGATATGGCATGAATAGGTTCCCTGGTAGAGGACCGAAAAATAAATTAAAAAGCAGAGATAATATCTTCACTGCAATTCACTTAAAAGCAGCTACAAAAAAGCCCAAATAATAAAGCATTTAGTGCAGTTTTACGCGATGTAGCTATACCGGCAAAAACATTGGGCGTACATTGGGACTTCAATGTAAACTGAATGAGAGATACATAGATTCTTAAAATTAGTTTACATAGTTGAAAACATTAAATAAATTTATTGGACTGATGGAGCAAAAAGTTCTTATCACTGCAAAACATGACATCTGTATTTAACTTTTTTCAAAATCTCATTATTTTAATTTCTCTACAGTACTACTGTACCACCAAGTCCTTATTCAGTAGGAGTAAACTGTTAGTGGGTCTATTTTTTTAATATATGGACTTTATGTTGGTCTATGACAATAGTCTGTCAAAATTCCTGTTTAGCAGTAGAAAAAAATCTGCTGGTGGTATGTGCTGTTGTCATTCTCTTGCAATAAGGAAAGCAATAAGCTTTTCTTGCTCTTAGAAAGATCTCTCTTCCGCCTTCCCTGTAATAGCTGTTGTTATTTTGCAGTTCTGTTGTTCCTAATCCATAACAAGACTACACTTCTCTTCATGCCCTGCCCTTCAAATGCACTCATAGAAGAACAGTATTTGTTTCTTGTACTAAGACTGTGTCTTGGCTACCTGTTTGGATGAGTGAGTAGCTTACTTCTCACCGTTTAAGTGTTCAGACCAACAAAACATACAAACTTCAATTGCTTTTGTTCTGCATACTGTGGGTTATGACTGAGACTTCCTACCTCATTTCACACAGCTGCCAATGTCGTAGTTTAGAAATACAGGGACAGGCTGTTACCGAAGCCCAGGTATCACCTAATTAGGAATGACAGGAATGGGGAAAGAAGGACTATCTTTTCCTCTTGGCTCCTAGAACAAAGAATGGTGGTAGGGCTGGACAGCAGCTGCTGTTGCAGGCTCTTGATCCTGAGGCCGGTCTTTTCCAAGGTCTGTGTTGTTTTCTGGATTGATCTGCATTATTTAATTACTTTCTTTGTAACCCTCAGTGACAGCTGATCTCATTTTGTCACATTTTCTAGGCTATGAAACCATTGCATATTTAAACCACTGTGGTCAGAGTGGAAGACAGGATTTGTGACAAAGCTGTATTTTGTTTTAAAATTCTTGCATTATTTTGTACTTTCAACGGTAATCATTCAACTGGAAAGAATTTAAGAGCTTTTTGTATTCAGCAACTAGAAGCAGTGGGATACTGGGATTTTATGAAGTAACAATGTAAGTTGTCTTAAAATTTCATTCTTGTAGGTTTTTAATGTGGATCTCTGTCAGTGTTTATGTATCTCGGTTTCTGTAAACATGGTGTTATCAAAATGCATAATACTAAGGAGATGATGCCATGCTGCATTAAACAGAAGTTTAAAAAATGCAGCACTTTCTAGTAACCATTGAGATTATCTGAATAATTGATGAGAAGCTCAGCATGAGCTGGTAATATGGGCTTGCAGCCCAGAAAGCCAACTGTGTCCTGGGCTGTATCAAAAGAAGCATGGCCAGCAGGTCAAGGGAGGTGATTCTTCTCCTCTACTCCACTCTTGTGACAGCCCACCTGGAGTACTGCATCCAGCTCTGGAGCCCCCAGCACAGGAAGACATGGAGCTATTGGAATGAGAACAGAGAAGTACCATGAAGATGATTAGAGGGCTGGAGCACCTGTTTCCTGAAGATAGGCTGAGAGTTGTTCAGCCTGGAGAAGAGAAGGCTCTGGGAAGACCTCATAGTGGCGTTTCAGTACCTGAAGGGGCTACAGGAAAGCTAGGGAGGGACTTTTTACAAGGGCTTGTAGCGAGAGGACAAGGGGTTATGGTTTTAAGCTGGAAGAGGGGAGGTTTGAGTTAGACATTAGGAAGAAATTCTTGACTGTGAGAGTGGTGAGACAGTGGCACTGCAGGGAAGTTGTGGATTTCCCATCCCTGGAAGTGTTCAAGACCAGGTTGGATGGGGCTCTGAGCAACTCGGTGAAGTGGGAGGTGTCCCTGCCCATGGCAGGGGGTTGGAACTAGATGATCTTTAAGGTCTCTTCCAACCCAAACCATTTTATGATTCTACTATCAATAGTGCCCTGTGAGATTCCTGAGTGGTATGGCTTCACAGTAGTGAATTATTCCAGGGAGCTTTTGGGTAAGAGCTTTCAGCAAGGTAGATTACAGCCCGATTTTGGTATTTATCTTTGCCTCTTCAGTCTCTTGTTTGCTTGGAAATATTGCCACGTATTGGCCTGTAAATAACATTTTCACTTCAATTCACAGCCTGGTTTCACTTCAACTCACAGGTCAGTTCCTGGAGAAGGAATTAAGTTTAATGCCATGGTTTCACAATTAAGTTTACGTGATGGAGTCTAGGCATGATTTCACAGTCATTAATACTGTATTTCTACAGTGCTGGATTCCTCACAGAAGAATTGTAATGTTTGGCACATGATTGTGATTCTGTCACATTATCTAGAATATATAGAACTAATACAGTGTTTATACTAGCCTTGCATTTTTATGCTGTCTTTATTCTGAGAGAATGGGCTGTGCAACCATTAATGCAAAATTAACCTATTGACTTTCTGTTAAACACGTTTTAACAGTTTAAGTGAATCAAGCCCCTTGTATTATCTGACCATACTATTTCAATTCTACACCAAGAGCCCTATGGCTAGATGACACTCTGGTAGTGTCTACAGGTGTAACTGACTAATAGTAGCAATGTTTCATCCAAGAGCTCCAAAGCCTTTGGTTGTTCAGTCCTATCTTGCTCTTTTTCATTGTTTTATACTCTTTTTAAAATTTCAGCGCTATTGGACATTGTCCTGGAATACTTTTGCATTGTTTGAGAATCATTAATCAGACTTCAGGTGCAGCACTTTCAAACTGGTGTTGCTAGACAAGCAAGAGGTCAGCTAAGTCTTTGGATCCCGAGGTTGACCATTCAACAGCCTTGTCACTTGTGAATTTTACTGGCCCACTACCAAGTTATCTAGATCATCTTTATGGATGCTGTCACTGCTGATCAGCCAATATCTACTGGAATTACTTTTGCATCCAGCTCCATGTCTTCTGAGAGTGAATAAGAGTGGCCGTCTGAAAGGTGTGATTGCCAGCTTCTAGGGATTTCATTTGTGTTGACTCCCTGTGAAAAATCATGGAATCATAGAATCCTAGAGTCAGCCTGGTTGGAAAGGACCTTGAAGATCGTCAAGCAAACCAACTTATCTTAATATCACTTCACATGTGATGCATCCAGATCATGTTGAACTCACCAGTTTCTTAACATCTCTCCCGTACTGGAGGTGTGCAGGACTGGATGCAGTGTCTCAGAGGAGGCCTCATGAGTGCTGAGCAGAGGAGAATCACTTCCCTCTGCCTGATGGCTTTCTTCCTAGTAGAGGAAAATGCTCTCTTCTCTTCCTTATACACTGGGGTATGTTTTAAGACAGGAAGTCTCTTGTTTCGCATGTAGAGCTATTGAAGGATGTATTTCAGAAGTTCAGAAGGAAAAGTTTTAGTTCCCAAAGACAAAAGGAGTGTAAATTCTTTCTGGATCTTTAGTATCCTAGAGCTTTAATTCACTGCTGTACCAAATGTATTTTTGTTGAATGGCTTGCAGCTTTTGACCTCTCATGTGACTGCTTTCACATTTCAATACTTCCAACACACAGAAAACATTAATAAATGAAAATTTCAGTTCAAATACAAAACCTCACTTTGTATATTTACCAAAGTTCTTGCTGATATGAAGATGCAGTTTATTAAGTTAGTCCTCCCTCTTGCAATCCCAGGCTGTGTTCTAAGATTTTAGCTTTTAATATGTCTGCAAGCTTCAACTTTAGCCAAATCAATGCCACTAAAAAACAAGTACTGCATTTATCAGTTAAGACAGCTGGATTGCCAACTGTCAAATTAACTGTTGGATCTAAATATTCCTTAGACACCCTCTGATCTCACACTGCCTTTGCCTGACCATCAGAGTTCTGGCTGGTTTGTGGTTGCAGACAAGTTAATCTTATTTTCTCCAAGATAAACAGTAGCATCCAAATTAAATTGGTTCTTCTATTGCACTAGTGCTTTAATCCTTTTAAAATAACGGTCCCAAGCACATTGAACTATTTGTTCTCATTAGAGCAACTGTTTTGCAATTTTGGTAATCCATTCCTCTGCAGAGGGCTGTGGAATTACTCTCTTTTCAACAGTCACAAAACTTCTCTCATGCCTGGAATCCAATGGCATCTCCCTTTAGTGTGTTTTCAACTGTTAATTCTGTCACTCACCAGTAGGAGAGTGCAGAAATATGCTTTTTCATAAGACTGCTGTCACCCTGAGGCCTCATTCCTGTACCTGACCAGGTTAATTAGAGTATCTGTTAATCTGTCCACCACTTGTTTTCCCAGTTCATTTTTCTGTGGTTCAATGGACAGTTTTATACATCGAATGCAGCTAAAGCACTGCCATGGTACCAGATAGGATGAAATAGCTAGTCTAGAGTCTCCTTTTTTTCTCTGATGTGTGTTTAATTTGAATGTGAGGTAGTTCAGTCCCCCTTACTTCCTCATTTTGCTTAGGAAAAAAGTGCAGAAAACACTGCAACTTGCTTTAGATAGAAGAATGTGTGAATCATTAAGACAAAGCACTTTACTGTACATAGACAGTCGTACCTTAAAGGCGTACAACAGCCCAGAATATGGGAGAACAGTACAGTATTCTCCCGTTGTCAAGTGTCCCCATTGTCAAGATATTAAGTTTTCCTTCAGATTCTTGGAAATTTTTTCTGTTGTATAAAGGAAAGCCAGATTTAACAATCCCCATTTAGCCAATGGGGAAGCAGCTGTTAACAGTTCCCTGGTAGTATGCTTCACCATCATATTCTTTCTCTGTTTAAGCTAAACACCCTAGTGTATGTTAAAACTGCATTTATATGTCTAGCATCGTATGTGTCATTCTGTCAGGTTAGGAATAAATTTTTCTGAACCTACCGTATCTGCATGTCATTCTTTTTTGTTGTTCCCTTTAGTATCACCTCATTACATATGTCTTAAGAGAAAATCTAGCTGTTTTGGACTTGAAGATATTGAAAGTCAGTATTAAAATCAAGGTATTGCAGTATTAACTGGCGTCATTTGAATTTGTCTAAATATTGTAGTACAAGTAATAATGTTCCAGGTTAAGGTGACATGTTTCTTTAAATCATAGAATGGTTTTGGCTGAAGGAACCTTTGAAGATAGCCTAGTCTGACCTCCCTGCCGTGGTCAGGGACAACTTACACTAGATTGCATTGCTCAAAACCTCATCCAACTTGACCATGAATATTTTCAATGATGTGTCATCCACAGCTTCTCTGGGCAACCCATTCCACTGTCTCACCACCCTCATCATAAAAAAGTTTCTGTCTTGCATCCAATCTAATTCTACAGTCTTTCAGTTTAAAACTGTTGCATCTTGTCCTGCCACTTTTAGTCACAGAATCACCGAATCATTCTGGTTGGGAAAGACCTTTAAGATCATCAAGTCCAACCATAACCTAACTCACCATTAACCTAACTTGACCAAGTCCAATGCTTAAACCATGCTCCTAAGCACCACATCTATATGTCTTTTTAACATCTCCAGGGATGGGGACTCAGCCACTTCCATGGGTAGCCTATTCCAGTGCCTAATTATCTTTCCAGTGAAGACGTGTTTTTCTAATATCTATACCTACCCTCATGCAACTTGAGTCCACTTCCTCTTGTTCTGTCGCTTGTTACTTGAGAGAAGAGACCAACACCCCCCTCACTATAGCCTCCTTTCTGGTAGTTGTAGAGAGAGATGAGGTCTCCTCTCAGCCTTCTTTTCTCCAGACTAAACAACCCCAGTTCCTTCAGATGCTGCTTGTAAGGCTTGTGCTCCAGACCCTTCGCGGCTTCTTTGCCCTGCTCTGGACTGACTCCAGCTCCTCGATGTCTTCCTTGTTGTGGGGAGCCCAAAACTGAACACAGAACTTGAGACACAGCCCAATAAATGAGAGACATGGACATACTGGAGTAAGTCCAACAAAAGGCCACTAAGATGATGAAGGACTGGAGCATCTCTCCTCTGTGGAGAGGTTGAGAGGGCTGGGACTGTTCCACCTGGAGAACAGAATGCTTAGGAGGGGATCTCGTCAATGCACAGAAGTACCTGGAGAGAGGGTGCAAAAAGGACAGAGCCTTCCAGTGGTACCCAGTGACAGGACCACAGGCAATGGGCACAAACTGAAGCACAGGAGGTTCCCTCCGAACATCAGGAAACACTTTTTCCCTGTAAGGGTGACCAGGCACTGGCACGACTTTCTCAGAGATCTGGTGGAGTCTTCATCCTTGGAGAGATTCAAAAACCACCTGGACATGGTACTGGGCTGTAGGTGACTTTGTGTGAGCAGAGGGGTTGGACTAGATGACCTCCAGAGGACCCTTCCAGCCTCCGGAATTACTCCTGTAATTAAAGTGCATAATAGTTTTCAAATTCTCCTTTCTTTTTCATGTTACTTTGCATGTTGCAAACATTTTTTTTTTTCCTTGCAGAATAAAGAAAAATAATTATGCTTATGGAAAAAACACTGGATGTGAGTTGCAAGGTTTTTCAGGTTATGTAAGATGTGCAATGAACAGAGTGCAATTTTTTTCTCTGAAGGGGAAAGACCTATGGTTTTGGTGAAAGTGAAATTATCTTTTACTAGTTCTGCTGTAAAGGTATTCTCTTCACTGTTAGAATTCAGTAAAGTGAGCTGTGCAAAATGTTTTTGCTGTCTTGGTCTGGAGCAGGAATAATATTTTTGATGGTAAATATGTTGAGGGGTTATGTCTGTTACATATACCTTCAAAATTAGCTAATGCCAATCCAGTGTTAGTTATCTGTTATGTAAGTGTCTATGTCAATTAGTGCAATGCCCTCTCTTCCTAATAAGTTTTATTATCAGTGTGTCTTTTGTGAGGTAGCCTTAAGTTCAAGGACATATTTTTGTTGCTCAGTTCTGTGTACTTTTCTAGGTCCTTACCTTTACACTTGCAGCACTTCTGAAGCAGCCAGTTGGCTTTGTGTATGGCACTCTTGAAATTCCTGAATGTCTTTTTGAGTGGCCGCCCCTGCTGATAAATTGAAGAGCTGGGGTTGTGTTTGGGATATATTATCTGTGTTTGTCATATGTCAGAGGGGAGAGAGTCATGTTTCCAGCTTTCACTTGTAAACATCGAAATTCTTGTGGTAGCATCTTCTAGTATATTATATTTGTATCCTTTTGTGTGTAGGAAGTTCCATTTAAATTTGAGAAAAAGCTTCTTTACTACAAGGCTGACAAAGCACTGGAACAGGCTGCCCAGGGAGGTTGAGGAGTCCCCTTCTCTGGAGATACTCAAGACCTGCCTGGATACAGTTGTGTGCAATGTGCTCTAGGTGACCCTGCTTTAGCAGGGGAGTTGGACTGGATGATCTCTCGAGGTCTCTTCCAATTCTGACAACTCTGTGTGCATTGGGAAAAGTTTCTCTCAATAATAGCATTTTGAAGTTACTGTCATTAAATGAGTAAACAGCTTGGTATAGTCAAGAACAGATTCCTGTAGCTTCCTAGTAGATGCTAAGAGCTGGTACATACTGTAGAAAATCTAAATGGACCTAAAAGAACTTTGAGAAATTGATAATTGAACTAATTGCAACTGAAAAATTATTTTTCATATATTTGCACTTGTACACTGTATTTATAAAGAAGAAATTTAAAAGAAAGGCAAGCTGTGCACACATCAGAGCTCAAATAAGTAAGCAGGAATGCCAGCTTCTCTTTTAGAACATGGATTTATTCAAATACTCAGCTCACAAGTCAAGACAAGGACAGGGAGGTTTTCCCTTGTGAGTTATGCTAATGGGCAATACAGACTCGATTTGGGAAAAAAAAAATCGATTTAATTTACCACCAGTCAAATCAGAGAGAATACTTTACCTCACCCCCTACCTTCTTCCTGGTCCCAAATTACTTTGCTCCTTATTTCTCTATCTCCTTCCCACCCCAGCCACACAGGGGGACTGGGAATGGGGATTAACCATTGTCTCTGCCGCTTGTTCCTCCTCAGGGAGAATGACTCCTCAGTCTTTCCATTCTCCAATGTGGGGTCCCTCCCATGGGAGAGAGTCCTTCACAAACCCCTCAGACATGAGTCCCTCCCACCAGGTGCAGTCCCTCTGGAACAGACTGCTGCAGCGCAGGCTGCCCACAGAGCCATGGCCTGCTTTGGGAACAATCACCTCTCCTGGCATGGGGCCCTCCACAGCTTCAGGTCCACATCTGCTCCACTGTGGTCCTTCATGGGTCTCAGGGCAACAGCTACCATCTCACCACAGGCTGCAGGGGAACCTCTGCTTGAGCACCTCTTTCCACACTGACCTTAGTATCTCAACCCTTCAGCAGTCCTATTTGGCCAGTGCAAAAGCCTGATGGCGAATGGAGGCTGACAGTGGACTATCGTGTGAATGATGTTACATCACCTCTTAGTGCTGCTGTGCTGGACATGCTAGAACTTCAGTACGAGCTGGAGTGGAAAGCAGCCAGGTGGTATGCCACTATTGACATTGCTCATGCCTTTTTCTCTGTTCCTCTAGTACCAGAGTGCAGGCCACAGTTTGCTTTCACCTGGAGGGGAGTCCAATATACCTGGAATCGACTGCCCCAGGGGTGGAAACACAGTTCAACCATTTGCTGTGGACTGATCCACACTGCACTGGAGAAGGGTGAAGCTCTGGAACACCTGCAGTACATCAGTGACATCACTGTGTGGGGTGACACACCAGAAATCTTCAAGAAAGATAAAAATATCATCCGAATGCCTCTGAATGCTGGTTTTGCTGTGAAAAGAAGCAAGGTCAAGGGACCTGTATGAGAGATCCAGTTGCGAAGAATTAGATGGCAAAGATGGACATCGCCAGATCCCAGTAGACATGATTAACAAACTAACAGCTATGGCCCCACCAGCTAACAAAAAGGACACTCAAGCCTTCTTAGGGACTGTTGGTTTCTGGAGAATGCATATTCCTAGTTACAGTCAAATTGTGAAACCTCTCTGTGGGATGACCTGAAAGAAGAGCGACTTTAAATGGGGTCCCGGCCAACAAAGAGCAGATTAAAAAGGAAATTGTGCAGGCAATGGCCCTTGGACCAGTTCAAACAGGGCCAGGCATCAAAAATGTGCTCCACACCGCATCTGGGTACAATGGTCCTACCTGGAGCCTCTGGCAGAAAGCACCAGGGGAGACTCAAGGTCGACCCCTGGGATTCTGGAGCTGAAGCTACAGAGGTTCCAAGGCCAGCTACACATCAACTGTAAAGGAGATACTTGCAGCATATGAGGGCGTTGGAGCCTCTTCGGAAGTGATGGGTACTGAAGCGCAGGTCCTCCTGGCACCCAGATTACTGGTACTGAGCTTCATGTTCCAGAGTAATATTTCTCCTATCCATCATGGCACCGATGCTACTTGGAGTAAATGGACTACTTTAATTACCCAGTGAGCTTGAATAGAAGCCCTAATTACGCAGGAATCCTGAAAGTGATTACAAACTGGCCAGAAGGCACACACTTTGGAATGCCACCACAAGAACTGGTGAGATGGAATCAAGAAGCTCCACCATATGATCATCTACCAGAGACTGAGAAACAACTTGCTCTTTTCACTGATGGCTCCTTCTGTCATGTAGGGAACCACCAAAAGTGGAAAGCTGCCATGTGGAGTCCTACATGACTATTTGCACAAGCAGCTGAAGGAGAAGGTGAATTGAGTCAATTTGCAGAGGTAAAAGCCATCCAGCTGGCTTTGGACATTGCTGAACGAGAAGAGTGGCCAAGACTCTATCTCTACACTGACTCATGGATTTCAGCAAATGCCTTGTGGGTCTGGCTAAAGATGTGGCAGCAGAACAACTGGCAGCAAAAAGGTAAAGCTGTTTGGGTGGCTGAGCTGTGGAAAGACATTGCAGCTCGGATAGAGAAACTGGTTGTAAAAGCGCGTCATGTAGATGCACACGTGCCTCTGAGTTAAGCCACTGAGGAACATCGACACAACCATCGAGCAGATGAGGCTGCTCAAGTGTTCCAAATAGACTTAGACTGGGAACATAAGGGTGAACTCTTTTTAGCTCGATGGGCCCATGACACTTCAGGTCATCAGGGCAGAGATGCAACGTACAGATGGGCTCGTGACCGAGGGGTGGACTTAACCATGGACACTATTGTGCAGGTGATCCATGACTGTGAAACTTGTGCTGCAATTAAGCAGGCTAAATGGTTGAAACCTGTGTGGTATGAGGGGAGGTGGTCAAAGTCCAGGTATGGGGAGGCCTGGCAAGTTGATTACATCACATGGCCTCAGGCTTGCCAAGGTAAGCACTATGTGCTTACAATGGTGGAAACAAGTACAGGATGGTTGGAAATATAGTCTGTGCCTCATACCACAGCCCGGAACACCATCCTGGGCCTTGAGAAGCAGGTCTTGTGAAGACACGGTACTCCAGAAAGAATTGAGTCAGACAGTGGGGCTCATTTCAAAAACAGTCTTGTGAGTGAGTGGGCCAAAGAACATGGTATCAAGTGGATATACCATATCCTGTAGTATGCACAAGCCTCAAGGAAAATTGAAAGGTACAATGGTCTGTTAAAAGCTACCCTGAAGGCAATGGGCAGTGGAACTTCTGAAAATTGGGACAAAAATTTGGCAAAGGCCAGCTGGTTAATTAATATCAGGCCATCTATCAATCGGGGTGTTCTTGCTCAGTCGGACATTCTACATACAGTAGATGCGGACAAAGTTCCTGTGGTGCGTGAAAGGAATCTGTTGGGAAGAGTGTTTGGGTTTATCCTGCTTTGGGTAAAGGCAAACTTGTCCGGGGTGTTGCTTTTGCTCAGGGACCTGGGCAAACTTGGTGTGTGATGGTGGAGGATGGTGAAGTACAATATGTACCTCAAGGTAGTCTAGCTCTTAAGGGGTGGAATGTCCTAATTTGAGCCAGGATGAAGCAAATTTTCTTTTTACTGATTTTTTTTTTTCCTTCAGTAAGCTCTCTTTTGACTAGCAGCAAGTTTTCCAGCTAGTGATCTGATAACAGTGGAACAACTTGCTCTGCTTTGGTTTCAGATGCTAGAGGATCAGAAGAGTCATATCTGCAACCCTCCCATAGGGAGGAGTGCACTAGACAGACAGCAAAATCGGCCAGAGATATTCCATGCATATATACATGTAAGACTCGGTATAAAGTCAGGGATCACAGAAATCAACTTCCTTCCTGCTTCTTCTTCCCTTCTCTTCCGTCCATGGCCAGCGTCCACTGAGGACTCCGTCCATCCATCACCGTTGATCCCCAGGCTCGTGCACTCCTGACCCCATAACTCTCCCCTCAGCTCCTGTCTGCTCTGCCACTCTCTCCGGCAGCGCTTGGGGACATTTCGAGACTGCTCACAGCTCAGGAGATGCTGGGGGAATCACTGGGTGTGGGGAGAGGCAGTAGGGTTTTGCACATTCCTGCACATATACTTGTATATATTTGTACATATTTTCTTTTAACATTAGTTTTTTCCTTAAAGCTGTCTAGTTTAGTTTTCAATCCGGAAAGTCTCTGTGTCTTAATTCTCTCTTTCCTTCCCTACCTGGGTGGGAGGGGGAGGGGATCGAGAGCGTTATTGTCACTTGTTTAATTGCTGATCCTGAGTCAAACCATGAGACCTGTGCTGAGGACTCCAGAGCTGGACACAGAACTCTAGGTAGGGTCTCACCAGAGCAGAGAGGGAGAATCACCTCCCTTGACCTACTCCCCACACTTCTTGTTATACTGCCCAGGATGGGGTTTGCTGTCTGGGCTGTGAGCGCACATTGCCAGCTCATGTACAATTTTTCATCTGTCAGTACTCCGAAGTCCTTCTCTGCAGGGCTGCTTTCAATCCATTAGTTCCCCAGTCTGTGTTGAGGATTGCCCCGACCCAGGAGAATAACCTTGCACTTGGTCTTCTTGAACTTCATGAGGTTCGTCTGTGCCCATTCCTCATGCCTATCAAGATTGCTCTGGATGGCATGCCTTCCTTCAGGTGTACCAGCTACACGACTCAACTTGGTGTCATCCACATACTTGCTGAGGGTGCACTGAATCCCACTATTTGTGGGACAATATATAAGACAATAATGAAGATATTAAATAGTGCTGGTCCTAGTGTGGATCCTTGAGGAACACCACTTGTTACTGGTTTCCTCTTGGACACTGAGCCATTGACTGTAACTCTTTGGATGCTGCCATCCAGCCAGTTCCTTAGCCGTCTAGCACTCCATCTGTCAAATGCATATCTCTCCAGTTAAGAGGAAAGAATGTTGTGGGGTACAGTATGCATGATGAACTTCTTAGACTTCAAATCCAATGACTAACCTGTATATTACACTTTTAACCTGTGTTATTATCAGTGTAGACAAGACATTAAACAAATTATAAGCTTTTGTTTGGTTTGGTGGGGTTTTTCTAAGTGACTTAGTATCTTAAACAGAGGTTTAAACATCAATTTTAAAATTGTTCATACAGACTAAATAGTGTTTGCAAACTGACCTTCAATACCTTATTTTTCCATTTTTCCCTTTGAAGAACAGGTATGTTAAAAAGGTAAAAATCTGAAAGACGTTAGGCACAGTTTAAATATTAATTTCCTCTCTATTTTTATGGAAAAATTACACCATATAATGTCACTTTTTATTCCTTGCTTTACCATTTTAGTTTTGCATCTTGCAGTGCTGGCTTGAAAGAGAAAATTGTAATTAATTTGGAGCTAAACGTATTAATTTTGAGTTAAAAACATAGAAAGTATCTTGCTTTTGATATTCACTGAGACCACTGCAGCAAGCCTGAAGTACACTGACTGCAGTGTACTCCAGCCATCAGGAAAATAATCTGAACTAGTACTGTATTCCTTCACATTGCTCACTCTCTTTTAAAGTAACTTGTATGAACTGTAATTCAATAGCCGCAGATTTAAAGAAAATAAAAATGGATTTGATACCCTCTTTCAAATTGATTATATTAGCCTAAAGTGGTTGTTTTTTTTTCCTGAGAGGGTATTACCTATATACTTATATTCGTATTGTGGCTTTGAAGGAAACTGTGGGTGAGTGGTTCGATCTCATCTTCACTGTATATGAAAACACACAGCACTTGTAGTACTTTCTGTTCTCAGCACTCTGTCCAGTTTTCTTCGTAAGCAGCAAGAATTCACACCACACTGCTGTATCAAGCTTTAGATAACTTTTCAATTAAAATGTCAAAGCAAGAAGATTACTGAAATTATGTTGCCTAAAATGCAAAATAGCTAATTTTTACATCCTTAGAACGTATGTAACCTTGAGTGACAAACTGAGAAAGAAAAGTTGTTGGTGGATTTTTTCATAGTAAGTGGTTGTTTCCACATTCCTCTTAATTTTGCAGAGCCATAATAGACCACCCAGTCTTCTGTTTTGGATTGACTTTTTGTGGTTGTTTTTTTGTTTTGTTTTTGGTTTTTTGTTTTTTCCTTGTAGAAAGAAAAGCTTTTTGGGCTAGTTTTAGAAACTTTGCTTTTAAAAACCTCTTCCAGCTTTTCAGTGTGCCATGTTGCCTGAGAAATTTTGGTGTTTGCTTGTGTCAGGGTGACAATGGGAGTTTCATCACACTCCGACATCAGTAGGTCCTTGATCCAAATGGGTAGCCCAGGTTCAACACTTTGCTAGGTTGCTGGCAAGGAAGAGATACTTCTAGGAGTCTGGCATTTATTTGTAAATTGTGAGTATTATAGCAAAAGCCTAACATCTGTTCTTTTTCTCAGACTACATTAAAAATAGTAGATGACTTCCTAACGAAAAAAATATGCCCCCCCCCCAAAAAAAAAAAAAAAAGGAAACCAAACCAAACCAGCCCACATTAATTTACAGTCATATTCCCTAAGAGATCCATCTTAGATCCTGGTGGGGACTAAACTGCTAGTTAACCTGCCTCACTCCCACATGGCTTTCCGGTCTTTTTTAGCAGTTGAGACTTGTGTGCAATCACCCAGTTGCTAGCTGCTGGAATGATTTGCCTGCTGCAGATCACAGATATTCTTGCTGACAGCCACCAACACCCTTTTAGCACAGAGAAAAGCCCCAAACATTAATCTTTGCCTGTCTGCCTAACAAAATCCAAATTGATGATACTCTGAGTAACCAATCTCAAATGAAAGAACTAATTTACAAATTATCTAATCTTGACATTTTGTGAATATTTAAGAA